>JAVSCE010014644.1:0-604123 GCA_032199065.1 Smutsia gigantea | reverse complement strand
AAAAGATCACACAAGGAGTGACAGCTGAACATCAAAGATAAATATGTTTGATTCCAAAATTAGCTCACTTTTCAGAGAGTCATGTTGCTTTCCATATTTCTTAAAAACTAGGATGGCATAACAGGCTCAGGATGTCTCTAACATACAGTGTCAAAAACATCATGTAATGTTCATACTTTACAAGTTACATTATTAGGAAATGTTGTAACTTTACTAATTAACCTACATTATTGTGTTAAATTCACCCAAAGTGTTTAGATAGGAAAGCTAGATACTGTGAACACCTTTTACATAGTAGGTAACTTTCACTGATCCAAAAGGTTATTATTATATACAATGTGATATACTTCTTTAAAGTTTTCATTGATAATTCATAATTTCTCAGGTAGCAATGTTGTATAGAATCATAATTCTACACATAAAGGATATAAGACATTTTCCTTACATAGTATCAATTGCAACCCTGTTGAGAAAACCTTTGATTTTTTTGAAAAAATCACATATATACACACTATAAGCTGAGGCAGTATGTCTAATCAACAAGATCAACAAAGCAAAACCTGGCTTTATGAAAAGACAAAATTGATAGATCCCTAGCAAGACTGACAAAGAAGAAAATTATAACCAATATCAGAAGTGGAAAAATGAACCCACTACAGACCCTGTAGACATTAAAAAGATAATAAGACAACACTCATGATAACTACCAGCACTGTCTTATAGAAATACCAGAGCTAACCCTCAAAATTACAGTTCACTGCCCTGTAGTACAGTAGCCAGTTTCCTCTAGCAACTTTCAGTGTTTTTTTTCTGCCTTTCACTACTATATTAGCCTATCTTTCCTATTCTTTGAATCAACTTCACAATCCTGCTTTGACATGCCTCATTTTTAAAAATAGTCTAAAACTAGGAATAGAGGGAAATTCATTAATCTAATAAAGATTATTAGATTAATGAATTTCCCTCTATTCCTAGTTTTATTAATCTAATAATCTTTATTAGATTAATGAATTTCCCTCTATTCATTAATCTAATAAAGATTATCTACAAAAAAACTTACAGCAAACATTGTAATGGTGAATTATTAAAGCTCCAATTTGCTCAGTGACTGAAAAAAATACCTGCTATAATCCCTTTTACTCAACGTGATACTGGAGGATCTAGCTAGCGCAAGGTAAGACAAAGGAGAGACATAGGGATGGAAAAGGAGAAAATAAAATGGTCACAATTCATAGAGGACAGAACTTTTTGCACAGAAAACCCAAAACAAAAACTGGAATTAATGAGGGAATTTAGCAAGGCTACTGAATACAAGAGTCAAGACAAAAAATCTCTTTAGATATTTTTCTATTATTAATAAAAAAAATAAAATGAAATGTCAAAAAGAATTCCATTTAAAATAGATGAAAACATAAATTGCCTAGGAATAAATTTAATTAAAGATGTATAACACACTGAAACTGTATGATACATGACATTACTGAGAGAAATTTTTAAAGATCCAAAAGTGGTGGTATACCACGTTCTTAGACACTTAATATTGGAAAGATATCACTTCTTCTCAAGTGGAGTAAAGCCAATACTGCCCAAAGGAAATAAAATCAGACCCATGTATGTAATTAAAAAATTTCTAGTAGCCATGTTAAAAGATAAAAAGAAACAGGTTTATTAAATGTGTTATTAAATAAGCAGGTTTATTAAATGTATCGCTAGTTTAAAATATCCAAAATATTAACATTTTCTTATGTAATTAACAGAAATATATTAATGAAATATTTCACTCTTGAGGGTTACTGAAACTTTAGATACAGTGCCAGTATATATTTTATGCTTATAGAACACCTGGATTTCAGAGTAGGTACATTTTAAGCATTTAAGCACTCACTGGCCACACGTGGCTAGTGGTTACCATATTAGACCATACAGAGATTCATCTAATCCTAACAAAATTGTAGCAGATATTTTTGTGGGCATCAACATGCTGATTCTAAAATGTGTGTGGAAATTTAAGGACCAAAAACAGCAAAGGTAACCTTGAAGAAGCATAAGCTTGGAAAATATGTACATATCACCACATATTATGACATACAAACAACACTGAGACAATGCGGTGTTGGTGCAAGGGTAGAGAACAATAACTTGCTCTCTATTTGACTTGATGAACATGAACTTGAGTTAAGTACAGTCCCTATGTTAGGTTCACATCCTAAAACACATACAGTCACCCATGACAAAGAGGGCCCAGTTACGATAAAGGTGACTTCACAGCACAGGGGAAAGGATGGTCTTTTCATTAAATGGTGCCTAGTGCCTTCAATGAGATATCCTTTGGGGAAAAAACAGGTATCTTGACTCCTAACACAATATACAGAAATCAACTATAGATGGACCATAGATATAAATGTGAAATAAATAAATCTTTTAGAAGAAAACACAGAAAGTATCTTCATAACCTTGGGAATAGGTGAAGATTACTTAAACAGGACACAATAAATCACTGATAAAGGAAAAACTGATGAGCTAAAAATGGTATGCTTACTTCCTCTTGATGGAAGGTAGGAGGCAATGTTGGTGAAGGTGCAAAAGGAGGTGGAGAAATAACCTTCCTTTCCTCTAGTTGGGCCATTATTTCCTTTCGCCTGCGATGTAGCTCATCTAGACTAGGATGGGGCTGAGAGGGAGGAGGAAGCCGGCTGTAAGGAGGCTCCTGAAAAATGCAAAGATTAGTAAAAATGAAAAAGAATTTCAGAACACATTAATTCACTTAGCACATTTAAAAAATAAGCAGCTTGTATACTCATCTTAATAAAATAAAGCAAAACAAAACAAACCAACCCCCAAAGAACTCTCAGGATTTCCCAAAGAGCTAAATTTAAGTTTTCTTTTTCTTGGCCAGAAACCATAATTTCCAAATAGATCTACAATTGTTAATAAAACCATTTTAAGTCCAGAAACTAAGAAGTTAGTGGGAGTGGAGTGGAAATTTTTATTCCTTAATATTTTAATTAAAAAAATGACCTATTCAAATTATGAAAAGATTTAAAGAAGAAGAAAAAAAAGAACGCTTTCTTTAAAAAAAAAAGGACTGATTAAAGGGTTATTGCCATGGCAAAGGTAAAAGAAATCTATGTAATCAGAAAAAAAACCCAGCATACTCTGATATATGAAGGTCTGATCTGAGCCGGATGAGGAGCCACTGGATAGTAACCCTCCATCTGTTGGTATCTTTCTCTGGCTTCTGGTACATAGGATGGTACTGCTGCAGGTGGAATCTCAATGGGTATGGGACTTTCTCGGAAAATCTCCTCTCTTGTGTAAGACTGAGCAGGGTATACCCGGCGGCCGTCGTAGTGCGGTGGGTACATAGCAGGGTACTGTTGTGGCTGTGTGCCATACTGAGAGTTCACTACACGATCTTGGAGGTAGGGAGGATAATGATCCAAGTAGGGAGGACCAGGTTCAGCAGCAGATGGTGGAGGTCTGACAAAGCGGGACACACACTGCGGTGGTGGAGTGTAGTACATACCTGTATGGTAACAGAAGAGTAACCAAAAGCAACAATGAGCCAATCCATTTTTCTATATAAGACTCTTCCTTATAAAATATTTCAACACTAAAGAATTAACAATACACTCATTTCTTTAGATGTTTTCCTCTCTGCTTATGTGGCCAGGTTAGCTTCATGAAAAATAACAAGCAAGAATGATCCTTAAAGTCATTGAAAAAACAAATCTATTTATAATGTACAATTGTAGACAGGCTTTCTTAATTGTCTGACCATCTGTATGGTGTGCCTTAACATAACACAAACATTGGAAAGCTAAAAATACTTCTCCATGAACCTCAGGCTTCATAAAACACTCTCTTGCATGAGTTTTGACCATGAAATTGTCATGGTCAAACTGTCGTTGTGAAACTGTAAAGAGATGTGGCCCACAAAAGATCCATTCTGCCCATACAGATCTAGCAGCCACTGCACAGTTCTAATGTTCTTGAAACAAAACAGTTGTCAGTAGCTTCCCAATTTCTAGAGTTTTGCCTCAAATGATGTGATCCTAGAGCTAGCAGGTAAGACAGAAGTTTCCTATTTCCACTGCTTCTTCACTGTTAACAGGTTCTTTCGGCAGCTAGTTCTGGAACTTATTCAGAGAGGCCCAATTCAAGCCTACTTTTCTAGTACTTCCACTGATTTAGTACTCAAACTCGCACGTTAAACCTCTTTCTGCTCAATACAGCTAGAATGATTTTCCGTTGCCGGCAACTGAAGAACCAATAGAGTGTACTGAAGGTCACTTCAACACAAGTAGTTGGGTTCTTCCTGCAGTGGATGTTCAAAAGGAAGATACAAATCAACTTTCCTCATACTTTCACATGTATTCATATAGCCATACCAATTTGAAACTATTCCTTTGAAAGTAGACATTTCTGATTCAAAATTAAGACAGCCTTGAGAAAAGGAAATGAATACCATTAATCTATCCCTGTTTAAAAAATAATAGCACTATATGGTTTCTGACAGATTTAACACATTTAGTTTAAAATTCAGTGTTTGTTTTTTTCATATGAATTGTACATCATTCTCCAGACCTAGTATTATCATTAAAACTGGCTAGTTAAAAGAATTCTCTACTTTCTAAAATCCCTTCTTCTTCCCACCACAATAATCCAAGCTTCAACCCTCACACTTCTCCTGGACTCTATAGACTCTCCTCTTGGCAATTCATTTGTAAATTTTTCTTTCTATTCCCAATACCTTTAATTTGGGGCATTCTTCCACAAAACCTTTCTGATTCCTCAAATTCCCAATGATCTCCCTGGAGTCTCCTGATTAATTTCTACCACACTAATATTAACCACTGCAACCGAACATTTTTAACACACATACACAAATAGCTTTCTATTCTTTTTACTAATATTCTACACTACAAACAAACTCTAAAAGTATGTATGCTGCATTTTTTTCATATGTATTGTAGGGCCCAGAAAAATGTTAGGTCATACTTGAAAGTAAGAAAAATACACTGTGTTTAATTTATATCCATTGCAATATTAAGCTCTTTTTTGATGGCTGAAAAAAAATTTGGTCAGGAAAATATATACTGCCTTAGTTAGCAAATTTCCATTTTCTACTTGGGTGACCTGTTATTTCCATAAATATATGTACATATTTAATACACAACTGCTTTTGGTAGTTAGGGCAATTTGCTTTTTATAGCTTTGCTATTTCATACTATTTATTATATCATAAAAATCTCAGTTTTTTCCGAACTATTAAAAATGCATTTATTTATCTTAAGAAGGTTATTACAAATATGATCACTCTTACTTGGAACTGTTCTCATAATTCCTATGAAAAGTGAGTGACATAAATTAAAGATTGTTACCCTGCTGATAAGGTGCTGGATCAAATGGTGGGGCAGCTCCTCGAGGATCCTGATAGTAAACATCCGCCTGTGGTGCTGGATATAACTGAGAACCTCGTGGTACCATCTGAAGTGGTTTGGTGACAGGCATAGGAGGCAGGTCTGCTGGCCCCCTTGGAGGTACAGGATGTGGATTCACAGGTAAGGCAGAAATACTCTTAGGGACAGATTCTAGCCTACAGGAATAAGATTCTCCAAGTCAATTTTAAGGTCTTGAAAATACTTCTAATGTACAAATTCTATTCTAACAAACTGTTAAATGTAGAAAAACTGCCTCAATTTGGGAAATGGTTTCTTCCAATAGCCATTCCTTCTACAAAATTTGCAAACTCTGATCTTATTTCACCCATGCTAATTGTTTCTTAAAAATCATTAGCATGGAAATTGAAATAAAAAACAATAAAATAAAGCCCCCGGGGGGAAAACCAAACCATACCAAACCTTGGTTATTCTTTCTTCCTTCTACTTTACATTTATAAACAAGAAACTTTAAATACAAGTGGGAAAAACCACATACATGTCAGGAGGGGATCCAGGAGCACTACTGCTCAGATGATCTATCTTTCCTGGTTTCAGACTAGAATCGTAGCTGGGGTCTGTCCCTCGCGGAATCAGCTGTGTTACTGTATTCCCTGCTGAAACAATTCCATTTGGCAGAGCGGAAGGTTTTCTGCTTGGCAGATCCACTGCACCTTCTTCTGGAAGGATAGTTGCTGAAGGCAGGCCCACCTCATTAAGTTGGCCCAAAGAGGCACTCAATGGTCTTCTGGGAACCAGGCGTTTGTTCATTTTACGAAATCTATACAAAAAGCAAAGGCACACACCAAAAACAAAATTATAGAAGCAAAACTAAGAGGTAAATTGCAATTAAGAAACAGACACAAAAATAAAAGATTCTAAACATATTCTCTAGTAATTCTCTTCAAACATTGGCTCAAGCTTTCAACTTGAGAACTTGTGTGTGTTTGTGTATTGTACAAAGTCTCAAGACACACGATTATGTATAAAATTCCTTGTAAAAAGTATTACAATCCATGCTAACATTTGTATTGTAACTTACTTTTATTCAAGTTCCTATTACTAAAACAATGGAAGCGAGAACAGAAAATCTTCAGAAGACGGTTTCTGAAGTACTTTTACTTTAGCTTCCCCTCAAAGACCTTGGGATACAGTGATCCTGTATTATAAATTAAGAATAAAACAAAAAGCAAGTGGCACTGAGAAAATTTAACATTTATTCCATTAAAAATTTTAAATAATTAAGAATAGCAATTTGTATCGATCTGACTCAGAGATGCTGATGTTTTGTGTGAAATATTTTAGAAGTGGGTTAATGGAAAAAATATAAATAATACCTAAGTTTAAACAGATGCTGTGGTATAAAAGGCATGTAGATTCTAAATCTAATCACAAGAAAAAAACTTAAACCATCAGACTAGTATCCTTGTTCCTCAACAGTGAAAGCAAATAAATCTATATTCAACTACTAGTGCATTTAACGAAATAATTTCAAAGACAAACCATAAGAGCAATTCTATTTTCCCAAATGTTTCCCATATATGACTCATTTCACTGACTTATTTCTGAGGGTAAAAAAACCCAAAAGTCTGCCACAGGTATCCACTGTTAACAGTTTGGCACATAATAACACAGGTTTTTTCCCCCATGTACTACTGGCTTAATATTCATAGGCATGTAAGATTATGATGTACAGAAATAAGGTCATACATGACTGCTCAGCAATATTTTCTTTCACTTCATAATCTTGGATGTTCTTTTATGTCAACATTTTAGATGGCTCCTAATTTTTTGCTTTTAAAACAATGCAGTAACAATTAATTATGTACCTGTACTTGCACCCTAGTAATGGGTAACCAGAAGCAGAACTGCTAAGTCTAATGTATACACATTGCAAGTTGTTATGATGCTCCAAAACTATTATAACTCCTACTGATAAAATATATTTTCAGTATCTCATCAAACACTGGAAAGTATCAGTCTTTATTAATTTTAGTTCAAAATGAAGTTTTAATTTCATTTCTTTAACAATAGTGAAGTTGAACAGTTTCACATGTTTACTGGCTATTAGTAATTCTGCGAATTGTCTATTTATGTTCATGATGCATATACCTACTGGTTCTTCTCTTTCTTACAGATTTGTAGCTCACTTTATATTTGGGATATTAGCCCTCTGTGTGTCATTTCCCCATCAATCTTCTTTTTAAAATTGTGGTATCTGTTTCCTATCTTAGTTCTTAATTTTTATGTAATCAAATCTATCAATCTTCTCCCTTATAGATGCTGGGTTCTCATTCTTAAACAACTCTTTTCCTGCTATAAGATTATGTAAACAACAATCTTTAAGTACTCTATGGTTTCCTTCTTAGATATTTAAATCTGATACATTTGAATTCATTTTGGTGTAAAGGTAAGAACACAACTTTCCATTTTTCAAATGGATAGTTGTTGCATCATCATTTGTTTGTTACAGATGTAAAATGCCACCTTTAGCATATATATGCTAAGTTCCTATACATACCTGGAATTCTCTTAGATTTTCTGTTGTGCTCCACTTATCTATTTCTAGGCTAATACCACAGTCTTTATATTCACTTTAGCTCATAACAGAGGTTAATAGTAGTCTAGTACCTGTTGAAAACTTTTTTCAGAATTTTCCTGGCTATTTGCATATATTTATTCTTCCAAATGAGTGACTATATTAGGTCCTAACAATCATCATATTAAGATTCTACTTGGGATTTCACTCAGTTAACTGTTTAAGAGAAAATAAAACCTCTAAAATGCCAAGTCTTATCCAAGAACATAGTATGTTTCTTCATTTCTTTCTTTCTTTATGTTCCTAGGTAGTTTACTAATTCAATTCATATAGGTCCTCAATATTCCTTATTAACTTATTATTTGTTATGTATCTTTTTTGTTGCTGCTGTGAAAGGGATTTTTAATTTCACTATTTTTAAACCGGTTATGTTTCCCTTTTAAGTTTATTCAAGAGCTATTTATTTTTGTGAGCTATTTTTTTCATTTGCCACCTTATTAAATTCTCATTTCTTTTGTTTCTGAAAGTTCTCTTTAGTTTTTCCATGTAATGACTTTATGGCTCTTTAATTCTCTTGTTTACATACATTAGCTACTACATCTAGAATGTCAAATAATAAGTCTTACTAGAAAATTTTTGCCTTATCTGGACTTTAGTGAGACTGAATCTAATATTTTATTGATTAAGCATCTTGCCATCACACTCACTTTTGAGATATAATTGTCATGATGAGAAAGTTTCTATGGTATTTTTGTTTTATCAAGTGACTCTGATCTATTACGGACACTGTATTTTATTCAAATACCTTCTGGCAACTTTGAAGCTGATCCCATGGTATTTCTTCGCAAATCTACAGTAATTATACCATGCTGCTTTTACACTTAGTCATGAATGTATTTTATTTTTATTATTTCATTTAATTTATTTACTTAATTTAAACTTAATTGTATTATTATTATTTTTTACTTTCCTCTATAACCTAGCCAAAGAGGTATTCACCCATAAATTCTTAGTACTTTCAGCATTTCATATTTTACACTTAGATCTCTGAACCATCTGGAATTCATTCTTACATGTGATGCAAGTTACAGATCTAGTTTGATCACGGTGTCTATTTTAATGTATTACTGAATTCTAAGTTTAATATTTGGAATTTAAAAAATATTAATATGTGAGATGGATTTGTACTTTACTAGTTATCTTTGTCAAATTTAGTGTGCGTGTTACACTGGCTTTATAAAAAAGTTAACAGGTTTTTCTTTCTACCATATGCTGGGGAATTTATCATTCCTGGTATTACCTGGTTCTTAAAATTTGAAAGATCTGTAAAATTGAGCCAGGCAATAAAATAATTTCTTAAACAGAGCAAAGGGCAAATGTTTCCATCAGAAATGCATTATTCAATTTGTTAAAACCAATCAGTTAAAACTGACGAAAATTCAAAGAATTTTATCTTTCGCTGGTAGTGAAAATGGCTCACTTCTAGATTTAGGCAATTATAAACAGTTTCCTGTTTGTAGGCACAATGTAATGAAAGCTGAGCAAACTACTTCAGTTTTTCTTTTAAAATTTTGTATTACTTTCTCAATACTTCCCATTCCCTAAAGAGAATATAACTACTCTTTATTCTTTTCAATGACACAAATCATTCTACTTAATAATTCTACTTATTCTGTCACAAGTTGTTAGAAGGCTGGGTCTAATGATGCTCATACTTACTTTTCCAGTTCCTCCTGTGAGTGGGCAAATGTACAGCTGGCTCCACGAGGACATCCTCCTCTCTGCTTCATATCTCGACACATGTATGTTTTATATTTGCTATGCTGTGGAGGCTAAGGCCAAAATTAAAATATTGGGTATTAAAAAGAAAGATGTAAATTTTGTGTTGCCATTTTAGGATTTTGATGATCCAGATTAATAACTAAGACTAATTCACATGCTTATCTAGACTGCTTAGACCAAAAGTACTGGGAAGTCATTTGGTCTTAAGTCTCAGAGAACCCCAAAATAAATAAAATAAACAAATGAAAAAGATTATGGTTTTGATTTTTCCAATATATGTTGGTATTAATTCTTAAACATGTGGCACCACAAATTCATAATTAAATCTCCTAAGGGCTCTAAGATCTTCTTTCCAGATTTTATAATGGATAAATCATTGGAGTTTAGGACTTCTGTTATTATATTAAACTGACTTCTAATATTTGTTTTGGACAAAATTCAGTATGGCTATACTTACGTTTCCTTATAACACACCACACATCTGCAGTAGGCCCCTATAGCTGAAGAATATTCTGTAACCCATTTTTGACATGCAGAAGAATATCAAGGACTTAAAATATCTCCAAAGATACAAATGAAACTTATTTACAACTCAGGGATGAGGCAGGAGGATAGATTTGGAAGTTAATGAGGTATCAAGCACAGCACTAGGCTAAATGAAACAATGTATTTTATCACTTAATGGTAGAATTTAAAGGTTAATGTCATTATTTTTATTACATTCTTCATGATATCTAATAGAACAAGGAGTTAAAAATAGGTTTTTAATTTATTTCTTCATCACAAAATAAAGCTCTGATCTGTGCTTAGACTGATGAGGAAAATCATATCCACATTATTCTGCTTAACAGGGCATTTTTAGTATTTCCTGTCTCTCAAAGAAAAAAGAAATATTGAATAATCTCTTGTTAATATTTACTGGAGTCAGATAAATTGGTAACAAATTTTTAATTTCTCAAGTTTATTACTGCAAAATAAAACATCTAATGAATCTAACATAAATCCTGAGGGCAAAATAAAATTATTGGGAGAAAAATTAAGAACTCTCATCACAACATAAGGTATTATATTTTAGTGCCACATATTTCATTTAAAATATTTGAAGAAAACTGTCCAGATGGCATGGCATACATTATGAAGGGAAATGTTAAGACACTAACACAGAAAAACCATTTACAAATATTTGAACAGTGAAACAGCATTAGCACTAAGAAGTGCTACCTACTGTCAAACAAAAGTAAGAGAACCAAACAGAATATATTTAAATGGAATAACCTTCAGCACAGACTCAAATGCTGGTATTTTCAATGTGAAAAGCAACTCCAGCACATTAGAGCAACAAGGATTATTTAGTTCCAGTGTTGTCAGATAAAACTAGTAGGTAATCCAGTAAGCTAGCTGCTAACCATGCTAAAATAATTTATAGTTTCTATAGTCAGAGTCTCAAAATATTCATGTCATCTTCTTAGCTTTATTTGTACCTGTAAGGATACCCACACTGTCACTTCTAAGTTTCAAGCTTCTCCCTTACCTGCTGCTGATCTGCTCCTTTTTTGCTGTGGTTCTGAATATAATCAACCAGCCCGTGTACCACTGTGCGCACAGCAACCAGCCCATTTTCCAGCTGTTCCCAAGTAGGAGGAGGAGCATCTATATAACAAATAAAAATAATTCTAACTATGTTATTCAAAGTTTTGCCCAATATTAAATAAAAAAAGGAATCAGTGTCAGCACTTCAATGAAATCAAGTTAAGCTTTATACAGCTTTTCAGGTAATAGCTTATTCACCATCACTCTAAGGGAATAGATGTATTCATTTAAAGCTGGGGCTGCAAACTAAAATTACTGGGACAGGGATGGTAACATAAAGGAACTAAGTAGGCCCAACAGTAAATGGCAACCTCCATTAGACCTTTAGGGTTGGAAATGACAATAGAGTGTAATAAGGACTGTGCTGAACTAGAGAGTGTATCTTACAAGTCTAAGGTTATGGTTACTATTCAACTTTAGCTGACAGCTGGTCTATGAAGATGCAAGGCTGGCACTGCCAAATACACTGCTGTTTTTCAAAGAAAGCTGAAATTTGAGATTTTTGTGTAAAATTATCCAGTTTTTAAGTGTTAGTACCTAAATAGTTTAGAATATTGTACAGACCAACACTGTATGGCCCAAACAAAACAACTGTGGACTGCCTACAATCAAACAATTTGTAATTTCTATTTTGAAATTCTGTGTAAGTCAAGTATTAAAATTGGAAAATGTTTAAAAACTTTAATGAGAGCTATTATATAAAGCAGTTCGCTATACATCCTTTTCATATAAGTATTTGTCCAGTGCCAGCACTGTAATTTCATAAGGAAAAATTAACCATAAGGCTAAATATGAAGCATTCTGTTTAAAGATATATAAAAAGAAGTGAGGACACAGATACAAAGATGACTTCCTACTGGAGATACTCTCTCTAGGTGACTGGATTTAAACAAGGCTTTGAGGGACACATGGAATTTCAACAGGAAAAAAGGATAAACACTTCAAGTAGAGAAGGTAAAAAGAACAGACATATAGAAAAGTGCTTTTTGGAATACTTAACCAAGTTCCAGGTATTATTCTAGTTGCTGGGAAACAGCAGCAATTAAAACAAAAATCCCTGTTATTTTCAAGGAGAGGATCCAGAAAGGAAATAAGATAAATAACAAAAAAAAACAAAGTATTCAGGTAGATGAGTTGATAGAGCAAAGAAGGCGAGTGGGACAGGTATCTGTAAAATGTTAGGGTGGCCTAAGAAGGCCTCCTTGAGAAGGTTACCACTGAAAACCTGAAAGAAGGGTCTGAGTGTGCCTTGTGACTTAGGAGAAAAGCATTCTAGAAGAAGTAAGAATAAGTGCGAAGGCCACAATGCAGGACTTTGCCCGGAATGTTCCACAGAAAGGAAAACATTAGGTAGAAAAAGAGTAGGAGACAAGGTTGGAGAGAGATAAAGAAAGACCAGATATATATAAGGCTGACTGGTCATGGAAAAGACTTTGGCTTTTACTGAGGGATGGAAAGTTGCCGGAGAATCCTAAACAGAGGAGTAACAGGATCACCCTATCTCCTATGCTAAAAACAGACAAGACTATTGGAGGTTATTCCATAATCCCGGAAGAGAGATGAGGGTGGTGGTACTGAAGGTGGTAACTAGATAAGTTCTGGATGGGTTTTAAAGGCAGAGCAACAGTATAGGCTGAAGGCTCAGATGTACCTTATGAGAGAAAGAAGAGTTTAGGATTATCTCCAAGGTGTTTGGACTGAGGAAATGGAAGGATGGAGCTGCTATTAACAGGAATTGGGGTGGAGGGTGAGGGGATTTGGAACTCACTTTTGGACAGATTAAGTTTGAGATTCTTATTAGATATTCAAGCAGAGCTGATGGACACTGAGCAGGCAGGGGGATGTACAGAAGTTGGGGAGAAGGCCGGGGTTGGATACAGAGTTTCACAGACGCTAAAACATCATCAACTGTGACACCACTATTTTATGTGCCACCAAAATATAAAAAAGATCACTAATTAAGTTATCACATCCATGACTGCTCAAATGCATCCCAATTTCAGAAATAAGATCTGAAAAAAGAAAATGTAGGCTTCAGAACTGATGAAATATTATACATTTGTGAGTTACATAAATATTTAAAGTCTCAGAACTAGATGAGATCATCTAGGGAATGGGTAGAGAAGAGATGCTAAGGATTAAACCTGGGAACACTGTAAAGGTAGAGGTTATGGAGATGAGGAGAAATCAGCAAAGGATCAATAAAGTAAGAAGGAAACTAGGAATGTGGTGACCTGGGAGCCAAGTGAAAACAGTGTTACAAGGAGTAGAGAGTAAACAACAATGTTACATGCTGCTAATGGGTCAAGTACAGTAAGAACCAAGAATTGACCTTTGGGATTAGCTACATGGAAGTCACTTATGACCTTGAAAAAAGCAGTTTTGATTAAATATTTGATTGGAGTGAGTTTGAGTGCTATAAAAGAGAAACAGAGGAGTAGGTGGATGGCAAATGGTGTCAAAAGTGGGTTATGATGACAGGAATAACACTTATGTTTGTATCTTGATAGAAATTCTCTAGTAAAGAAGGAAAATTGATGATAAAGAACCAAAGGGCACTGGAGGGATATACCTGGTAAGATGATACCAGTACACGAGAAAGGGTAGCTTTAGCTGGTAGTTTCTCCATTGTTACAAGAGGAGAGAATATATCGGCACAGAGCAGCAGAAAAGTTGGTGGTTGATGAGGCTGGTAAGCTTGTGGACATTCTATTTTAATTGCTCAGAATGACCAAGCACAGAAGTAAAAGAAAAAAAAATCATTGTGTTCTAGGAATAGATATGATCTGCTTTGATTAAGGAATCTGGTAAGTCTATAAAGGGTAGTAGGCTGAAAAAAATTAGAGGGCTCTCAAAGACCTAGCCAACATTCTACAAGCAATAGAGTATCATCAAAAGTTTGAGTATAGAAGTAAGATCAGAGATGTGATTTATTTTGCAAAAGTAAATAACGACTGGAAGAATTAAAAGAGAAGAGTAAAATGGAAGGCATTTAGTGTCAGGAAAAGGAATGGGGCCCTCACAAGCAATGTTAATAGGCACGGGATAGAAGGATATTGTGAAGGAAGAACAGATAGACCCTGTTGTCTGAAATGGTAATGTGGAGCAAGTGAAAGGAAAAGATATGAGGTAAGATAAAAGACTCAGGTTTTAAACTTTCATACCTCAGAGAATGAGGTCATTTACAGAAAGATCACAGAAGGAAGAGCAGGTTATCAGGTGAAGATGAGTTTACTTTGCAACACACAGAGGAGAAGGTAAAGAATCTCACAAAGCATTTGGGAAAGTGGGTCTGGAGTTATGAAGGGATAATAGTGATAGGGATATTTGGGAGTCTACTCTCTATAAAGAGAGAACACCCGATCCTGGGAACGATGACAGTCATCAACAGAGAGGTGCAGAGAAAACAAAATTCCAAGAACAGAACCAGCCTACTCCTTATTGGGGAGGACAGGAAAGAGCGGTCAAAGTAAGATTGAAGCAGCACTTAGGTCAGAAGAGAATCATGCGACTACAGAAAGATACGGTATCAAGGGAGCTTCTCTTATCAAGGACGTGGTCAACAATATTCTCAAATGCTGACGACTCATCACCTAATTCGAGGACTGAGAAGAAGCCTTTGAAATTAGAAACTGGAAAATTACTAGTCAATGTTAAGAGAGTTTAAGTTCAGTGTAGAAATAAACACAGGGAGCAATAGGCTATAAACTAAAACATTTAAGATGTAAGTCCTAGGTGAAAAATCTAGGTTATTTTCACAAAAGGTTGGGTGATTTTCAGGTCAAGAAAAAGCAGGAAAAGGGTTGACAAAGTACAGATATGCAAGGGAGGATACCTAATGGAACAAGATAAAAAGAAGGAAAAAATGGACCAAGAAAATACAAGAAAGGACACATAATATAGAAATGAGAAAATTTGAGTTTTGTCAAAACAGATGAGAATGGTAAAATACAGCACATAAAAAGATGCCTTAGAGAACTATTTTCTTGGCAAAGTGAGCAGTTCATAAAAAGTATATTTGCTGAAGTAATAGACAGACAGACAAGACTGGGGCCAAAAACTTAAATACTGTAGAAAAGATCTGGAATAACTACTCTGGGCAATTCTAGAACATAACAGAAGATAATTAAAAGACTCATTGAGTAGCACTGAAGTACACATAGGACAGTCCATTAATTTCCACTGGGTTTACCTGGACTAGGGTCAATGTTTGCTAGTAACTCCAAATGGGGTCTTAATCGGTTCAAGTTTGCTGGATCTCCAGTCCGCTGGAGAGCAATTGTTAGTTCCTGAACACTTTGGGCAAAAGAGGCTGGAGTCTGCAACTTAAAAAAGATGAACATTAACTTTCCCAAGGGCCAGATAACCCTTTTAAAATAAGATTATTCACAAAATCACAATCATTTAAAAAATTTATTAAATTTAATTTTTAGCCTCCCACACATCCCACACTTTATCCAGACTGGATTATCTGCTATGCAAACAAACTCTGCAATTCTCTGCATCCACAGCCTGGCATATTATATACTCTCCCTCCCTCTACAGTCACATTTTTCTAATGTGAGAGACCTTTCTCAATTCCTCAATATGGAAGTACTCTTTCCATGTTATGTTCTTACAGCGTTATGTTAGTTTGGCTCTTGGGGTCCTTTCAAATAAATGAAATTTGGAAAAATAGTCTACAGATAATACAAATACAATAGCAAGAACAATGAAACTGAATTCAGTCAAACTGAGTCTAAATTCAAGTTCTGTTACATACCAAAGATCATGACTCTGGACATAATCTTTACAGACTCAATCTGAAGTCCATCTGTTATACAGACTAAATTATTTCAAAAGTTCACTGCAGTTCAAAAAATTTCCATATTGGTTTGGGATTCTTGGAAGGTTGTATATTTTCCTAAGGCTTAATGATACACATTCTTGCACTAACTCCCCTAAGTTGGCCATACATACGACTTTTAATAGGGAAAAAAATTATGTGATAGTAATTAAGGTTCTTACTTGGAAACATTAACTCTCTGTGCAGTTTATTAATATAGATGAGAATTTTTCTCCCCCAAAAGACCACTCTATAAAAGGTAATTAAAAAAAAAATGGAAAATAACACAACTATCATTTGAATGATGACATGCCTTTATTCAGTTTTTTCATCTTTGCATGTTTTTTATGTACTTATAATCAGCCATTTATAAACTTATGGTTTTGGCTACCATTAATATAACAAAAGCATTTTTATATTGGTAACTACTTATGAAATACTGTGAAATATTATGAATATTTCAAAGGAAAGTGTCTAATATAATGACAATAACCATGTATCCACCACTAAGACTTGTAAAAATATTTCACTAATGCTTTTTAAAAAGAAACTGAATGTTATTTATCAGCTGAAGAGTATCTGTCCTGACAAAACTATAACTTAATGGCCGTATAAGTGGTTTTCTTTAAATTGACATATAGTTGATATACAATCTTATGTTAGTTTCAAGTATACAACACAGTGGTTCAACAGTTACACACATTAAATTGTCACCCCAACTAGTGCAGTTACTAATCTGTCAATACAGAAAGTCGTATAACAGTATTTTGAGCAGACAGATCTTGACTTCTTTAACCATCCTCTTATTTTCTCCTTTATAAATAATGTTGCTATTATTGCCTCTGAGCTCATAGCCTTTTCAAAAGTTTGGATTATTTCCTTAAATTCTTAGGAATAGACTACTTGGTCAAAAGCCATGAATATTTTAAGTTTTTATTCCTTGACATATTGCTTCCCAAAAGATTTGTAATGCATTTTACAAACCATCAGTAATGTATGAGAATATATGTTTACTAAGGTAATAGGCAGTATTTATTTTAAATGTGTATTGAATTATCATGGGGGCTGAATTATATTCCATCATTAGATATATTTCCTCTTTGCGAACTTCTAATTCGTGTTTGTTCATTAATTTACTAGGATTATTGCTTTTTTCACTTTTAACAAATCCCTTATTTGCACTGTTTGATACAGCAGCCATTAGAAACGTGTGGCTATTTAAATTCAAGTAAAAATTTTAGTTCTTCAGTTGCACACGCCACATTTCAGGGGCTTAATAGCCATGTGTGGCTAGTGAACACCACATAGAACAGTGCATACATAGAACATTTTCCATTATCACAGAAAATTGCTCTACATTATGTCCCATACACTGCATTTGTTCTAGTTCATTATATGAAACTCTCTGGATATTAAATTCAAATTACTGCTCATGATGCAAGAAAATTATGGCAGGATATACAACTAGTTATACAGTCCAGTTCAGACAAAAGGGTCAACCTTCTTGTAGAATTTTTATAAAAGCCAAGTTTCTTCTCTTCAGAGGTAAAAAGCTACTGCGTTAAGAGCATTATGGAGGTTTCAATATGTTATAATCAATCAATTGCATAATTTCAGACCTAAGAGTTGCAGGCAAAGTTTGGTTAAAGTTATCTACAGTGAAGACTTTTAGGACAGAATAATACACATTACACTGAAAATTATTCACCAAGTAGTTATAAAACACATTTTCCAATTCTCTTTTAATAGCAATCTACTAATTCAAAGAATTCTATCTTTTGGAATAGCAAAAAAAAGGGCAGAATAGTGTAGAAAGAGGTTTAGCAGTTAAGAACATGGATTCTAGAGTCAGAATGCCCAAGTTCAAATCCAGCTGTCACTTATTACCTATGTGATCCTGGAGAAATGTACTCAACCCCTCTCTGTCTCTTGTAAAGGGATAATACATGGCCGTTGAGAGGATTACATGAATTATTTAAAACCACCAGGCATACAGTAAGCTCATGATAAGTGTTAAATACTACTATAAATATATTTGTATGGTGCTTTAAGATTTGTTTCATGTTGAATTACAACAAAAGCAGTTACAGTATTACTCCAGTTTTAAGAGCAATAGTGCAGCTCTTAGAGTCAGAAATAAACAATGGAGCATGACCTAAAACTCAGGTGTACTCTTGTGATCCTTTCATCCTAACAAACAACAGATAAAGTAGAAATAGGTTTACTGAAAATTTGATAGAACTTAAAATTGTTGGTAACTTATGTGAAATTACTCAGGCTGCAGATCATAAGAAACCTCAATGTATATACCTTCCAGACCATTAATTGGCTGCTACAGGAAGATAATAAAGGCATTTAGGAAATGGGCTTAACTAACACAATGATCAAAACTCAGAGAAAAAGAAGAGAGAGGCAATGATAAAATAGGAAGGCAAACTCTCAAGGAATGTGAGAGAAATCTGGGTAAGGCATTATAACAATAATCAAATCTTAAATGAACAGTGTCAATTATAACACAATTAAAAAATCTTTATATGAACTGTTACTGTGGTATGACTAGTTATGACATGACTCTCAACTACAGAGAATATAATTTACAAAAGCCTGACATACGGTATTCACTTCAATTATGTTCTTAAATAAACGCATTAACAAATCATGAATTGCCAAAACTCCAAGATTAGTCCAGGAAGTAAGGACAAAAAAGGGTCTACCTTGTCAATAATGGACTGCATATGAGATTTGTGAGACTGGTCTCCATAAAGCAAAGAGGACCATTGGTCTGGTGCAATTCGTAAGCCAGCTTCCATAGCGATCTGCACTATCTGGGAATCATGTTCTCGCCGCAGAGCTTCATAGGTTCTAAATTCTTCTTTCAGCTGCATCAAAGAAGAGTCTTCATCACGTTTGGTGACCTAATGAGACACACATAATCTCATAATGAGTCTGGTAAGAAACAAAATGGGTTTATAATTGACCACAATTAGAATGCAGACAATTTTTAATGTAACAAATACACTGCTTTCATCAACAACAGCAAGATTAAAACGGAACACACCAGGTGCTGCCTGTAAAACATTTCTTCCTTTATAGATGTCAACATCTTCTGGATGGTCTTACAGAAAGAAGGATGAGTATATGTATCAATCCAAAGACTGACTAGACCTTAAGACATACACACAGTGTAAATTATGTGTATTTTGAAAAGAAGAAAATACTCACCTAAGTACAATTATTCTGAAAAACAAGAGCTTTAGATGCTGTGATCCAGATGACTAATTTGTACTTGCCTTAATTCTCCATCGAGTTTTAAAGGTCGGGTCACTATCACATAATTAACATTTACCAAGCGCTTAGTATATGCCAGAAGGTGTGTTAAATTACCTTATTAACCATTATATTAACGTATTAACTCATTTAATTCTCTCAGCTTGTTGAGGTAGATAGGTATTATTGTTATCACCCCCAAAAATTTACTTTTTGAGTCAAGCTGGATTTAGGCCAAAGTCTTAACAAATGAAAGTGAAATAATTCTAGTCTACGATTACCTACATCTTAACATATTTTAGAACATATTTTGCTTTGTTAATCTTTTATTCTCATAAGGACTCAAATTCCTCTAGTGGAAAATTTCCATTTTTTTTCTCCAACCAAAGAACCTACAGAATGTCTAAGTCAAGACTTCTAGATCATACTGCTATATATTTTAAAATGTATTCCATTCCTTTTTTTTGATGCTTTTGTATTTACTGTGGTCTCAGTTTGATCAGGTTCAGCATGTTGATTTTTTTTCTACTTTTGGGATTTTTTTTTTATTGTAGTTGATATACAATATTGTATTGGTTTCAAGTACATAACAGTGATTCAATAGTTACATCATTAAGTCCTCATCCAACTAGTGTAGTTTCTATCAACACAAAAATATGACAGAACTACTGACTCTTTCTTTTCTCTATGCTGCACTTCCACCCGTGACGAACTTACATTATGATTGACATTTTTGTGTCCTTTTATTGCCCTCACCTTCCCCACCCAACTACCCCAACCCCTCCTCCATGTTAACCACCAGTCACTTCTTAGTGTCTATGAGTCTACTGTTGTTTTGTCCATTCTGTTTTGTTTTTAGATTCCACAAGTAAGTAAAACCATAAGGTATTTGTCTATCCCTGCCTGGCTTATTTCACTTCACACAATATCCTCAAAGGTCCATCCAAGTTGTTGCAAATGTCAGGATTTCTTTTTTTTTTAATGGCTGAGTAGTATTCCATTGTGTATATGTATCATATCTTTATCCTTTCATCTACTGATGCACACTTTGGCTGCAGATGTATTCCATTCTTATTGAAAAAAGGTCTAATTTAAATTTTGTTGGTTAAGTCCACAGAAAGACCAAATAGATAAAAAATCAAGAACCATAGTCACAACTATATTTGCCACTATTTAAAGTTAAGTCAAAAAACCAAATGCATATATATGTGTATGAAAACACCCTCTCAAATTAGACTAAACCTCATCAAAATGTAGACTATGCCTTCTTATGATATACTATGGTGCCCTGGACTTGGCTCTCAAAACTCTCTTTAACTAAAAATAACCAAGGATTTCTAAGAGTGCAATGTATGTCTAAAGTCTTAGAGATGTACTATACTAAAAACAACCAGATTTACCTGTTTGAAAAGGCTATTCAAATGGCAATTAGAGATGCTAAAAGGACAAGCTAGAACAGAGCTATGTGGATGCATACACGTGCAAGGAATAGAAAATGCAATCTGATTTGAGTTCCATGAGGAAGATGAAATGGGTATTGGCAGTAAATGAACGGATAAAGAAGATGTGGTACATATACACAATGGAATAATATTCAGCCACGAGAAGAAAACAAATCCTACCATTTGCAACAACATGGCTGGAGCCAGAGAGTATTATGCTCAGTGAAATAAGCCAGGTGGAGAAGGACAAGTATGAAATGATTTCCCTCAATTGTGGAGTGTAACAATGAAGCAAAACTGAAGGAACAAAACAGCAGCAGTCTCACAGACTCCAACAAGGGACTAGCAGTTACCAAAGGGGAGGGGTGGGGAAGGGAGAAGGGGTCATTGTTATGATTGGTACACATGGTGTGTGTGTGGGTCACGGGGAAGACAGTGTAGCACAGAGAAGTAGTGACTCTGTGGCGTCTTACTATGCTGATGGACAGTGACTTCTATGGGGTATGGGGTGGGGGGGATTTGATAATATGGGTGAATGTAGTAACCACAATGTTTTTCATGTGATACCTTCATAAGAGTATATATGTCAATGATACCTTAATAAAAAAAAAAAGAAAGAAATGGGTATTGGTACATACATAACAGAAACTCTGCCAGTGAATAAAATTGAGGGTATAGACCTATTGGGATGAGAGAAGATAAATCTTCTCATAAATGAGAATGTAGTACAATCTACCACCAAGAGAAGAAAGGAGGTAGACAATGAAATAAAGGGCAATAATCACGACCTAAGGGAAAAATAATTTGATTTTTATAAATTTCTAATCTTTAAAAAATTACTCTTGGTGCTTTTAATTAGGATTGAGAGAGGTTCACTTTGTGGGCATTCTGGGGTTTTTAAGCCCCTTATTATTATTATTTTTTTAAATATTTTAATGTCACTTTATTTTGAAATATTTAAAGAAATACAGAAAACTGTAAACTACATGTATCAACTACCCAAAAATAGCAGGTGTGAGCTGTCATTGTATTTTTTTAAATAAATTTAAGTCTATTAGAATTTATAGTAAAAGTTCCACTATACATACACACCTACATACTTGAAATATTTAATCCTTACCACAGTATATTGACATGTAACCACTTCTCATTCTCATTTACAGATAAGGTTTTACATTTTACAGATACTAATGATTCAGTTGATCAATAGGTCCATTGTCACATACTAGCAAGTGACTAAATTAGGATTGGAATCTTGATCTGTTGGAATATTAGGTTCTATTCTCCCTTTGTAAATTGACTTTGTTAACAAATAAATGGGTTGGGCAAGGTGGGATTACTGATGTTAATAAAATAACCTATTTTAATTCTGACTGCATTTTAAGTACTTAAAATGAATATAAAATGCTTCATAGGAAATACATGAAGTATGTGTAAACACCGGCATGGGTATGCATGTGTAGATTTCTTTTGTTTTTTTAGTAAGGTATCATTGATATACAATCTTATATTCAGGTTTCACATGAGCAACATGCGGTTATTACTACATTCCCATTATCAAGTCCCCACCACATACCCCACTACAGTCACTATCCATCAGCATAGTAAGATGCTACAGTCACTACTTGTCTTCTCTGTGCTATACTTCCTTGCTCGTGCTCCCCTATATTATGTGTGCTGATCATAATGCCCCTTAATCCCCTTATCTCTCCCTTCCCACCCACCCTCCCCAGTCTCTTTCCCTTTGTTAACTGTTAGTCCATTCTTGGTTTCTGTGAGTCTTACTGCTGTTTTGTTCCTTCAGTTTTTGCTTTGTGGTTATACTCCACAGATGCGTGAAATTATTTGGTACTTGTCTTTCTCCGCCTGGCTTATTACACTGAGCATAATACCCTCGAGCTCCATCCATGTTGTTGCAAATGGTAGAATTTGTTTTCTTCTCATGGCTGAATAGCCCCTTATTATTCTTCACAAAATATTTATTCTTCAAGGGGAAGGTTAAATTTCCTTTTTTTTTTCTTTTCCTTTTTGTTTCCTATATCCTATCTTTTCGGTGCTATTAATGAAGAACTAGTAACATTGGAAGCAGACACTCTGAAATGTATTCCAGACTACACTGTACATCTGTGTTATTACAACCATTACTACAAATGCACATTATTCAGGAATAATCTGGATGAGTTGGAGTTATTTTGGCTATAAGTTCTAACTGCAAAAAGTTGCCTAAGGAAAACGAGGGGTGGCTACAGACAGAGCGTCCATACCCCATTTTCAGTAGGTAATCTGATTCTAGAAAGAAAGAGTAATATTGACATTTAGCTAGAGCTCTTACAATTAAATAAACAAACCAATCAATCAATCAATCTGTATGTTCTCCTGTTGATTTTGTGGACCATTTTACCCTTCTCAAAAAATGAGAGAACAGAATGTAGTAGGCGGGCTAATGTGGGATTTTTTTAGTTTGAGTGTAAGACGAGGGAATGTTTTTCCCTCAGGAATGGATTCCCTTATAGCTTGTGTGAACTAATAATTTTTTACAGACATGTTTCCCTGGTCCATGAAGAAGTACTGCTTATGTGTTCTGTTGTAAGCAAGAAGCCTTGACATTAAGAATTCAAGAAAACAGGAAGAACAATAAATGATACACAGTGGGCACCAATAATAATGCTTATTCAATTTGGGATACAAAAATGTTATTTCCAGCATTACTGTATATACTGAAATCGAAACAGCAATTGGAGCTCTAATACTGTGTATGTGGAATTGTATCAGGAGCAAATAGCCAAATAAAACTTATTCCTGATTCAATGACTCTCTTTCCAGACTAATTCTCCCTATAGTATTGGTGGACAACTGACACAGCTTATTAGTCTCTTCAAATACAAAAGTTTGTAAGCCTAGGTTTGATATATGTTGTTCAGTATATTAACACATAAAATTCAATACAAGATTTAACTCAGAAAGAATACCATCAATCAACATTCTTTTAAAAGGAAAAAAATTGCTGAAATTCTCTGAAAAAATACAGGCAACTTTATTAAACTAGTTTTATTATGTGAGTTTGGGGAAAGGAGCATGTGTTCTTTTAAGCTGAAATTTAACATAGGTTCATACCTTGAAGCAGGAGGCTCTATAAAGGAGCTGGACAACATGCCCAATGCTAGTTTTAGAGGCTTGTGGAAACCGTGGCTCCAACCTTTGCACCACAAAGAGAACCAATACTTTTCTTGACAAAGCAGAACCATCCTCTAAGGCCAGGAGAACCAGCTTTAGAGCTTCTTCCTGCATTGCTAGGAAAAGTTGAGTAAAACCAAAATTTATTATGTGCAGAGATGTCTATTCAGCATTCAACAATTTCTGCAGGTACCACGAATTAATAGGTAACTTAATGAGATATTCAGCTACACTTTTTAACCATTTAGGGGTAATTTTGTATTATAGTCTGTATACATTTAAGAAAAACTTCTATCAAAATGAATAATCTTTTGGCATTAAGAGAAAAGTTTTAAGCGCTCTGAAAAACTGACATGGAATTACCCAAGCCATGATTGTCAAGTGGGGTATTACTTGAAAACAAGAGTACTGCAAAGAACCAGCCTTTATGTTCACTTATATAGTTCCTATTCCATACTTTTAGAATCACTAGTATAGTAAACATCAAATATGAATTATATACCTGGTCCAAGAAACTGGCAGCCCCTCGCCCTGACTGCTGCCCAAAGATTGGAAGAGAGTTGCTGAGGATTCTGGTGCTGGAGAATGAGTTCTGTAACTGTTCGTTCACCTAAAGATCGAGCAGCCCTCATGGCACGAATCCTGCCTTCTTCTTCTACCAGTTGGCAGTGGACCAGAGTTACCAGCTTCCTCTGCATTGGGCGACTCAGGACACTCTGAGTAGTGCTATTCAGACCCACTCCTTTAAAAGAGAGTAAAAAGATATTTCTTGGTTTACAGTGCAACTTAGAATCCAGGAAAACTTCCTCTGATGGGCTGACTGACATATGGGTATGTAAATAGTTCTGGTTTCTACTAGAATACTTAAACAATAAATAAAATTATACAAGTGAAGTCACATTTGCATTTTAAAAGTATACAAAAGCTGTTGTCTCATGCAAATGTAATACTCATTATGACATTAAATATACCATTATTCATTTTAATCATGGAGGATAAAGAAAAAAAAGCCAAACATTAACAATTAGTTTAAGTGCCAAGTCTTGAGGCTGTAACAGTTCTGGCATATTATTTCATAGTGGTTAATCTTACTTTCCTAATGAAATAATAAGCCATAATGGCAAGGCAGTAATGGCAACTTCCCGTTTTATTATACCCCCTATAGTATCCCATGTAAAAATGGGTAGAAGGCAGACAGTTCAGTTGTCAAATGATGTAAAGCCCTTCTATGACCACTGGTGTATTTATACTTCTGCAAGTCATTCAAATAATGTTTCCAACATCATGTAAACTCTAAATTCACTACTCTATTTGATGTGGCTTGTAATGGTTATTAGTAACTTACCACCAGTGGGTTTGGTTTACAATAAATAAATTTTATTAACATTCATTTTACAGGCTATAATTTTTATGGTAATAGAAACATCTTTAATAAATATTTGTTTAGCATGGATAGTTGCATCTGATTTACCTCTAGCACTACTGAGTGGTTTCAGGTACAATGCTAATTCTTCTACACATTTCTTTGCTTCCTCATAATGCTTTGTGTCTTCAACTCCACTACACAAAGTAATGGGCTGTTGCTCAGGGACCTAGATAGAGGTCAAAAGAAGGTGTCTGTTTAAGTGCTCACTAATTAATTAAACAAGTATTTTAATCAGTAATGTACTACTACTCTAAAACTGATAACATCAAAACTCCCACTAAATTTACTAAATTCTTTCAAAAGACATTTTTTTATACACAAACACACTTTATTGCAGTATTTTGGTTTGTTTCTGTAACAACTTTATTGAGATGCAATTTGCATACTATATAATTGGCCTATTTAAGAGAACATAGTTTTTAGTACATTCACATTTGTACAACCATCACATTTTCATTACCCCTAAAAGAACCCCATATTCTTTTAACCGCCTCCCAAATTTCCTCCCAGCACCCCACCAGCTCTAGGAAAATACTTACCTATTTTCTGTCACTATGGATTTGCTTATTTTGGACATTTCCTTTAAATAGAATCATAGTATCATATAATAACTTTCAAAGTGGCTGTACTATTTTATGTTCCCAGGGCAATAAAAGAGAGTTTCTGTTGCTCCCCATCTTCACCAGCATTTGGTGGTATCAGTCCTTTGGATTTTAGCTACTCTGATTGGTGTGTAGTGGTATCTCATTTTAATTTGCCATTCCTTAATGACAAACAATGCTGAGCAACTTTTTATTTGCTCATTTGCTATCTGTATATCTTGTTTACTGAGGTGTCTATTCAGATCTTTGCCCATTTTTAAATTGTTCTTTTTTATTACTGAGCTATAAGAGTTTTTTATATATTCTAGATATGTTTCTTATCAAATATACGAGATAATTATTACTTTCATTCTATGCATTGTTCTTTCCCTCTCTTGACTGTGCCCTTGAAACACAAAGTTTTAAATTCTGAGTTCAATCTTTGGTTCCTTGTGCTTTTGGTATCATATCTAAAAAACCACTGCCTATTCCAAAGTAACGAAGATTCATGCCCATATTTTCTTCTTCTAAGATTTTTGTGGTTTTACCTGTTATGTTTAGCTTTTGATCCATTTTGAGTTAATTTTTGTATATGGTGTGAGCTAGGGGATCCAACTTCACTCTTTTGCATTTGTATATCCAGTTTTCCCAGCATCTTTTGTTGGAAAGGCTGTCCTTTCCCGATTGAATAGTCTTAGCTACCTGGTCAAAAATCATCTGACCACATATGTGAACTTGTTTCCGGAGTCTCTCTATTCCATTTCATTGATATAAATGTCTATCCTTATGCGAGTACCACTGGTCACTACAGCTTTGCAGTTTCAAAATCAAGAAGTGTGATTCCTCCAATGTTGTTCTTCTTTTTCAAGATTGTTCTAGCTATTTGGTATCCCTTATGATTTCATATGGATGAGTTTTACTATTTCTGCAAAAAAAAACACCATGGGGGTTTTGATAGAGCTTGAACTGAATCTGTAGACTGCTCTTGGAAGTACTGTCATCTTAATATTAAGCCTGCCAACCCATGATGAACACATAATGTCTTTCTACTTATTTATGTCTTCTTCAATTTCTTTCAGCAATGTTTTGTAGTTTTCAATTCCTCCTCTTTCTCTCACCTCCTTTGCTAAGTTTATTCCTAAGAATTTTATTCTTTTTGATGCTATTCAAAGTGGAATTGTTTTCTTAATTTCCCTTCGGACTGTTTATTGTCAGTGTACAGAAATGCAACTGATTTTTTGCATGCTGATTTTATATCCTGCAACTTTGCTTTAATTCACTTATTGGCTCTAAGAGTTTTTAATGGAAATCTTCAGGATTAAAATAGTGATAATTATGTATTAAAATGTCCTAGCCTTAAATTTAATAAACATTAGTTGCTTCAGTTAGGATATGATAAGGTCATAACTCATTTTACAGAAAAATAATTAGCTCATCTTAACTTTATGGAAAAAAAGTAAGCATTGGCTGTTTGTTATTAAAATACTATATTTATTTTTTAAATGTTTCCAAAATGTCATACTGGAATTTTCAAAAAAAAAAAAGAAAAATGATTATGAATTGAAAAACTAAGTATAGAAAGAAAAGAATCAATTTCACTTTCCCTTTCAAAAAATACTTGGTAATGCTGTTAGTGACATCATCAAGATAAGTTTGTAAATAAATTAAGTTTTGCCTTTGATAAGCTATTCTAGAACTGCTCTCTTCATCTCCAACATATACAGTATGAACCTTCCTACTTTCTAGCAGCTTATAGAAAGACTGACCTGGAAAATATATGGGGCCAGATCCAAAGTTCCAGTATATTTATTCAGAAAATGATCTGTGGCAAATATATGGTACTTCACTCACAATATGCAAATTAACTTAGTGAGGGATTATTTAAGTGAATCATAGCTAGCTCTCAAAAACCTGCCTCTCTACTTTATGAAACCTTCGTGAGGATACTACTTATCTCTAATTTGAGAATATTGTCATAAGACGTTTTAAGGTTGTTGAGAAGATCTAAATGGATGGTACTATGACTGAGAAACTGAGAAACACAGCACCACCACTATGAATCTCCCATCAAACTGGAATAAAGGATTTGTACAGTGCCAAACAGAATTTTATCTATTTAAATATAAGGTAATGTTGCCTAATTTTAATTCACAAGTTTATCTCAGAAGGAAAACACACACACACAGAAATTAAGAAGTACAGTTAAGTCATCCATCTTACCTGAGCACCCACTAGCTGCAGCAATGCTGAGTTCACAGGAAGGAGCTCAATGTCTGTACTGATAGTGGTCTGGTCAAATGGGCAAGCCTTGCGGTGGAGTTTATTCAGGCACATCTTGCAGACAGTATGGCCACAACCCAAACTGATGGGCTTTCGAATTGTTTCATCAAAAGTCTGAGTACAAATTGGGCAGGAGAGGAAATCCGTCCATTGTGGAGCTTGTACAGGCATTGCTTCTGGAGTTATAATTCACTAACACACATACACACACACACACACACACACACACACACACACACAAACAATCTAAAGCAAAGATTCCACTGGAATCAAAATCTTTGAAAAAAGTTTATCTTTTTTTTTAAATATCTTCAGTAAATTCAGTCAGCACATAGTGTGAAATATAACCTGGAAAACAAAAAGAGGAAAAAAATGAGTGTCTTTTTTACAGCTGAACTGTGCATTCTTAGCCTACCACCTATGACCTTTTATACACATCTCTATCGCCACACTCCATCCCTGTCACTTCTATGGAACTAGAGTCGTAACAGATCGTTTATTCTCATCCTCTTATTTTAGTGATGGGGAGTAGACCCCAGAAAGATGAAATAATTTGCCTAAGGTGACAGCTAAAGTAAGTAATTAGATGTAGGACCTAAGTTTCAAGTTTATCTAAATCTATGATTTTTTTTTAAAAAATCAACCTTTTTAAGAAGACTAATAATGTTGTTTCTTGATCTGTACACCAGTTGCATGAATCTGTTCAGTTGTGAAAATTTATCAGGTTCTATACTTACGTACACTTCTGTGTATGTTACACCTCAATAATGAACTTTTAAAAAGTTGGCCTACAATAAAACTACCTTAAAATATTTATCAAATTCAGTGTAGGTAATGAGATAAAGAGACTATGCGATTTTTAAGGTTTATTTTTAAAGGTTAGGTATTCTCAAGAGTTTTACTTACTGGTAGATATCTTTAAACTTCTGGTACGGCTTACACTTATTGCTGTAGTGTGTTGTGTTAGAATAACACAGTTAAGATGGTTAACTTTAAAAGCTTTTTTAAATTCCCAAATTTAAGAATCATAACCTGAAACCAATCTAATATTGTATATCAACTACATTTCAGTTTTTATAGAACAAATATAGTTAACTAGAACCTACATATAATCAGATTTCACTGTCTACCCTCTATTTTTGGTGGGGGACTAAAAGCCAAATCACAAAATTCACCACCTTTGTCTAACAGAAATTTTCTTTACAATAGAAGCCAACCTGAAATTTCTAGCATATATTTTAAACAGTATCTACTACACTTACTCTCATTATAGTTTCTAAAAATGAGATTTGATGCACAGAATAAAGTGACATAGTATTGCAAGTTTTTAAGATTTTATTATGCTCAGTAGACTGCTTACAAAGAGAAAAAAATTTTACTGAAGCTCTAATTAACAATTATCTACACACCTTATTCTTCAAGCATTTCATTTAATTCATGTTTTATTGAAATAACCTTAAATGAAAGCCCATTACTGATGAGAGAACAGTTTTAATTAGTTGTGCTAAAAATTTTATCCATTCATTCAATAAATATTTACTAAACACTACTCTGTACCAGACTCTGTTTGAATTGCCTGGGGAAACAGTGAAACAGAATCTGCCTTCTGTTTGGGTTTCTTTTCAAAGTATGCTACCAGATAAATGGACAATGAAAAAAGTTTAATGGTCTAAGTAAACAGTCACGAAGTTAGTTTTATGCTCAGGATCTACAATTAAAGTTATCTGCAAAGGTGTCCAAATGGCCCTTGTAATAGTAAGAAAGAGTAAATAATGAAATTGCCCACATTCCAATTTCTATGTTTTAATTACAGATACTTTTAATAAAATGCTTCTGCAAATAGATTATGAGTAGCTACAAGGACATTTACATTAAATTATTACTTAATAAACTGAGACTATCACTGGAATGCTAAGAAAATACAGTATCTGATTATCAATTTGTACAGTCGGATACATGTTACAGAATGCTCCAAAATAAAGAACAAATAAGGTAAATATTTAGAAGATACAACATTCAGAATGACAACTGAGTATTGTCAGAAAATGTTTTCTGACCTTGATTTAAGTTTATAAAGTATCATCCACATGAATTTTCTACAGATTAGAATGGCAGTTTATATTAATGCCTGCAAAGAGTCATATCCTGTGTTAATCTCTGAAAAAGAGTTAATGTTTCCTTCCTTTTTACTACAGTTGCCTCTTGAAAAATGTGTGGGTTGTGGGGTACCGACCCCTCAGTGCAGTCAAAAATTTGCATGTAACTTTTGATTCCTCTAAAACTTAACCACTACTAACAGTCTACTGTTGAGTAGGAGCCTTGCTAATAAACAAACCATCAATTAACACTTATTTTGTATGTTACATGTATTATATACCGTATTCTTACAATAAAGTAAGCTAGAGAAAAGAAAACATTTTTTCAGATTGCAAATCTCCAAAAAATTTCCTGATATATTTATTGAAAAAGTCCACATGTAAGTGGATCCATGCAGTTTAAATCAGTTGTTCAAGGGTCAACTGTAGTATGGTCTTGCAGAGAATTTAAAATTTGTTGATCATAAAGATAAAACACAGTACTTTATTCCCTTAAACATTACAGACTATACAAACTCAAAAGAGCACAAAGTATAAATGTTTTATTGCACACCATTATAATTTTTATTATATGTACAGCTATGTGCCACATATTGTTCTAAATACCTTTCACAGGGCAAACCTATAAAAAGGTAGGTAATTACTGTTATCCCAATTTTATAGATATGTGAAATGGAGATTTAAAGAGGCTGAGTAAGCTAAAAAGAAATAGAGCTGAGATATTAACCCAGATATTCTGGCTCAAAACCCAACCTCTCAACCATATTACCACCCACAAAGGTTTAATATAAAGAAGGAAGAATCACTTGCAGTTTCATTCAAAAGCCATTGTCACAAAGCTGCATTCCCTCACAGCTACTGACTTCACAGTAGTAATTCTGTTCTTTTGGCAAACTTCTGCCGAATCAAATGGTCAGGTCACTGTTCTAATCTTACCTGTCTTCTCAACAAGATATGAAACAGATGACTACTCCCTCCTTCTTGGAAGTGTCAATGAACCACACTCCCCTCATGCCTCCTAATGCACTGGCTATGCTTTTTGATCTCTTAAACTGAATGCCACATCAGGTCTCTGTTTTGAATTTCGTTTTCTCATCATTCTCCAGCTAAAAATCCTGAAATGGTTTCCTATTACATTTAGAATAAAATCTGGATTTCTTATTCTAGTTTACAGAGCCTTAAGTCATAAGACCTGTAATTATATCTCCAAGTTCATTTTCTAACACTCGTCCTGGTCACCCCCTACCCTCCAGCTACTCAAGTGAAGCTTGTTCCCATCTCAGGGATGTTAGTTACTAGCTATTCTCTTTCTCACCTTTGAACTGGGAGCCATTCTTTACCATTTAGATGACATCCAAAATGTCAACTCAACAAGACTTCCCTGACCACTTAAAAACTCTAAAACATAACCTCTAAATCACTCTGTAGCCATCACTATGTTTAAATTCTCTTCAAAACATTACCATCTTCTCTAAGGTGTACTTTCTTGCTTATATTTTTATTTGTATACTCAATGTCTATCTACTCCTATTAGAATATAGACTCCCATGAGAGCAGAGACCTAACCTGTTTTGTTCACTAATGAAAACTGTAGCTCCTCACCACAATTCAGACATACTAAAAATTATGCTTATAATTTCACAGTTCAGAGACCTGTTAAAATCTATTCACAGAGCTCTAGGGTATTTGAAGACTCTAGATTAAGAAATTCTGACCTATATTATTCTTTCATGAATTATAAAAGTGTAGCAAGTATTTGAGATTTATTACATGTCCAGTTCTGGAATATAGAAAACAGGCAGAAAAGATGGTTAACACCAGTTTTACAGCCTTAAAACACCTCACTGCTCTCGCACATGATTTCAGATCAGTGCTATTATGACAAATTTTCCAAATTATTCTGTTGTAACAAGAATTGCTTACAACAGACTCATAGAACTTTATCAGGAAAAGATAACTTAGAAAACATCTAGTTCTAGACCAATTTTCCAAGGTGAGGTAACTTTTTATTTAAGCCCCCATCAATAGCATGGTGTTACTAAGTTTTTCAGACACTTCTTTTCATTTAGTCTTTAAAACCTGAAGAAATTGGAATCATTTTCCTTCTTTTTGCAGAGAATAAAACAACATTCAGAGAACCTGTCCAAGGTCACACAGGTAGTAAGAGGCAAAGTTAAGACACAACCACCTCAGGTAGTACTTGACACTAAAGCCACATTCCCAGCCACCAATTTGACATGGAGTAGACCAAAGACAAGGAAAATAAAATAATTTCAAAGTCATATAGCTCAATATTGAATGGCAGAGTGAGGATTAGAAACCAAATCCCAAATCCTAGTTTTAGCAACCCCTGCACCCTAACGCTAACTGGATTATAAACCCATCACTGAATGTTTGAGAGATTTTGAAAATATCCTTGCATATTAAAACTACATTTATTTGGCTTAGATATCTAATAACCTCGGAAATATATGTAAAATTGTTTATATACCCATGCTCATTCTGGGAATAAGATTTATGACTTTCATCAGATTCTAAAATGTTTTGCTAGGGGAAGGAGAGACTGGGTAGGTAAGAATCACTGACCCAGCCATACTGAAGTAAAGTAATTGTTGAAAACATAAGAATATAGAAAAAACAAGAAACAATTTATATGAATATAATTTATTTATACTAGTCTCAACAGACTCATAAAATTCTTAAATATTCATGTGCATCAAAAAAATTTTAAATAATTATACTGAAGTGTCTCCCTCTCACCCTCTTCTCCCAACCCTCCAGTCCTCATTCCTACCCCACCCTCCACAGATAAACCATTTTATTACTTCCTTCTTAGCTTCCTTATCCTTACAAATATATATTACTAACTAGAAAGAAAGCATTTTAAATACTGTTTTTCACAACTCTTTATCCATTAATTTCTTAGAAATTATACCTAGAAAACTTTTTCTATTCCCAGTAAAAATTAAACATTCAGCTGCTTGCAAAAAAAAACTGTATTGTTCTTTATTATGTGCCCAGCACTAGTGATAAAATAATAGTGAACAAGCAAGTCATTCTAAGTCTGCATGAGCTTACATCGCTTCCTGCTTATATTAGCTATATAAACAATAATGACACAACTAAATACATGACCGCAATGTACAGTAAGTGACACAAAGGTGAAGGACAGGGAGACATAAACACATATAACAGAGATAATCTAACAGCTTGGGGTGGGATTGTGTGGGGCATTGCTTTCCCTAAGGAAATGTGATATTTATGTTAAGATTTGAAAATGAAGGCTGAATAAAAGTTTACTATAAGAAGAATAACGCATAATATATGTGTGTAGATTCTAGGTAAAGGCAAAGCGTAACCACAGGCTCTGAGACTAGAGAGAATACAGTACAACTGGGGAGCTAGAAAAAAAACAAAAGAGGGAAAGCAAAATTAAAACAAAACAAAAACCAAAGCAAAAAACAAAGCAAGAGAGCAAGCAAGAAAATCATAATATGAGACTAAAGAATTAGCAAGGACCAAATAGTATATGATCTTTTAACTCATGGTACTTGGTCTTAATGTGAAGGCACTGATGAGACAGGATGGTGACCCACTTCATAGCTTTTAACATTCCCCAATCTGAACACTGGTCTCACTAATTACAGTCCACTGAGATCTCCTTTAAGGCCCAAACAGGAAGAACAACAACCTCATAATCCTACGTGACCTCTCTTTTACTACTGGGCAGTGAAGCTCCTAAATGCTGTTGTTACACCAGCATTATGCCTACGTTAAGAAAACTTGACATGGAAAAATTCCAACAGAAAACAGATAATCACAGTGATCATTCATATTACACAAAAATAATCTACTTTTCCAAGGTATTCATAATAGGATTATTTTTTTAAAAGGCTAGAAATCTTTGTAAATGAAAAAAATTAAAAATACTATGTCCAAAACAGAACAGCTAGATAAAAAGAGGATACATCTATACTATGGAAACATGGAGTAATTGAAGAGAGATTTATGCATATAGAAATGGAAACAGATTCAAGATATACTGTTAAGTAAAAACAAAACTTGTAGACCAATACATATGATATCATTTGTGTGTGGGGGGGAAAAAAAATCCTACATATTAGTCTTAGTATTAATGGATGTATATGGATGGAAGACAAAAGTCTGGGAAGATCTAACAAACTTAATAGCAGTTACACAACTGGGCAATTCACAAAACATATGTAATCATGACTTACTTATATAAATGCAAATAAATTTGGAAGAATGGAAATAAGAGAAGCTAGAATACATTTAAAACACAATTTAGGTTATTTCAGGGACAAATTGCTGTAAGACTATTCAAAACATTTTCCGTATTAAACTGACCTTATACACATTTGGATGGCCAAATGATCAAAACTTAATAGCTTTTTCCGAATTCATTAGAAACTTTTTGTAACTTTTCTATAATTTATGTCTCAAAGAACTAGCATAGTTTTTAAATTTTATATATCATTTCCATCTCTACTAACCTAGTAAAATGAGGTATATAGTTTACATTACATATACTCTTACATTTTCTAATGAAATAGTTCTTAAAGACAACTGTAACAAACTTCACAGAATAAACACGGAATCACACCCAGTTCTTTATTAAGAAATAAAAGTATTCTTTGGCCACAAAAATTATTTCAATGAACAGTAAACAATAAGACCACTGATTAATCCACCAGCTAAGTGACTAGTTTGTAGATATTATAGCTACCTTGCAGCTACTGAATTCAAATTCACGCCACCACAAAATAACAAACTACATCTTGTAAGCTCAAGGTTTAACTGTGAAAGCTATTGCCACAGAGCAACTACAGACAAAATTATGATGACAACATGATGCATAACAGAGCTTGGTTTTCTGAAAATAAACCATGTGTCACTACATGAGGTTTTTTCAGATGCTTCTCTTATTTAAATATCTACCATAAATTCTAAACCACAATATAAACTATCACAAGAAACCACTATTTGTTAAACACCAACTGGGTGCCAGCACTTTCATGCTTTCCATACAGTATCTGATTAAGTGTTCACAGCAATGCTGTAATGTAGTTAGTACCTCCATTTTAAAGATAAAGAAACCAAAGTACAGAGAAGTACCCAAAGACACAAAGCTAGTAAGTGGCAGCGCTATGATTCAAACTCAGGCCGGCCTAACTCGCAAGTTGGTAATTTTAAGTCATTTTAATTCATGCCCTCCTAACAGATTAAAGTTCATAGTCATTAAGGAGAGAGAGCTCTCAGGGGTGATGGAAATATTGTGACACTGGATTGTGGTGATGGCTGCATACTTCTGTACATTTACTAAAATAATTAAATTGTGCACTTACAGTAAGTGAATTCTACAGATTGTAAATTATACTTTAATAAAACTGTTATAATCATCACTAAAGGCTTTTTATAAAGTCTTAGTTTTCAAAATTTTTAAATATAATTAAAAAACATAAAGATACTATACAGATTTGTTCTATCAGCACAGCAACAGACCTATTAGCTAATTATATTGTTTTGAAGATTTCATTAGAACATACTACAACAAACTGACATTTTAGAAATTCTCAAAAATTGATTACCATCTCCTCTGCTACGGGTTTGTTTTATCTGCCTCTGATTTAGAGGGAGAACCATGGAAGTTAAAATATATCTATCAGGTATCTACTCTGGGACAGTCACTCCTCTGAGGCATTTTTATGTCCATTTTTACAGATAACTCAAGCTTCAGAAACATTACTTGTTCAAAGCCAATAAATTGTTGAGCAGAGACTCGAACTTAGCTTTTATGTGAACTTGAAGTAAAGCTGCCCTGAGAAAGGTATCCAAACAAAACCTTATTGTTAAGAAGAAAGTCTTGGCTCTCCTTGCCACCTTACCCCTTGAGATGAGTTTAACTCATTATTCTTGGCCTTAACTTAATTTGCCATTTGCTGGAACATTTCCATAGCAACCAACATGCAAGGCAACATTTGAGAAGAGAAAAAATTTTAACTATCCTGAAAAATGAAGCTAAAGGAGGATTCAAAACAAAAAGCATCAAAATAAATGAAGGCTTATTAAAACACTCCTCAACGTTATAATTCTCAGTAGAGTATCAATTAATTCATGGACCAAATTAGTAGTCTAAGATTTTTGAGGAGGCTCAAGGTTTTACCAGCAGTAATACCCTGTGAAGAGAGACCTAACTTTGATTGCAGAAATATCTCTTCCCTAAATATATGGACTTGAATATATGTCACCCTACACTGTACAGACAGCTTAGATATAAATAATTTAACATGCCTGTACACAAAGGCAAATATTTAGGACAGGTATAAAGAGAAAGGCTTCTGATTTAGAGGGGGGACAGCTTGAAAAATAGAGCTTGGTAAGGAAGGGTCGAGAAAGCTGCAAAGCATTAATTTGGGTGGCTTACTTTCCAAACACTGTTGAGCTGGACCAAAAAAATTTTCTACCTCCAACCTAATACCAAATTTAGGAGAAGAAACAGAAGGAAGGATAAAACCATTCAAGGAGACGCTGCCTGATCTGAAGTTGAAACAGTACTCCAGAAAGTTAATGACAACCTCTAACTTTGTGTACATAGTTTAAAGCTCCACAGCAAAAATAGCAAAGTTATACACTGTGCAAATGTGCTACACTGGAAGACGACATCAGCAGTTATTTAAGAGGTGGCAGAATAAAAAGGTCAGACTCAAAAACATCATCGTTAAGGAAACCATGAGGTAGTATGCAGGGAAAACTTATTTATAGCAAAACAGCAAAATATCATTTTATTTTTTCAGTTTTCACATTAATGCTCTGCTGAATATTACATGTACTATACTGTCAACACAACTAAGTAAATATACCGTCACCATTTAGTGGTAGTCCAAACATCAAGGACGTAATAAGAACTAATAACCAAAATCAGGAATATTTTGGAATACACTGTTGATCTGTTAACTGCCAGCAAATTAAATGCAGATTTCTGAACCTGTTCTTTGTGAAAACTGCTGTCTCTCCTTTTTAACTGAAGCTCTTTCCAAAATCATAAAGATAACTCAGTCCCATTACAAAGAACTGTGAACAAATTTTGAAGACTAGGTCAAATGTTTTAACAAGACTTTAAATCGCTTTTCAGGTCATGTTTGAAATCTGTCCTCCTGCTACAATAAGGGCTCCTTTTTATAAGAGGAAGTTTGCTCCTCCTGTCCCCAGTAGTTATTTTGAGACACAATGACAAATCTGATTGGCAAGTATTCAATAATCTTGAATGTAGGGGAAAATGCTCGCAATGAAAATAAAATCTAACTTGTGTCTCATTAATTCTTTTTTCAGATTGTTAAATACTAACCTACAGATTCCTATGGAATCCAAAGAAATCAAGACATTTTAAGGACCAGCAATAATATTGTTTCTTCAACGTATCCTCTTTAGTAGTGCTTTCCCCACTGGCATGCTTAAATCCTTGTTCAGAGGAGCTAAAAAAAACTTACTTCTATCTCCAAAGTGTCTTACTTAATTTAAAGAAGGGGATGGGGGAAGAGAAGGGGCACTCAACCCCTGTCCCTGTCTTCTCCTAGTCTCCATTCTCTACTCCCTCGCCTTTCAGTTTTCACACTACCACTTTAATTCAACTGCTGTTCTGAAACAACTCTTCATTAAGCACATCAACTACCTTCTTATGAAAGTAGACAGTCACATTGTAGTCCTTCTCTTCTTTCTCTACACCACTTCATGATGTTGACCAGTTACTCCTGCAAATGCTGCTTTTTGGCTTCTATAATGGCATATCTAGGTATTCCACTAACTGGCAGATACAACTAAAGCAAGGCTTGAAAGGAAGTTTATAGCTTAAAATGCCTACACTAAAAAAGAAAACAATCTCAAATCAATAATCTTACTTCCCACCTTTAAGACAGTGGGGAAAAAAAGCTATCTAACATCAGCAACATGATGACAAACTCTCTGTGGCCAAAGTGTAAACTGAATTTTAATCCTGTTAGCAAGTGATGCCAATTTTAGATGATTACTTCCTCAAACATTTCAAAAAGAAACTTATAAAACAAAGACTTTAAAAGCTTAAAAATCCAAATATTCTTCTATCCCAGTTTTATATTAGTGAAAGAGGCATAAATGCAAGTTTTAAAAATTTTTATATGATAATGGGGGGAGTCTAGTAACCATAATGTTGCTCATGTAATTGTATATTAATGATACCAAAAAGAAAAAATCTTTATAGTTCTTTTTAACAATGAATGCACACATGTGCGCATACACACTTCCACTTTGGAACAGGGAGGAGGGGAGATACTTCAAGGTTTATGGACCCAAATCTAAATCTAGATTTTTGTTTGATTATTTTAAGCAGACAGTATATAACACAAGCACATGAGTCCATATATATGAATGGGCAAACAGGAAAGACCTCTCACTTTTCTTTATCTTTCTGGGATACCACTAATTAGTAAGCTATGTTGGCCTTTTCTCTGAAGGAGAGTATCATGGGTTCAGATAATAAATGACCAATATATAAGCAAATGGAGAGTTATAGTAATGCTAAGTTCTAAAATAACAATAGAATTTACTATGGGTCAAAATATTCTAAAAACGTAAAAGTACATTATTTTTTAATTCTTATAATGATCTTGTAAAATATTATGCCCTTGAGAAAATCAGGGCTCAGGAGAGTTAAGCAGTGTTCTCAAGGTCTCACATACAGTAAGAGGTAGAGTTGAGATTCTAACCCAGGTTTGTCTAACTTTATTGTATGTAAGACTTTCTCCTCAGGTTTCTTAATTATTTGCTGGGGTAGTCTGCAAAGATGACCACGATTCTTCCCATCCCTGTAGCTATGCCCCTATGTAACCTGACTTTGCTGCTCTTTCTACCAAGGGACAGGGTCTATTTCCCTACCCTTCAAATCTGAGTGGCCTTTACTTGACTTCATATACTTTTCATGCACAGAAGTGATGTTGGGAAAGTTCCAGAGCCTAGGCCTCAAGTGACCTTGCAGTTTCCACTCTCACTCTCTTGGTCCCACTACCGGAGGAAGCTTTAGGTGGCCCCTGAGGATAAGACCAACAGGAGAGAGAAAAAATGTCCTACGCCAGACTCTAGAACAATCAGCCCCATCTGAGCTGCCAGATGACTGCACCGGTGCCACAGTGGAGAACAGCAAAAGAACCCCCAGCTCAATCCAGCCCCAACTGTTGATGCAGAATTATAAGCAAGTAAAATGGTGGTTGTTTTAACCCACTAAATTTTGGGGTAGTTTGTTACTCAATAATAGGTGTCTGTTTATACGATTAAGACATAATTTTACACTTATAAATTTCATCATAGCCTTTTGAGGAAACAGTAATAGTAAATGTAATACCGACACTGGAATTTGAAAGGTTCTCTCAATTGAATTACAACCTTTTAATAGAGTGAATATCACCTTTGACATCCTAAAAATTACTAGTATATTGAAGTACCTTCACAAACCCAACATGCCTAAATTTAGCTTCTTAATCCTGCAACATAAATAATCAGTACCTAAAGGAAAAGCATTCAAGTGCACCCAAACTGTAGCATTTTCAAAGTATAGCATGACAACAAATCCTTTGGACTTAAAAATATGTACCACTTAGGTTCACTTAAAATCTACTAAAACTTTGTTGTATTCCAACATAATACACTGAAGTTGTCATCCATGTAACCGTCCTCCATGCTGATGTGCCAGAGCAGCAGTACTAACTCTTAATATTGATAACGACTCATATGCTTCCAAGTTAGATGCCAAGTCTTTAGTGGTTACAATCTGAAGACTTCGTTTTCCTTACCATCATCACTCTAGTCATCTTCAGCAAGTTACACTTGTTTTTACCTAACTACAACTACCTTTATGTATTTTCCAAATCCTACCCCCTTATATCCCAAAACCGTAGGGGGGGGCGGTCAGGGGGGGTCAGGGGGAGTGGGTGGGGGAAGGTTTGAGTGCCAAGCACGTAAATAAAGATGATCATCAACAACCTTGAGATAGATGCCTCTACTAATGAAGGAAGAACAGAAAACTGAAAACAGGTACTCAGCTAATTTAGTGGTCTGGTCATAATGTGAACCCATATTGGTCCAATTGCAAAACCTATACTTTCTCCAGTATACTACAATGTCCTCCAACTTTCAGCCCTTGTAATGTTTAATTATATTTCTTAAGAATTTTAAGCCATAAATAAAGACCTAAATTAAATAATGTCTGGTTTAGGTTTTATCTGAGCATTAGTTTTTAATTAAGTAGATGTAGGAACCCTGGAACTGTTTAAGCCTACAGGCTCTTTTTATTGAAAAACCTAACTTATACCAACTATTCTGTTTCTTTTTTTTAATACAATTTATTTTGGTATCATTAAGCTACAATTACATGTGCAATATTATGATTATTAAACTACACCTTCATCAGGTGCCCCCCACCAACCCCATTACAGTCACTGTCCATCAGCATAGTGAGATGCTATAGAATCACTACTTGTCTTCTCTGAGTTGTACTGCCCTCCCCGTGCCCCCCCAACATTACGTCTGCTAATCGTAATGCCCTTTTTCCCTCTTATCCCTCCCTTCCCACCGATCTTCCTCAGTCCCTTTCCCTTTGGTAACTATTAGTCCGTTCTTGGGTTCTGTGAGTCTGCTGCTGTTTTGTTCCTTCAGTTTTTTTCTCAGTTCTTATACTCCACATATGAGTGAAATCATTTGATACTTGCCTTTTTCCGCTTGACCTATTTCACTGAGCATAATACCCTCTAGCTCCATCCATGTTCTTGCAAATGGTAGGATTTGTTTTCTTCTTACGGCTGAATAATATTCCATTGTGTAAATGTGCCACATCTTCTTTATCCATTTATCTACTGATGGACACTTAGGTTGCTTCCATTACTTGGCTATTGTAAACAGTGCTGCGATACACATAGGGTTGCATATGTCTTTTTGAAACTGGGCTGCTGCAGTCTTAGGGTAAATTCCTAGGAGTGGAATTCCTGGGTCAAATGGTATTTCTATTTTGAGTTTTTTGAGGAACCTCCATACTGCTTTCCACAATGGTTGAACTAATTGGCACTCCCACCAGCAGTGTAGGAGGGTTCCCAATTCTCCACAACCTTGCCAACATTTGTTGTTGTTTGTGTTTTGGATGGTGGACAGCCTCACTGGTGTGAGGTGATATCTCATTGTGGTTTTAATCTGCATTTCTCTGATGATTAGTGATGTGGAGCATCTTTTCATGTGCCTGCTGGCCATCTGAATTTCTTCTTTGGAGAAGTGTCTATTCATGTCCTCTGCCCATTTCTTAATTGGACTATTTGCTTTTTGTTTGTTGAGGTGTCTGAGCGCTTCATATACTTTGGATGTAAACCCCTTATAGCATATGTCATTTATGAATATATTCTCCCATACTGTAGGATGTCTTTTTGTGTTCTACTGATGGTGTCCTTTGCTGTACAGAAGCTTTTCAGCTTCATATAGTCCCACTTGTTCATTTTTGCTTTTGTTTCCCTTGCCCGGGCAGATATGTTCATGAAGAAGTCACTCATGTTTATGTTGAAGACATTTTTGAGTATATTTTTTTCTAGGAGTTCTATGGTTTCATGACTTACATTCAGGTCTTTGATCCACCTTGAGTTTACCTTTGTGTATGGGGTTAGACAGTAGTCCAGTTTCATTCTCTTACATGTAGCTGTCCAGTTTTTCCAACACCAGCTGCTGAAGAAGCTGTCAACTCCCCATTGTATATCCAAGGCTCCTTTATCAAATATTAATTGACTGTATATGTTTGGGTTAATGTCTGGATTTTCTATTCTGTTCCACTGGTCTGTGGGTCTGTTTCTGTGCCAATACCAAATTGTCTTGATTACTGTTGCTTTGTAGTAGAACTTAAAGTCAGGGAGCATAATTCCCCGTTTTATTCCTCCTTCTCAGAATTGCTTTGGCTACTCAGGGTCTTTTGTGGTTCCATATGAATTTTAGAATTATTTGTTCGAGTTCATTGAAGAAAGCTGTCGGTAGTTTGATTGGGATTGCATTGAATCTGTAGATTGCTTTAAGTAGTATAGCCATTTTGACAATATTTATTCTTCCTAGCCAAGAGCATGTGATGCATTTCCATTTGTGAGTGTCCTCTTTAATTTCTCTTAGGAGTGGCTTGTAGTTTTCAGAGTACAGTTCTTTCACCTCCTTCATTAGGTTTATTCCTAGGTATTTTACTCTTTTGGATGCAATTGTGAATGGAATTGTTTTTCTGATTTTCTGTTAGTTCATCATTAGTGTGTAGGAAAGCAACAGATTTCTGTGTATTAATTTTGTATTCCGCAACTTTGCTGAATTCAGATATTAGTCCTAGTAGTTCTGGAGTGGAATCTTTAGGGTTTTTTATGTACAGTATCATGTCATCTGCAAATAGTGACAATTTGACTTCTTCTTTACCAATGTGGATGCCTTGTATGTCTTTGTTTTGTCTGATTGCCATGGCTAGGACCTCCAGTACTATGTTGAATAACAGCGGAGAGAGTGGGCATCCCTGTCTTGTTCCCGATCTTAGATGAAAAGCTTTTAGCTTCTCGCCGTTAAGTATGATGTTAGCTGTGCGTTTGTCATATATGGCCTTTATGATGTTTATGTACTTGCCATCTGTATTCATTTTGTTGAGAGTTTTAATCATGAATGGATGCTGAATTTTGTCAAATGCTTTTTCAGCATCTATGGAGATGATCATGTGGTTTTTGTTCTCTTTTTGTTGATGTGGTGGATGATGTTGATGGATTTTCGAATGTTGTACCATCCTTGCATCCCTGCGATGAATCCCACTTGATCATGGTGTATGATCCTCTTGATGTATTTTTGAATTCAGTTTGCTAATATTTTGTTGAGTATTTTTGCACCTACATTCATCAGGGATATTGGTCTGTAATTTTCTTTTTTGGTGAGGTCTTTGCCTGGTTTTGGTATTAGAGTGATGCTGGCTTCATAGAATGAGTTTGGAAGTAGTCCCTCCTCTTCTATTTTTTGGAAAACTTTAAGGAGAATGGGTGTTATTTCTTCTCTATATGTCTGGTAGAATTCAGAGGTGAATCCATCAGGTCTGGGGGTTTTGTTCTTGGGTAGTTTTTTGATTACCGATTCAATTTCGTCGCTGGTGATTGGTCTGTTTAGTTTTTCTGTTTCTTGCTTGGTCAGTCTTGGAAGGTTGTATTTTTCTAAGAAGTTGTCCATTTCTTCTATGTTTTCCAGCTTGTTAGCATATAGATTCTCATAATATTCTCTTATGATTCTTTGTATTTCTGTGGGGTCCGTCGTGATTTTTCCTTTCTCATTTCTGAATCTGTTTATGTGTGTAGATTCTCTTTTTCTCTTAATGAGTCTGGCTAGGGGTTTATCTATTTTGTTTATTTTTTCAAAGAACCAGCCCTTGGTTTCATTGATTTTTCTATTGTTTTATTCTTCTCTATTTTTTTCTTCTCTGATCATATGTCCCTCCTTCTGTTGACTTTGGGCCTCATTTGTTCTTCTTTTTCCAATTTCAGTAATTGTGTCTTTAGACTATTCATTTGGGAATGTTCTTCCTTCTTTAAATAGGCCTGGATTGCAATATACTTTCCTCTTAGAACTGCCTTTGCTGCGTCCCACAGAAGTTGTGGCTTTGTGTTGTTGTTGTCATTAGTCTCCATATATTCTTTGATTTCTGTTTTGATTTGGTCATTTACCCAATGATTTATTAGGAGAATGTTGTTAAGTCTCCATGTATTTGTGAGCCTTTTTGATTTCTTTCTAAAATTTATTTCTAGTTTTATACCTTGGTGATCTGAGAAGTTGGTTGGTAGGATTTCAATATTTTTGAATTTATTGAGGTTCTTTTTGTGGCCTAGTATGTGGTCTATTCTGGACAATGTTCCATGCGCACTTGAGAAGAATGTGTATCCTGTTGCTTTTGGGTGCAGAGTTCTGTAGATGTCTGTTAGGTCCATCTGTTCTAGTGTGTTGTTCAGTGCCTCTGTGACCCCACTTATTTTCTGTCTGGTTGATCTGTCCTTTGGAGTGAGTGGTGTGTTGAAGTCTCCTAAGATGAATGCATTGCTGTCTATTTCCTCCTTTAATTCTGTTAGTATTTGTTTCACATATGCTGGTGTTCCTGTGTTGTATGCATATATATTTATAATGGTTATATCTTCTTGTTGGACTGACCCCTTTATCATTATGTAATGTCCTTCTTTATCTCTTGCTACTTTCTTCGTTTTGAAGTCTATTTTATCTGATACAAGTACTGCAACACCTGCTTTTTTCTCTTTGTTGTTTGCATGAAATATCTTTTTCCATCCCTTCACTTTTAGTCTGTGTATATCTTTGGATTTGAGGTGAGTTTCTTGTAGGCAGCATATAGATGGGTCTTGCTTTTTTATCCATTCTGTTACTCTGTGTCTTTTGATTGGTGCATTCAGTCCATTTACATTTAGGGTGATTACTGATAGATATGTACTTATTGCCATTGCTGGCTTTAGATTCGTGGTTACCAAAGGTTCAAGGGTTGCTTCTTTACCATTTAACAATCTAACTTAACTTTCTTGTTAAGTTATTGTAAACACCATCTGATGTTTCTTTATTTCTCTCCCTTCTTATTCTTCCTCCTCCATTCTTTATATACTAGGTATTTTATTCTTTACCTTTAGTTAGTATTTGGATGGTCTGATTTCTTTGCTATGATTTTATTTTCTCTGGTGACATCTTTTTAGCCTTAGGGGTGCTTCCCTCTAGAGTAGTCCGTTTAAGATATCCTGTAGTGGTGGTTTATGAGAGGCAAACTCTCTCAACTTTCGTTTGTCTGGAAATTGTTTAATCCCTCCGTCATATTTAAATGATAATCGCGCTGGATACAATATTCTTGGTTTGAGGCCCTTTTGTTTCATAATGTTAAGTACATCATGCCATTCTCTTCTGGCCTGTAAGGTTTCTGTTGAGAAGTCTGATTATAGTCTGATGGGTTTTCCTTTGTAGGTGATCTTATTTCTCTCTCTAGCTGCCTTTAATACTCTGTCCTTATCTTTGATCTTTGCCATCTTAATTATTATGTGTCTTGGTGTTGTCTTCCTTGGGTCCCTTGTGGTGGGATATCTGTGGGCTTCTGCGAGTCTATTTGCTTCCCCAGCGAGGGAAAGTTTTCAGCAATTATTTCTTCAAAGACACTTCCTATCCCTTTTTCTCTCTCTTCTTCCCCTGGTACTCCTATAATGCGAATATTGTTCCGTTTGGATTAGTCACACAGTTCTCTTAATATTCTTTCATTCCTAGAAATCATTTTATCTCTCTCTGCCTCAGCTTCTCTGTATTCCTGTTCTCTGATTTCTATTCCATTAATAGTCTCTTGCATCTCATCCAGTCTGCTGTTAAGCCCGTCGATCGCTTGTCTGATTTCTGCATTGTCTTTCCTCACTTCCCTCACTTCCTCCCTCAGCTCTTGCACATTTCTCTGTAGGTCCATCAGCATGGTTATGACTTTTATTCTGAATTCTTTTTCAGGAAGACTGTGCATTTCCATCCCTTCAGGCTCCCTCTCTGGGGTTGTCTGGTTGATTTTAGTCTGGACCATATTCCTCTGTCTTTTCATCGCTATAGAAGTGGTCGCTGGTAGTTGCCACGTATGTCAGCTGGGCTCTTTAAGACTGCCTCTTGGGGTGTCAAGTCCTCTCGGGTGTAGCTGCACGCTGTGCGCTTTCCTGTGTATTCTGGTCTCTCTTTTAGGGATAGTTGTATTTGCTGTATTTTCATAGATAAATACAGTGTTGGGAGATTTCTGCCGCCCTGCTCGTGCCGCCATCATCCCGGAAGTCTGAGATCTAATTCTCCAGCCTTCCAGGAGGCGGCTGTGTGCGTATCCTGAAGCTGCGCCGAGGTGCGGGTTCTGGAATCGCAACTATTGTATTTCATTTTAAAAGAATCACAGGTCCTAAACTCCCAAAGTCAATTGCACAAAGTATGATTACGGTAAATCTGCTGTCGTTCCCTCTGGCTGCAGTTTCTTTGATTTCTTAGGATCCTCTCTGCCTTACAGTATCTTCTGGCCAGTAGTCCTCCTGTTACCTAGAAACCCAACTACTTCACTCCTTCCTATTGCTTGCTTTTCACCTCTGATTCATAGCTACTGAAGTATCTCGTCCACTGCTACAGCCATAGTGGTCAGGCAAAACAAAACAAAAAAAGAATCACAGGAATACTTTGCTAGAACACTTTACTGAGAAATACCAAGGGACTAAAACAGAAAATGAATCTTAATTTTATACATATTGTAAGATATCTAAAATGTATTGAAGTATAGTATACATACAGAATGGTATACATACCAAGAGTGTTCAGCTCAGTGAATGATCACAGAGCACATTCCTGTACACCCAAGTTGTACAACATTTCCAGCATCCCAGAAGGCCCCATTACCATCCCTTCCAATCATTACTCCTTTATCCTTCCTTAAAGGTCACTACTATCCTAACTGCTAATACTACAGATTAGTTTTGCCTGTTTTAAAAAACTATATAATGAAATCATCAGTATGTATTGTTTTGCATTTTGGCTTCTTTCGCTCAACATTCTATTTTTTTCATACATTTATATTTTTAAACTGCTACAAAACATTCCAGTTAAATTGACCAAAGGAAAACTACTCTTTATTAACTCATTTTTTGGAGCAGTGATAACATTTGGATTTTGAATGCAGATTTCTGGTGTGAACTGGAAGGGACAAAAACAGGTGTCAGTGACAACACGTGAGAACAAAGAGTCCCCTCTTTACTTGAGAAAACAAAGCACCCTATGTGTCACACTAATAGCCCCTACTACTTCTTTCCTCTGACTTGCTTCTGTTTCTTTTTTCTCAGGGAGCTTGTGCCTCAGACTCCACAAGGCTTTGACTGATTCTAGAACTGGGCAATAGGGAAAACAGGCAAATGTATTCTGAGCAGATAAGGTACATAAAAAACATTTTGCAATGGTTGGGTGATACTTGAATGGATATGTTGCTCTTGGAAATTTCTGCATCGAAGACATAATATAACATATTTAATGATAATAAAATACCAGTAATATATTGTTAAAAAGGCATTGTCCCTATAATCTGCTGGCCAAGTCTTAAGGACATTTTCATGACTGTGTTTGTTTTTATGCAGTATCCCTGACAGAATTCATATTATTTCTAGAAACAGGTATATAAATTATAAAAGAAGGCGTTTTGCTTATTTCCACGTAGTAGCTTCTGTAGTTGATTTCTTTGGTAACACCACCAGCCAACTTTACCATCAATGTACATACCTGGTAATCTGGTAATTATCCTAGATTCTATCCCTTCTACTCCAGTAAAAAATTTTTATTATCTCTTGTACCTGTATCTGCCTTTCCACTTCTACTTCCATGATTGAGGTCCTATTTATTCATTCAAAAAATACTTATTGAGCACCTACTGTTATGCCAGGATACGAAGATGTAGCCCCGAGTGAAATAAAGTCCCTGCTCTAACAAAACATAGTCTCTCTGACCTGGATCACAGTGACCTTTTAACTGATCTGTGCCTCCAGTTTTGTTCTTCCCTTACTCCAACCCTCCTCACAGTTGCTTGTCATTCACCTATGCTTTTCTTCTATGACAAACAACTCAAAAAAAAACAAAGGACAGTTGACTTGAACAGACATTTCACAAGAGGATATCTAAATTATTGAATAGTAAATAGGTTATCATTACACATAGGGCAATTGAAATAACAGACACCACTACACCTATGAGAAGAGCTAAAAAAAATTTTTTTCCTATGCACAGTAGATAAAAGCTGTATTAGACTGGACAGTGCATTTCATGGACATTAAGATGAATATATGTAATACACAAATGTCACATGACGAGTATAACAACGAAGCAAAACTGAAGGAACGAAATAGTAGCAGACTCAGAGACTCCAAGAAGGAACTAGTGGTTACCAAAGGGGAGGGGTGTGGGAGGGCGGGTGGGGAGGGAGGGAGACGGGGACTGAGGGGTATTATGTTTAGTACACATGGTGTGGGGGATCACGGGGAAAACAGTGTAACACAGAGAAGGCAAACAGTGAATCTGTGTCATCTTACTACACTGATGGACAATGACTGAATTGCGGGTATAAGTGGAGACTTGATAATATGGGTAAATGTAGTAACCACATTGTTTTTTCATGTGAAACCTTCATAAGAGTGTATATCAGTAATACCTTTAAAAAAATGTCACGATACAAACAAGACTCATGATCTTCACATTTATGGGTATTTATAAAATCTTCTCTGAAGGAAATGAGTTACTATTCATTCGAACTTCTCATCTTGAAAGTAATCTGCAAAATTGAGATACTCTTGAAGTTGACCGTATTTCTCCTTAATCCAGCCACTTTCTTTTGAATGACTGAAAATTCTTTCCACTGTTTCTTTAACCTGTTCATCTTCAACTTCTTCTGTCTTTGCAATGGAACATTTTGGTATAGCTTGAATTTAAAATGTTTCAGTTTATGATAAATTCTGGTACGATTAGCACAAATAATGCCAGCAGTAAACACCTGTTTATCATGTCACATGAAATCATCTGTTTCTGTGGTCCTGGTGTTATACAACTTTCCTGACAAATGCACTGAATATCTAGTGGCAATACAGTCCACAAGTCTGAAACAGTTTTCAGGATTCTTCAAATGGATGGATACTTACATTAGAATAATTTTCTACCCGCTCCTTATACTGCTCTCTCCAATGACTTCTAGAGGCTAAATTCTCTAGCCAAGGCTGAACAAAGCGGTCATCCAAATAATGAAGAGATGTCAACATATCTTGTGTATAAGATTTCTGCCTGGTGCCATCATACAATGTTTCCAGAAAAGAATCATCTAAAGCATTGATGAGAAGAGCCGTCACAAGACTTTCAAAGTGAGTATAGTGGTCACTAAAAGAATAAAGAAAATTCTGTTTTACTAATTTCAGTTGTGATGTAGTCAATTTTTCTCCTGGCTGGCTTTTATTCTCTTCATCACCCTCCTCTTGTACTACAAAGTCATCAATAATATAATCATCTACATCTTCTTCATTTTCATAATCCTCCTCCTCCTCCTCATTACTTTCATCACTGCCTGAGCAGGATTCCTTTCCAGAGTCCTCAAGTCTCTACTATTGCATCTCTGGCGAGATCTTTGTTTTCAAAGTTCTTTCAGTTCCTGGAACTGTTCTCACTTTTTTGCAGCTAAAGCTTTTTCAGGTTTTTTTGCTCCATCTCCACTAAAGATTCATCTTTAACCACTCTACATGGACATTTAAGACCTACTTTCCTAACTAGGATATCACTGTCATACATCACAGAGGGAGATCCTTTTTCTCTTCCCTCGCTTGATGTGCTCGTCTTCTAAACCCTCCTCTATTGTATGTCCGGTGTGTTTGTTGGGATCCTCCTCCTCTTGACTTGAATGCTTTCCATGTTCTGGTAAGGCAATACTACTATGTTTTTTTGTTTTTATTTTCCTATTATTAATGTACAATTACATGAGCAACATTACACTTACTAGACTCCCCCTATTATCAAATCTCCACCACATACCCCACTACAGTCACTGACCATCAACGTATTAAGATGCTACAGAATCACTACTTGTTTTGGCTGTGTTATACTGCCTTCCCCAGATCCCCCCCCCACCCGCTACATTATATGTGCTAATTGTAATACCCCTTTCTCCACCTATCCCACCCCTTCCGACCCATCATCCCCAGTCCCTTTCCCTTTGGTAACTGTTAGTCCATTCTTGGGTTCTGTGAGTCTGCTGCAGTTTTGTTCCTTCAGTTTTTGCTTTGTTGTTATACTTCACAGATGCGTGAAATCATTTGTCTTTCTCCGCCTGGCTTATTTCACTGAGCATAATACCCTCTAGCTCCATCCATGTGGTCGTAAATGGTAGGATTTGTTTTCTTCTTATGGCTGAATAATATTCCATTGTGTATATGTACCACATCTTCTTTATCCATTCATCTACTGATGGACACTTAGGTTGCTTCCATTTCTTGGCTACTGTAAATAGTGCTGCGATAAACATAGGGGTGCATATGTCTTTTTCAAACTGGGCTGCTGCATTCTCTTTTTTTTATTATCATTAATTTACAATTACATGTGCAATATTACGATTATTAAACTACCCCTTCATCAGGTCCCCCCCACCAACCCCATTACAGTCACTGTCCATCAGCGTAGTGAGATGCTACAGAATCACTACTTGTCTTCTCTGAGTTGTACTGCCCTCCCCGTGCCCCCTCAACATTACATCTGCTAATCGTAATGCCCCTTTTTCCCTCTTATCCCTCCCTTCCCGCCCATTTTCCCCAGTCCCTTTCCCTTTGGTAACTATTAGTCCGTTCTTGGGTTCTGTGAGTCTGCTGCTGTTTTGTTCCTTCAGTTTTTTTCTTTGTTCTTATACTCCACATATGAGTGAAATCATTTGATACTTGTCTTTTTCGGCTTGGCTTATTTCACTGAGCATAATACCCTCTAGCTCCATCCATGTTCTTGCAAATGGTAGGATTTGTTTTCTTCTTACGGCTGAATAATATTCCATTGTGTAAATGTGCCACATCTTCTTTATCCATTTATCTACTGATGGACACTTAGGTTGCTTCCATTACTTGGCTATTGTAAACAGTGCTGCGATACACATAGGGTTGCATATGTCTTTTTGAAACTGGGCTGCTGCAGTCTTAGGGTAAATTCCTAGGAGTGGAATTCCTGGGTCAAATGGTATCTCTACTTTGAGGAACCTCCATACTGCTTTCCACAATGGTTGAACTAATTTACATTCCCACCAGCAGTGTAGGAGGGTTCCCCTTTCTCCATATCCTTGCCAACATTTGTTGTTGTCTGCCTTTTGGAAGGTGGCCATCCGAACTGGGGTGAGGTGATACCTCATTGTGGTTTTGATTTGCATTTCTCTGATGATTAGCAATGTGGAGCATCTTTTCATGTGACTGTTGGCCATCTGAATTTCTTCTTTGGAGAAGTGTCTGTTCAGTGCCTCTGCCCGTTTTTTAATTGGCTTATTTGCTTTTCATTTGTTGAGGTACGTGAGCTCTTTATATAATTTGGATGTCAACCCCTTATCGGATATGTCATTTATGAACATATTCTCCCATACTGTAGGATGTCTTTTGTTCTACTGATGGTGTCTTTGCTGTACAGAAGCTTTTCAGCTTGATATAGTCCCACTTGTTCATTTTTGCTTTTGTTTCCCTTGCGCTGGGAGATACATTCATGAAGAAGTTGCTCATGTTTATGTCGAAGAGATTTTTGTCTATGATTTTTTCTAAGAGTTTTATGGTTTCATGACTTACATTCAGGCCTTTGGTCCATTTTGAGTTTACTTTTGCATATGGATTAGACAATAATCCAGTTTCATTCTCTTACATGTAGCTGTCCAGTTTTGCCAACACCAGCTACTGAAGAAGCTGTCATTACCCCATTGTATATCCATGGCTCCTTTATATTAATTGACCACATATGCTTGGATTTATATCAGGGCTCTCTAGTCTGTTCCACTGGTCTGTGGGTCTGTTCTTGTGCCAGTACCAAATTGTCTTGATTACTGTGGCTTTGTAGTAGAGCTTGAAAGTCAGGGAGAGTAATTCCCCCCACTTTATTCTTCCTTCTCAGAATTGCTTTGGCTATTCAGGGTCTTTAGTGGTTCCGTATGAATTTTAGAACTATTTGCCCTAGTTCACTGAAGAATGCTGTTGGTATTTTGATAGGGACTGCATTGAATCTGCAGATTGCTTTAGGCAAGATGGCCATTTTGACAATATTAAATCTTCCTATCCATGAGCATGGGATGTGTTTCCATTTATTGGTATCTTCTTTAATTTCTCTCATGAGTGTCTTGTAGTTTCCAGAGAACAAGTCTTTCACTTCCTTGGTTAGGTTTATTCCTAGGTATTTTATTCTTTTTGATGCAATTGTGAATGGAACTGTTTTTCTGATTCTCTTTCAGCTAGTACATCGTTAGTGTACAGGAATGCAACAGATTTCTGTGTATTAATTTTGTATTCCGCAACTTTACTGAATTCAGATATTAGATCTAATAGTTTTGAAGTGGATTCTTTAGGGTTTTTATGTACAATATCATGTCATCTGCAGACAGGGAGAGTTTTGACTTCTTCCTTACCAATCTGGATGCCTTTTATTTCTTTGTGTTGCCTGATTGCCGTGGCTAGGACCTCCGGAACTATGTTAAATAAAAGTGGGGAGAGTGGGTATCCTTGTCTTTTTCCTGATCTTAAAGTAAAAGCTATCAGCTTCTTGCTGTTAAGTATAATGTTGGCTGTGGGTTTGTCATATATGGCCTTTATTATGTTTAGGTACTGGCCCTTTATACCCACTTTTGTTGAGAGTTTTATCATGAATGGATGCTGAATTTTGTCACTTGATTTTTTCAGCATCTATGGAGATTGTGTGGTTTTGTCCTTTGGTTGATGTAGTAAATGATGTTGATGGATTTTCAAATGTACCATCCTTGCATCCCTGGGATGAACCCACTTGATCATGATGGATGATCTTTTTGATGTATTTTTTAATTTGGTTTGTCAGTATTTTCTTGAGTATTTTTGCATCTATGTGCATCAGGGATATTGGTCTGTAATATTTTTTTTGTGCTGTCTTTGCCTGATTTTGGTATTAGAGTGATGTTGGCCTTGTATAATGAGTTTGGGAGTATTCCCTCCTCTTCTGCTTTTTGGAAAACTTTAATGAGGATGGTTATTAGGTCTTCACTAAATGTCTGATAAAATTCAGCAGTGAAACCATCTGGTTCAGAAGTTTTGTTCTTAGGTAGTTTTTGGATTACCAATTCAATTTCTTTGCTGGTAATTGGTCTGTTCATATTTTCTGTTTCTTTCTGATTCAGCCTTGGAAGGTTGTATTTTTCTAGAAAGTTGTCTATTTCTTCTAGATTATCCAGTTTGTTAGCATATAATTTTTCATAGTGTTCTCTCATAATACTTTATTTCTGTGGTGTCCATAGTGATTTTTCCTTTCTCATTTCTGATTCTGTTTATGTGTGTAAACTCTCTTTTTTTCTTGATAAATCTGGCTAGGGGTTTATCTATTTTGTTTATTTTCTTGAAACCAGCTCCTGCTTTCTTTGATTCTTTCTATTGTTGTATTCTTCTCAATTTTATTTATTTCTGCTTCAATCTTTATTATGTCCCTCCTTCTACTGACTTTGGGCCTCATTTGTTCTTCCTTTTCTAGTTTCATTAATTGTGAGTTTAGACTGTTCATTGGGATTGTTCTTTCCTGAGGTAGGCCTGTATTGCAATATATTCCCTTCTAGCACGGAGTTCACTGCCGCACAGATTTGGCGCTGCTGAATTATTGTTGTCATTTGTCTCCATATACTGCTTGATCTCTGTTTTTATTTGGTCATTGATCCATTGATTATTTAGGAGCATGTTATTAAGCCTCCACGTGTTTGTGGGCTTTTTCATTTTCTTTGAGTAATTTATTCCTAGTTTCATACCTTTGTGATCTGAGAAGCTGGCTGGTAACAATTTCAATCTTTTTGAATTTACCAAGGTTCTTTTTGTGGCCTAGTATATGACCTATTCTTGAAAATGCTCCATGTGCTCTTGAGAAGAATATGTATCCTGTTGCTTTTGGATGGAGTGTTCTGTAGATGTCCGTTAAGTCCATCTGTTCTAATACGTTGTTCAGTGCCTCTGACTCTTTACTTATTTTCTGTCTGGTTGATCTGTCCTTTGGAGTGAGTGGTGTGTTGAAGTCTCCTAAAATGGATGCATTACATTCTATTTCCTCCTTAATTCTGTTAGTATTTGCTTCACGTATGTAGTTGATCTTGTTTTGGGTGCAAAGATATTTATAATAGTTATATCCTCTTGTTGGATTGACCCCTTTACCATTATGTAATGTCCTTCTTTGTCTCTTGTGACTTTCTTTGTTTTGAAGTCTATTTTGTCTGATACAAGTACTGCAACTCCTGCCTTTTTCTCCCTATTAGTTGCATGAAATATCTTTTTCCATCCCTTTACTTTCAGTCTCTGTATGTCTTTGGATTGAAGTGAGTCTCTTGTAGGCAGCATATAGATGGGTCTTGTTTTTTTATCCATTCAGTGACTCTGCATCTTTTTTGATTGGTGCATTGAGACCATTTACATTTAGGGTGATTATTGATATGTGTGTACTTATTGCCATTGCAAGCTTTAGATTCGTGGCTACCAAAGGTTCAAGGATAATTCCCTTAGTATCTAACAGTCTAATTTAACACACTTTGTATGCTATTACAAACACAACCTAAAAATTCTTTTTTTTTCCTTTTTCTTCCTCCTCCATTCTTTGTATGTTACGAATCATATTCTGTATTCTTTGTCTATCCCTTGGGTGACATCTATTCAGTCTTAGGAATACTTCCATCTGTAAGAGTCCCTACAAAATACACTGTAGAGATGGTTTGTGGGAGGTAAATTCTCTCAGCTTTTGCTCATCTGAAAATTGTTTAATCCCTCCTTCAAATATAAATCATAACCTTGCTGTGTAGCGTATTCTTGGTTCGAGGCCCTTCTGCTTCATTGCATTAAATATATCATGCCACTCCCTTCTGGCCTGTAAGGTTTCTGCTGAGAAATCTGATAGCCTGATAGGTTTTCCTTTGTACGTGATCTTTTTTCTCTCTCTAGCTGCTTTTCAAAGTCTGTCTTTATCCTTGATCTTTGCCATTTTAATTATTATATGTCTTGATGTTGTCTTCCTTGGGTCCATTGTGTTGGGAGATCTGTGCATCTCTATGGCTTGAGAGACTATCTCCTTCCCCAGACTGGGGAAGTTTTCACCAGTTACCTCCTCAAAGACACTTTCTATTCCTTTTTCTCTCTTCTTCTTCTTCTGGTACCTCTATTACGTGGATCCTGTTTCATCTGGATTAGTCACACAGTTCTCTCAATATTCTTTCATTCTTAGAGATTCTTTTTTCTCTCTGTGCCTCAGCTTCTTAGTATTCCTCTTCTCTAATTTCTATTCCATTTCCCATCTCTTCTACTACATCTAATCTGCTTTTAAATACCGCCATTGTATGTTCCATTTCAGATATGGAATTTCTTAATGATTGAATCTCGGTCTTAAACTCGTCTGGCTTGAATATTTTTCTTTACCTCCATAAGCATGTTTATGATTTTTATTTTGAACTTTCAGGAAGACTGGTGAGTTCATTTTCATTTGGCCCTTTTTCTGGGGTTTGTGTGATTTTGGTCTGAACCATGTTCTTTTGATGTTTCATATTTCTGTGGGGTTCCCTCTAGTGCCCAGAAGCTCCAGTCTCTGGAGCTGCTCAGCCCCTTGAATGAGGTTGGGGGCTGTAGGGGAGCGGAGCTGGTGCCTGGGGGGAGGAGAGATCTGTTTCCTGATTCTCATCTGCTGTGCCTGTCTCCCGTATCAGAGCCCATGGCCAAGCACACAGGTGTAAGCCTCTGTGCTCTGTGTCTCTAGCTAGCCTGACGCCAGCCAGCGTAGTGACTGCCGGTTTGCAAGCCAGTGCTGTCAGGGAAGGAGGAAGGCTTGGCAGGCTGCTTATCACAGTGGGGGGCCTCGGAGCTGAGTAGCCAACCAGGGGGGTGGAGCACCTGAAGCTCCTCAACGTTCCCAATCTGCTGGGCAGAGCACGCCCAGACAACCTTGTCCCCCTATCCCTTCTCCTGCACAGCAAGCTCTGTGTAAACTCTGCCCCTTCAGCCGCCCTCTCGCTGCTAAGAAGCCTGTCAGACTGCCTGCCTTTCCCTTGTCCCAGAGGGGCCGGGTGTGGATTCCATCCTGCACTAATGGTCGGAATCTGTCTCTCAAGCACTCCACCTATCCCAGCTCCCCATCCTCCAGAGCACCACACAATGTAGGTTTCTGCTCACAAAGCAGACCTACAGGGCTAGATGCTCAGCAGTCCCAGGATTCCACTCCCTCTCCGCTCCTTTTCTCTTCCTCCTGCCAGTGAGCTGGGGTGGCGGAAGGGCTTGGGTCCCGCCAGATCAAGGCTTTGGTACGTTACCCTGTTTCATGAGGTCTGCTCTGTTCGTGAGGTCTGTATGCAGTCTGGTGCAGCCTTCTTTCCTGTTGTTTTTTTTAGGGTTAGTTGTATTAACTATATTTTGCACTCTCTGTGGTTTTGGGAGGAGTTCTGTGTCTCACCTCTCACGCCACCATCTTGAATCCTTCCCAGTTTTTTCCTATGTTTAATTTTGTTCTTTTCTTCTTCATATTCTGAACTTTTGCCAGTGTTAATGAGATGCTTACAGTTGTTTCCTTCTCTTTCAGTTTGAGTTAATTTAAACTCACTTTCATTTTCTGGCTTTTTATTACTACCAAGCCCCTTGTTACTCTCAAGCTCTTCATCACTGTCAACACTTTCATCACTATCTAGCTCCTCATCGCTATCCAGCTCCTCATCACTATCCAGCTCTTCATCACTATGAAATAATTGTGAGATACTACTTCTTTTAGTCTGCCTCCAATCAACTCGAGATTCCTGCCCATGCTCTTGATATTTAGAATTTTTCCTTGTTTCAGGTCTTCTAACATGTTCCATTTTCACTTAAGCTTCGAAGATCACACAGCTTCTTAGTGACAGAGCAGTAATTAGAAACCAGGTCTCCTGACTCCCCGTCCAGCACTACACAATGATGGCTTTAGGTGAAGAGAAAAACAAACAGAAAGCATTAAATGAATGAATGAAGACAAGCAATAAAATCACATCCTTGTGCTTCATGGTTAAAAGCCCCATGCCCTCCTCACGGGAGCCAGCTCCCTGTCCACTGCAGCGCAGCCCGGGCGTGGCAAGAAGAGCTAAAATTTTTAAAACCAACAATACCAAGTGTTAAAGAGGCTATAAGCACGTGAAATTCTAATACAATGCTGATGGCAGTATAAATTGGTACATTCACCTTGGAAAACTGGCAATACCTATTTAGAGTACACAAAAGCCTACTAATGACTCCAAAATTCCACACCTAGGTATTCACAGAGAGAAATGACTATGCCCACTAAAAGACATATACAAAAGTGTTCATAGATAACAGCTTTATTCATTAAAAGCTGAAACCTGGAAACAACTCAATTGTCCATCAACAGTAGAACGGATAAACTCTGATAAATTCACACAATGGGATACTATACAGCAATAATAAAAATAAAATGATCTACTGTTACACAGAACATGGATAAATTTCAGATATCATAATGAACAAAGCCAGATACAAAACAGTACCTACAGCTGGATTTAATTTATAGAGGGAGGAAAAGAATACATGATGTACACTTTTATTTAAGAAGCAAAATAGCCTATGGTGCTAGAAGTCAAAATAACTGTTAGGAAAGGTGGGAGTTATAGAAGGTGATATTGTCTGGGAAAGAGCGGAAAGAATTCTTAAATGTTAGAAACTTATTTATCTTGATCTGGTGGTGGTTATACTAGTATATGTAAAAAGTCATCAAGATATACCCCTAATATTTTACCCTTTACTGCATGTATATCATACCACAATTTAAAGAACAAACAACATCAACAAAAGTCTTAACAGGATCAATCCCAAGTGCCTGAACATGCCAAACAAGATCTCTAGGATCTAGCCCACCTACCTCTCCAGGTTTATTTTTCATCACCATCTGCCTCGTATTTCATACTCTAGCAACAGAAGTATGAAGATTTACCTGTACACAATATATTCTTTTTCACTCTAGGTCTTCTTTGGCTCAAGCAGTCCCCTAAATAACATGCAAATCCTCATACTTTTAACTCCCACTCAGCTCAGGAAGCTCCTTCAAAAAATCTTTTATAGCCCAGTCTGTATTAGCTGCCCCTCTGATGTGCCCAATATATTCTATGCTCTTTAAGAGAAAGTCTATGTTGTAGTATGCTGCATGGCAAATAACATCTGTTCAATAACTGCTGAATGACTGAGAGAAATCACTACTCTGCCTGACTGCCAGTTTCATATTTCTAAAGACAGTGCTGAACAATTCACATAAAAGATAAAGCTGAATGGCAATGGGACTTAAGGCAGCAGAATCTGTCACAAGATGAGTTGTATTTTTTAATACTGACACCTAATATTTGGAAGAAAAGTATGCCTCCAAAATTAAGCATATCCTTAAAAATATAAGCTATGCAAAACTAAAACTGAAGTGGCAGATTAAAGAGGATAAAAAAGCTAATATGAAAAGGTATATATTGGATAGAATGATCCCAACTATACAATAGTATATTCCAAATAAATATATGAAAACATGCTCTGCATCATATGTCATCAGGGAAATGCAAATTAAAACAACGTAATACCACTACACACCTATCAGAATGGCCAAAATCTGGAACACAGACAATATCAAATAACAGTGAGGTGGGGCAGCAAAAGGAACTTTCATTCATTGCTGGTAGGAATGCAAAACTGGACAGTAAATTTGGAAAAGTTTGGCAGTTTCTTACAAAACTTAACATATTCTTACCATATAATCCAGCAATCTCTCTCCTTTATATTTACCCCAAAGAGGTAAAAACATGTCTATACAAAAATGTGCACACAGATGTTTATAGTAGCTTTATTCGTAATTGCCAAAACTTGAAAATCAACCAAGATATCCTTCAGTAGATGGTTAAATAAACTGTAGTACATCATGACAATGGAATATTATTCGGAGCTAAAAAGAAATGCACTACCAAGTCATGAAAAGACATGGAAGAAACTTAACTGAATATACTAAATGAAAGAAGCCACCTGAAAAGACTAAATATTGATTACAACTGTAGGCCATCCTAGAATAGGCAAAACTATGGAGACAAAAAGATCAACGGTTGCTAGGTTGAAGGATGCAAAGGCAGAGCAGAGTTGTTTTAGGACAATGAAAATACTCTATGTGATACTATAGTGATGGATACATATCATTATACTTTTGTCCAAACCACAGAATGTACACCGTGAGTGAACCCTCATGTAGATTACGAACTTGAGGTGTCAATATAGATTCGTCAGTTGTAACAAAGGTATCACTCTGGTAAATGTCGATAATGAGGTAGGCTGTACATGTGTGGGAGCAGTATATGGGATATATTGGCAGTTTCTTCTCAATTTTGCTGTGAACCTAAAACTGCTCTTAAAAAGTCTTTTAAAAACAAAAAGAATAAAACAAAAATTAGCAATTGAACCTAAAACCACTTTCAACTACAGGAATTCTATTTATACGATTTTGCTCCTCCCTTCTTCCCCCATCCCATCATTTTGTCATTATATACCTAAGAAGATACTACAAGGTTTATCTTGCACTCCGCCATCAGTCATTGGGAGAACAGGTGCTATTACTTCAATAGTCAATGATGCTTTCATTCAAATATTATCCATTAAGGCTTTATGATATTATGAATTATTCTTAAATGCATAGAAAGGGATATAAGCATTACACTTTCTAAGGATTTTATTTCAAAAACTCATCTTTTTAAAAAATAGCAGTAGAAAGAGAATAAATTGAAAGAGGCTTTTTGTGGCCTTAGGAGCAACCAAAGACCTATATAATAAAATGACATGTCTGAAATAACCGAGTCAATCCAAAGAACCCATAATTCAATTTTTCTAAATATATGGAGAGCCTTACATTTATTTTTAAGTTTTAAAATAAATTTAAAGAGAGTCTAGATTCAAGCAAGGAGTGACAGTTTTAATCAAAACAATTCAAAAACTACTATCAGTAGGGTAATTAATGTAAAAATTGACATTGACATATAAGCATAGGTTTTTAAAGCAATAATTATAGGGAAAGCTTCAAAGTGAAAGTTAAAATCCCAGTTTTTTTAAAGTACAGTACCTTAATATGGAAGACTACTACTCTGTAATAGAATGTCTCCACGAAAATGGACTTTTGGGCAAGCATGATCAAAGAAGGTCAAACCAAGACCATACAAAGTGTGTGGCTACTTTCATCAAAAGAAGAGGTGTAGCTTACCTCAAAAGAAAATCAAAAGAGACTGACGAGAGGCTGTCCATTTTCAAGCTCTGGGAACTCTAACACGATGAATTTAGGAAGATACAAAAAATTCATGTAGTAACCAATTTGGATTTTACAGATCAAAGTTTAGTTTGAATAGAAAACAAATGTAAATCAGTGCCAATAGAGAATCTGGATGCCGATAACGTTCAGTTAAATTCTATTCACCCTTACCAGCAAATTTGTTTTAGTACTAGAAATAAACTTATGTTATCTAAAATGGGACACATATGGAAGAAAAACTATTTTCCCACCATAACTGAATTATAGAGAGAAATCAGCTAAGTAGGATAAACTTTTTCACTTAAGGCTCTACTATGTTTAAAGAATAATAATGAATAATTTATTAAATCTATAGTGATAGTCTCAATAGTTCTGGTTTGTAAGTATATTTTAAATTCCATAGTATAATCAAATAGTCTGCAGTAATTTCTTCAAAAGTTATTATAAAAGCAACTACAACTAGTGAGGATACCAAGAAGGAAGTAAAATAAGGATTTCTAGATTCTAATCTCAACTCTGCCTTTTATTAGCTCTGAGATTTGCATACCCTTGATAAATATTCAAAAGGTTTAGAGAAAAACAATAAAAAGATGACTCCAGATTTTAGGAACAAAGAAGAATGGAGTAAAAGATAATGTCCTGATAGGAAACCTATGAACTGTAGTATAATGGGTGGTATCTGGAAAGGCTGATTCTTTGTGGGGAGTAAAGGATTTTAAATTATGTGATGTTTAGGGTTGCTGGCAGCATTGAGAATGAATTGAGGCCATGTAAATAGGTAAATTCTCTGAATATAAATGGAGAACTGGACCTTGGTGGTATAGTTTATATCAGCACTCTTCAATAAAACTTACTAGGATGCTGTTCTGTACTTGCATTTCCCAATATGGGGCTACTGAGTCCTTGAAATGTAGCTGTGCAACTGAAAAACTGAATTTTAAATTGTATTCAATTTAAATTAAAACAAATTTATCCATATAGTGGGGTACTATTTAGCAGTATAAAAAATGAGCTACCAAGCCACAAAAAAACATGGAAGAAACTTAAATATACATTACTAAGTGCACGAAGATAATCTTACCCATAGAACTGTACAGCACAAAGAGTAAATCCTAATGTAAACTATGAAGTTTAGTGAATAACAGTATGTCAATATTGGTCATCACTTACAACAAATGCACACTAACATATTAACAGAGGTAACTGGGGGAAGGTGTATATGGGCACTGTACTTTCAGTGCAATTTTTCTGGAAACCTAGAGTATTCTAAAAAAATTGAGTGCTTAAAAAACTTAAGTTTAAGTGTAGCACAGAGAAGGCAAACAGTGAATCTGTGGCATCTTACTACACTGAAGGACAGCGACTGCACTGGGGTATGGGTGGGGACTTGATAGTATGGGTAAATGTAGTAACCACATTGTTTTTTTCATGTGAAACCTTCATAAGAGTGTATATCAATAATACCTTAATAAAAAAAACTTATTTAAACAGCTAGATGTAGCTAGTGCTATTAAACAGCACAAGTCCATATTAATGAAAGATTGATGCTGGAAGAAAATGAGAATGGTAGTTCATTTCTGGTCACCACCCCCAAAAGTGTATATACAGTTAATCCTAAACTATAATAAAAAATTTATCTATAGCTTGAATATTAACATTTTACAGCACAACTTTTCAAATATCCAAATGAGTATCTTTCTAAAATGATTTTTGTTAAACAATTTAACCAAGGAAATAACAGTTATTTAGTGATACTAGATGTCAGGTACTATATAAAGATATATGCTATCTCATTTGAACTTCAAAACAATCCTTAAAGGAAGGTGTTACTGTTTTTGTGCTTTAGAGAAGGAATCAAAAAGCTTAAGTGATAAAAGATGAGGACCTAGATATACCCGACTACAAAGTCTATATTCTAATATGTTCTTTATGTTTTTATGATTCCCCAAATTATAATTTAATTTTCCCACAATGAATTTATTATCAGGAACCACAGGCTATACAGCACCATCCAATAATTAATTAATATATTAATTACACTCAAGAGTCTCATGAGGTGTCCCCATAGTAAATGGGCCAACGCCAATGTTTTTTCCTGTCACCCACCTTGCTGTCATCTTACCTATAGTACCTCTACCCCCACAACTACTCTGCTGTGGGATTAGAAAATGGATAATGAAACTCGTTAGAATTATATACAAAGCAAGAGAGCTTCTACCCTTATTGCAGGTGATTTAGTTCATTAATTTTGTGACAATTAAAGGTCTTTTTGTCTCATTCTAAACTGAGACCTGGATAGATGAAATATTGTTCTATAGTAAAGCTAAGAATATAGCGATCCTGTTTCATTCACAAATCTTCCACTGACCCATATTTCAAGCATGGATCTCTAAACATCATCTCATTTAAATGTTATTTTTATTCTTAAGTTTATTTAGTACAATACCTTTCCAATAAATGTTACTATCAAAAATTAACAATATATAAAAATACAGAAATATAAATATTTACAGAGTTGATATTTCCCTGAAAAAGGTTACTATTAAAGAAGGAATTTTACTGTATTAATTTATACATATTCTTATATAATTTTCTCATCACTTTTAAAGTTGTTCTTATAACTCAATTTATTAATTAAATTTTCTCCAAAAGTGGGTGACAGTATGATCAAAATCTAAATTCTTCCCCACTTGGACCTCTTGTAACTCATTAGAAATATCCACTGATAACATGAAATCTGTATTTCACTTCTCACTATAAATTTCAGTTTTTCAATTTAATTAGGTTAAGTACCATTTTGAATTTAAGATAAGGATATTTCCAAAGCCCAAAACTGAAACTTCAAACTTAGTAACAATTCTCAACTTACAAAAATTCAACTTTATACACTTATTCCAGAAAGAAAGAAAGCCTAATTGTTTTCTTCAATTAATCAACTACAACAATCAAAAAAGCTACAAACCATTTGCTTCTTTAACAGTGCCTGCTTTTGAAGAGAATCAGACATAGGGCCAACCTAAAGTTTCTAAGATTTATTCACCAAGGGATTAAAAACAGAGTGTCAGGGAAATCATAACTCCAAAATATTCTAAGATAAGCTGAATAAACTCATACACTCAGACTCTTAAAAATAGAAGTTTCAATATAATGATCACTCTCCAATACAATCTGAAGTCTTTGTTAATATTTCAAGTTTCTCTTATACATTAAGAAACATCAAAAGGCAAGCAAGTTGTAGACAAAAGACTAAATAAATATTAGTGGCTTAAATCTGTATAGAACATTTAGTTAATTGTCACAATCCAGTAAGGAAACCACAGGAGTCTGAGAGTTTGAGTATAACTCCTCTAGAATGATCAAAACTAAAACTGCAAACTGCTTTGACTTTAACTTTTCTTCTATAAAGAGGCCCTGGCAGTATGCCTATCGCACTTAGAAAAGCTTGCAAAGAATGAGGTGCTTTTTGATTCGTAACAATCATACCCCAAAGTTTTTCCTGCAGGTTCAATCATAATACTCTTCTTCAATCTTGGCTCAAAATAATTTTATGTTAAATCCAGAGACAGAAAGTAAAACAGTGGTTGCCAGGGACTAGGTAGAGAGGTGAATGAGGAGTAACTGCTTAATGGGTAAAGTTTCCTCTGGGGTAAAAAAAATGTTTTGGAATTAGAGCTGGTTGCACAACATTGTGAATGTACTGCCACTGAACTGTTTACTTCAAAATGGCTGTGTTACATGATTTAAACCTCAATTTTAAAAAATGTAAGTTAAGATATAAAGATAAAATCAACCCCCCTCAGAACTCTTCTCTTCTACAAAAACATTGCTACCATGTTCAAATGCTTTTTAAATGGAGATTTTTAGATGAAAATGCATTAAAGTTAATTACCATATATGCACAGTAAAAATCAGTGTTATGTACTGACATCAGTGCTAAAATGCTTGACAAACATCAAAAGAATATTGTTCTGACATACATTTGTAAATAATCTCAAAGAAAAATATAAATGAACCTTAAAACATTTATTCCTCTATGACAGAACACAATTTCAGCCAAGTCAACTACTGCATGTATGGCAAATTCAAATTTTTTACCAGCATTCTCTTCCCAAGCTTAACCAGAGAAACACTGTGAACTGATAAGAAGTGTCTAGTATTATATAAAAAGTAAACAAGGTTATGTAAGAAATAAGTCTGACCAATAATGGATACAAATAAATATGCTAAAACTAACTGTCTTGAAGATGCAGGGCAACATTACAACAGATTAATAAACTTCACACTTGACAATTTATAGAATCTACCTTAAGAAACTTTGGACAAAGAAAAAATTCCTTTGTATAAATGCCTGACAAAATTAATGTTATGCAATACCTCCCAAGGCTAATCCAAATCCAGCCTAGACTCCAGGATTAAACAAGAGATCTAAAGAGGATCCTGAGGAACAGGCTGATTTTAAAACCTACTGTGACTATTTTGATTCAGGTCAATCTGAGAATTTAAATCCATTTGAATCCAACCCCAAAGAATACCTGAACTCCTGAGTACTGACAGGGCCAAAGCTAAATCAGGTCAGTACACCCTGCCAAGGAACATCTTGCTCCGAGGCGTCCACCAAAAAAGGATCATTTATCAGTTTATTCTTCACTTTGCTGGGTGCAAACCACTTTTAAGATATATGTAAAATGAGACTGATTAGACCCCACCAAACTCCATTTCAAACCCTAAAACCTGGAGACAAATGCTGGAGTATTTAAAATGGTCTACGGTTTAAAAATATATATAAATGAACAATTTCAATTGTTAGCTGACCCAGTTTTAACTGAATGTTACTAATGTCATTTTTAAACTTTCATGAAGTGTTTCAAAGCACAGTGTAGCAATTTACACAACAAAGCCATGAAACTACAGCAATACCACAAATCTGTCCTACCCAAATGGTTATGAATTTTATATTTACAGCATTCACATCTGTTAAAAGCAACAATAAGCGTTTCTTTTGTAATCCACATGAATAATGACTTCTGGAACTTGGCAGGGTACAAATCATGGTACCAGAAAGGGTACTAGGGCTAAAGGCAAGACAGTATTACCAAACAGTTTGCAGTCAAAACAAGGAAGCTGTTAATAAAGGAGATGCTTCAAAGTTTAACATTGAGACATATGCTGGCAGTAGTAAAGCATCTAATTTGTGTCACAAGACCTAGGTCTGAGCTCTTTTACGTACTAATTATGTGACTTTTTGCTAGTTACCTTGCTTCTCCTAGCCTCAGATTCCTCACACATAAAATGATAATATCACCATTATTACAGCCAAACTAGGTTGATTAAATGAGAATGTGTCTGCTCATTCAACAAATATGCTTTTGTAATATTTATTTTTATGTACAAAAAAACCCTTTCAAATCTCTTCAAATGAATCAAACATACATTAACTTACAATATTACCAAGAAAATCCAAATCTAATTCTTAGGGTATATGGTCCCAAAATTTCATAGAAGGAAATTCTTAGATATTACTTGAGAAAATCTGAACCCAAATAATGTGAACATTGATAGTGCACATGTGACAACTGAGGGATCACATCTTAAAATAGTTTTGACACAAATGAAAGGAGAATTCGCTAAGAGATTTTTTTCAATATTAAACAGAAAGAGCAACCATACTCAACCCACAAATTGTTGGGTCAACATCCAATTTCAAACACAAAATCTCAACACTTAAAAATCTGTTTTCAGGAAAATGATATTAAGTAGAAGGCAAATTAGTCCTTGATACAACATGAGATATTTTTTTGTAACAAAGCAACACTTAAAACTTACGAGCTTGCAAATTACTACAATATTCTAATAGGCTTTGGTTCACCGATAAATTCTAATTACCAATATAGACTTTACTTGCATTCTGCACTTAAGAAAATTCAACATAAAAAAAAATCATGGATTTGAGCACTTAAGTGTCCTTTTCAAAACTTATTCCCATAAAATTCACATTACCAGAAACCATCTGAAAGTTGTTCTTTCCCCACCACTTAAAAAGTCAAAACACCCACATAAATTGTATTAGGCATAAAATCAAAGTCATTCATATTTATCCACTATATACTTTAATCCTTAAACAAGATAGTTCAACTTCCATGTTTATTCATAGCGTATTTACTGTCAACTCTTACGGAAGAATTAAAGACCACTCATTAAACTTCCTGAAAATGCTTTGAATTACAATAGATGCGGATAATTCTAACTAGAAATTTACTCTAAAAATGGACGAAAGATTGACACCTTCTCCACACAGGTCAGTCTATTAAGAAGGCAAACTAGACGGACCATGCAATTGAATGTTAAATAGTGGAAAGCAATCTTCTTGGATTCATCCAAAAAATTTTAATGTAAATTGCACCCCTAGGTAGAAACTGGAATAGTAGTAGCTTTACTTTTTTCCCTCTCACATGGAAATGTGTGCGATAGATGCTTGAGATACTAAGTTTAGGAGAAATAGTCACAGTTAACTGTTGAAGTTTCATAACACCACTACCTTAGAGAAAATTTAATGAAGAGCTGACTCTTGATAAGCATAAACATTCAAAACATAGTTGCTTCTAGCTTTTGAAAACAAAAGTTTTGAAATCTTATAAAATCTGCTTTACAAATCAGATTTCGAACTCAAAGGAAGGGTTGGTCTTAATTTTAGGACAAATTACTGAAAGGCAAAAATAGAACATTAGTAAGGACACAATAAGTTCTAACCTGGAGATGAACACTTCTGTCTCCTGAAGAAATGCTTCATTAGGTCCATTTTATGCTAGTTAATGTTGTTTGTTATGTAGCACATAAATAGTTCAAAACGGTTCATTTGAAGAAAAGTTCTATTCAAAGATCACAATTTGTCTTCGAGTTGCCAGTAAGTGGCTTTGTTTCCAGTTTCATGGACTATTCTGGGATGTCAAGATTTATATTATTACTGCTCCAAAAGAGCCCTTGTTTGACTCTCACTCGGGATGTGGGCATAACATGTTTAGAAAGAACTGTTGCCTAGAGATGTTTCAAGACGAAAATCCCTCGGCCTTCCATCCCTCTCCACCCATTATCGACAATCGCATTTTGCCCTGTATATTTATTACGGCTTTAACACTTAAATTTTTTTAAAAAGACACCTGCGTACACAATTTTCCTATTGCCACCAGGAAGAAAGAAGACTACATGGCTCGGTCTCCAAGAGCTTCAAGGAAATAGACATAGTAAAAACCCACTAGGCCGAGGAAGGGAGCATTTGAGGGGTAGGGGAAGAGACAGCCCAAGGGGCAGGGAGCCCGGGGTGCGGAGAGACAGAGGCGGCGCCTGTTTGTAGACGCCTCCACCTCCCCCACCCCCACAAACCCGGGTCCAAAAGCGTTCCCTCCTCCGGGCTGCGGCCCGCGGAGCCCCGGAGGGGCCAGGTCGCCTGAGGCCAGCTCCCTCTCGCCGCAGCCGCCCTCGCCCTCCCGTCGCCCTGGGCGGCGTCCGCACCGCCCCACGGCCTACCCAGCCGGGCAGGCCCTCGGGCGGCACGCGGCGGCCTGAGGCCTCAAGGACGCTGGCCACTGACAAGCCCCGAGGCCGCGCGGGGGTCGGGCCGCCGAGGAGAGAGACGAGGGCGAGGACAGCCCCTTACCCGCCGCGGCCGCCTATTGTTCCCTGCGGAGGCCCGGCGGCGGCCGCCCGCTCCCCACGCTCACCGCGCTGGTCCGAGCAGCAGCTCCTCTCAGCTCCGAGTCCCCGCGGCCGTCGCCGCCGCCGCGACAGCCGCCGCCGCCGCCGCTGCCACCGTCGACTCTGACTCTGTCCCAGGCCGCCGGGCCACGGCCGCCGCCGCCACCGCCAGAGCCGCCTCCGGCCTCCCACCTGCTGCTGCTGAGGCTGCTCCTGCAGCAGGGGCCATCTTGTTGGTCGGCCTCCTCTTCCTCCTCCTCCTCCTCCTCCGCCCCGTCGCTCGCTGTCCTCGTCCCCTTCCTCTTCCTCGGGCTCCTGCCCGCCCCGGAGACTGGGGCGGGGACGGCGGCCAGGTTCCTCCTCCCGGGGGCGGGGCAAGTGGAGGGGCGGTGCGGTGCGGGAGCAAAACTCTGAGTCACGGGCCCCCAACGCCCGGGAGGGAGCCGGCGACGCTGCGTGTCTCGGCCCTGGCGCTCCCACGCCCTGAGCCGGAGGACTGGTCCACCCGCCCGCTGGCCCCCCCCAACCGGGGCCTCTGCGCCAGCGGGCGAGTGGCCAGACGGCGACGGTGAGCTGGAAAATTTCTGGCGTTACCATCGAGTTCCTCACTGCAGCTACCCGCTCGGCTTTCTCAGCTCTGCCCCCCTACTCGGGTTCCTTTTCCCACCGCCCTTCCCGTCCCGCCCCGAGAAGCGTTTGTTCTTATCGCGTTTTATGTCTGTGCCCGATCCACCCCCTTTGCCCTGGTCACCCCTCTCAGAGTCCCCAGAGTTCAGCCTCCCCGCTCTGCGAAACAGCCAAAGGCCCGGACACCCGGTGTTCCATCACGTCCCTCCCGGCCTGTGGGAACAAACAGTGCGCGCTATCTGGGAGAGGACAGGAAAGGATTCAGCCCTTGGACGAGCTCCTGGGACTAAAAAGCTAACCGAGTGATTATTTCGAGCTTCTCCCTTACGGAAAAGAAGCCATTTTGGTTTTGGGTCTCGGAGACCCTTTCGAGACAGTTCTGCTTAACTAAATAAACCCTTGCTTTTAAAAAGGGAGAGAAATGGAATTCTTTTCATACCGTGCAGTCCTAATGTCAAAATAAATCGTCTAGAATAGAGGAGAGATGGTCCTCAAACTCCCAGTTACTCCACGTTATCGCCTTTTTTTTTGCTTCAGCTATTGGCCAAGACAGCAGAGATTGTGCTTTCCTGCCCTTTTTTCACTGCGTACACCACTAGTTCCAAGAAAGTTACTAAATTTAGACAAGCTTCTCCCTTTAACTTGATAAATTCAATCACCGCGTTATTTGTAAAACATTTCACACACCTCTGAGCCGGGAAGAATTCTTTCTTTTTGCCAACACCCTCCCACTACTAAGATTTCGGCTTCTTTCTAGAAGACCTATTGATGTCTTTCTGATGATTGGAATTTACTCCCTTTTAAGTGGACTAAATCTGTAGCCTTCTCATCAACCTACTAAATAGTAAACGCAGTCCACAGCAGATTTTTAGCTACTACAGAGGGATTAGGTTAGTGTATGCTAACCTGAAGGCGATCTCTTGGATGCCTTCCCCTTCTCAAACAGCCAGGCCTCGTCCCCTGCTAGGAAAAACAGATTAATCTGTCCCTCCTGCTTTTCCTTCTCCCTTCTTCTCACTCCTAGGGAACCTTGCACAACAGAAGGTTTTAGCGGCTGTTGCTAAGCAAACATGCCAACTTCCCTGTTTAAGTGAATCGAGTAACCCAACTACGATTACAAACAAACTAGATAACGTAATTTCTTTGAACAATTAATAGTTGTACCTCAGTTGGTAAAGCTCCCAGAAGGTTCCCTTATAGAATACGATTTTTAAGTTAAATTAATTTTTATTTCATCAATATTTCAGTTAAAAATAAGTTTAAAATGGAATGGCTTCCCAAAATTCATTTTTAATGATACAATTAAAACAGAAACGTTTGGCAGAGAAAGAAGAGCAGCGCTGGAAAAAAAACAAGTGTTTACAATGAAAACTAATCTATGAGAAGTCATTTATATGCTTTGAACTCTCCGATTAGGCTACTCATATACAGAAAATAATTTGTCCCTTGAGACTGAGTCTATTTAGAAGAAATATAATATGGTTATTTGGCAAGCAAAAAAAAAGAGATTATGGATTTTATTCCCTAGTTAATAACAGTAAGATTTTTAGCTACTGAGCTAAGCTCTTTATTTCCTGATTTTGCTGATTAAAAGTTTTGCTGTTATGTAGTAGTAACATTTTTCAGGGTATTAAGAATGTAAATGAGATTAAATAAGCCATTAAAATATATATTTACATTTTTAAACTCTTAAAATTGTATAATTTGTTTTAATCCAGTGAAATTTGTATTAATCCAGTGAAACGGTGTTTGAGAATTATCTTGAGCTAAAATAAGAATGAATTACTAAACGCAGTTTAAATGTCTTATAGTCATTTATGCTTAGAAATCACTATTGTGCAGTTTTTAACACAATTTAAACATTTTAGTTTTATTTTGTATTTTATTATTTAATTCTGATATGGAATGCCTAGAAATTAAAGACTCTGGCCTGGCCTCCACCACTCGTGTACTGTGAAAATTAAGTGAGTCATTTCATGTAAAGAACTTAGAACTATGCATGGCACATTAATTGCCTAAAACCCACATTTTATGTATATGACATTATAATCTTTAGGTTCTTGATCATTCAAAGGAGGATGACAAGTCATCAAATACATTTTTGTTCTTAGCTTGAACTTTAAAAAAAAATTAATGCTATTTTTTAGGTCACCCAAGTTAAAAACAATGCCTTATGAATTTTTCAATATATTTTCTGATATGCCTGTACTATATTACTCTTCCTTTGTTTTTCTTCTTTTTTTTTGAGACTAACCTGTTTTTTAGGCTATGCCAAATGACTTCTTAAAAAAATTTTAAACTTGGACAAGACCTTAGATAACCACTTATTTCAAGAAATGATAAAGAGACTAAGACAGGTTGTCTAGATCATCTATCTACCCAGCTTTTTGTTTATAGATAAACACCATGTTATTGAGGGCTGGATAGAGAGAAGGAAGGGTTGGGATTGGAGGAAAAAATACAAAGATGAGTGAGTCATGTGTCCCTGTCATAAAGAAATTTAACAACCTAGTGGGAGGAATTCAATAGGTATTCATGGAAATAACTAGAGTAGAAAGTAACTCGGTGATTATTGCACAGAAAGTATAAAGTTCTGTGAAAATTAAAAGGAAGGTACAGTAGGAATCTTTATCCTACTATTGCAGAACCTATCTTTTGACAGGTAGCAATACTATATATGACATTAGATGTATACCCAGAGACATGAAATCAAAGGCAGGGTGGGGATGAGGAAAGATAAGGAATGGGAAATTGGGGTTATGAGAATAGGTTTGGATTAACTAAAAAAACCTCATTAAAGTTCAGCTGGGACCTAAGACCTCTCCGGTATAAATCATTAATGTAGGGGGAGGGAATCACGACCTCAAACACAAACCATGCACAAAATAGGGAGTACTAGAGCTGAGTCACTTGGATTTTCTGAATTCCTTTAAGTAAAGTCAGGGAGGGAGGCCCGCCAGTTGAGTCCTCTCCATCTTCCCTACCCTCCCCTCTGCCTGCACATAGATTAACAACCTACTCCCTCCTCAGTCCATTCCTATTACCAGTGTTAAGATAAATGTCTAGAAAATAAATAACAGAGGAAGATATCCCAAGCAATTGCACTAAGGATGTATGAAAAACAATAATAGTTTCTGACCTGTTCTTCACCTTTAGAGTCCAGTCCCAAACCAGGCCTGAGGGGTTGCCTTAGATTTAGGGTAACAATACAAAGTAATCATGGCAGATGTAGCCCACATCAGTCCTGGGATTTCTGGAGCTAGGTCCCGTAGATTTGATTCAATAAAGCTAAATAAAATGATGTTTCTGAGTCCTACCTGAAGTTGCTTATGAACTGGTCTACCTTCCAAGAAGACCTCCAGCCCAACGTTGAGCATTTCTGAACTTCAGCTAACCTCCTAAGACTTATTCCAAGCTGGTAATAAACAGAACACCTTCATGAAAGAAATCAGACAACTTTGAACAAAGAAGCCTATTTTAGTCCTTACTTTGAACAGTGTTATAGGAGAACACAACTCCACTTTTCACTTGGTAACACTCACTGGAATATTGTTGGCTTACATATTGTGTTTGCTACAGCTGTTAGAACAAATACCACACTCTGGATGGCTTAAACAACAGAAATCTCACAATTCTGGAGACCAGAAGTCCAAGATTGAGGTGTTGGCAAGTTTGGTTTCTTCAAAAGCCCCTCTCTTTGGCTTACAGATGGCTATCTTCTCTCTGTCTTCATGTGGTATTCCCTCTGGCTGTGTGTATCCTAATCTCTTTCTACAAGAACTCCAGGAATACTGGCTTAGGACCTACCTGTATGACTTCATTTTACTTTAATTACCTCTTTAAATTCCCTATCTTCAAATAGAATCACATTCTAAGGTACTGGGAGTTACTCGAACATATGAATTGGGTGGGGAGGGGACACAATTCAGCCCTTAACAATAATAAGTGCTCGCTAAGAATATCTCACTTATGAATAAAATGCACCCTTGTGAAGGTACAGGTTTAAAATCTACTCAGTTAAACTTGACGCTTTTCTTTTTCTAATTATTCTCAACATCATAAAATATCAGTGCTTTTGGTGTATAAATTAGCAACAAATAGGGCACTAGATTAAGAAAACTGATTACCAAAATTATCCGAGTCACACCACAATGACAGTTATCTGAAAATGGACACTGGAATTTAAATAGACTCAGGATTAATATGAAAAGATTAATCTTTGTTATATAGCTAATGATTTGAATCTCATTTAGAGCTCTGTCTAAATAAGCAATTGTAGATATATTGAGGTCAAATACACTTTGTAACCAAATGATATTCTCTAGCACAAATGTATGTTCAATATCTCTTGGGCAATATTAGGTTTATCATGTCATGAGTAGCCAGTTAAGCCTGTGTAAATCATTCAGGAAAGCAGAATTTGAATGGTGTGCTTTAAGCAAGGTGGAGAAGAAAATTCCTTTTGCTCCATGCCCTACTTTCTAGGATGTGGACTTGGGGAAATCTTTAGAGTTCTTTATGATTCCAAAATATTAGGGTTAAACATGAGCTCTGCTACTTAGAGGCAGGTCAGGAGCCAAATAGGAAGACATCCCTACAGGAGACTCTTTATTGAACATGAATATTCAGCTTCATGTTCTCCACGAAGACTTCCATTTCTCTTGTTATCCTCTGGGTTTGCATAAAGTCTTACTTGCATGCTCCAGTCTTTTCTCAGCTGTGCTACCTTGTATCAAGAGGACAGTTCTATAGCCACACTTAGGCAGCCATTCTCATGCAGGCCTGTGTAGCATCAGTACAGGGCACTCCTCAGAGACACTGCAGGTTCAGCTCCAGATCTCTGCAATAAAGCAAATATACAAATAAAAGGAATCAAATGAATTTTTAGATTTCCCAGTGCATGCAAGCTATGCTTACACTATAAATGGTCTATTACGTGTACAACAGCATTATATCTAAAAAAAACCAATGTATTTACCTTAATTTAAAAATACTTATTTCTAAAAACTATTAACATCATCTGAACTTTCAGCAAGTTGTAGTCTTCTTGCTGGTGGAGACTTTTGCCCCAGTGTTAATGGCTGCTGACTGATCAGTTGTGTTTGCTGAAGGAGGGTGTGGCTGTGGCAGTATCTTTAGATAAGATAACAATGAAGTTTACCACATCAATCGATTCTTCCTTCTGTGAACAATTTCTCTGTAGCATGTCATGTTGTTTGATAGCATTCTACCCACAGTAGAACTTTCAAAATTAGAGTCAAATGTCTCAAATCCTGCTACTCACTTCTCTCAGCCTTTATAGAACTGAAGAGAGTAGGGCTGTGCTCTGGATTAGGCTTTGTGTTAGGAGAATGTCGTGTGTGGTTTGATCTTTCCAGACTGTTCAGATGTTCTCTGTATCACCATTAAGGCTGTTTTGCTTTCTTATCGTTCATGTGTTCACTTGAGGAGCATTTTTAATTTCCTTCAAGAACTTTTCCTTCCCATTCATAACCTAGCTAACTGGCACAAGAGGCCTAGATTTCAACCTCTTTTGGCTCTCCACATGCCTTCCTCAATAAACTTAATCATTTCTAGCTTTTAATTTAAAGTGAGAGACCTTTGACTCTTCCTTTCTCTTGAACACTTAAGAGGCCATTGTAGGGTTGTCAGTTGGCCTAATTTCCATATTGTGTCTCAGGGAACAGGGGGGCCTGAGCAGAAAGAGATAGATGGGGGAATGGCTGGTTGGTGGAACTGTCAGAAAACACATGCAACATTTATTGATTAAGTTTGCCATCTTATATAGACATGGTTCATGGTGACCCCAAACAATTACAATAGCAATATCAAAGATCATTGATCATAGATCACCATGACAAATATAATATTAATGAAAAAGTTTGAAATATTGTAACAGTTACCCACATATGCCATAGAGATATGAAGTGAGCAAATGCTGTTGGAAAAATGGTGCCAATAGACTTTCTCTGTGCAGGGCTGCCACAAAACTTCAATTTATGAAACACGCAGTATCTTCTAGGCTCAATAAAGCAAATGGCAATGAAATAAGGTATGCTTATAATGAAAAATGCCTGCAGTTCCTCCAGAGGAAAAGCAAATCCCAAGGTAACAATCAGAGTCCTTCTCCACCTGGATATTTGCCTTCTGTTGTCAATATTGGACAGGTAGAAAGAGCTTGCACAAACCCTTGCTCCACCACTTACTAGCTGTGTGGGCTTGTACAAGTTAAGCTTAGAAAGCTTCAGTTTCCTTTACTATAAACTAAGGATTGTAAAATGTATCTAAGATGGTTTTTTGGAGCTTAAAGTGAGAAAATACATGTAGAGCATCTAATACAATGCCTGACATTTATTAGACACTCAATGAATGAGAGGTATTAAAATTATACTAGGTACTGGGTGTTGCATTAGGCTGGTGATTCTCAGTTATGCTTGACCTTTTAAAGATGATATCTATCCAGCTTTTACCCTAGAGATTCTGATTTGGGGTGTTGGTGTGGGGCCAGGGATCTTTACTTTTTTTGGATTTTGCAGTTGATCCCATCTATCATATGAGGTAAGAACCACTAATGTAGATCAATGGTTACAAAGCTTTTTTGGTAAATGGCCAGGTAATAAATATTTTAGGATTTTCAAACCATAGATTCTGTCACAGCTACTTAAATCTGCCGCTGTATCAGGAAAGCAGCCACAGACAATATGTAAACAAATGAGCATGAGTGTGTTCCAATAAAACTTATTTACAAAAACAGACAATGTTCTAGATTTAGCCCCCAGACTATTGCTTGCTAACCCTGTCTTATATGGAAAGAGATTTTATTTGCTATAGCCAGGAAAAGTATTTTATTATTATTATTATATTCAATAGTGGCATTCAAAGTCTTACATGTCAGTTACCAAAGGGAAAAGGGTTGGGAGGGTGGCTGGGGAGGGAGGGAGAAGGGGATTAAGGGGTATTATGATTAGCACACATAACGTAGGGGAGTCACGGGGAAGGCAGTATAGCACAGAGAAGACAAGTAGTGACTCTGTAGCATCTTACTACCCTGATGAACAGTGACTGCAGTGGGGTGTGTGTGGGGCACTTGATAATATGGGTGAATATAGTCACCACAATGTTGCTCATGTGAAACTTTCATAAGATTATATATCAGTGATACCTTAAAAAAAAGTCTTACATGTATGGCCAATGTTTGGTATTTAACACAATGAATTGAACAGACAGGGCTTCTGCCTTCCAAGTAATTAGGAATCTAAAACAATAGCACAGACATTTGTAAGTAATCCCATATGAGTAATTGTCGTATAAACAGATGACTATACAAGACTACATGTGAAACTGAGTTCAGAAGTGAGCAGTTCTCCTAATTCTCTTTATTTACAAATATCAGACAAAGTGAAAGGAACACAGGGGCTCATTCAGGAATCAACGTAAAGAGGAGAGGAATGTCCCAGACTAGCTCTTTTTCAACAAGAGACTATAAGGAAGCATCTTTTAAAAGAGGTCCTTTAGGTAAGGACTTCATGGCTTTCTACATGGCTGAATTTGCCTTCTCTTAATTGTAATTTCTTCATCAAAAATACATTGTTGTCAGATTTATCCCCTGAGGTGAAGGGCTATGTTACGGTTGCAGTTAAATGACACCTGTGACCACTTCCTTTATTTAACCTAGAATAAAGAAAATTGTTTCCCTTTCTCAGTAGGAATAGTAAACTTAGAAGAAAAGTCAGTGTATCATTTTGTGTGTTAGTGTGTGCACATGTGTGCATGTGTGTGTGTGTATGGGTATGTCTAAATCAACTAATTGGTAATTTAATAACCTACTGTCTACAATTACAGAAATGATACAATAATAGCTGTTGGACAGGGCCATATTCTCTTATATGTCCTCATATCCCTGAAAGATGAACATATACACTGAATATTTATAATTTTTTGGTTGCCCACCATCTAACCCTTCCCTCCTTACACTGTTTGGGAATTTTCCATCTGGAAATTTTTGTGGGTGGCAGGATTTCTTCTCCCACTTACAGGGACCTAAGTCCAGATACTTGCCTCCTGCCGTCCCCTCCACTCCCCAATCCCAGCAATCCTAGGGGGAAGGAAAGTGATCTGAGCTTGGCAAATTGGATGCTGTTACTTGGGACTTTGAATATGGACTGAGTTACACAGAAGTAAGTAGACTTCATCCCACTCACACCTGTGACATCCAGAGTCTGGTGGGACACTGGCAGCAATCGCTGCGGTAGTGTCCAGCATTCACTGGCAATGGCAGTGGTGCCCTTAACAGGCCATTTCAGAACTGACTTCAGCTGTGGTTCTGGCTATCTAAGTTCCCTCAGTTACATCTAACTCTCCCTTACCATTATAACTGTGAGCCACTCAATGTTATTCCAGAAAACTCTCTTTCTGTTTAAGCTGGCCACTGAAATAGGGACCATATAAAGGGAAAAATGCAGAAATTAAGGTTGGAAAGGTGCAGAAATAAAGAAACAATCTGTTTTTTCTTTTCTCATAGAGTTGTCCTTTACTCAGCTTGATGGAGTTATCCATTTTCTTTCCTTGGGCCCTAATTTTTATGACACTAGTCATTACAGTCTCAAAACTTAAGAGTACACCTCTATCCATTTCACTTAAACATAAGTGATGGTGTACTAGGTTACGTGTTTCTTTCTGTTATTTAGTTCATTGATTATACCCAAATAATAAACACTCCTCTCAAGCTTTTGATTTGATTTTTTTTCACTAATTCTGTCAAGAATGTTTAGTGTCAACATTAAAAACTAATATTGCACAGATTTCTCAAGGGGAAGACTCCATATAAATCTCTATCTCAGCTAAAAATTAATATGAATGCAAAGTGTTTTTTACTTTTTCTTGAATTCCTTATGTTAACAGGAATTCTTCATTTGGAGAAATCAAAGCCCTCTTTGCTAAAATTATAAGGGAAAAGGATTCTTTTTTAAATTTTTGCAAAAATATTTCAATGACCACAATTGAAGTGTCCATCTGTAATTCTTTTCTGCAGAGATTTGCAACCTTGTTTCTGCACCATCTAATTGAGCCTCAATGTGTTCTCAACTGATGACATAAAAATCACAGACAAAATGAATTTGCACTCATTTTATCACAATCACAATGAACGTTTGATAACAAATTTTGTGCCAGTTGCTGTGTGGTGGTGACACAGGAGTGAACAAGACAAGCAGAGTCTCTTCCTTGGGAGCTTACAGTTTAACAGGGAAGATAGAATACTATAAATAATTAAATAACCACAAGTTTGAAGTCCAAAGTACATGGCATATTTAACAGTGAGAATTGACCTACTCTGAGATGAGCAGAGGAGGCTTGCTCAAGAACTGTGATATGCAAGCTGAAAGCTACAGGTTGAGTAGAAATCAGCTAGGTGACAAGAAAGAGCAAAATATTTGAGAACAGATATGCAAATGTACTGAAGCAGGAAGAAGGGTGTTATGTTTAAAAAACTAACACAGAAATCCAGATTGGCAAGAGAAAGTGGAGAAATTCAGAAGGAGCCTAGCAAAGAAGATGTTGCAGAGGTAGGCAGGTAGGCATTGGAATCCAAAGTAGGAATTTTGAACTTTATTTTAAGATAGGTTTGCCTGATAAAATAAAGCCTGTTGAATTAAATTCATATTCCAGATATATAGCTGAAGTTTCTATTTCAGATAAACAACTATGTTTTAGTATAAGTATGTCCCAAGTATTGCATGGAATATCCTCACACTGAAAAATATTATCTGTTGTTTATATGAAATTCAAATTTAACTGGTGATCCCATATTTTTATTCACTCAATCTGGCAACTCAGTCTAACAGGCTAAGGAGAGACATGGTAAATTTTGCTTGTGGAAAAATTACTCTCTATACAGTGCAAAATGCACTGGAGTCAGAGCAAAAGTATATGAAGTGATTGTGATCAGGCCCTCTTTCTTGAAACCTTCTCTTTCTTTGCCATCTTGTGAAATCACACCTGGTTTTTCTTCTATCACTCTGCTCACTACTTCTCAGTTTCCTTTAACAGATCTACCTCTTTTATTAGACATTGAAATGTGGCTGTTCTAAGATTGAACACACAGAAAGTTTGCAAGGACATGGAGCAACTAGCTTTCCGAAGTGCTGTTCATGAGTGTGAAATGCTTTGGTAAAAGGTCTGGCAGTTTCTTATAACAACAAAACACCTATGATCTAGCCATCCCACTTGTGAGTATATTTTTAAAAGAATTGAAAGCAGGATCTTGAGGAACTATTTGCACACCCACATTCACTGCAGCATTATTCACAATAGACAAGACGTGGAAACAATCTAAATGTCTCTTTACTGATAACTGGGTAAAGAAAATGTGAGATTTGTATGCAATGGAATATTATTCAGCCTTAGAAAAGAAGGAAATCCTGTCACATGCTGCGACATGGATGCATCTTAAGGATACTATGCTAAGTGAAAGAAGCCAGGCAAAAAAGACAAACACTGTCTGATTCCACTTATATGAGGGACCTAAGAGTCATCAAATTCATGGACACATACAGTGGAGTGGCGGTTGCCAAGGAAGGGAGAGGGAAGTTTGGAAGCCGATTAATGAATATATAGAGTTTCACTTTTGCAAGATGAAAAAGTTCTAGAGATCTGTTACACAACAATGTTAATATAGTTAACACCACTGAACTGAAAGCTTAAAAATGAGTATGAAGGTAAATTGTGTTTTTTATCCCAATTAAAAAAATTAATTTTGAAAAAGATACTACTATAGAAGGATCCAATGGAGTTTTTGATTTCTAGAGTAGCTTTTGCACATTATAAAATGGATTTGCCATCATGTGACCTCAAAAGAAGTTAGACATATTTAAGCCAGAAATAAATTTTATTAGGGGGTCTTGTAAAACTGATGGTAGAGTCCATCAATAGGAGAAAGGCTAAATAAACTATGGTATATCCATACAATAAAATACTACTCATCAATGCAGAGGAACAAACTAATTATACATATAACAACATAGTTGAATCTCAAAAACATGCCAAGCGAGAAAGCCGTACACCTGAAAAATAGTATTCGCTGTGCATTCCATTTATACGAGGTTCTAGAATAGGCAATCTTTGGTGGAAAAATATCAAGACTATGGTTGCCTTTGGGAGGGTGAAGCTAGAGATTGACTGGAAAGGGACTTGAGGGAATTTTCTGGGGTGATGGCAATGTCTATATATTGATAGGCGTTTACTTTAAGTAAGCAAATATACATTTGTTGAGATCTATCAAATAATACATTTAGGACTGGCATATTTCATGATAGGTAAATTTTAATTTAAAGAAAAATTATAAATACTAGTTAATGATGAGCATGGTGAAATGTTTAGGGTAAAGTGTACTAGTATCTGCAGCTTACTTTCAGATGCATCAAAAAATAAGATAGATAGAAAAATAGACATAGATATGGGGTAAAACAAATACAGTAAATGTTAATTGTAGAATCTTGATGATGGGCATATGGATGCTCACACTGTGATTCTTTATGTTTAAAATTTTTCTGAATAAAATGTTGGGAGGAAATTTTGTTCTTTAAAGCTCACTTTTAGGCCCTTTTTTTCTTCTTTATCCTGTTCTCTCTTCCTGTCCAATTTCATGCACTCTTATGACTTCAAATACTAGCCGATGATGCCCACATATATATATATATATATATATATATATATATATATATATATATATATATCTTTATTCCAGATCTATCTGCTGAGCTTCTGATCCACATTTATCTTACTTGACATCTCACTTAGGTGTTTCATAGGCATCTCAAACTCAGCGTTTCAAAACAGACTTAGATTGATCTTCCTGCTCCAAACCTGAAACTCTAGTGTTATTCAGCAGTTTATGCCACCATCCACTTATGTGCTCATGCCATAAACCTAGACACCTCCTTGACCCTTTGGTCTTCCTCACCTCTAAACAATCACTTAATACTGACAATGATAACTCCTAAATTTGTATTAGGATTCATTGGGTTCTCTCTGTTCATCACTGACACCAAAGAGATCCAACTACCATATTTTCTTTTCTGGGCTATTACAATAACTGGTCTCTCCTGTTCTGTCTTCTATACAAGAATCACACTGATTCCTTCAAAGCCTAAACCAATCGTGTCATTTCTTTGCACAAAACTCTCCAATGGCTCCTCATCACACTTAAATGAAATAAAAATCCATGGCATTTGCTATGGACTGAACTGTGTCGCCCTCCCCCACAAATTCATATGGTGAAACCCTAACCTGGATTGTATTGGAGATAGAGCCTTTGAAAGGTCATTAAGGTTAAAGGTGAAGCCCTGATCTGATAGAGGAGGAAGAGATGCCACATCTCTCTCTCTCCACCATGTGAGGACACAAGAAGGTGGCTGTCTGCAAGCCCAGAAGAGAACTCTCACCAGAACCCGACCATACTGGCACCTTGATTTACAACTTTGATCCTCCAGAACTGTGAGAAATTAATTTTTTTGATTAATCACCTAGTCTATGGCTTGAAGTTCATATTTTCTTATGGCAGACAAAGCTGACTAATACAGCTTAGTGGGCCATGTGTGATCCCGCCTAGCCTGTCTCTCCAGCTCATGCCTCAACATTTTCCCCTTTGATCTTTACTTCAGACTCTCTGGCCTTATTTCATCTTTTAAACATGACATGCTCCCTCTTGTCTCAGAGCCCTCATATATGCTGTTCCTTTTGCCTGGAAGCTCTTCCCCTCACTCCTTATCTGGCTAATTCCTGCTCATCCTTTAGTTTTATTTTAAATGTTACTTCTTCAGAGAAGCTTTCCCTGAATTCTTAGTCTAAATTGAGTTCCTTTCTCAGAGTATCCTTTAATATTGTCCTTATAATAAGAGCTGGTAACTATATAGTTAATTGTGTAACAATATGTTTAACATTTCCGCTCCTTTAAAATTTAAGTTCCATACTTGTAGAAACTATGTATCTTATTCTTTGTTGTATCCTTAGGGTCAAAAATGTCTCATAGGTATTAGGGCCTCATGAATGAATGAATGAATGAATAACTAAATAATGATTGCAGACACATATTCATTAAATATTCTTTATATAAGTGTTCTTTATACACTGTTAATATAAAAAGTAGGTTGTGACATCATGTATAATATAGTTTTTTAAATAAAATAAACACAGAACAAAACTGCAGATCAGGTACCCAGACACCCTCTTGCTGAAAGCACTGAAAAATGGTGGTTAAAATATTTTCTTAAAAATGGTCTTATGTAGTTCAACCATTGTGGAAAGCAGTATGGAGGTTCCTCAAAAAACTCAAAATAGAAATACCATTTGACCCAGGAATTCCACTCCTAGGAATCTACCCTAAGACTGCAGCAGCCCAGTTTGAAAAAGACAGATGCACCCCTATGTGTATCGCAGCACTATTTACAATAGCCAAGAAATGGAAGCAACCTAAGTGTCCATCAGTAGATGAACAGATAAGGAAGATGTGGTACATATACACAATGGAATATTATTCAGCCATAAGAAGAAAACAAATCCTACCATTTGCAACAACATGGATGGAGCTAGAGGGTATTATGCTCAGTGAAATAAGCCAAGCCGAAAGACAAGTATCAAATGATTTCACTCATATGTGGAGTATAAGAACAAAGAAAAAAACTGAAGGAACAAAACAGCAGCAGACTCACAGAACCCAAGAACGGACTAATAGTTACCAAAGGGAAAGGGACTGGGGAAAATGGGTGGGAAGGGAGGGATAAGAGGGAAAAAGGGGCATTACTATTAGCAGATGTAATGTTGGGGGGGCACGGGGAGGGCAGTACAACTCAGAGAATACAAGTAGTGATTCTATAGCATCTCACTACGCTGATGGACAGTGACTGTAATGGGGTTGGTGGGGGGGACCTGATGAAGGGGTAGTTTAATAACCATAATATTGCACGTGTAATTGTAGATTAATGATACCAAAATAAATTTTAAAAAAAGGTCTTATGAAAATACACAAGCTGGTGAGAAAGTGAGGAATATACAGGCAAGGTTCTGAATAAAGGAAAGAGCTCTAAGCTCTCAGGCAAACTCTGAGAGGTTTCTCCTTGAGAACATTTGATGAACTTGCCTTTTCTGGAAAAGCCAGTTTTTGTATCCTAAAAGGCTCAGTGTATAAAAGACAAAGCAGGATTGAAGATCTAAAGTCTAAAGTGAGATTTTCCTTTCATAAAGCTGGGACCCAGGAGGCTGTACCCTCAATATTAATGAGTTATATGTGTCTACCTCTCACCTCCTTGGAACTGCAAAAAACTTGCTATTTTCAATTTTGATGCTGAGTGGAGAGAAAAAAGTTCCTTGAGAATTTATTACCATAAACCAACCCTTTTTCAGGTTTATGGTTTGAATTCACATTCTTGGATAGGCCAAAAATATCTCGTCAATCATGTCATTTACAGAGGCTCCTAATTAGTATACCCCAGTCACCTGACAGAAGCAAAGGCAAATCCTTTCTGGAGGAGCCCACCTGCCTCTCAGGACTCAAGAATTTCCACTGAAACTTCAAAGGTAAAAGCATAATTTCCAGTAAAACAACAACAATGATGACAACAAAATAACAAGAACAATAATAATAATGTTCACAAAAAGCCCCCAAGATAATAAGGCATCGTGAACCATCATGGCAGAATCAGATCCATAGACTTTTCAGATGTTGGAATTATTCAACACAGAAAGTCAATAACTGAGTTTAATATTTTTAGGAATAAATATAGCTTAAAGCATGAAACAGGAGTTGGAAGATTAAAAAAAGAATAAAACACCTAGTTCTGATACCAATGGACTAGGGAATTAAAATAAACCCTCTTTTGAGAACTATAAGAGTTGGTCAAAATATTTAAAAAATCTTGCGGACATTAGAAAACTTACAAGGCAGTGAAGAATTAAAACAGCCATAAGTCATAAATTTGAAAATCTAGATTAAATGCCAAAGTTTCTAAACATACATAAAATTTCAAAATTGATGTGAAAAGAAGTAGAAAACTTGAACAGATACATAAGTGAAAAGAAATTAAAATGGTACTTAAGGCCTTTCCTCACAGGAAAAGAAAACAGGTGAAAATGATTTTATGAGTGAGTTTACCAAACTTTTGAGCAATGATTAATTCTTGTTTTATAGAAGTTTTTCCAGAAACTAAGAAATAACAAAGGATTCCTACCTCCTTTTAAAAGAAAGTTATAGTCTTGATTTCAAAACATGATGAACACACCATTATAGGCCAGTGTCACTAAAGAATATAGCTGCAAACAGGAACTATGCACAACATGAATGAATCTCAGAAGCTAATATTGAACAAAAGTGTCAAATTATAGAAGAATGTAATCGCCATGGTGCCACTTAAATGAAATTCAAAAACATTGAAAACTAAATAATATACTTTTTAAAAATATACACATGGAAGGGGTACGGGTCAAGATAACAGAGTAGAAAGGCAAGATGGAAACCTCCTTCCACACACACACCAAGGAAGCAACTATAGCAAATACAACGAACCCTGAAAACAACCTGAAGAGTGAAGAACAGACCACCCACACCTGTGAAGAAGAGAAGACCACACAGAAAAGTGTAAAGTGTCAATGATCAAGTGGGATGCAAGCCCTTCCTCCATCCCAGCCACAGGCAGGAGGAAGAGGAATGAATCAGGGTGAGGGTAGGAGCCTGGAAACTCTGCACACCTGGCCCTGGAGATCTACTCCAAGAACACAAGTCCACATTGCATTGGGTTCTGGTGATGCAGGGATGCACACCAAGGACAGTTGGAACATTCTGAGAGGCTGAGATACCAGTTGCCTGTGAAGGACAGGCATGCTTTGCTGGTCCTGCTGAGACTCAACTCAGAGGCAGCAGATTGAAAGACTTGCCAGCAATGGGAGGGGTGCCAGAGGAGCGAGGTTGGACAGAGCTGTCTCTGCAGGAGAAAGGACTGGTGGATGATACCACCCCAGCCACTCCTTGGCCCAACAGGTAGGTCACTCTCAGGAGTACCAGATGCTACATCTCCCTTACTGGAGGCTCAGCCCCAAGGCACATCCCTGTGCACAGCAATGGGCCAGCCCACTCAGCCCAGGAGTGTCAGACTTTGTTGCCTGGCGGGCAGAGGGAAACTCTCCCAGCTTTCACAGCCCTGTTTCAGCCCAACTGGAGAGGCACCTGTGGGAGCCCTGATAATTCCTTCCTCCCCACGGGGGCCAAGTCAGGAGCTGTGCACCTCACTGCTACTAGGGGGTGCCCACAGGACTTGTTACAGCAACCGTGCTCTGCTGCTGGCCTGGCCTCCCACTGTGCAACTCGCTTTAGTCGTTCACCTGTGTTCTGGGTTCCAAGTCGTCCCATTTCAGCAAGCCTCCTCGCCCTTCCACCATGTACCCGCTGCCTGGGGGCGACCATGCACCCTCCAAGTATGCAACCTACCACTGCTGTGCATCTTGCACGGCTGCTGTCTGTTGGCAAGCCCTCCCACCACACAGCTTGTTACCACTGCAGAGGTCCCATGGGTCCCGAGAGCATCCTGCTATTGTGCAACTCCCCATGTGACCGCGTTGCCCACCCTGTTAACCCAGGAGCCCTGCCATCACCGCAGGGCAGGCAGAGGGCAGCCCTGCCCACAACAATACCAACAGAAGCCCCTGCTCTTATCACAAACTGAGATAAACCACTGCCAGAAGACAGACAGAAAGGTGGTGTCCCTCCCCCACCATTGCCCACAAACAACTGAGGCTTCACAGCAAAGGAGAAGCAGGCACTGGAGAGGAATGAGTCCTCAGCTTCTGGGCACCACAGAATATCTTTTTCATAAAGCCATTACTCTCTAGGCAAGGAAGCATAGCAAATGCATCTAATAAGAAGGAAGAAACACAGAAAACCTGACAAAATGAGAAGACAGAGGAATAGTTTCCAAAAAATATATAGGATAAGACACCAGAAAGAGGGCTAAATGAAATGGAGATCACCAATCTTCTCAATAAAGATTTCAAAGTAGAAGTCATAAATTTGTTCACTGATCTGCAGAAATGTATTAAAGATCTCAGAGAGGACTTCAAAAAAGAGATAAGAGCTGAAGAATACAGTAACTGAAATGAAATGTACAACACAGGGAATGAATAATAGATTGCTGCAAGTAGAAGAGACAATCAATGAGAGAGAAATTAGAGAACAGGAACACAACAAAGCTGTGGAACAGAGAGAAAAAGGGATCTCCAGGAATAAAAGAATATGAGAGCTGTGTGACCAATCCAAATGAAACAATGTTCAAATAATATGGGTATAAAACAATATTTGCATAATAGGGGTACCAGAGGAGAAAAGAAAGACAAAGGGATAGAAAGTCCTTGAGGAAATAATTTTTGAAATCTTCCCTAATTTGCAGAAGGAAATAGACACTCAGGTCATGGAAGCACAGATGGCCCCTAACAAAAGGAACTCCAGGAACACAACACCAAGACATATAATAATTAAAGTGGCAAAGATTAAGGATAAGGAGAGAGTAGATTCCCACAGAGGACAGGATTAAAGATGGTGGCGTGAGAGGTGAGACAGCGGCTTCCTCCTAAAAACGCATATAATACGAAAAAATAACTAATACAATTAATCCTGAAGGAGCAACAGGAAAGAGGACTGCACCAAACCGCATACACCTGGAGAAAAGAATAAACCTCATGGAACAAAGTAACATACCAAAGCCATGGCCCGGCAGGACCCAAGCCCTTCCCCAACCCAGCTCTCCAGGTGGAGGAAGAGAAACAGAGCAGGGAGGGAGTAGAGGCCTGGGACTGCTGAATACCTAACTCTGGAGATCTGATCTGGGAGCACAAACCTACATTTCATGGTGTTTCCATGGTACTCTCATGATAAGGGGGTTGGAAAACTAAGACAGGCAGAATATCTGGGAAGACTGAGATTCCAGCTGCTTGTGGAGAGTAGAGACCCATATCTGGCTGCTCTGGGACAAAAGAAAGGTGGGCAGTCTGAGACTTCCTAACAGCAAGAGGGCTGCTAAAGGGGAAAGGATTGCACAGAGCTAGTGCTCAGGAGAAAGGACAGGCAGACAAAACTGTCCAGGTGCACTCTGCCCAGCAGGTTGGGAACTTTCACGATCTTCAGAAGCTCCAGCTCCCTGGCTGGCTACACAGCTCCAAGGACCCCCTCCGTGATAAGTAGCCTACTGTGCCTTTCTCCCAGCCAGCCCCACCTGGCTTGCAAACCAGCAAACCCTACCCTGGCGTTAGGCCAAACATAGAAAAACATAGAAGACAGAAGTTGAAAGATTTTCCTTTAAGATCAGGAATAAGACAAGGATGCCCACTCTCCCCACTTCTATACAACATAGTAGTGGAGGTCCGAGCCATAGCAATCAGAGAGCGACTACAAACGCAAAACATAGAGGCTTATACCTGTATGCTCGGCCCACTGGTACTGGCAGTGGAGACAGGCACAGCAGCCAGGAAGCAAGAAAGAGCTCTTTCCTCCCCTCAGGCACCAATACCACTCCCCTACCACCCTTGACATTGCTTCAGGGGCTGAGCAGATTCAGACAGTAGAGCTTCTGGGCACTAGAGGGCGCCATGTACAAATATGAAATGCCAAAGGAACCTGGTTCAAAGTAAAATTATGAATATGAATACAACCCATGAGAAATATTGAAATGAAATCAACCTAATGAATCTGCCTGAAAAGGATTTCAAAATAAAAATCATTAACATGCTCATGGAGGTACAGAAAAATATTCAAGAACTCAGGGGGGAATTCCGGTCAGAGATCCAATCATTACGAAACACAGTATCAGAAATGAAACATACAATGGAAGGTTTTAAAAGCAGATTAGATACAATGGAGGAGATGATAAATGAAATAGAAACTAGAGAAGAGGAATACAAAGAAGCTGAGGCACAGAGAGAAAAAAGGATCTCTGAGAATGAGAGAATATTGAGAGAACTGTGTGACCAATCCAAACGGAACAATATTCGCATTATGGGGTACCAGAAGAAGAAGAGAGAGAAAAAGGATAGAAAATGTCTTTGAGAGGTAATTGCTGAAAACTTCCCCAATCTGGGGAAGAAGATAGTCTCTCAGGCCGTGGAGGTGCACAGGTCTCCCAACACAAGGAACCCAAGGAAGACAACATCAAGACATACAGTAATTAAAATGACAAAGATCAAGGATAAGGACAGATTATTAAAAGCAGCCAGAGAGAGAAATAAGATCACACACAAAGGAAAGCCCATCAGGTTATCATCAGACTTCTCAGCAGAAACCTTAAAGGTCAGAAGGGAGTGGCATGATGTATTTAATGCAATGAAGCAGAAGGGCCTTGAACCAAGAATATTTTATCTGGCAAGGTTATCACTTAAATTTGAAGGAGGGATTAAACAATTTTCAGATAAGCAGAACCTGAGAGAACTGACCTCCCACAAACCATCTCTACAGTGTATTTTGGAAGGACTGCTATAGATGGAAGTGTTCCTAAGGTTTAAAAGCTGTCACCAGAGGTAATAAAACCACAGTAAAGAAAGCAGAACAGTTCATTACTAAGCAACTGAAAAATTAAATCAACTATCCCCAAAGTCAATCAAGGGATAGGCAAAGAGTACAGAATATGATACCAAATATATAAAGAATGGAGGAGGAAAAGAAGGAGAAAAAAAAGAACCTTTAGACTGTGTTTGTAATAGCGTATCAAGTGAATTAAATTAGACTCTTAGATAGTAAGGAAGTTAACCTTGAACCTTTGGTAACCACAAATCTAAAGCCTGCAGTGGCAATAAGTACATACCTATCGATAATCATCCTAAATGTAAATGGTCTGAATGCACCAATCCAAAGACATAGAGACACTGAATGGATAAAAAAAACAGGACACATCTATATGCTGACTACAAGAGACTCACTTTGAACCCAAAGACATACACAGACTAAAAGTAAAGGGATGGAAAAAGATATTTCATGCAACTAATAGGGAGAAAAAAGCAGGAGTTGCAGTACTTGTATCAGACAAAATAGACTTAAAAACAAAGAAAGTCACAAGAGACAAAGAAGTACATTGCATAATGATAAAAAGGTCAATCCAGCAAGAAGATATAACCATTATAAATATATATGCACCCAACACAGGAGCACCTCCATATGTGAAACAAATACTAACAGAATTACAAGGGGAAATAGAATGCAATGCATTCATGCTAGGAGACTTCAACAATCCACTTACTCCAAAGGACAGATCAACCAGGCAGAAAATAAGTAAGGAGGCAGAAGAACTGAACAACACATTAGAACAGATGGACCTAACAGACATCTACAGAACTCTACACCCAAAAGCAGCAGAATACACACTCTTCTCAAGTGCACATGGAACATTTTCAAAAATAGATCATATCCTAGGCCACAAAAGAGCCTCGGTAAATTCAAAAAGACTGAAATTGTACCAACCAGTTTCTCAGACCACAAAAGTATGAAACTAGAAATGAATTATGCAAAGACAATGAAAAATCCCACAAAAACATGGAGGCTTCACAACATGCTCCTAAATAACCAATGGGTCAATGACCAAATTAAAACAGAGATCAAGCAATATATGGAGACTAATGACTACAATAATTCAACACCACAAAATCTTTGGGATGCAGCAAAGGCCATGCTAAGAGGAAAGTATATAGCAATACAGGCCTGCCTCAGGAAAGAAGAACAATCCCATATGAGCAGTCTAAACTCACAATTAACAACACTAGAAAAAGAAGAACAAATGAGGCCCAAAGTCAATAGAAGGAGGGACATAATAAAGATTAGAGCAGATGTAAATGAAACAGAGAAGAATAAAACCGTAGAAAGAATCAACAAAGGCAGGAGCTTGTTCTTTGAGAAAATAAACAAAATAGATAAACCCCTAGCCAGACTTATCGAGAAAAAAAGAGTCTACAAACACACATAAACAGAATCAGAAATGAGAAAGGAAAAATCACTACGGATGCCACAGAAATTCAAAGATTTATTAGAGAATACTATGAAAAATTATATACTAAGAAACTGGATAACCTAGAGTAATTGGACAGCTTTCTAGAAAAATACAACCTTTGAAGGCTGACCCGTAAAGAAACAAAATCTGAACAGACCAATTACCAGCAACAAAATTGCACTGGCAATCAGAAAACTACCTAAGAACAAAACCCCTGCACGAGAAGGCTTCACTGCTGAGTTTCACCAAACATTTAGTGAAGATATAATAACCATCCTTCTTAAAGTTTTCCAAAGAGTAGAAGAAGAGGGAATACTTCCAAACTCATTCTATGAGGTCAGCATCACTCTAATACCAAAACCAGGCAAAGACACCACAAAAAAGAAAATTACAGACCAATATCCCTGATGAACATAGATGCAAAAATACTCTACAAAATATTAGCAAACCGAATTCAAAAATACATCAAGAGGATCATACACCATGATCACGTAGGATTTATCCAGGGATGCAAGGATGGTACAACATTCGAAAATCCATCAACATCATCCACTACCTCAACAAAAAGAAGGACAAAAACCACATGATCATCTCCATAGATGCTGAAAAAGCATTTGACAAAATTCAACACCCATGCATGATAAAACCTCTCAACAAAATGGGTATAGAGGGCAAGTACCTCAACATCATAAAGGCCATATATGACAAACTCACAGCAAATATTATACTTAACAGCAAGAAGTTGAAAGCTTTTCCTTTAAGAACGGGAACAAGACAAGGATGCCCATTCTCCCCACTTCTGTTCTACATAGTACTGGAGGTCCTAGCCACAGCAGTCAGACAACACTAAGAAATAAAAGGCATCCAGATTGGCAAGGAAGAAGTCAAACTGTCCCTGTTTGCAGATGACACGTTATTATATATAAAAAACCCTAAAGACTCCACTCCAAAACTACTAGACCTAATATCTGAATTCAGCAAAGTTGCAGGATACAAAATTAATATGCAGAAATCTGTGGCATTACTATATACTAACAATGAACTAGCAGAAAGAGAAATCAAGAAAACAATTCCATTCACAATTGCATCAAAAAGAATAAAATACCTAAGAATAAACCTAACCAAGGAAGTGAAAGACTTGTACTCTGAAAACTACAAGACACTCATTAGAGAATTAAAGAAGATACCAATAAATGGAAACACATCTTGTGCTCATGGATAGGAAGAATTAATATTGTCAAAATGGCCATCCTGCCCAAGGCAATCTACAGATATAATGCAATTCCTATCAAAATACCAATAGCATTCTTCAATGAACTAGAGCAAATCATTCTCAAATTCATATGGAACTACAAAAGACCCCGAATAGCCAAAGCAATCCTGAGAAAGAAGAATAAAGCTGGGGAGATTATGCTCCCCAACTTCAAGCTCTACTACAAAGCCACAGTAATCAAAACAATTTGGTACTGGCACAAGAACAGACCCATAGACAAATGAAACAGACTAGAGAGCCCTGATACAAACCCAACCATACATGGTCAATTAATATATGATAAAGGAGCCATGAACATACAATAGGGAAATGACAGCCTCTTCAACAACTGGTGTTGGCAAAACTGGGCAGCTACATGCAAGAGAATGAACCTGAATTTTTGTTTAATCCCATACAGAAAATTAAACCCGAAAGGGATCAAGAACCTGAATGTAAGTCATGAAGGCATAAAACTCTTGGAAGAAAACATAGGCAAAAATTCCTGAATATAAACATGAGCAACTTCTTCCTAAACACATCTCCTTGAACCGGGGAAACAAAGCAAAAATGAACTCATGGGACTACAACAAACTAAAAAGCTTCTGTACATGAAAGGACACCATCAACAGAACAAAAGGGCATCCTACAGTATGGATAATATATTTGTAAATGACATATCCTACAAGGGGTTAACATCCAAATATATAAAGAACTCACACACCTCCACACCCAAAAAGCAAATAACCTGATTAAAAAATGGGCAGAGTATATGAAGAGACAGTTCTCCAAAGAAGAAATTCAGATGTCCAACAGACACATGAAAAGATGCTCCACATCACTAATCATCAGGGAAATGCAAATTAAAACCACAGTGAGATATCACCTCACACCAGTAAGGATGGCCAGCATCGAAAAGACTAAGAACAGCATCCTGGCAAGGATGCGGAGAAAGGGGAACCCTCCTACACTGCTGGTGGGAATGTAAGCTAGTTCAACCACTGTGGAAAGAAATATGGAGGTTCCTCAAAAAACTAAAAACAGAAATACCATTTGACCTGGGTATCACACTCCTTGGAAGTTACCCAAAGAATACAACTTCTCAGATTCAAAAAGACATATGCACCCCTATGTTTATCGCGGCACTATTTACATAGCCAAGAAATGGAAGGAACCTAAGTGTCCATCATTAGATGAATGGATAAAGAAGAGGTGGTACATATACCCAATGGAATACTATTCAGCCATAAGAAAGAAAGAAATCCTACCATTTGCAACAACATGAACAGAGCTGGAGGATATTATGCTCAGTGAAATAAGCCAGGCAGAGAAAGAGAAGTGCCAAATGATTTCCCTCATTTGTGGAGTATAACAACGAAGCAAAATTGAAGGAACAAAATAGCAGCAGACTCACAGACCCCAAGAAGGGACTAGTGGTTACCAAAGGGGAGGGAGTGTGGGAAGACAGGTGTGGAGGTTGGGAAAACGGGATTCAGGGGTATTATGTTTAGTACACATGGAGTGGGTGGTCAGGGGGAAAACAGTGTAGCACAGAGAAGGCAAACAGTGAATCTGTAGCATCTTGCTGCATTGATGGACAGTGACTGCATTGGGGTATGGGTATGGATTTGATAATATGTATAAAAGTAGTAACCCCATTGTTTTTCATTTGAAACCTTCATAAGATATCAATAATACCTTAATATAAAAAATAGCACCTTAATAAAAAAAATTTTTTTTAAGGATAACGAGGACTTCCGGGAAGATGGCGGTGTAAGCAGGGCGGCAGAAATCTCCTCCCAACACTATATTTATCTATGAAAACACAGAAAATACATCTAGTCCTAAAAGAGAGACGAGAATACACAGGAAAGCGCACAGCGTGCAGCTACACCCAAGAGCACTCGGCACCCAAAGAGGCGCGTAAGATATGGAGCCACGACCCGGTGGGACCCGAGCCTTCCCCCACCCCAGCGCACCGGCGGGAGGAGAGGATTCAGAGCTGGGAGGGAGTGGAAGTACACCCCGCGAGGTGGCCAGCCCCGGTGATCTGCGCAGGGAGTGCTGACCCACATTGCGCAGTGCAGCGGAGATTGGAGAGACACAGCGGCAGGATCTGAGCAGGGAACGCGCCACGGTGTTTGCAGCCGGCTCCCGGGAAGGAAAAAAAAAAAAGCGCACGCTTTCTTCAGCGGTCTTAAAGAGACAGGAGCCCAGCGGAGGAGCCGGATCGCCCCAGCACACTCAGCCCAGCAGGCTGGGAGTCCTGGGGAGTTTCAGACGCCTTAGCTGGCGACTGAGGAAGCGTAGCCATACTTACACTTCTTCCTGAGATCAACAGCCTCCTATTCGTTCCCACCCCTGCCAGAGCGATAAAGGGCCCTGCGGAGCAGCACAGTCACAGCTGTGGAATAGTGGGGCAATAGCGCCACCTAGAGCATTCCCCCAGAATCTATGTCCGGTGGGCATTTTTTTTTGTTTTCTTTTGTTTTGTTTTTTGTTGTGTTTTTGCTTTTTCTTTTCTTTCTTTTTTCTTTTTTTTTCTTTCTTTCTTTCTTCTTTTTTTTCTTTTTTTTTCTTCTCTTTTTAAAGTCTTAAAGAACCCAGCTGACATATGTGGCAACTATCAGTGACCAATTATATAGCCATGAAAAGACAGAGGAATATGGTTCAGACCAAAATAAACCAGACAACCCCAGAGAGGGAGTCTGAAGGGATGGAAATGCACAGCCTCCCTGAAAAAGAATTCAGAGTAAAAGTCATAACCATGCTGATGGACCTACAGAGAAATGTGCAAGAGCTGAGGGAGGAAGTGAGGGAACTGAGGAAAAACAATACAGAAACCAGACAAGCGATCGACGGGCTTAACAGCAGAATGGATGAAATGCGAGAGACTGTTAATGGAATAGAAAACAGAGAACAGGAGTACAGAGCAGCTGAGGCAGAGAGAGATAAAAGGATTTCTAGGAATGAAAGAATATTAAGAGAACTGTGTGACCAATCCAAACGGAACAATATTCGCATTATAGGAGTACCAGAGGAAGAAGAGAGAGAAAAAGGGATAGAAAGTGTCTTTGAAGAAATAATTGCTGAAAACTTTCCCTCGCTGGGGAAGGAAGTAGTCTCGCAGTCCACCGAAGCTCATAGATCTCCCAACACAAGGGACCCAAGGAAGACAACACCAAGACACATAATAATTAAGATGGCAAAGATCAAAGATAAAGACAGGGTATTAAAGGCAGCTAGAGAGAGAAAAAAGATCACCTACAAAGGAAAACCCATCAGACTATCATCAGACTTCTCAACAGAAACCTTACAGGCCAGAAGAGAATGGCATGATATATTTAACATTATGAAACAGAAGGGCCTCGAACCAAGAATATTGTATCCAGCACGATTATCATTTAAATATGATGGAGGGATTAAACAATTTCCAGATAAACGAAAGTTGAGAGAGTTTGCCTCTCATAAACCAACACTACAGGATATCTTAAATGGACTGCTCTAGGTGGAAGCACACCTAAGGCTAAAAAGATGTCACCAGAGGAAAAAAAAATCATAGCAAAGAAAGCAGACCATCCAAATACTAACTAAAGGCAAAGAATAAAAAAACTATTATAGAAAGAATGGAGGAGGAGGAATAAGAAGGGAGAGAAATAAAGAAACATCAGACTGGGTTTACAATAACTTAACAAGAAAGTTAAGTTCGATTGTTAGATAGCAAAGAAGCAACCCTTGAACCCTTGGTAACCACGAATCTAAAGCCAGCAATGGCAATAAGAACATACCTACCAATAATCACCCTAAATGTAAATGGACTGAATGCACCAATCAAAAGACACAGAGTAACAGAATGGATAAAAAAGCAAGACCCATCTATATGCTGCCTACAAGAAACTCACCTCAAATCCAAAGATATACACAGACTAAAAGTGAAGGGATGGAAAAAGATATTTCATGCAAACAACAAAGAGAAAAAAGTAGGTGTTGCAGTACTTGTATCAGACAAAATAGACTTCAAAACGAAGAAAGTAGCAAAAGATAAAGAAGGACATTACATAATGATAAAGGGGTCAGTCCAACAAGAAGATATAACCATTATAAATATATATGCACCCAACACAGGAGCGCCAGCATATGTGAGACAAATACTAACAGAATTAAAGGAGGAAATAGACAGCAATGCATTCATCTTAGGAGACTTCAACACACCACTCACTCCAGAGGACAGAACAACCAGACAGAAAATAAGTAAAGACACAGAGGCACTGAACAACACACTAGAACAGATGGACCTAACAGACATCTACAGAACTCTACACCCAAAAGCAACAGGATACACATTCTTCTCAAGTGCGCATGGAACATTTTCCAGAATAGACCACATACTAGGCCACAAAAAGAACCTCAGTAATTTCAAAAATATTGAAATCCTACCAACCAACTTCTCAGATCACCAAGGTATAAAACTAGAAATAAATTTTAGAAAGAAATCAAAAAGGCTCACAAATACATGGAGACTTAACAACACTCTCCTAATTAATCAATGGGTTAACGACCAAATCAAAACAGAAATCAAAGAATATATGGAGACTAATGACAACAACAACACAAAGCCACAACTTCTGTGGGACGCAGCAAAGGCAGTTCTAAGAGGAAAGTATATTGCAATCCAGGCCTATTTAAAAAGAAGAACATTCCCAAATGAATAGTCTAAAGACACAATTACTGAAATTGGAAAAAGAAGAACAAATGAGGCCCAAAGTCACCAGAAGAAGGGACATAATAAAGATTAGAGAAGAAATAAATAAAATTGAGAAGAATAAAACAATAGAAAAAATCAATAAAACCAAGAGCTGGTTCTTTGAAAAAATAAACAAAATAGATAAACCCCTAGCCAGACTCATTAAGAGAAAAAGAGAATCTACACACATAAACACAATCAGAAATGAGAAAGGAAAAATCACGACGGACCCCACAGAAATACAAAGAATCATAAGAGAATATTATGAGACTCTATATGCTAACAAGCTGGAAAACATAGAAGACATGGAAAACTTCTTAGAAAAATACAACCTTCCAAGACTGACCAAGGAAGAAACAGAAAAGCTAAACAGACCAATCACCAGTGACGAAATCGAATTGGTAATCAAAAAACTACCCAATAACAAAATCCCTGGGCCTGTTGGATTCACCTCTGAATTCTACCAGACATATAGAGAAGAAATAACACCAATTCTCCTTAAAGTTTTCCAAAAAATAGAAGAGGAGGGAATACTTCCAAACTCATTCTATGAAGCCAGCATCACTCTAATACCAAAACCTGGAAAAGACCTCACCAAAAAAGAAAATTACAGACCAATATCCTTGATGAACGTAGATGCAAAAATACTCAACAAAATATTAGCAAACCGAATTCAAAAATACATCAAGAGGATCATACACCATGATCAAGTGGGATTCATCCCAGGGATGCAAGGATGGTACAACATTCGAAAATCCATCAACATCATCCACCACATCAACAAAAAGAAGAACAAAAACCACATGATCATCTCCATAGATGCTGAAAAAGCATTTGACAAAATTCAGCATCCATTCCTGATTAAAACTCTCAACAAAATGGGTATAGAGGGCAAGTACCTCAACATCATAAAGGCTATATATGACAAACCCACAGCTAACATCATACTTAACGGCGAGACGCTGAAAGCTTTTCATCTAAGATCGGGAACAAGACAGGGATGCCCACTCTCTCCACTGTTATTCAACATAGTACTGGAGGTCCTAGCCACAGCAATCAGACAAAACAAAGACATACAAGGCATCCAGATTGGTAAAGAAGAAGTCAAATTGTCACTATTTGCAGATGACATGATACTGTACATAAAAAACCCTAAAGATTCCATTCCAAAACTACTAGAACTAATATCTGAATTCAGCAAAGTTGCAGGATACAAAATTAACACACAGAAATCTGTTGCTTTCCTATACACTAATGATGAACTAACAGAAAGAGAAATCAGAAAAACAATTCGATTAACAATGGCATTAAAAAGAATAAAATACCTAGGAATAAACCTAACGTAGGAAGTGAAAGGCCTGTACTCTGAAAACTACAAGACACTCCTAAGAGAAATTAAAGAGGACACTAACAAATGGAAATGCATCCCATGCTCTTGGCTAGGAAGAATAAATATTGTCAAAATGGCTATACTACCTAAAGCAATCTGCAGATTCAATGCAATCCCTATCAAACTACCAACAGCTTTCTTCAATGAACTGGAACAAATAATTCTTAAATTCATATGGAACCACAAAAGACCCCGAATAGCCAAATCAATCCTGAGAAGGAGGAATAAAACAGGGGGAATTACACTCCCTGACTTCAAGCTCTACTACAAAGCCACAGTAATCAAGACAATTTGGTATTGGCACAAAAACAGACCCACAGACCAGTGGAACAGAATAGAAAATCCAAACATTAACCCAAACATATACAGTCAATTAATATTTGATAAAAGTGCCTTGGATATACAATGGGGAGATGACAGCCTCTTCAGCAGCTGGTGTTGGAAAAACTGGACAGCTACATGTAAGAGAATGAAACTGCACTACTGTCTAGCCCCCTACACAAAGGTTAACTGAAGGTGGATCAAAGACTTGTATGTAAGTCATGAAACCATAAAACTCTTAGAAAAAAACATAGGCAAAAATCTCTTGGACATAAACATGAGCAACTTCTTCATGAACATATCTCCCCGGGCAAGGGAAACAAAAGCAAAAATGAACAAGTGGGACTATATCAAGCTGCAAAGCTTCTGAACAGCAAAGGACACCGTCAGTAGAACAAAAAGACATCCTACAGTATGGGAGAATATATTCATAAAAAACGTATCTGATAAAGGGTTGACATCCAAAATATATAAAGAACTCATGCACTTTAACAAACAGAAAGCAAATAATCCAATTAAGAAATTGGCAGAGGACATGAATAGACACTTCTCCAAAGAAGAAATTCAGATGGCCAACAGGCACATGAAAAGATGCTCCACATCGCTAATCATCAGAGAAATGCAGATTAAATCCACAATGAGATATCACCTCACAGCAGTGTGGATGGCCAACATCCAAAACACAAACAACAAATGTTGGCGAGGATGTGGAGAAAAGGGAACCCTCCTACACCTCTGGTGGGACTGCAAATTAGTTCAACCATTGTGGAAAGCAGTATGGAGGTTCCTCAAAAAGCTCAAAATAGAAATAGCATTTGACCCAGGAATTCCACTCCTAGGAATTTACCCTAAGAATGCAGCAGCCCAATTTGAAAAGGACAGATGCACCCCTATGTTTATTGCAGCACTATTTACAATAGCCAAGAAATGGAAGCAACCTAAGTGTCCATCAGTAGATGAATGGATAAAGAAGATGTGGTACATATACACAATGGAATATTATTCAGCCATAAGAAGAAAACAAACCCTACCATTTGCAAGAACATGCATGGAGCTAGAGGGTATTATGCTCAGTGAAATAAGCCAAGCCGAAAAAGACAAGTATCAAATGATTTCACTCATATGTGGAGTATAAGAACAAAGAAAAAATACTGAAGGAACAAAACAGCAGCAGACTCACAGAACCCAAGAACGGACTAATAGTTACCAAAGGGAAAGGGACTGGGGAAAATGGGCGGGAAGGGAGGGATACAGAGGGAAAAAGGGGCATTACGATTAGCAGATGTAATGTTGGGGGGGCACGGGGAGGGCAGTACAACTCAGAGAAGACAAGTAGTGATTCTATAGCATCTCACTACGCTGATGGACAGTGACTGTAATGGGGTTGGTGGGGGGGACCTGATGAAGGGGTAGTTTAATAATCGTAATATTGCACATGTAATTGTAAATTAATGATAAGAAAAGAAATTATATTAAAAAAAAGGATAAGGAGAGCTTGTTGAAGGCAGTCAGAGAGACAAAAAATATTACTTATACAGGAAACCCCATCAGGCTCTCAGCCTACTTCTCAGAAGATACTTTACAGGCCAGAAGGGAGTGGCATGAAATATTTAATGTACTGAAACAGAAGGACCTTCAACCTAGAGTCCTCTAACCAGCAAGATTATCATTTAAATTTGAAGTAGGGATTAAACAATTTCCAGATAAATGAAGGCTCAACGAATTTATAACCACTAAACCAGGATTACAAGATATGTTAAAGGGACTACTGTATATGGAAATGTCCCTAGGTCTAAATAGTTTTCACCAGTGAAAATAAACCCATAGTAAACCAATTAATTACCAAGCAAGTATGAAATTAAGCCAAAACAAAAGTATGAAAACCAACTATACACAAAATCAATCAAGGGATTCACAAAAAGTGCATATTATGACATCTGATACATAAAGTGTGAAGGAGGAAGAAGAAGAAAAATAGTACTTTTAATTTGTGTTTGAAATAGAGCAATCAGCAACTTAATATAGACTGTTATATAGTCAGGAATCTATCCCTGAACCTTTGGTAACCACAACCTAAAGCCTATAATTGATACACAAAAAATTAAAACAAAGAAATCCAACCACAACACTAAAGAAAACCATCAAATAACAAGAAAGGAAGAAAGGAACAGAGAAGAGCTATAAAAACAAATAGAAAACTATTAATAAATGGCAATAAGTACACACCTATCAATAATTACCTTACATATAAATGGACTGAATGTACCAATCAAAAGACATAGAGACACTGAAAGGGTAAAAAACAAGACCTGTCTATATGCTGTCTCCAGGAGACTCACTTTAAACCCAAAGACATACACAGACTAAAAGTGAAAGGATGGAAAAAGATAGTTCCTGCAACTAATAAGGAGAAAAAAGCAAGAGTTGCAGTACTTGTATCAGACAAAAAAGATTTCAAAACAAAGAAAGTAACAAGAGACAAAGAAGGACATTACATAATGATAAAGGGATCAATCCAACAAGAGGATATAACCATTATAAATATCTATGCACCTAACACAGGAGCATCCACATATGTGAAACAAATTCTAACAGAATTAAAAGACACTTTAACACACGACACTCACATCAATATTCAGATCAACCAGACAGAAAATAAGGAAGCAGAGGCTCTGAACAATACATTAGATCGAATGGATTTGACAGATGCCTACAGAGCATTCCACCAAAAAGCAGAAGGATACACATTTTTCTCAAGTGCACATGGAATTTTTCCCAGAATAGGTTACATACTAGGTCACAAAATGAGCCTCAATAAATTAAAAAAGATTGAAATTGTATCAAGCAGCTTCTCAGGCATAATGGTGTGAAACTAGAAATAAAAACAAAGAAAACAGAAATGCCTACAAACACATGGAGGCTAAACAACACGGTTCTAAATAATAAATGGATCAATGACCAAATTAAAACAAAAATCAAGCAATACATGGAAACAAATGAAAACAAAAATACAACAGTCCAGTATTTCTGGGACTCCACAAAGGCCATTCTAAGAGGGAAGTATATAGCAATACAGGCCTACCACAAGAAACAAGAACAATTCCAAATAAACAGTCTGAACTCACAGTTAAAGAAACTAGGAAAAGAGGAACAATGAAACCAAAGTTAGTAGAGGGAGGGACATAATAAAGATCAGAGCAGAAATAAAAAATACGGAGAAGAATAAAATAATAGAAAAAATTAATGAAACTAAGAGCCAGTTCTTTGAGAAAATAAACAAAATAGATAAACTTCTAGCCAGACTTACCAAGAAAAAAAAGAGAGAGTACACAAATAAACAGAATCAGGAACTAAGATGGAATAGTCACAATGGATGCCACAAAGTACAATTATTAGAGAATACTATCAAAAATTACATGCCAATAAATTGGACAACCTAAAAGAAATGGACAACTTCCTAGAAAAATACAACCTTCCAAGACTGACCCAATAAGAAACAGAAAAACTGAACAGACTAATTACCAGTAATGAAATTTAATTGGTAACCAAAGAATTCCCAACAAACAAATCCCAGGTGCAGATGGCTTCACAGCTGAATTCTACCAAACGCTTGAAGAAGAGCTAATACTCATTCTTCTTAAAGTATTCCATAACATAGAAGAGGAGAAAATACTTCCAAACTCATACTATGAGGCCAGCATCACTCTAATACCAAAACCAGGCAAAGACAATACAAAAAAAAGAAAATTATAGACCAATATCACTGATGAACTAGATGCAAAAATCTTCAACAAAATATTATTAAACTAAATTCAAAAATATATTAAAAGTATCATCAATCATGACCAAGTGGTATTTATTCCAGGGATGCAAGAATGGTATGATATCTGTGAATCAACATCATATACCATATTAACAAAAAGAAGAATTAAAAAACACACAATCATCCCAATAGATGCTAAAAAGCATTTGACAAAATACAACATCCATTCATGATAAAAACTCTCAACAAAGTGGGTACAGAGATAACATACCTCACCATAATAACAAAGGCCATATATGACAAACTCACAGCTAACATCATACTTAATGGTGAAAAACTGAAAGCTTTTCCTCTAAGATCAGAGAAAAGACAAGGATGTCCACTCTCACCACTTTTATTCAATACAGTACTGGAGGTCCTAGCCATGGCAATCAGACAACACAGAGAGATAAACGACATCTACATTGGTAAGGAAGAAGTTGAACTGTTACTATTTGCAGATGACATGATATTATACATAGAAAACCCTAAATAATCCACCAAAAAGCTAATAACTGGATTTAGCAAAGTTTCAGGATAGAAAATTAACACAGAGAAAACTGTTGCATTCCTGTATACTAATGATGAACTAGCAGAAAGAGAAATCAGGAAAACAATTCCATTCGCAGTTGCTTCAAAAAGAATAAAATACCTAGGAATAAACCTCACCAAGGAAGTGAAAGACCTATACTCTGAAAAATGTAAGACACTCCTGAGAAAAATTAAAGAAGACAACAATAAATGGAAATGTATCCCATGCTCATGTATAGGAAGAATTAATATCAAAATGACCAACCTGCCCAAAGCAATTTACAGATTAAGTGCAATCCCTATCAAAATTCCAACAGCGTTTTTCAGTGAAGTAGAATAAATAGCTCTAAATTCATATGAAACACAAAAAAACCATGAATAACCAAGTAGTCCTGAGAAAGAAGAAAAACCTGGGAGGATTATACTCCCTAAATTCAAGCTATACTACAAAGCAACAGTAATCAAAACAATACGGTACTGGCAAAAGAACAGACCCACAGATCAATGGAACAGAACAGAAAGCTCAGATATAAACCCATGCATATATGGTCAATTAATATATGATAAAGGAGCCACAAATATACAATGGGGGAAAAGACAGTCTCTTCAATAACTGGTGTTGGGAAAACTGGACATATACATGCAAGATAATGAAACCGGATTACTGCCTAACTCCATACACCAAAGTAAACTCAAAATGGATCAAAGACCTGAATGTAAGACATGAATGAAACCATAAAACTCTTAGAAGAAAACATAAATAAAATTCTCTTGAACATCAATACAAGCAATTTTTTCTGGACACGTTTCCTGGAGCAAGGGAAAGAAAGTAAAAAATGAAGAAGTGGGAATACATCAAACTAAAAAGCTTCTGTACAGCAAAGGACACCATCAGCAGAACAAAAAGGCAACCTGCAGTATGGAAGAATATATTGGTAAACGATTTATCCAATAAGGGTTTAACATCCAAAATATATAAAGAGCTCATTCACCTCAACACCATAAAACAAAATAATCTGATTAAAAAATGGGTGGAGGACATGAACAGACATTTTTCCAAAGGAGAAATACAGATGGCCAACAGGCACATGAAAAGATGCTCCACATTGCTAATCATCAGGGAAATGCAAATCAAAACCACAATGAGCTATCACCTCACACCAGTTAGAATGAACACTAACCAGAAGACAAGAAATAACCAGTGTTTGTGAGGATGAGGAGAAATGAGAATCCTTCTACACTGTTGGTGGGAATGTCAATTGGTGCAGCCACTGTGGAAAGCAATATGGAGGTTCCCTCAAAAAACTAAAAATAGAAATACCATTTAACCCAGTAATCTGACTTCTAAGAATTTACCCAAGGAAAACAAAATTCTTGATCTGAAAAGATATGTGCATTCCTATGTTTATTGCTGCATTATTTACAATAGCTAAGATATGGAAGCATCTGAAGTGTCCATCAGTAGATGAATGGATAAAGAAGATGTGGTACATATACACAATGGAATATTATTCAGCCATAAAAAAGAGAAATCCTGCCATTTGCAACAACACAGATGGATCTAGAGGGTATTATGCTTAGTGAAATAAACCAGGGAGAGAAAGACAAATACCACATGATTTCCCTTATTTTTGGAATATAAATACAAAGCAAAACAGAATGAACAAAACAACAGCAGACTCACAAACTCCAAGAAGGGAGTAGCAGTTACCAAAGGGGAGGGGTGGGGGAGGGCGGTTGGGGAGGGAGGGAGAAGGGGACTGAGGGGCACTGTGATTAGTACACATGGTGTGTGAGGGTCACAGGGAAGACAGTGTAGCAAGTAGTGACTCTGTGGCATATTACTACCCTGATGGACAGTGACTACAATGGAGTATGGGGGGGGGACTCGATAATATGGGTGAATGTAGTAACCACATTGTTTTTCATGTGAAACCTTCGTAAGAGTATATATCAATGATACCTTAATAAAAAAATTTTTTTAAGTTATTTCTCCTCAAACCCTCTTCTGTCTGCTTCGGGTGGCCTCTTGGGCATCAGCTGCTTCATAGTTCCAACTGCTGCTGGTCAAGCTTCCGTGAGGCAGCCCTAGTTCCTGGGCTGCTTTACCATTGCTTCCTCCTTTCGTCTCTTTAGTTTACTGGCAGCATACTGTGGCTAATCTCTGGAATGCCTCTTCTAACACTTATGTTACCAATTCTGTGCATTAAATTCTGTTCTAAATACTTGGTGTGGCTTCTGTAAGCCTGATGGGACCTGCCTAATATAAACATTAAATAAAAGTTTATGGCTAGTTTGGACTGAATGACTTCTCTTCCCACCCTGGTCATCTTTCACCTTGCTGGAGAGAACCTAAAAGTATCTTGCCGTTTTTTAGCTTAAAGCTTTAAATTCTGTCATTAATAGTAATAATACTGCCAAACGTTTTTACTTCAAACATTTGTTTCAAAAACAATAAAATACTGTGTATTTCACTGAAAGGGCAAGCTGTACCACAGACTCTTTCTAAGGGAAATCTTCAACAATGCGAACTAACACAAGAGCCTTAGATGTAGGAATCAGGGGTGTGTTTGTTCCTTTGGCTCTATCCCCAACGGCCACCACTGACTGGACCAGATGCGTACCTCTGCTGACCAGAACAGCCAGCTATTGGCTGGTTGGTTTCCTATGAGGGAACCTGGAGCAAGAGCTTTGCCGTCATGTCCTTCCCGACAATCTGTCTGGACTGTGATCTATATATTTAGGAGGTTAATTAGTTGGTAGTAGGAATAAAGGCAGTAAGTCACCCTGAGGGAAACAGACAGAGAAAAGACGTCATGTCAGTGGCAGGGCACTCAGGAAAGGCTGGCGTGCTCTCTCCACAGCAGGGATGCTTTCACTGCGCTGGACGCTGAAGAAACTTCCAGTTCAGAAATCACATTACAGCCTGTCCACTTCAGCAGCTATAGTGAGGTTCTCATTATCTCTGTGTGACCCAGTAATGTCGCCACTTCCTTCTTTCCTGGTTGGCTGAAACCTGTGGCTGAGATTTCTGCTTTTGTTCTCCTTTTTAAAATGTCCCCAGGTATCTTGCAATAAACCTTCACCACATGACATAATCTGAGTGTGTTTATGTTTCTTACAACCAATATGACAACCGAAAACAGTTTTAAAGCGTCTTTGTATTTCTTGTACTTTATCCATACTGTAATTCTGTGAGATAGGCAGGGTAGAGATTTTTATTATTATAAAAGGAAAAAGACATTCAAGCTCCAGGTCAACTAAATAACTTGCCCAAGATCACTGGGCTAAGCAGTAGAGTCAAACAACCAGGTGTTTTGACTTTTGTGTCAGGTACCACGGGCCTACTCTTCTCTAATTCCCTATAGACACAAGCGCACGCACGTCACCAGTGATTTATTTAGCAGGAAAATAGATCTTCAGACGTACTAGGTATCAGATGTGCACTACTGGGTTTCCAACTGTCCACTGACTTATGTGGGTCATTTACACCTCTGGGCTTCTTTTCTGATTATATCTCTTCTGTTTCATAGAGGAAAGGCTAAGTTGAGTCATAATAGGCAGACATTCTACAACTGAAAACCAAACAAATCCATCCATTCATTCAGAAATATTTACTGGGAACCTGCTCTGTGGTGAAAACTTGCTAAGTGCTGGGGATACAGAGATGAAAAAACATCACCCCTTATGGGAATTTTTCAGCCCAAAGGGGAGAGTTATAAGTAGCAAATAAAGAGCAATATAGCACAAGTAGGGCAACAGAAGCATGGACAAAACATACATTCAGACCAGATGAAGGTTTGCTGAACTCTGTGGGTGTGGATGACAGGGAAGGCTTTCTGGAAGAAGTTACATTTGACTGGAGTTTAGAAAGTTGAATGGGAATATCAGTATATGATGGTAAAAAAGGGAAGGATGCTATAAGAGATTAAAAAGAATAGTTAAGAATGGAACAAGAGAATGAGGAGAGATGAGATCCAAAGACCAAGGGAGATGGTTTCAAGAAAGGATGGATGAATAGTCTAAAACCCCAGAAGTATCTGTCAAGTAACATACTACTAATGTGCTCAATGGAGCTGGCAAGTAGGAACTTCTTGGCAACTTTATCCAGGGCTGTTTCAGAAGGAGGGGGTGGCCATTAAGCCAGAATGCAATCGGATCTGGAGGAAAAGGGAGGTAAAATAGTAGAGGTATTAAATATTTTAAGAATCCCAGAGATGAGTGAAAAATGTGCCAGACTTCTCTAAAGTTGGAAAAGGGTTAGAGAACATAAAATGGTGAGGGGAATGAATGGAATTTGGGAGGAGAATATCAAAAGAACTAACCTAAACTGGAAATCCTTGATGACTGTAACTTTCTGGTGTGCTTTCCATTTAGTAGATACAGGGTTATAGTTGGCTTATTTGTCCTTCCCTCTGTATTTCAAATGTTTTTGAGTATATGAATAGATGTATAGTACACATGTATTTTATGGGCCACTTTCTGCCTCCTTCATAGTGCACACTTTGGAGTGTTTAGTTCCTACCAACATCTATGATCAGTGACTATCTGATGCGTGGTTAGGCACAGAAAGTGTGGACTCTGGGTTCAGGCTACTTTGATCTGAATTCTATCTCCCCTTTCCATCTATGTGGTCTTGTGAAAATTACTTAACCTCTTTGTTTCTCACTTTCCTCATCTGAAAGGATAATAAAAACACATATTTATAGCTTGTTTGAGAAGTTTAACTCAATAACAACATGTAAAATGTTTTGGACAATACCTGGCACATACAAAGTGGTATATATGGTAGCTGTTTATTATTAGAAGTATTGTTTGAGGGAACAATAAAACAGAATGTTTGAAATTAGAATTATGCTAGAAAATCCAAGAGTTTTGTGTTTTTTTTGCAAATGATAGAAGCTCAACTCAAACCAGTTTTACTAAAAGGGTGAAAGTATTGGCTCATGTAACTGTTGGATTATTTAGGCAAGGAGAGATTTCTTCTCTTTGCATCTCTTGGGGCTATCTGACACTCTGTTTGATGGCATCATTCTCTTCTGTATCAGAAAGGGGACAGAGAATATGGCTAGTAGTCCCAGGGTTACATTCTTACAGTCTGTAATGAAAAAGCAAGAGAGGTTTCCCACTCTCAACCTCATTCTCAGCACAACATGCAGGAAAGTCTAGGGGAGGAGGGATTGGCCCAATCTCGTGGATGAGAAAATGGGGATCTTGATTAATAGTTCCATCAAGACCACATGGAACCAGAAGAAATGGGAATGGGCAGATAAATCTATGCTACAATACCTTTAAAAATCATATGCTCACCATACTTTACCTTTTAGGTAAGATGTATTAAAACTCATTTTTAGACAATTCAATCAATAACCACAATAAAAGTAACGGCAACTAAATGGAATGCTTACTGTGTCTCAGGCATTGTTCTTAGATGGACTGATTTTTAATTATTTCAACCATTAACAGGTATTATTATTATTATCTCCAATTTACAAACGAGGTAATGGAGGAAAGAGAAAGATAAGGTCCTTGATAGAGCTACTTATAGAGATAGAGACAGAGACGTGGTAGAGCAGGGAATTGAGTGCTAATAGTTGGCTCCGGAATATGGATTCACAGGCTGTGCTGCCAAAGAGGAGGAAAAAAAAGTCACCCAATGTAGTTGGACACAAGAGAACATATTTTCAAGTATACTTAGTGGAGACTTGGAATAACACCAAAAATTCAATTTGGTTTTGAACCTTTAGAAGATGTTGAAGACTCAGAAATGTTTGTTGAAGGTTGGAGTGAGGTTTTTCAAAAAAAAAAATCCCCTTAGTGTTCTAAAGCATCCAGAAATATCTTGGATTCATGTATTTGATCTCCTGGGGAATGTCTGCCAAAAAGCATGTCTTACACACTCTTCGGTATTAACTAATAACTTATATTACCATCAATAGCACTTTATCTATTGAAGGATTGGAGTGTGTCTCCATGGGGTTGAGAGCAAGCATTAAGTTGACCTTCAACTGAATTGGAAGGTCTGGTTCATAAGGACACCATGGAGCATTTCTTGAGACCCAGTGATATCTCTGGACACCTTTCTTGCCTCCTGTGTTCCTTTCTTCTTCACAGTTGCCACTAATCTGTGTTTATCCTCACAGGGCTATCTGAGAAACTGCCCCTTCAAGCTTTCTCTATCTCTAATGACCTCCAGGAAAAAAAAGCCCAGAGGCCCTTTTTGTTTTTAAAGAGTTACTGTTAATTGCTATGGGGAAACAAATTTGTGGTCAAAAGAAACTGAAAGAAATGGAGAAGTAATAAATATTCACAAAATTTCTACATGGTCTTTAATTCTTCTCTTTATTTCTCGTATTTTGCCAAAATGAGTTAGTAAGAGTTAAACCAATTTTATCAGAGTCCCATCTGGAACTTGCTTTTTGCTTAAATATTTATTGAGCTTTTTTATGCCAGGCACTGTGTGAAGTATTTTATGTATGTTAGCTCCTCATGATATCTTTGAGAGCTGGTTTCAGTTAACATCTTATTTCACATGAGGAAACTGAGACACAAGAGGAGTGGCTACCTGCTCAGGATGACCTAGTAAGTAATGGGTTCAGTATGTAAACTAAGGCTTCTAGCTCTAAAGTTATCTTGACCACTGAACAATGTGGCTCCTCTGGTATACCCAGAATTGAGGTGGATGGCTTGACAAGCAGAAGTGTGTAATGGTGTGAATCCAAGGAGAGGAAATCCTGGGGCAAAATACTTCTAAAACTGAATTCAGTCAAAGGGAGAAATAAAGTTTAAAACCCATTTATGGCTTACAAACTGCAGTCCAGGGCATGTCTTTCCTGCTCCAGCAGAAGCAAACAAGACCTCCTCCTAACCTCTAAGGTTCAGATAAGCCCTGGGTTGCCCAGGTAATTACCCATTGATATGGAGAGGAAGTGCTCTCCACCTCTGAGGAATGCCTGTTGATATGCAGATACACTAAAGCCAGGTGAGATATTCTGGAAATATTACAATTTTACCCACAAATGGTCTGGGGGGCTATGTGGAATTATGGCTTAGAAGCTGGCTGCTCCAGCAGCCCCGCTTGGGCAGAATACTTGGCAAGATCACCACTGCCCAATGACTTATTCAGCTTTTCTCATAAACTGGATTTTCTTCATTATCCAAAGATGATGAGTGTCTCCAAGACAAGTCACACTGACCAAACTCATAATGTCATGTGATTTTTTCCTTGCTAGTATCTGGAAATTCTTCTCTTCTATCTGGGACCCACTCTTCTAGATATCAGGGAACTTGGAAAGCCAGAAGAGTTATTAATGAGAGTAGAATTGTAGCAAGGGAAGTTGAAAATTTGGGGAGTAATATTTCCTTTGGGCTCTGGGTGTGGCTGATTAAATAATCCTTCTCCCGTGTCAGAGGACCCAACCTGATGGCTCTTGTTTCCAGATCTGAGTCTTTCAACACTGGGGCAGGATGGCCATGACTAGTATTTGTCTTGGTAACTCTCTGGATGTTAGAAAAGAAAAATCTTACATACATTCATGCAGCAGAGATGGAAAATGAGTAACAGAGATGGAATTCTCACTCAGCTCTAACCTCAAAGTCAGGGCTCTTTACAGGACCCCCATGTGGGTAAAATTGTAACATTTCCAGAATATCTTGCCTGGCTTTAGTGCATTTGCATATCTTCAGAGGTGGAGAGAAGTTCATCTCCATATCAATGGGTAATTACCTGGGCAACTGAGGGTGTGCCTGAATCTGAGAGTTTAAAGGGAGGGGCTGGCCTGCTTGCTTGCTTGTTTCTTCTGGAACAGAGGAGAGAGATGGCCCCAGACTGCAGTTTGTAGGCAAGGGGGAGGGCCGGTTTTGCTTCTGCTGGAGCAGGAACGAGAGAAGGCCCAGGACTGCAGTTTGTAAGCAATAAATGGATTTTAAACTTTATTTCTCCCTTTGACTGATTTTGGTTTTTAGAGGTATTTTGCCCCGGGATTTCCTCTCCCCAGAATTGCAACTGGAGCAGGTGGTAGGATCCCTCTGAACCTGAAATCTGTCATAATGAGTGCGACCTTTGAGAGGGCCACCTCTAGAAATGATGGGGAGAAGTGGCGCTCACGCCAAGGGATGTGTGCTTACACTTGTGTGGTTGTGAAGGCACCACCACTGCCGCTGGCCGCACTGACCTCGGCCTGTGGCTTGAGCCTAAGGCTGCTGCTTCTGCCACTGCTGCTGCTCCTGCTGCCGGCTGGAGCCTGGTCACAACTATGGAAAGGAGCAGAGGTCCGGGTCACCCTGCAACTGGCTGCTGTATACCATGCCTTGCTGGCTATGGAGCCCATCGCCGGAACAGCTCCGACCAAGGTAATAACCACCTGTTCCATCGCGGGGTGGGTGAGAGACTGGACCCAAAGGCCACAGAGTGGTGTGGCACAGACACCTACCGTATATCATGTGACTGGCCATTTGCCTTTGGGTCCAGGGAATGATGAAGCAGATGCATTGGCCCAGGTGTGCTGGCTAGAAGGAAAGCCTGCCTCTGATGTGGCCCAATGGCTATACCAGAGTTTGTTGCATGTGGGGCAAAAGACAATGTGGGCTGTAGCCTGTAGGTGGGGTTTGTCATTGATCTTTGAAGAAGTCAGCCGAGCCCAGAAGGAGTGCCCTGCACATTGTGCAGATCAGCAAACTACCAAGAGGGGCCTAGAGCGTCTCTTTGCAGCCTATGGCCAGTTGCCGGTCATTGAGAGCAATCAAGACACCCACTTTACTGGACACATGCTGCAAGGATGGGTGCAGCAATTAGGAGTAAAATGGACGTGGCCCTGGACATTTCAACACATGGACTGGCGATGGCTGGCTCTTCTGGCACCTTGGGGAAAAGGCCTGGGAGCTGGCTTCCTGTGTAGTCCTGAATAACAGCAAATTGGCCCCCCCAAATCACAGTTATATGCTTCTACAGTCCTTGTGCCCTGGATGCGCCCCCTGGCTGCAGCTGCCACGTGATGGCTGGAATGGACTTAATCTGCATGGTACTTTGAACCTAGCTGAATCCTCTGGCTGGAGAATTATCATGATTGTGTTGCTGTTGTCAAGAAAAAAATGCTTAAGGAGAGGCTTGACTTTGTCTAATGTTTGGTAAGTTTTGTGAGCAATCTAGCATGGTTGTTAGGAATGAGTAAACAAGTATAGAAACATATTTTGTGCTTAGTAAGAGATTGTGCTGTAAAGTATATTTATTTAATCTGCATAGGCTGAATCCTCTGGTTTGAGGAATATCATGATTTTACTGTTGTTGCTATTGTATTTTATTAGTTTGGTCAGAATAAGGGGAACAAGTAGATTGTAAAGCGAGATTTCTGTAGGGGTGGCCTGTGGGTAAAACTGTAACATTTCCAGAATATCTCACCTGGCTTTAGTGTATTTGCATATCATCAGGGTGGAGAGAAGTTTATCTCCATATCAATGAGTAATTACCTGGGCAACTGAGGGTGTGTCTGAACCTGAGAGTTTAAAGGGAGGGGCTGGCTGGCTTGCTTGCTTGCTTCTTCTGGAGCAGAGGGGAGAGATGGCCCCGGACTGCAGTTTGTAGGCAAGGGGGAAGGCCGGTTTTGCGTCTGCTAGAGCAGGAAAGAGAGAAGGCCCAGGACTGCAGTTTGTAAGCAATAAACGGATTTTAAACTTTATTTCTCCCTTTGACTGATTTTGGTTTTAGAGGTATTTTGCCCTGGGATTTCCTCTCCCCGGACTTGCACCCCACTATCCTGGTTTATCAGGGAGACAACAGGAGACCGCAGTCAAGGTCAGCTGACCAGACAAACGTTTATTGTACTCCTTGTAAGTGCTTCCCTCTATGACACACAAAATATGTATCAAGAACAGTCCATGCCCTCAAAGAAGTTACAGCCTCACCAAGGACGTAAGAGCAGCAAACATGAAAGTCTGTGGTGCAGGTTCTAGGTGCCCAGATGCAGTATAGGTCAGAAAAGAGACAAATTAGAGATGGCATAGCCAGGGAAGACTTTAAAGTTGATGAGAAACTTTAAGAATGGGTTAAGTTTAGACTGGTTGAGGGGAAGGATAGGATAACTCAGTGGTATAAAGTATATGAAGGAAGGAATAACTTCTGAGAACAACGTAGCTGAATAGAGAACTCAGGATAGGTTGAGAGGGGTCTGATGAGGAGAGGGCTCCACAGGCAGAAAGAGAGGTTGTACGTGATAGTTTTGGTATAAGGGAAAAGTGTGCAGGGAGCCAGCCAGGGGTCTGCTGCGGGAATCAGATCTGAGATGCTGAGGGAGCCATCTGAGCCGAGGCAGGTGGGAATGGATGGAAGAGCTGGTATTCGGAAGGAAATATCCTAGGGCTGCCTAATCAGGGGGAGTAAAGCAGAAAAGTGGACAGAAAAACTCCCAGGTTTTCCCTTTGCCTGCTGATGTTTATATTTATAAGTTTTTCCTTCCTCTCTCTCTTCTCTTTCTTTGAACTGTTTTCCTTCACCACAAGCAAAACTATGAGGAGCAAAATAAGATGAAATATTTCTGATATTTCTGATCAACTCTTTGGCAAGTTGATTAATGTTTATCTCAATGGGAAAGGAATATCAAGAATCAAGGATCTTCATTATCCTTTAACATTGAGCATGGGCTTTCATTTTTTTTTATAACTTATTTTGGTATCATCAATCTACAAATACATGTGCAATATAATGGTTATTAAACTACCCCCTTCATCAGGTCCCCCCAACAATCTAATCACAGTCACTGTGCATCAGCGTAATGAGATGCTATAGAGTCACTACTTGTCTTCTCTGAGTTGTACAGCCCTCCCCATGCTCGCCCAACATTACATCTGCTAATCATAATGCCCGTTTTTCCCCCTTATCCCTCCCTTCCCACCAATCTTCCCCAGTCCCTTTCCCTTTGGTAACTATTAGTCCGTTCTTGGGTTCTGTGGGTCTGCTGCTGCGTTTTGCTTTGTTTTTTTCCTTGCTCTTATGCTCCACATATGAGTGAAATCATTTGATACTTGTCTTTTTCGGCTTGGCTTATTTCACTGAGCATAATACCCTCTAGCTCCATGCATGTTCTTGCAAATGGTAGGATTTGTTTTCTTCTTACGGCTGAATAATATCCCACTGAGTATATGTACCACATCTTCTTTATCCATTCATCTACTGATGGACACTTAGGTTGCTTCCATTTCTTGGCTATTGTAAATAGTGCTGCAATAAACATAGGGGTGCATCTGTCCTTTTCAAATTGGGCTGCTGCATTCTTAGGGTAAATTCCTAGGAGTGGAATTCCTGGGTCAAATGCTATTTCTATTTTGAGCTTTTTGAGGAACCTCCATACTGCTTTCCACAATGGTTGAACTAATTTGCAGTCCCACCAGCAGTGTAGGAGGGTTCCCTTTTCTCCACATCCTCGCCAACATTTGTTGTTGTTTGTGTTTTGGATGTTGGCCATCCTCACTGGTGTGAGGTGATATCTCATTGTGGTTTTAATCTGCATTTCTCTGACGATTAGCGATGTGGAGCATCTTTTCATGTGCCTGTTGGCCATCTGAATTTCTTCTTTGGAGAAGTGTCTATTCATGTCCTCTGCCCATTTCTTAATTGGATTATTTGCTTTCTGTTTGTTAAGGTGCATGAGTTCTTTATATATTTTGGATGTCAACCCTTTATCAGATACGTTTTTTATGAATATATTCTCCCATACTGTAGGATGTCTTTTTGTTCTACTGATGGTGTCCTTTGCTGTACAGAAGCTTTTCAGCTTGATATAGTCCCACTTGTTCATTTTTGCTTTTGTTTCCCTTGCCCGGGGAGATATGTTCATGAAGAAGTTGCTCATGTTTATGTCCAAGAGATTTTTGCCTATGTTTTTTTCTAAGAGTTTTATGGTTTCATGACTTACATTCAGGTCTTTGATCCACCTTGAGTTTACCTTTGTGTAGGGGGCTAGACAGTAGTCCAGATTCATTCTCTTACATGTAGCTGTCCAGTTTTTCCAACACCAGCTGCTAAAGAGGCTGTCATCTCCCCATTGTATATCCAAGGCACTTTTATCAAATATTAATTGACTGTAAATGTTTGGGTTAATGTTTGGATTTTCTATTCTGTTCCACTGGTCTGTGGGTCTGTTTTTGTGCCAATACCAAATTGTCTTGATTACTGTGGCTTTGGAGTAGAGCTTGAAGTCACGGAGCATAATTCCCCCTGTTTTACTCCTCCTTCTCAGGATTTTTGTGGTTCCATATGAATTTTAGAATTATTTGTTCCAGTTCATTGAAGAAAGCTGTTGGTAGTTTAATAGGGATTGCGTTGAATCTGTAGATTGCTTTAGGTAGTATAGCCATTTTGACAATATTTATTCTTCCTAGCCAAGAGCATGGGATGCATTTCCATTTGTTAGTGTCCTCTTTAATTTCTCTTAGGAGTGTCTTGTAGTTTTCAGAGTACAGGTCTTCCACTTCCTTCATTAGGTTTATTCCTAGGTATTTTATTCTTTTTGATGCAATTGTGAATGGAATTGTTTTTCTGATTTCTCTTTCTGTTAGTTCATCGTTAGTGTACAGGAAAGGAACAGATTTCTGTGTGTTAATTTTGTATTCTGCAACTTTGCTGAATTCAGATATTAGTTCTAGTAGTTTTGGAGTGGAGTCTTTAGGGTTTTTTATGTACATTATCATGTCATCTGCAAATAGTGACAATTTGACTTCTTCTTTACCAATCTGGATGCGCTGTATGTCTTTGTTTTGTCTGATTGCCGTGGCTAGGACCCCCAGTACTACGTTAAATAACAGTGGAGAGAGTGGGCATCCCTGTCTTGTTCCTGATCTTAGGTGAAAAGCTTTCAGCGTCTCACCGTTAAATATGATGTTAGCTGTTGGTTTGTCATATATGGCCTTTATGATGTTTAGGTACTTGACATGTATATCCATTTTGTTGAGAGTTTTAATCATGAATGGATGCTGAATTTTGTCAAATGCTTTTTCAGCATCTATGGAGATGATCATGTGGTTTTTGTTCTCTTTTTGTTGATGTGGTGGATGATGTTGATGTATTTTCGAGTGTTGTACCATCCTTGCATCCCTGGGATGAATCCCACTTGACCATGGTGTATAATCCTCTTGATGTATTTTTGAATTCGGTTTGCTAATATTTTGTTGAGTATTTTTGCACCTACGTTCATCAGGGATATTGGTCTGTAATTTTCTTTTTTGGTGAGGTCTTTGCCTGGTTTTGGTATTAGAGTGATGCTGGTTTCATAGAATGAGTTTGGAAGTACTCCGTCCTCTTCTATTTTTTGGAAAACTTTAAGGAGAATGGGTGTTATTTCTTCTCTATGTATCTGGTGGAATTCAGAGGTGAATCCATCTTGTCCGGGGGTTTTGTTCTTGGGTAGTTTTTGATTACCGATTCAATTTCGTTGCTGGTGATTGGTCTGTTTAGGTTTTCTGTTTCTTGCTTGGTCAGTCTTGGAAGGTTGTATTTTTCTAAGAAGTTGTCCATTTCTTGTATGTTTTCCAGCTTGTTAGCATATAGATTCTCATAATATTCTCTTATGATTCTTTGTATTTCTGTGGGGTCCGTCGTGATTTTTCCTTTCTAATTTCTGATTGTGTTTATGTGTGTAGATTCTCTTTTTCTCTTAATGAGTCTGGCTAGGGGTTTATCTATTTTGTTTATTTTTTCAAAGAACCAGCTCTTGGTTTTATTGATTTTTTCTATTGTTTTATTCTTCTCAATTTTATTTATTTCTTCTTTGATCTTTATTATGTCCCTCCTTCTGGTGTCTTTGGGCCTCATTTGTTCTTCTTTTTCCAATTTCAGTAATTGTGTCTTTAGACCAATCATTTGGGAATGTTCTCCCTTCTTTAAATAGGCCTGGACTGCGATATACTTTCCTCTTAGAAGTGCCTTTGCTGCGTCCCACTGAAGTTGTGGCTTTGTGTTGTTGTTGTCATTAGTCTCCATATATTCTTTGATTTCTGTTTTGATTTGGTCGTTAACCCACTGATTAATTAGGAGAATGTTGTTAAGTCTCCATGTATTTGTGAGCCTTTTTGATTGCTTTCTAAAATTTATTTCTAGTTTTATACCTTGGTGATCTGAGAAGTTGGTTGGTAGGATTTCAATATTTTTGAAATTACTGAGGTCCTTTTTGTGGCCTAGTATGTGGTCTATTCTGGACAATGTTCCATGCGCACTTGAGAAGAATGTGTATCCTGCTGCTTTTGGGTGCAGAGTTCTGTAGATGTCTGTTAGGTCCATCTGTTCTAGTGTGTTGTTCAGTGCCTCTGTGTCTTTACTTATTCTCTGTCTGGTTGATCTGTCCTTTGGAGTGAGTGGTGTGTTAAAGTCTCCTAAAATGAATGCATTGCTGTCTATTTCCTCCTTTAATTCTGTTAGTGTTTGTTTCACATATGCTGGCGCTCCTGTGTTGGGTGCATATATATTTATAATGGTTATATCTTTTTGTTGGACTTACCCCTTTATCATTATGGAATGTCCTTCTTTATCTCTTGCTACTTTTTTTGTTTTGAAGTCTATTTTGTCTGATACAAGTACTGCAACACCTGCTTTTTTCTCTTTGTTGTTTGCATGAAATGTCTTTTGCTATCCCTTCACTTTTAGTCTGTGTATATCTTTGGGTTTGAGGTGAGTTTCTTGTAGGCAGCATATAGATGGGTCTTGCTTTTTTTATCCATTCTGTTACTCTGTGTCTTTTGATTGGTGCATTCAGTCCATTTACATTTAGGGTGATTATCGATAGACATGTACGTATTGCCATTGCTGGCTTTAGATTCATGGTTACCAAATTTTCAAGTGTTGCTTCTTTACTAGCTAACAATCTAAGTTAACTTTCTTGTTAAGTTATTGTAAACACCGTCTGATGTTTCCTTATTTCTCTCCCTTCTTATTCTTCCTCCTCCATTCTTTGTATACTAGGTGTTTTATTCTTTGCCTTTAGTTAGTATTTGGATGATCTGCTTTCTTTGCTATGATTTTATTTTCCCTGGTGACATCTTTTTAGCCTTAGGGGTGCTTCCCTCTAGAGCAGTCCATTTAAGATATCCTGTAGTGGTGGTTTATGGGAGGCAAACTCTCTACTTTCACTTGTCTGGAAATTGTTTAATCCCTCCATCATATTTAAATGATAATCGTGCTGGATACAGTATTCTTGGTTTGAGGCCCTTCTGTTTCATAATGTTAAATATATCATGCCATTCTCTTCTGGCCTGTAAGGTTTCTGTTGAGAAGTGTGATGATAGTCTGATGGGTTTTCCTTTGTAGGTGATCTTTTTTCTCTCTCTATCTGCCTTTAATACTCTGTCCTTATCTTTGATCTTTGCCATTTTAATTATTATGTGTCTGGGTGTTGTCTTCCTTGAGTCCCTTGTGTTAGGAGATCTGTGGGCTTCCATGGACTGCAAGACTATTTCCTTCCCTAGCATAGGGAAGTTTTCAGCAATTATTTCTTCAAAGACACTTTCTATCCCTTTTTCTCTCTCTTTTTCCTCTGATACTCCTATAATGTGAATATTGTTCCGTTTGGATTGGTCACACAGTTCTCTTAATATTCTTTCATTCCTAGAGATCCTTTTATTTCTCTCTGCCTCAGCTTCTCTGTATTCCTGTTCTCTGATTTCTATTCCATTAACAGTCTCTTGTGTCTCATCCAGCCTGCTGTTAAGCCTGTGAATTGCTTGTCTGATTTCTGCATTGTCTTTCCTCACTTCCCTCACTTCGTCCCTCAGCTCTTGCACATTTCTCTGTAGATACATCAGTATGGTTATAACTTTTGTTCTGAATTCTTTTTCAGGAAAACTGTGCATTTCCATCCCTTCAGGCTCCCTCTCTGGGGCTGTCTGTTTGATCTTAGTCTGGACCATATTCCTCTGTCTTTTCATGGCTATAGAAGTGGTCGCTGGTAGTTGCCACGTATGTCAGCTGGGCTCTTTAAGACTTTAAAAAGAAAAAAAAAGGAAGAAAGAAAGAAAGAAAGAAAAAGAAAAAGTAAGAAAAGAAAAGAAAAAAGATAGAGAATAAAAAACAAAAACAAAACAAAACAAAACAACAACAACAAAAAAAAGAAAAACGCCCACCGGGAGTAGATTCTGTGGGGATACTGTAGGTGGCCATGGCTGCGCCAATCTGCAGGGCCCTTTATAGCTCTGCCTCGCGGGGTGCCGAGTCCTTTCAGGTGTAGCTGCAGGGTATGTGCTGTCCTGTATCTTCTGGTCTCTTTTTTAGGAATAGTTGTACTTGTTGTATTTTCATAAATACATATGGTTTTGGGAGGATATTTCCGCCGCCCTCCTCACGTCGCCATCTTCCCGGAAGTCTCTCTGTTTGAATCAAGCCAGGATGTAGGCTCCAAAGGAGGAGGTAATGTAGGTCCAAAACGGATGCCTTAAACTGTGTGAACACAGTGCGGCCAAAGCTAGATGGCTCAGCTCACAGCTCTGCATCATTTGCTTCCCACCAGCACACTTGAGAATGGGCTTTCTTTTCATTTTTTTTTTCTTTTTGGTATTTAGTATCCCAAAGCAGAAGACGTTATTTCCTTAGTCAGAATTATTTGCTACTACCTTCTTTCGTTAGTTACATGTTTGATTCTTCTGCCAACAGTAATAAATTGAAGTCAATATCTTTCATTTAGCAAGATCCCAGCATTCTTTACAATGTATAGTGATGTTATTTTATGTAGGCACATTACATTTCTTGAGTGCCTTTCATCTTAGGATCAGAAAGTGCACCTCAAACATTAATTAATTCTTACAACTTCATGAACTATAATTTTTACGTGTATAGAGTAGATGAATCACGTGAAGGACCAGCAAAACACAGCCTTTGTAGGGAAGCCTAGGCATGGCGCAATCTAATGTATCACAGCCCAGTCAAATAGTTTAGAGCAGGAAAGGCAGCATCATTTTTTATTTAAATAAAACCACCAATAGAGTTTCAGTAAGAAAAATTATCCAAATAATGGCTTATCTAGGTTTCCACAAGCAACACTTGGACTTCTGCAACAAACACCATCAGAAAAAAGAAGGGAGTGTTAGAATCTATTAATAGCTACACCCTCAATCTTGTCACTCCCAAGACAAGTGCTTCAGCAATAAAGCAGGTCTAGTCATGAACCGAAGTTTTGATTTAGCATCAATGCAGAGAAAGTGTGCCACCGGCTGACTCAACGCTTTGTTGTCTACCTAGATTTCCCTGGAGTGTCTCTCCTTCAGGTATATAGTAGGCCAAAGCCTGTTTGATTGAAGAGAGATAAGCACTTCATTATTGTCATGTAGGCTGGTCTTTCTAATAAAAACGTAAACAGAAGTAGAACTTATAAGGCGAAATATTTACAAGAACATGGCCTCGTTAATTTTTAAATTGACTCACTGCATGATCATGGATATATCCAACAAATGCTTGCTCAGGGAAATAGATTTAATACCTTTTCTTTATACTAGCTTTTTAGTATAGAAATTTTCAACTATATGCAAAAGTAGATGGAATGATATAGTAAAGATTTCATGTCCTTATCACTTAACTCTAACAATTATCACCCAGGCTCCTCTTTGTTAAACATTATCATTATGATGGGAACACTTTGCAGAAAGTCCCTTGTTTGGCAACAGCACAGTTATTTCAAAGGGTGCTTTGGAATTGTGAAAACCAAATTTTAATTCACCTTAATTGAGTTTATTAAAAAAAAATATATATATATATATACACACACACACATATCATAAGATAAACTTACGGGAAGATGATAAAAATATGTCAAAAAATCAAACTCCAACTATTAGTATTTCCTGCCATTTATTAAGTCAAGTGCCAGGCACTTTACTAGGCATTTATCTCGCCTGCTGACATTTTATTTAATTTTATCAACAATACAATAATGTAAGTATTAGTATCACTGTTTTAAAGGTGTGGAAACTAAGGGCTTGGAGAAGTTAAGTAACTGACTCACAGTCACAAAGCTAATACACAACAGGACTTGCCATCATTTCACGATTCCAAAGTTTGTACTTTGTTTTACAAGCTATAGTCAAAGGACCTACTGAAGTTCAATTCATTGTTCTGTTTTCCCTTGTACTGGATTCCATGTCACTCTCTGTCTTAATCTATATCCCTTTTTTGTTGGAGCACATCCTTAGTAAAAACCAGAGAAGGATGCGCAGAAAATACATTTTGGGTGGCCTTGAATTCATTAAAATATCTTTAATCTATCTTCTGGTTTGAAAGGTATTTTCTTCTCAGAATTTGAAAGCATCGCTTCATTATCTTCTGTTCAGTGTCGATAACAGAATTCTGATGTCATTTTCTTTCCTGCTTCTTTAAATATAAACTCTTTTTCCTCTCTCAAAGGTTTTAGAATATTCTCTGTATTTCTCATGTTTTAAAATTTCACAGTGACAACCCTTTGTGTAAATGTTTCTTTGAGTCATTGCTCAGGGTACCTGGGCCTTTTCAATTTGCAGATTCCTGCCATTTAGTTGTGGGGAATTTTTCTACTGTTATTTCTTTGATAGTTCATTCATCTCTATTAAATCTCTCCTTTTGCAGGAATTCTACAACTTGGGTTTTGACCTTTGTATATTGATCCTCTAGATTTCATATTTTCTCTTTTCTATCTTTCTCTGCTTTCTGGGAGATTTCATTTCATTTCTCTTCCAACCCTTCTAATCACAGTTATTTTGGCTATTATATTTTTAATTTCGAAGATATCTTTTGTGTCCTATGTTTATTTTTTATAGAATTGTTTTTTTTAAGGGTGTCATATAATTGCTTACTTCTCTGAAAGTTTTAGAGTTTTAAAAAAAGCTTTTTCTTCTTGTGTTATCTCTGTCTTCCCTTGGTCCCTTTGTCCTGTTTACATAGTTTAAGATGATTAGGCAGAAGCTAGTTTCACCAGAGGGCCATGGAAGGTATGTTTTTTCCTGGTGCTGTTAGTTTCTGCTCTGTAGAATCGGTTACCACTACTTCATCTGATTTCAGCTTTTCAAAAACTTGTTGTAATTTCTTATTTGCTATTGTTTCTTCTTCCATTCTCTTAATTTTAGGGGTGTGTAGGCAGGAGAGGAGATAAATTCATGTGATCAATTTGCTATATTCAACAAAAATTTATTGGAGAAATGTAAAAGCTCTCAAAATACAATTTTTAGATTACTTTTGATGATTATCCTTAACAGGGGTCAGCAAGATTTATAGCAGTCTTTAAACTCACTTTTAAGCTTTCAGTTTGGGTCCATTAGCTCAGTTGGGCCAAGCATGGCAAAGTAATGCCAAGGTCATGAGTTTGAGCTCCATGAAGGTCAATGAGCCTGATTTAATTTCAGACTCCATCTTCCCTTTAAGCCACAGAGTAAGTTGAGAATATTGTTTTGGGTAGCTATAAAATAGGCAAGGCATAACCCAGCCTTCATTTTAAGGCTACTGTTAAGATTCTGTATTCTAGGTTAGTTCTGGGACATGCTTCTATAGGTACTCAACAGGAAAAAACCCCACTGGCCAATTAAAACGGTGAGAAAAGTGTAACTCCAGGGGAAAATATGTTCCCACCCTGGGGCAAATAACCTTTGAAGCTGAAATCAGTCAGAGGAAGAAATACAGTGGGAGAAAGCCGTTTATTGCTTACAAGCAGTCATCTACTTCTGCTTACCTATATTTCTGGGACCTGGCTGTAAAAGGAATCCACCAACCCTTTCTGGTCTGGTGCACACTCACCCTCCACCCACTTTGTAATCACCTATTGATATGGAGATGGACTACTTCTCTCCACCCCTTGGAAACACCTATTGATATGGAGATGCACTAAGGACAGGTGAGAGATTCTGGAAATATTGCAATTTTACTCACAAAAAAGAGTGCAGACATATCACTATAAGTCAATTCATTTCTGCTGGGGGGAAAAAAATCAACCCACATGTCTTAGGTTGTATCTCCAGGAACAGACTTTTAGATGGTGACTTACAGAGAAAAGTTTACTGAGGTTTACTGCCCCCAGGTACAATACCTCTAAGGGAGTGAGGACAGGGGGAAAAGTTGATCTTTGATGCAATCACAACAGAGGCCTTAGCTGATGCTTCAAGTTCTGGAGCAGGGAATCCTTTTAGAATTGTCTCAGTTTGAGGCAAGAGGTCAGACATTTATAACCTCACATTGACAAGATATTGGATGAGAACTGCCCCCAGGAAGGGAGCATAAACTTCTGGGAAAGCGGCTTTCCTCAGCTGATGGAAATTTCCAGAGAGTTTTGAAATTGTGAGGCAGCAAGAGATCTATATTCCTGGCCCTTGGGGGAGCAGATCACAGCATTCACTATACTATATAAAGTCATGTCCTCTTATAAGTGCAAGAGCTAAAATATTGGTTCTTTCTTTTATTTCTCCTAGATTCTTATGGGAAGAAGCAAATGAGCAGTACAATGACAGAAGTGCAACTGTATTTGGAGTGAGAAGGAACAAAGGATATAGCCCATAAACCACATAATTAGCCTCCAAGAAACAGAATGGATGGAGTATACTCTCCAGGGGTTTGAGTATTCTATTTCACATTAATTTTGCATTTTGTGCAATCTGAGTATATTTGCTTTGGTTAACAATCATTCTTTTTTTTTTTCAAAGCCCCATTTTTTTAATGAGGTCCAACAAATACATAAAGTTTCTAAATGCTTACTCAAATTCCCCTGCTTCTCTCTTTTTTTAAATTGATATACAGTCTTATATTAGTTTCAAGTATACAACATGTGGTTCAACAGTTACTCATATTATTAAATCCTTTTCCCTACTAGTATAACTACTATCTGTCAACACAGGAAAATGGGTTAACAATCATTTTCTACATGATTGTCTTAAACCTGAAACCAAAGCTGTTTTATTTAAATTTATGGTGTTAAGTTTGGGGAAAGTTCAAAGACAATACTTTCAGGAGAAAGAAAACACTCAGAATGTATTTCAACTTCAGTTAACAGAGCACAGAAAAATAATAGTCAAAAATTCTCACTAATTTTTCCTATGTATGGAGGAAGAGGAAACTAATGACTTAGTTGTACTAAAATAGATAAGCCTTTAAGCATAATATTAAAAATCCTTTTATTAGTACATTATTCAAATATTTATCACAGTGATATATGGTACTGCCTATATGCTCTAAATTTTTGTTTTATTGTTGTCAATAAAAATATTTTTAATGCTTAAAAAAATTTAAGGAAAATAGGGTATCAGCTAATGTACTCCCATCTCCAATCTTCCCCCACTCTCACCACCACTATTTCTCACTCTTCCTTGTCTCCTCAAATAGGGTTTATGTGTGTTATTTTGTCTCCAATAATTACATTTTACTGTTTGGGAAAGGTAGAGAACTTTAATAACATCTTTTGATGCATTTTGTTGTTGCTAAAAAGCCAGAAATCAAATATTTTTAAAGCAAAGATATATCAAAATCATTCAGGACAAATAGCTAAATGAAACAATGGTTTGAAACTTTAATTCTGTTCTCTCAAGCTTCAGGTCTGTGGGAAATAGAAGGTAAAGGATGAGAGGGGACCTTCACCGCCCCAAAATTTCTTTCTTATTGTTATTGGGGAACTGAAGAACATTAGTCCACTAATCCAAAACTTTAAAAAAGGGAGGGAGCAGAGTCTTGTTAGGCAGTGACTTAATGCATTCAACACGGCAAGATGATCCTGAAGACAAGTGATGGCTGAGTCAACTGTAGAGAACAAGTGAGGTTCGGTTACAGGCAGCTGAATTCCGTGTCATGGGGTAATTGAGAACAAAGGCTAGCTGGTTTCTCTGTGTCACAAAAAAGGCAAGGGAGATGCCTTCGGCATCATTTCAGAGAATCTTCCAGAAACTCTGGAGGTTATGCTCATTTATTCTGTTCCATACACTCAGTAGTTCCTGCCTTTGTGTTAAAAAGGGCTCCATCACCCATGAAATCTTAGAGCTATAAAACTCAAAAGATACTTTAAGATAGACAGTGAAAAATAGGTATTCTGGCCTTTGTTTTCCAGCCTTCTCATTCCCTTCCTAGAGACAAACATTGTTTCCAGCTTCTGATGGATTTGCCTCTAAGATGTTGTAAAATGAAGATTTAAAAAATCCACACTTTGCTTTCTATTTTGGCTGCCACCATCCCCTTGTCACTCAGAATCATTATAATACCTTGGAAATAAATTTAGTCTTATGAGTTTATAGTAAACTTCTGCTGGCTCTTCAGGATCAATGATACTTCTTTTTAAAGTGATGCTAAACAATGTGTGTGTGTCCTTAAATTTCTCTTAGGACAGATTTCTATAATTTTCAGGGGTTACATATTGAGATTTCTTTGGGGGCCAGGTGGGAAATCAAAATATGTAAGTAAAAAATGGTGGCTAGTATACACACTGAAATGTCTAGTCTAAAGGCATTTCAAATACCAAGACTGTTATATAGATAGTACAACTAAACTATATAGTTTTGTGGTCCCTTATTATACAATTTACGCTTCTTAAAAATCATTAATGCACTTACCTACCACCAACCTTCTAACTTATGGCCCATTTTCCCTAATTCTTTAATAATTACAGAGAGCAGTTCAATAATTTTAGGATCCTGATAGTTAATTTGGTTGGGTCCTAAGGGATTTAAATATAGTATGGAAATGTCTTAATTTCATGAGGCAAAGTAACAGAGTGCTTAAGGAGACGGGCTCTGAAATCAAAGACCTGGGTTCAAGCTTTGGCCTGGATATTGGCCAGACTGGGCAATTTTCCCAACCCTTTGAGCACTTAGCTTACTTATTACAAAATGAGATAGTGGCTTTGAAGATTGTATTAGATAAGGTAGGTTAAGTGCTCAGTACAGTGCCTGGCATGGACTTGGTGCTCAATAAGTAATTATAATTATCATTATTTCAAACACCTTGATACAAAGGTAAACTGCTTTGGACTTGAAGTCCCTCTTAACCAACTGTTTCCCACTTGTTTTAATCCAAAGGTTTGTTTTGACAAAAAAAAAAAAAGAAGATAGGAATTGACACATTCAATAATAAATATACAGTACCTTTTCCATGATAGATACAACTCTAGGAAGAGTATCAAAGACAAATTTCCTGTCCTCACCGGCTTACCTTTGAGTGAGGGAGACAGATGACAAACAAATTAATACATATACAATTTTAGGAACTGATAGGTGCTGGGATATAAAGTAAAGCAGAGTTAGCACCTAGGGTGTGAGGGTGGTGGGGGCAAAATGGGGATAGAATATTGATAAATCACAGCTGATGGACCCTTTGTTGACACAAAGGCAGGAGCCAATGAATTACATTGCCGTTGGATTCAAGAAGTATTTCTAATGATTCTTTATATTCAGGCTTTCTGGAGAGACATTTTTTATCTTATTCATTTGGTTTTAGAGATACCGTTCAGAAAAGTGTGAAAATCATGTGACTGGAAATATAACAGGAAAAGGGGCGTGTAACAGTCTATCTCGCCCTGTGTCAGATAACTCCCACACAGGACAGTAACAGTGTCAAATCTATACATATATATCTTTTTTCCATGTGATTTTTTTTATTAAGGTATTATTAATATACACTCATATGAAGGTTTCACACGAAAAAACAATGTGGTTACTACATTTACCATATTATCAAGTCCCCACCGATACCACAATGCAGTCACTGTCCTTGGGTGTAGTAAGATGCCACAGATTCACTGTTTGCCTTCCCTGTGCTACACTGTTTTCCCCGTGATCCCCCACACCATGTGTACTAAACAAAATATCCATCAATACCCTTCTCCCACCCTCCTCACCTGCCCTCCCACACCCCTCCCCTTTGGTAACCAGTAGTTCCTTCTTGGAGTCTCTGAGTCTGCTGCTAGTTTGTTCCTTCATTTTGCTTCGTTGTTATACTCCACAAATGAGGGAAATCATTTGGCACTTGTCTTTCTCTACCTGGCTTATTTCACGGAGCATAATATCCTCCAGCTCCATCCATGTTGTTGCAAATGGTAGGATTTCTTACTTCCTTATGGCTGAGTAGTATTCCATTGATGTAGTCCCATGAGTTCATTTTTGCTTTTGTTTTCCTTGCTCGAGGAGATGGTTTCAGGAAGAAGTATGCTTATATTCAGGAGATTTTTGCCTATGTTGTCTTCTAAGAGTTTTATGGTTTCATGACTTACATTCAGGTCCTTGATCCATTTTGAGTTTACTTTTGTGCATGGGGTTAGACAGTAATCCAGTTTCATTCTCTTGCACGTAGCTGTCCAGTTTTGCCAACACCAGCTGTTGAAGAGGCTGTCATTTCCCCATTGCATGTCCATGGCTCCTTTATCATGTATTAATTGACCGTATATGGTTGGGTTTATATCAGGGCTCTCTAGTCTGTTCCCTTGGTCTATGGGTCTGTTCTTGTGCCAGTACCAAATTGTCTTGATTACTGTGGCTTTGTAGTAGAGCTTGAAGTTGGGGAGCATAATCTCCCAGTTGTATTCTTCCTTCTCAGGATTGCTTTGGCTATTCGGGGTCTTTTGTGTTACATATGAATTTTAGAACGATTTTCTCTAGTTCGTTGAAAATGCTGTTGGTATTTTGATAGGAATTGCATTGAATCTGTAGATTGCCTTGGGCAGGATGGCCATTTTGACAATATTAATTATTCCTATCCATGAACACAGGATATGTTTCCATTTATTTGTATCTTCTTTAATTTATCTTATGAGTGTCTTGTACTTTTCAGAGTATTGGTCTTTCACTTCCTTGGTTAGGTTTATTTCTAGGTGTTTTATTCTTTTTGATGCAATTGTGAATGGAATTGTTTTCCTGATTTCTCTTTCTGCTAGTTCATTGTTAGTGTATAGGAATGCCACAGATTTCTGAGTATTAATTTTGTATCCCACAACTTTGCTGAATTCAGATATTAGGTCTAGTAGTTTTGGAGTGGATTCTTTAGGGTTTTTTATGTACAATATCATGTCATCTGCAAACAGGGACAGTTTAACTTCTTCCTTGCCAATCTGGATGCCTTTTATTTCTTTGTGTTGTCTGATTGCTGTGGCTAGAACGTCCAGTACTATGTTGAATAGAAGTGGGGAGAGTGGGCATCCTGGTTTTGTTCCTGATCTTAAAGGAAAAGCTTTCAGCTTCTTGCTGTTAAGTATAATATTGGCTGTGGGTTTGTCATATATGGCCTTTATGATGTTGAGGTACTTGCCCTCTATACCCATTTTGCTGAGAGTTTTTATCATGAATGGATGTCGAATTTTGTCAAATGCTTTTTCAGCATCTATGGAGATGATCGTGTGGTTTTTGTCCTTCTTTTTGTTGATGTGGTGGATGATCTTGATGGACTTTCGAGTGTTGTACCATCCTTGCATCCCTGGAATAAATCTTACTTGATCATGATGGATGATATTTTTGATGTGTTTTTGAATCTGGCTTGCTAATATTTTGTTGAGTATTTTTGCATCTATGTTCATCAGGGATATTGGTCTGTAATGTTCTCTTTTGTGGTGTCTTTGCCTGGTTTTGGTACTAGAGTGATGCTGGCCTCATAGAATGAGTTTGGAAGTATTCCCTCTTCTACTCTTTGGAAAACTTTAAGGAGGATGGGTATTAGGTCTTCACTAAATGTTTGATAAAATTCAGCGCTGAAGCCATCTGATCCAGGCGTGTTGTTCTAAGGTAGGTTTTTGATTACCAATGCAATTTTGTTGCTGTTAATTGGTCTGTTCACATTTTCTGTTTCTTTCTGTGTCAGCCTTGGAAGGTTGTATTTTTCTAGAAGGCTGTCCATTTCTTCTAGGTTATCCAGTTTGTAAGTATATAATTTTTCATAGTATTCTCTCATAATTCTTTGTATTTCTGTGGTGTCTGTAGTGATTTTTCCTTTCTCATTTCTGATTCTGTTTATGTGAGTGGACTCTCTTTTTTTCTTGATAAGTCTGGCTAGGAGTTTACCTATTTTGTTTATATTCTTGAAGAACCAGCTCCTGGTTTCATTAATTCTTTCTATTGTTTTATTCTTCTCAATTTTATTTATTTCTGCTCTAATCTTTATTATGCCCCTCCTTCTATTGACTTTGGGCCTCATTTGTTCTTCTTTTCTAGTTTTGTTAATTGTGAGTGTAGACTGCTCATATGGGATTGTTCTTCTTTCCTGAGGTAGTCCTGTATTGCAATATACTTTCCTCTTAGCACGGCCTTCACTGCATCCCACAGATCAGATCTATAGATATTAAGATAAAACTTTTTCCCCTCCCATATCCTTTTCTGAATTACTGCCAAGTCATTGGCTGGAACTTTCATGACAACAGGCACTACCAATTCTTAAACTATTTGAAACCAACTACCAGCATTTAGCTATTTTGTGACTGGTTGGCAATGCATATGACAAGATGTCTAGTCATTTTCACTCTCTCTGCGTTTATAAGGCTCTGTTCAAATGCAATTCTATCTAATCATCCTAATGCTTTTCTCTAGCAGACACTCTCCAGAAATACTCATCTTTAATTCTAGAAAACCCTTTTCTCATTATTAGCAATGAAGGCAAGTGCCTGGAGTATTAGAAGAACCTTTTTGTTTATGTTTCTATCATTAATTCTTGTGGTCGTGTATTCTTCCTTCTTTTGGTCTCAGTTTCATTTGGTAAAAACAATAAAATAAAATGCCCCAAATGTCAATCATCAAAATTCTTTTTAAAAAAAATCTTGGCAACTTTTAGAAACTAGACTTTCTGCTGCTTTCTGATTCACTACAGGGATTGTGGTAGCAAAACTAAAACCTCGTTCCATTTACTTTTCTTCCAGTTCTATTGAATTTCTTTTCAGCCTTCAAGCCTCAGCACAAATTTCGCTCCCTTTATGATGGAATCCAGGTTAAGTACAAAACAGTTTTGGAAATATAAAATAGATAAAGAAGAAAATAAAAACTTGAAATCCTACCATCCAGAGAAAATAATTTTTTAGCACTTTGGAATATTTCCTTCTAATCCTTTTTTTAGGGCACAAATAAATACATAATTTATTCTTAAAATGTGTATAAAGTTTGATCAATATCTTGCTTTTTTTTAACTTAAAAATTATACTGTGGGTATTCTCCCATATTGGAATGTTTTTCAGGAGATAATATAGTTCAGAGCACAGACTCAGAGTCATACACTTCTCTGGGTTCAAATCTCACATTTCCCACTTATTAACTGTATAACTTTATAACCTCTCTATGCCATAGTTTCCTTATCCATAAATTGGAGATGACAATAAAACATCGACTTCAGGATTTTTGTGTTTAATGAATAAATTACTACATATAAAGCATGGGAACAAAACCTTGCATGTAGTAATTAAATGTTTTTAAATTGTGATGTAGTACTCCATTTTTTGAATATACTATAATTTATGTAATCAATCCCTTATTATTGGACTTTTAGGTTATTTCCAATTTTTTAATATTGCAAATAACATTGAAATGTATCCGTATACTTGTGCTTACATCTGTGCACATTTGACTGATGATTTGCTTTGTTAAATTCCTAGAAATGATGGGCCATATTGTAAGTAATTTATTATTTTATATTTCTCCCTTTTCTTATTTCTCCCTCTCCTCTCTCTTCCCCTAAGAGTGGTTTCCATGAAGGCAGAAAATTTGTCTTTCTTGTTTAGTACTTTATTTCCAGTTATCTAGAAAAGTCTCTGGCACATAGTAAAAACTTGATAGATCCTTTTTGTTGAAAGGAGTATATCCGTTTTAAGAATCTTGCCAAATTAGTCTTCATAAATTAATACTTCCTTTTGCGTGTGTGAGTGCCTGACTTGTGACTCCCTTTCCTGACCCACAATGTTGCTTACATTCTTTGCCTGAAGAATCTTGGATATCAGCATCTCTGCAGGGTTATTGCTCTTCTGGTATGTTGTTCATCATATTCTGCAAACTGTATGCTTGTTTAAGAAGGTGCCTAGTCTTGTACTTTTTCTTTCCTGGTCAATGTTCCTTGTATACAATGATCTTCGGCTATAGTCAGCCTTGTCTCTTCATCATGATCATCCCTATTTTCATGACTGTACTGGGCCAGGATCAGTCATAAGTTCTAAGTAACAGCAACTAACTTACAAAGTGATTTAAGCAAACAGTAATCATTTGAAGGATATGGAGTTTTCTCACAGAACTCAGGGACAAGGACAAGTTTCCAGTGAGAGACTCTGGAAGGGTGTAGTAGGCTCTAGAACCAAGAAAACAGGATTTTTTTCTTTGTAGATCAGCTTCTTTCCATTTCTCTGCCCACTTACGGCTCCTGATTTTACATGTTACAGTGACAGCCATTCTTGGGGGCTGACTTAACCTATTTTGAATCCCAATTCAGAATTTCTGAGATAGAGAATTTGACTGACCTGATTTGGTTTGGGTCAAGCATCCAGGGTGGTCTAATTAATCTTGAAACAAGAGTAGGAATCGTGTAATAAGACATGGCTACCAGGTGCCCATTTCTGTGGAAGGAGGGTCAGTTCTGAGAGGAAGGGGGAGAATTATTTTGAGCTGAGCAGAAACCCCCCAAATTATCTGCCACATTGATCTTGCCCAAATCCTTTCCATGTCTAAATCTGTTGGTTTATCTAAACTTTATGTATCCTTAGTATCCCAGAGAGAATCTCCAATTTTAGACCCATAAAGATACCTTGACAGTCCAAATTATTTTTTAATCTCTGTCCTTCCCAAGAACTTATTTTCTACCCTTAGATTTATGTTAATTTAGTATTATGTTAAGCAATAGGTTATTTTCTAATGGTTTTATTCAGGAAAGTTTTGGTTTCTAAACTGGTGAGCATTTTGAAGGGGAGCTTCATCTCTCAAATTACATTTCTAAACACTTACAAAGTGTTCAATTAATATTTGGTGAATTGATTAAAGTGTTTGATAAAAGCTTTGCATTCTTTGAAAGAGTTAAAAGAACTCATCTTGTCAAGTGACAAGATTATATCTAGAACTTTTTTCCAATGTGTATTATGCATGGAAGCACTTTATTAATAACTGTAGAATGATGAGTGTCTCTAAAATACATCTCAAGTTCATGAACAGCTTTCATCTCCATCAACAGCTTTGTTGAGTTCATTGTCACCTATTTGAGAGATTATTATTGCCTTAGACACCTATTCCATCTTTCTGTTTCCACTCTTGTTCCTTTCCAATCTATTCTTCTCACAGTAGGAAAAAGAATCTTCTTAAAATACAAATTTAATTATGCAATTTCTCTGCTTGAAATCCTTCAAAGGCTTCATATTTTACTTAGAATAAAATCCAGATTCTTATCAACTTATCTCTTTGACTTCATTTTTCAAGTCACCCTGTCCTTGCTTGCTATGATCTGACGATCCCATTTTTCTTCAGTTTGTTGGGCACATGGACATCTTTTGCTCCTCAGGGTCTTTGCACATGCTTTTTATTGCCTCTGTCAGGAGAGCTGCAACAGCCATAACATTGCCCCTCTTTACAGGTCTCAGCTTCAATGCCACCATCTTTTCCTGACCTGACTCTTCCTGAACACCATTCAGGTCATTTTCTTCTGTTATTTTCTATTGTAGCCTCATGTTTATTTCCTTCATAGAATGTTCACAGTTCACAATTACATATTTTTCTCCTCACATTGTTTGGGGTCTGTTTTCCCCCTGTACTGTAAACTCCATGAAGGTGTAGGGTTTCTATTGTATCTCTATTGTATCGCAAGCCTTTCCACAGGACCCAGCATATAGTAGCTGTCACATTAGCCCTACTAGAATAAACCAAAGTACATGCAAGTTAATTCCCCAAATACCTATTAAACGCCCCCTGTGTTGGTAATGAGCTGGGTACTGACAATGTAGTTTGTTGATCATATATATTTGATTTCATAAAGCAACAAAATTAATTTATTGATTTCATAAACAAATGAGTAATAAGATAGGTAGGACTTAGAATGCTAGTTTTCCAGTACTTCCATTTGGTTCCAGTGGTTCCCGGTAATTCTATTATGATTAGAAGGCAAACTTTCATGGTGGATATTATGACATTTTAAGCACATCATTTGATCTTTCTGTTGTTTAGTTTTCTCATACATTAGTAAAATGTAATCATACCCTACTTGTTTATGGAAACATTACTCATCAAGGCAATTTGGAAGTGATGGTGAATGATCATACCATCTAATTAGGCATGCTAATTCTGTATGTGTGTGTGTTTAGGAAAATGAAAAGTGTATCAGCTGGATTCATTTTTCTCCCCGAAAATGGGAAATTTATTCATGTAAATGAATGGAAGTTTGCTGATAGAAGTGACTACATGATAAATATTTTAGCAAATCTTGGTGAATTAATTTGTATTTCTTCTTCAGTATGGATGGTGGGAAAGGGACTTGCAAAATCTCAAGAAAAGACTGGAGAAAGTATCTAGAACTTGTAACTACAGATTTAATTCTGTGTGGACTAACAAGATATGCACTACCGTCGGAAGGTTCCGGAGTCCATCTCCATAGGCCTGGACTCAAAAGGGTATATGTAAACTTGCATTTCGTTTCTGGAATTTCTTTTTTTTCTAACAGCTTTAATACTTTTTATACTTTATGTAATATACTGAATAGTATACTTTATTCCTTACGTACTTTAACAGAACCTTATATATTTATAACACTTTGCAACACATTTTCATATTCATAAACATGGGAGAAATTATAACTATTTTTAGAGGTATGGAAACTTAGATTAAGTAATTTGTCCTCAGACCATATGATTAGTAAGTAACAATTGAGAGCAGGGGGATGGTGGGTGCTTTTTGATTTCTGGCCCTATTCCACTGCCCGAACCTATTTTCTCTTATAAATGTTAGGTGCTAAACTGACATTTCCTGGGGGCCCTAACAGAGAATTGCAAATAAGTAATGGAAATCTTTTTGTAAATAGAATCACTCAAAAAATGTCTACCATTGTGCAAACATCTAGAATGTTGACCTTAGTGTCCTTGCCTTTATTCATCCATCAGACTTTTCTGTTTTGGTTCATGGCATATTCCAATTTTGGAACACTGGGTTTGCTTTTTAAAATCGTGACTACCCACTTCTGAAAGATGCTTCTTTTAACTATTCTGCCACCTGAAGTTCCAAGCTATTTTGGTCACTTAGTGCCCTCTACTGAAACAGCCAGAGAATAACAATTTTTCCTAAGAAACCGATTATTGAGAATGATCCCCAGATATCCAAGGACCTCCAGTTTAGCTGCAAATCTTCAACAAATTATTTATTTTTAAGTACTGCGCGTTCTGTTTGTTGAGTTTTCACAATCCTTGCCTTCTTGGAGGAAAGAACCCAAACAAGAAACAGACTTAGAAAAACCTGAAGCAGTTCATTAGATAAAACAAAAGTATACTCGAAAGTGATGGTGAGCAGGCTGTCTGTAAGCGGAAGCAGCCCCGCTGTAAGGGTAAGGGTTGGTTTTTTAAATGGTGGAAAATCCCTCCCTGAGTTTTACATCATTTAACTGACATGTTGATTGGTGGTTGCAGGTTATATAACCTTTACTCTAGTGCACAGGTGCTTACCGTAAGTACCCAGGCAAAACTCATGGGGTGGGATGGGAGGGCCAAAACCGCAATGTAAATTTATTATCATTACCGTAAAATAAATCCCGAGGTAGCTGAGTTACCTTCCGGGCCTTAGTGTGCCTGCGGCCAGACTGTGTTGGGCTCTGGAATCCCCATTGGGCCTTTTACAACTTGTTTGGCCCTCATAAGGCAGGAGACTGAACCAGAAACAGGAGAGGTTTGGGCCGTGTTCTGTCATCTGGTGACAAGGGGGTAGGTGAGAGGGGGAGGACCTTGTCCAGGGCAGGGCAGACCACTGCTGTCTGCCTGGCTACCTGACGTGAGTATATTGTATTACGCACATGGAGAAATTAATTGTCAGTACCCAGTTCAGTGACCAGCTCACTGGTCACACAACAATATGTTTGGTGAGCTAATTTACATGTGTTTGTTTTATTCTAGCTGTGCTTATGTGCCAGTCTACTGTGGCTTTATATTATAAACTAACACCATTCTTTCATAATTTCAATTGTCCCTCACTAATTTTCTCTTCTACCCTTGCCTTGAGACTTGGCAGCCAGACTTCTTCTTGTGGTTAGGCTAAAATTTAATAATTTAAGGTGTAGTGATTTCTGATCTTTCCCCACTCCCACCTCACAGACTGTCATTTTTGGTGCTGCTCAAAATACACTGGAAGTTTAAAAGAATTTAGGCTTTTGAGTAAGACAGATGGGAGTTTGAATCCAGACTGCCATTTCCTTGAATGAGTTACTCATCCTTCAAGAGGTTTTCCTATACGTAGAATGGGGAAATAGACTTAATTTCCAGGATGATTATGAAGATTCAAAGGATATAGGCAAACAAAAGGCTCAGCACAATGCTTGTCACTTAGCAACTGCTCAGTTACCGTTAATTTTCATTATTGTTTTATTATTATTTGTGTTATATTTTACCTTAAACAGGTTTTGTCTTGAATACCGAATTCACTGATAGAGTGAATGCATTTGAGAACCACTTTGGTAGTTAGCCATACCTGACAGCATTTGCAGAATGTATTTGTTTAATAAAAAAATCCAGTCTCCAAGAAGGAAATATATGAAGAAGTTCCCCACATTCTATAGTTCTTTTTCTATAATTATAGAGAATTATAATTCCATAGTTCATGTTCTAACAATTTTCAGTCAAAAAGACTTACACTAGATTCCCATCCTTTTGAGCCTTTTGACACCTTACAATCATTTTTATTAGTTCTTCCTCATTCTTTGTGAAGGTATTAAATAACCTTCACTGCATACATATGAGGGACCTGGAGCACAGAGAAGAACCTCAGAAATTATGGAAGAAGACAGGAACAAAAAGGGTTTGTTTTTTTCACTATACTGGTAAAAAGGAGTTGGCCACATTTTAGTTTGTTTTAGTTTTTATTTAATTTAAACTTTTATCACATTAATGCATGTACATAGTTTAAAAAGCCAAATAGTATTAAAGGGTTTGTAATGAAAATAAAATCCCTAGTCCAGTCTCTCTCCTGCAACTGATCTCTTACTGTTTCCTGAGAGTCACCGTTTTCTAGTCTTTTTCCTGCTGCTCTGGTATTTGCACTCAAATTTCTCAATAACATGCTGATACTGCTATTTCTTAGTGTTTCAGTTTTAAATATTACCTATTTACCATGCCCACATTCATAGTCACATGTATACTTATCCTCCCCCCCACCCCATCCCCTCATCTAGTCATATTGTTAGATGACTACTCAGTCTTTATTACAATTTTTATATACACACTACTCTCACTGAACTAAGTATGAAGACTCCTTTTTCCTTTCTAGTACTACTTTTTATTTTCCTTCAGCGAATAGTTGCCAGGTTCCTCCTTTGCTTAGTTTACTATACAATTATGACAAATCGTTCTCCTATTCTCAGGAAGAATTTTAATATCCTTTCAGAACATTAAACAGGTAAACTACAGGTTTTCCTCTTTCTTTTAATTTTTGGAATATTCATCCTGTCATTCTCCATTGTCTTGTTCCAATCTGGAATCTGCTACACAGTAGTCATCCAAATCTTTGCTTAATTTTAAGGTTGAGAAATTCCTTGGCCTTGGTGCTTTTAGGTCCATTTCCTGGACCCTAAATCCCCCTCTGGATATTCCAATTCTTCTCCCTTCTCCACTCTGCTTGCACCTTCCCCAAGAAGCTGACAGAATGCTTCTTTGACTTTTGGTTGGGTTCAGTCAACAGGAGGCACAGTGATAGATCTGAGGGAGGGAGGAAGTGAAGACAGGGTATTTATTCCCTGACTCCTTCCCTATAGTCTGGTCATTAACCCTTTGCATTTGACTTTTATTTCTTTTTAAGAGTTCCTAGAATATTTTCTTAATCCCAGGTCTGAAAGTCAGTAATGATGTCTTGATGTGGACTTTTTTCATTTGTTGTGCTAAGTATTCAATGAGTTTCATTCAGTCCAAAACTTGTCCTTCAGCTATAGGAAAATTTGTTGTATTATTTCTTCAATAATTTCTCCTATGTGGTTTTATTTTCCTTTTTTTTTTCTGAACTTGGGTGTCAGAGCTCAACTGCTCCTTGAACTTTCTTATTTTTTTAAAGTTTATTTTGATATCATTAATCTACAATTAAATGTGCAATATTATGGTGATTACACTACCCCCTTCATCAGGTCCCCCCCACCAACCCCATTACAGTCACTGTCCATCAGCATAGTGAGATGCTATAGAGTCACTACTTGTCTTCTCTGGGTTGTACAGCCCTCCCCGTGCCCCCCTAACATTACATCTGCTAATCGTAATGCCCCTTTTTCCCCCTTGTCCCTCCCTTCCCACCCATCCTCCCCAGTCCCTTTCCCTTTGGTAACTATTAGTCTGTTCTTGGGTTCTGTGAGTCTGCTGCTGTTTTGTTCCTTCAGTTTTTTTCTTAGTTCTTATACTCCACATATGAGTGAAATCATTTGGTACTTGTCTTTTTTGGCTTGGCTTATTTCACTGAGCATAATACCCTCTAGCTCCATCCATGTTGTTGCAAATGGTAAGATTTGTTTTCTTCTTATGGCTGTATAAAACTTTATTTTTTAAAACTCATTTTTCTTCAGTGTCTATTTTTGTCTTACTTTCTGGGAGAGTTCCTCAACTTTGTCTTCTAACTCTTCTACTTAGTTTTGAATTTCTGTTATATTTTCCATTTCCAAGAGTATTTCCTTTTTCCCTAAATGTCATATCCCTTTAAAAAATATCAGCTTATTTCATGAATGCTCTCTCTTCATTTATCTCTTTGATAACATTAAATTATGGTGTTTTTAAAATGGGATATAGTTTTTTCTGTTACCTACTTGTTTCAGTTTTCTCCCAGTCCTTTTAACTATTTCTATTGGTCTTTTCCATGTTAGACATTCTTCAGATGTTTGATGGTTCTTGGCAGTTTATTCATATTTAAAGGTACATCTCCTTCAGAGATTCCAATTACATCTATCTTGAACCTGCTTAAAGATATCTCAAGGTGATTCTCTGTTCATTTTTTTCAGTCCTTTTTCAAAAAATGTGGATATGCACATAGAAAAACTATATTGGATAGTTTCTATTACTGTCCCTTCAAATTCACAAACATTTTCTTCTGCTTATTTAACAACAGCAGTGTGCTGTTTCTCTTTTCTTAGGGATCACTGTTCTTAGGTTTTGGCATCTCAGTTTCATTCACTTTAGGCCATTACTGAAGCCAGGCACACCATCAACCAACCCAATTGTTAGGATCACATCCAGGAACTTGAACAAACATTAAATCTCCAACTAGGTAAGAGTACCTATATTAATAAATTTAGCCAGATCCAACCTTATTTTTTTCCTTGCACTGACACCTCTAGAACATACTCTCAGCATGGTTCCCAGATTTCTGACGATGCAAGTTGTCCTTTAACTGTTGTGTTTTCTGTGTATATAGTATTTCCTTCCCTTCAGTAGATCTTACAATTGTCCCTCTAAACTATTCTAGGAAATAGTTACTGTTGTGAGCTTGAAGGTTTGGCAGGATTCTTGATGTGGGTCTTGAGGATATAGATTTTTTTAAAACTTGGGTATCACCACATATAATTTATATTTAAGCCTTAAGATTGGATGTGTCCACTCACTCACCAAGAGACTGACTGTAGCTAGGAAAGAAAAGAGGTCTGAGAGCCAAACCTAACATTTAGAGATCAGGTTGAAGAAGGTGAACCAGCAAAGGAGGAGTGGCCAATGAGATAAGAGCAAACTAATTACTGGAAGCAAGAGGAAGAGTGTTTCAAGGCGAAAAGAGAGATCAATAAACAGAATTTAACTGTTGAATTTGGCTGCATGAAAGTGATTGTTGACCTTCACAGGTGGTGTGAGTTGAGCGATGGGGGTGAAACTCTGATGGGAATAGGTTTAAGAGAATACACGGGAGAACTTGTAAACAAAGAATACAGGCAGCACTTTTGAAGAGTTTTGTTATAGTAAGAATAGAGAAATGGAGGGGCAGCTGGATAAGCCTGTCAGGTCAAAGGAAGATCTCTCTGTCTTTCTCTCCGTCTCTTTCTCTTTCAGTGGGAGATTTTACAGTGTGTTTTCCATGCTCATGTGAATGATCCAGTAGAGACAGAATTGAAGTGCAGTAGGGTGGGGAGAGAACAACTAGAGTAATGCTCTTGATGAGGTGAGATGAGAAAGAATGGGATCTAGTGCTCAAACGGAGGGGCTGATTTTAGGAACAAACAGTTAATTTTTAGAAACGAGGAAAGACAATATCTGGTCATGGATGTAGGTTGGGTGGATATGATAATGTTAGGAGCTTGTGGAAATTCTGAGTGCTTTTATTTACACAGTGATTTAGTAAACAAGGTCATTTTGAAGGAATTATTTTTGAAAGGTCACTAAAATATTATAGAACTTGATTTTCCTTAATTTTTTAATATAATTTATTTTATTATCATTAATTTACAATTACATGTGCAATATTACGATTATTAAACTACCCCTTCATCAGGTCCCCCCCACCAACCTCATTACAGTCACTGTCCATCAGCGTAGTGAGATGCTATAGAATCACTACTTGTCTTCTCTGAATTGTACTGCCCTCCCCGTGCCCCCCCAACATTACATCTGCTAATCGTAATGCCCCTTTTTCCCTCTTATCCCTCCCTTCCCGCCCATTTTCCCCAGTCCCTTTCCCTTTGGTAACTATTAGTCCGTTCTTGGGTTCTGTGAGTCTGCTGCTGTTTTGTTCCTTCAGTTTTTTTCTTTGTTCTTATACTCCACATATGAGTGAAATCATTTGATACTTGTCTTTTTCGGCTTGGCTTATTTCACTGAGCATAATACCCTCTAGCTCCATCCATGTTCTTGCAAATGGTAGGATTTGTTTTCTTCTTATGGCTGTATAATATTCCATTGTGTATATGTACCACATCTTCTTTATCCATTCATCTACTGATGGACACTTAGGTTGCTTCCATTTCTTGGCTATTGTAAATAGTGCTGCAATAAACATAGGGGTGCATCTGTCCTTTTCAAATTGGGCTGCTGCATTCTTAGGGTAAATTCCTAGGAGTGGAATTCCTGGGTCAAATGGTATTTCTATTTTGAGTTTTTTGAGGAACCTCCATACTGCTTTCCACAATGGTGGAACTAATTTGCAGTCCCACCAGCAGTGTAGGAGGGTTCCCTTTTCTCCACATCCTCGCCAACATTTGTTGTTGTTTGTGTTTTGGATGTTGGCCATCCTCACTGGTGTGAGGTGATGTCTCATTGTGGTTTTAATCTGCATTTCTCTGATGATTAGCGATGTGGAGCATCTTTTCATGTGCCTGTTGGCCATCTGAATTTCTTCTTTGGAGAAGTGTCTATTCATGTCCTCTGCCCATTTCTTAATTGGATTATTTGCTTTCTGTTTGTTAAGGTGCATGAGTTCTTTATATATTTTGGATGTCAACCCTTTATCAGATACGTTTTTTATGAATATATTCTCCCATACTGTAGGATGTCTTTTTGTTCTACTGATGGTGTCCTTTGCTGTACAGAAGCTTTTCAGCTTGATATAGTCCCACTTGTTCATTTTTGCTTTTGTTTCCCTTGCCCGAGGAGATATGTTCATGAAGTTGCTCATGTTTATGTCCAAGAGATTTTTGCCTATGTTTTTTTCTAAGAGTTTTATGGTTTCATGACTTACATTCAGGTCTTTGATCCACCTTGAGTTTACCTTTGTGTATGGGGCTAGACAGTAGTCCCGTTTCATTCTCTTACATGTAGCTGTCCAGTTTTTCCAACACCAGCTGCTGAAGAGGCTGTCATCTCCCCATTGTATATCCAAGGCACTTTTATCAAATATTAATTGACTGTAAATGTTTGGGTTAATGTTTGGATTTTCTATTCTGTTCCACTGGTCTGTGGGTCTATTTTTGTGCCAATACCAAATTGTCTTGATTACTGTGGCTTTGTAGTAGAGCTTGAAGTCAGGGAGTGTAATTCCCCCTGTTTTATTCCTCCTTCTCAGGATTGCTTTGGCTATTCGGGGTCTTTTGTGGTTCCATATGAATTTTAGAATTATTTGTTCCAGTTCATTGAAGAAAGCTGTTGGTAGTTTGATAGGGATTGCATTGAATCTGTAGATTGCTTTAGGTAGTATAGCCATTTTGACAATATTTATTCTTCCTAGCCAAGAGCATGGGATGCATTTCCATTTGTTAGTGTCCTCTTTAATTTCTCTTAGGAGTGTCTTGTAGTTTTCAGAGTACAGGTCTTTCACTTCCTTCGTTAGGTTTATTCCTAGGTATTTTATTCTTTTTGATGCAATTGTGAATGGAATTGTTTTTCTGATTTCTCTTTCTGTTAGTTCATCATTAGTGTATAGGAAAGCAACAGATTTCTGTGTGTTAATTTTGTATCCTGCAACTTTTGAATTCAGATATTAGTTCTAGTAGTTTTGGAATGGAATCTTTAGGGTTTTTTATGTACAGTATCATGTCATCTGCAAATAGTGACAATTTGACTTCTTCTTTACCAATCTGGATGCCTTGTATGTCTTTGTTTTGTCTGATTGCTGTGGCTAGGACCTCCAGTACTATGTTGAATAACAGTGGAGAGAGTGGGCATCCTTGTCTTGTTCCCGATCTTAGATGAAAAGCTTTCAGCGTCTCGCCGTTAAGTATGATGTTAGCTGTGGGTTTGTCATATATATAGCCTTTATGATGTTGAGGTACTTACCCTCAGTACCCATTTTGTTGAGAGTTTTAATCATGAATGGATGCTGAATTTTGTCAAATGCTTTTTCAGCATCTATGGAAATGATCATGTGGTTTTTGTTCTTCTTTTTGTTGATGTGGTGGATGATGTTGATGGATTTTCGAATGTTGTACCATCCTTGCATCCCTGGGATGAATCCCACTTGATCATGGTGTATGATCCTCTTGATGTATTTTTGAATTCGGTTTGCTAATATTTTGTTGAGTATTTTTGCATCTACGTTCATCAGGGATATTGGTCTGTAATTTTCTTTTTTGGTGAGGTCTTTGCCCGGTTTTGGTATTAGAGTGATGCTGGCTTCATAGAATGAGTTTGGAAGTATTCCCTCCTCTTCTATTTTTTGGAAAACTTTAAGGAGAATCAGTGTTATTTCTTCTCTATATGTCTGGTAGAATTCAGAGGTGAATCCATCAGGCCCAGGGGTTTTGTTCTTGGGTAGTTTTTTGATTACCAATTCGATTTCGTCACTGGTGATTGGTCTGTTTAGTTTTTCTGTTTCTTGCTTGGTCAGTCTTGGAAGGTTGTATTTTTCTAAGAAGTTGTCCATTTCTTCTATGTTTTCCAGCTTGTTAGCATATAGATTCTCATAATATTCTCTTATGATTCTTCGTATTTCTGTGGGGTCTGTCGTGATTTTTCCTTTCTCATTTCTGATTGTGTTTATGTGTGTAGATTCTCTTTTCTCTTAATGAGTCTGGCTAGGGGTTTATCTATTTTGTTTATTTTTTCAAAGAACCAGCTCTTGGTTTTATTGATTTTTTCTATTGTTTTATTCTTCTCAATTTTATTTATTTCTTCTCTAATCTTTATTATGTCCCTCCTTCTGGTGACTTTGGGCCTCATTTGTTCTTCTTTTTCCAATTTCAGTAATTGTGTCTTTAGACTATTCATTTGGGAATGTTCTTCCTTCTTTAAATAGGCCTGGATTGCAATATACTTTCCTCTTAGAACTGCCTTTGCTGCGTCCCACAGAGGTTGTGGCTTTGTGTTTTTGTTGTCATTAGTCTCCATATATTCTTTGATTTCTGTTTTGATTTGGTCGTTAACCCATTGATTAATTAGGAGAGTGTTGTTAAGTCTCCATGTATTTGTGAGCCTTTTTGATTTCTTTCTAAAATTTATTTCTAGTTTTATACCTTGGTGATGTGAGAAGTTGGTTGGTAGGATTTCAATATTTTTGAAATTACTGAGGTTCTTTTTGTGGCCTAGTATGTGGTCTATTCTGGAAAATGTTCCATGTGCACTTGAGAAGAATGTGTATCCTGTTGCTTTTGGTTGTGGAGTTCTGTAGATGTCTGTTAGGTCCATCTGTTCTAGTGTGTTGTTCAGTGCCTCTGTGTCTTTACTTATTTTCTGTCTGGTTGATCTGTCCTCTGGAGTGAGTGGTGTGTTGAAGTCTCCTAAGATGAATGCATTGCTGTCTATTTCCTCCTTTAATTCTGTTAGTATTTGTCTCACATATGCTGGCGCTCCTGTGTTGGGTGCATATATATTTATAATGGTTATATCTTCTTGTTGGACTGACCCCTTTATCATTATGTAATGTCCTTCTTTATCTTTTCCTACTTTCTTCGTTTTGAAGTCTATTTTGTCTGATACAAGTACTGCAACACCTGCTTTTTTCTCTTTGTTGTTTGCATGAAATATCTTTTTCCATCCCTTCACTTTTAGTCTGTGTATATCTTTGGATTTGAGGTGAGTTTCTTGTAGGCAGCATATAGATGGGTCTTGCTTTTTTATCCATTCTGTTACTCTGTGTCTTTTGATTGGTGCATTCAGTCCATTTACATTTAGGGTGATTATTGATAGATATGTACTTATTGCCATTGCTGGCTTTAGATTCGTGGTTACCAAGGGTTCAAGGGTTGCTTCTTTACTATCTAACAATCTAACTTAACTTTCTTGTTAAGTTATTGTAAACACAGTCTGATGTTTCTTTATTTCTCTCCCTTCTTATTCCTCCTCCTCCATTCTTTCTATAATAGGTGTTTTATTCTTTGCCTTTAGTTAGTATTTGGATGGTCTGCTTTCTTTGCTATGATTTTATTTTCTCTGGTGACATCTTTTTAGCCTTAGGTGTGCTTCCCTCTAGAGCAGTCCATTTAAGATATCCTGTAGTGGTGGTTTATGAGAGACAAACTCTCTTAACTGTCGTTTATCTGGAAATTGTTTAATCCCTCCATCATATTTAAATGATAATCGTGCTGGATACAATATTCTTGGTTCGATGCCCTTCTGTTTCATAACGTTAAATATATCATGCCATTCTCTTCTGGCCTGTAAGGTTTCTGTTGAGAAGTCTGATGATAGTCTGATGGGTTTTCCTTTGTAGGTGATCTTTTTTCTCTCTCTAGCTGCCTTTAATACCCTGTCTTTATCTTTGATCTTTGCCATCTTAATTATTATGTGTCTTGGTGTTGTCTTCCTTGGGTCCCTTGTGTTGGGAGATCTATGAGCTTCGGTGGACTGCGAGACTACTTCCTTCCCCAGCGAGGAAAGTTTTCAGCAATTATTTCTTCAAAGACACTTTCTATCCCTTTTTCTCTCTCTTCTTCCACTGGTACTCCTATAATGCGAATATTGTTCCGTTTGGATTGGTCACACAGTTCTCTTAATATTCTTTCATTCCTAGAAATCCTTTTATCTCTCTCTGCCTCAGCTGCTCTGTACTCCTGTTCTCTGTTTTCTATTCCATTAACAGTCTCTTGCATCTCATCCATTCTGCTGTTAAGCCCGTCGATCGCTTGTCTGATTTCTGTATTGTCTTTCCTCAGTTCCCTCACTTCCTCCCTCAGCTCTTGCACATTTCTCTGTAGTTCCATCAGCATGGTTATGACTTTTATTCTGAATTCTTTTTCAGGGAGGCTGTGCATTTCCATCCCTTCAGACTCTCTCTCTGGGGTTGTCTGTTTGATTTTGGTCTGAACTATATTCCTCTGTCTTTTCATGGCTGTATAATTTGGTCACTGATAGTTGCCACGTATGTCAGCTGGGCTCTTTAAGACTTTAAAAAGAGAAGAAAAAAAAAGAGAAAAAAAAAAGAAAAAAGAAAAAAAGAAAGAAAGAAAAAAGAAAAAAAGAAAGAAAAGAAAAAACAAAAAAAACAAAAAACAAAACAAAACAAAAAAATGCCCACCGGACGTAGATTCTGTGGGAATGCTCTAGGTGGCGCTATTGCCCCACTATTCCACAGCTGTGACTGTGCCGCTCCGCAGGGCCCTTTATTGCTCTGGCAGGGGTGGGAACGAATAGGAGGCTGTTGATCTCAGTGAGAAGTGTTAAGTATGGCTACGCTTCCTCAGTCGCCAGCTAAGGCGTCTGAAACTCCCCAGGACTCCCAGCCTGCTGGGCTGAGTGTGCTGGGGCGATCCGGCTCCTCCGCTGGGCTCCTGTCTCTTTAAGACCGCTGAAGAAAGCGCGCACTTTTTTTTTCCTTCCCGGAGCCGGCTGCAAGCACCCTGGTGCGTTCCCTGCTCAGATCCTGCCCCTCTGTCTCTCCAATCTCCGCTGCACTGCGCAATGTGGGTCAGCGCTCCCCGCGCAGATCACCGGGGCTGGCTACTTCGCGGGGTGCACTTCCACTCCCTCCCGGCTCTGAATCCTCTCCTCCCGCCGGTGCGCTGGGGTGGGGGAGGGCTCGGGTCCCGCCGGGTCGCGGCTCCGTATCTTACCCGCCTCTTGGGGTGCCGAGTCCTCTCGGGTGTACCTGCATGCTGTTCGCTTTCCTGTGTATTCTCGTCTCTCTTTTAGGACTAGATGTATTTTCTGTGTTTTCGTAGATAAATATAGTGTTGGGATGAGATTTCTGCCGCCCTGCTCACACCGCCATCTTCCCGGAAGTCGATTTTCCTTAATTTTATGGAAGTAAATTTACATACAGTAGAGGTGCAGATCTTAGGTATATAATGTGATGAGTTAAGATGTATGTACACCCACATGTAACAAGCACCGCCGTCAAGACAAGCACAAGACATTTTTATTAACACAGCAAGCTCCCTCCCACTCCTTTCTATTCAAGCCTTGTACCCTTCTCCCCTCCACCCTGTTCAGGCCAGTAACCCCAGACAGTAATTGCTCTGATTTTGATCACTATAGATTAGTTTTACATACTCTTAATCTTCATATCGGCGGGATAATAAAATATGTAGTGTTTTGTGTCTGGCTCTTTTACTCAGCACAATGTTTTTAAGTCATCTATTTTACTATGTGTATCAACAGTTCCTTAGTTGTTATTGCTGAGTGACGTTCCATTGCATGACCACACCACAGTGGGCTTATTCATTCTGTTGATGAGCATTTGGGTTGTTGCCAGTCTTTCTAGGGCTGTTATGAATAAAGCTGCTACGAACATGCTTGTGCTAATCTTTTTGACAACTGCTTTTAACTCCAAAATCTGTACATTAGGACAGATCTTTTCCCTTAGCTGCCAATTCATCTATCCAGTTACCTACTTGAATCACCACTTGAATGATTCGTAGGTTCCTCAAACTCATGTCCTAAAGTGAGCTCTTTCTCAGACGGGTCCTCCTCCAGTAAGGGTGCTGCTATCCGCAGAAACTATGTAATCACTCGTAACACCTTCTTTCCCTCACCTGCAGGTCTAGTCATTCACTACATCTTGTTGATTCTATCTCCTAAATATCTTTTTTTGTAAATATCTTTGAATCCGCTCACCTACTCTGTAGTCCAATCCATTATCTACATAGAAAAAAACATTTTCTGAAACTCAAATGTAGCAACAGTCCTTGACTTTATCTTTAGGATAAACACCAAACCCCTTATCATGGCTTACCGTCATGATCCAGCTCCTGACTGTCCCTCAAGATCCAGCTACACTAAACACGTTTCTATTCTTCTGTCCTCTCTTGCTTCTGAGGCTTCTAAGAACCCTTCACTTTGTCTAGAATGCTCTCTCCCCTCCTGTTTGCCTGGCTAATTTCTAGCAGTCTTCTAGCCTCAGCTAAAATTTCACTTCTGGTCTGTCTCCTTTAACCCCTAAAATAGGCCAGTTCCCCCTACCACACACTTCATAGCACACACTTGCTTATAATTACTTACTGACTTTATTTCACACTAGTTCTAGATCAACAGTTTGTTCAGAGTTGCACTTCCAATGTTGGCATATGGTAATGACTCAATAAATATCTGTTGATTGAGTGAATAAATGATATTTAATAGGCTTTAAGGCCCATTGCACATATTTTCTAGCACAGCTTCCTTATGTGGGACTCCTACTGTTTTTTCTTAGTTGAATACATATTCAAGATTTTTTTAAGGGAAGGGAAACATGAGTGGTATTTTTATTTTGATGCCTGTCATGTTTTACTCTTGCCACCACACACTGGTTCCTACCTGATCCACCCTTAAACAATAGCGTGGATTTCAAAATGTATCCTCCAGACTTGGTTACAAACTCTGTCACAATGGCAGCTCTAATTGAGGACTACGTGACTTTCAGTCATTTATAAATAATCTGTTTTTAGTCTGCCTGAATGTTTATAAAATCCTTGTTATCCAATTTTTCTCCCCAGGATATGTCTCCATGTGTGTCTTTTTCTATTAATTTCATGTCACATTTTTCTCTAAGTGTTCTTTTAGGTCCAGATGTTTTTATTTCATTTGTCTTTGATTTACTATTGCTTCTGTCCAGTGACTGACTCATGATTCTCAGTTTAGGTTTTATCTCATCTTTTCGTGTTTTGTCCTTCCGACTGTTTTGAACAGGCCATAAAGTCTTGCTTTCTTATTGAGGAAATCACTTTCAAAGGTAAGTAAATCTGAATCTTCCAGATTGTGTTCTTTTTCCTTTTTCTGTATTATTTTTTAATCTCTCCTGGGCAAGGAGAGAGCTTGGATGTCTGATATGGACCAGGGTTCCAAGGTTTTGGGGCTAACTGTGTAGTAGTGGGGAAGGCTGACCACCAGCTGTGGGTAGTGAGTGAAGGGAAGCCTGTCTAAGAGCTTTGCCAAGCAGCCTTGAGAAGCAAATGATAATCTGAAACATGAAATCTGTGGGAGAGGGTGAATTCAAAAATTGGATCTTTTTTCAAAGGTTGTTCAGCAAGGTTGGTCTTAGCTAGTAGGTTCTGGAGAAAGAGCCAGAAATGTTAACCCAAGGAAATAAAACACCCAGGCATGTCATAGCTTTTCATAGTGCCATATTTGCCACATTAAGACCTTTTGTCAGTTTAGACAATATTTTTCCCCTTTTTATTTTTTCTTCTATATCCAGTATACCCATCATATATCAAGACAGGAAATATGGATTTCCTTTAGCTCCGCCCCTCAGGTCTCCAGCTAGATGCCAGATTCATATGCCCACACCCAGAGTAATTCCCAGTGGTTTTTCGAACAAGGCTTTGTTAAACTGTGATAGACACATGGTCCTAATGTTACTGTCTGAGGGACAGGAGTTAACTGAGTCTCTGCCAACCAGACCACTGGAATTCCTGCTCTGCTGTCAGCTCAGCAAGCACTGTGGCAAGCTCTTGGTCAGTAGACTGTTCATAATGACAGATATGTCAGGGTACAGTGGGCCACTGTGCCTTTCCATCCCCACCTTCATCCTTCCCCACTGAATTTTGCAAGTTGCAGTTTCCAGATATACAGAGAAAGATGATAGCCTCTGACAGTACTATAACCACCTCTCAAAGCAGGATTTTGGACTTTGGAGGCAAAAGGGGGCCAGCTGCTCAGTTTGCAACTCTGTCTGGACCCTGTCAACAAGGTGACATTGGGGAACGATGCTCAGACCTCCTGCCTTCTTTCAGATGGGTGGTTCTGCTGTGTGTCATGAAGTAGAGTATGGGTAGGCCACCAATTGCTTTTCTGAATCCAATTTCACCAGCCTCATAAATTGGGGCCATTTCTCCTGGCATTAAGAAGCCTATCATTCTTTATGATCTGCATTGGTATGAATTTTATCATTTTTCTTTGCCTTTTCATGTGTTTAGGCAGCAATTGGGAAAGGCTGAGTCAGAGACTGCTAGCCCAATACCATTTAAAACTAGATAAAAATTCCTCACTGATTTTTATTGTGATTGCCTCAGCCTGTTCTCAGTCCTTCTAGCCTCTGACTGCAAGATTTCCCAGGGCACAGTCTTTGGCTGGCTTTTCAGTCTTCTGCACTCTCCTTCAGAGGATTAACTACTCTTACACTTTCACATCTTATATGTGATGACTCTCAGTCCTGTCTTCTCATCTAAATTGTGATCCTTTATTTTCTGATTAAAGGACATTTCTACTTGTCTACTCCACAAAATTTGTGTATCCCTGGTGAGTGTACTCCTACCTGAATTATTAAAACTGCTTTTAATAGAGCCCAAAGTCTAGTAGTAGTAGAGCCCAAAGGCATGGGGACAGGAAATAAACACTTTGTACAAGGGCCGTTTTGTCCACCTATTTGGTTAAACTATGGGAGGCATATCCCCATTTCCACTCCTTTGGTTCTTGGAGAGGAGAAAGTACACCTCATATTAGTGACAGGTTTAGAGCATTTACTTCATCCTGTAGGACATACTCCAAATTCCCAGCTCAGGATAGCATGATCCCCCAGCTGCCAATGTAACTGAGTTTTCAGTAGCCATGTCACCATTCATTCTGTAAGATCTGTCCAACTGCTTCTGAGTGATGGGATGCAACCAAGACCTGTTCACCAAATGCGGTGTCAGACTATTGACCCACAGAGTTCTTTTGTGTGAATGTTGCATGGAAAATTCATACCAGGCAGAATGTTTACAGATGCAGGGAGCAAACCGCCCACCGAATTATAGTTTTGAAGTGTTTCTCTGCCAGAGGATATCACTTTCCCTCTGTCGGGGTTCACCTAAATGGAGCTGAATGTCATAAAAGTCTGTTTAGGGCAAGAACTACCGTATTGTACAGAGCTTCCTGTTAACTTGATTGATTTTTTTTTCCTCCTCGGGTCAGTCATCATTAAAAAGTACTCAGGAGGCCACAGACGTGGGACGTGGGAGGTGTGGCAGTGAAGCCAGAAAAGACACGCTAGGAGTGCCTGCCGCCTGCATGGATAACTTCCATGTGACTTGGGGATCTGCTCCGGTGTAGTCTTGTTTCCACCTGATGATGGTGTGTGCTGAGGCTTGACTTTGTGACTAGTTAAGATACTACTAGTTCATGATGGATGCCAGGTATCTTATGGGCATGCATTCAGCATCTACCAGGGATCAATAGCAAGCCACAGGCTGTTTCTAAAAAAATTATATATATATATATATGTTTTTTTTATTATATTTTATGTGATATACAATTTTTAATATGAGATCATAGATTTGCTTTGCTTCAAAGTCCTGCTTTGATTCTCCTAACAAACTTTAACACATTCTCTACATAACATAATCAACCATACTTTGGGCACCATAAGTTCAGAACATATGCATGTCAGCCTGGACAAGTTGGGATATTCCCTCTAAAATGCAGACCAAGTTGCTACATTCCCTACCACTAAAAAAGAGATACAATACTTGGCAAGCCCCCTTGGATTTTGGAGGCAACATATACGATATAAGTATGGTATTTTGGGGGGCATTAACACAAAAGTTTCTCAACTTTGAGAGGGTGCAGGAATGAGAGAACTTTCTCTAACTGATCAAGGAGGTGGGCTTGGGAGCTGTATGGTGATGATGGCAAGTTATAATGAGAATCAAAATGGAGGCACCCAATGGTTGGACAGAAACTATGCTCTTTTTGGCAAGTAGCTACTCTGTTTTTAATAAGCAGCTCTTGTTTTGATACTGGTCTCTAGTAGAGACTGAACACCTGACCATAAGATACAGGGGGCCATGAATTCTGAGGAGCCTTCCATGAACCAGGGGTTGTAAGATCTACCTAGAGATGAAGTCTGGTGTTCCTATCAGCATTCCACCATCATCTGAAAGCAGTATATGTAGGGCCATGAACATGCAAAATACAAGAAGTGATTTGTGCAGATGGTTCACATGTATAGTACCTTTTCTGCTGTTTCTTCCTCAGCCCATACCTAGGGCTTCATGTGGAATTCTCTGTGATCATTCACTGAGGGGGAAAAATTCCCAGCCTGGTTTACATATATTCAGGTTTTATTGGCACCAACCAGAAGGATTACCATTCTATCCATCCAGAAGGACAGATCAAAGGCCTAATTTTGAACAAATTAAGTTGGAGATATCTGTTTTTCATCCAAGTAGAGATGTCTTCTGTAGGCTTATGAGTTTGGATTTTAGGGAGGAGGACTAGACCTCAGCTCCATTCAGAGGAGATATTGAAGAACGAAGGAAGACAGAACCCCACCCACCCCCTTCAATTAAACTTTAAATAGAGCATGCACTGGTCATTTTGCCTAGAAAGAGAAGTGACATAATAAATACACTACTTCATGGGCCATAACTAATAGTGTGATGAAAGTTCAGGACTTGGGAGTAAAATAATTGAAGGGTTACTGATAAGGAGTTTTAGAAAAGCAGTATGAAGATTCTTCCATTCTCAGAATGGGCCCTGAATGCTAGAATATTTATGGCCCATGAGAATGCTCACTTCAGAGGAAGCTCTCTATAATCAAGGTAGACAAAATGACCCATACTATAGATGTCACTCAGCCTCTTTCCCCCTTCATCCAAGTGTTTGCTCAGTGAGTTCACAAACGCTTAGATTCACTAATTGTTAACATTTGCTTTATTTCTCTTTCAGCTGTGCTATCCTGACACATATGCACACACACTCTTTTTGCTGATTCCACTTGAGGGTAAATGTCACTCCTTAGTAATTCAGTGTGCATTAGCTATGATATATAAAATATATAACCATAATGCAATTTTCACACTCAGGATAATCAGCATTGTGTATATACACAGCCTATATTTAGATTTCCTCAATTGTCCCAATAATGTATTTTATAGTTGTTTTTAGAAAATTTGATATAGCATCCAATCAAGAATTATGCATTGCACTTAGTTGTCATGTCTGTTAAGCTTTTGAAATCTAGAACAGTTCCCCAGCTTCTTTGTTATTACTTTATAACACCGCTAGTTTCAAAGAGTACATGCCTGCTGTTGGTATTTTCTAAATGAATGCATCAAGTCTCCTCAAAATGTTTTTGCTTCCTATTCCTGCAGCTCTGAGCTTTGATGATTTAGTAGTCTGAGAAAGCAAGAAGAGCATGCTTCTGCCAGGGAATATAACTGTAATTCCATTGAATTTGAAATTCAGACTAATATCTGGTCATTTCAGGTTCATTTTACCACTGGCTCAACTGGCAAAAAAGAGAATTATGGTGATTTATTAAGGTAACTGATTTTGGATATCAGGGGAAAATAGAATTGCTGCTACAAAATGCGGGCAGGAATAGTATAGATGGAATCCAAATGATCATCTGGGGCTCCTTCTGTTATTGACACAGTCAGAGGTATAAAGTAATGGAAAACTATAACAACCTATCTAGGCAAGATCACCAAAGGCTCAAATAGTTCAGGAATGAAGAATGAGTCACCTACTGTGTAAGAAGAGCTGGCTGAAGGCAAAGACATCACACAGAAGGAAATTCATAAATACCTCCTATGGTCTCATGACCATTTTCAGGAACAAGAACTCTAGCATAGACCTGTATTATCTCCCCTGCGTGTCATGTCAGAGTAAAAGTCAAAGTTTTTATAGTGACCTTATGACTCTATATCATCTGGCCCCCTCTTACCCTCTGGTCTCATATTCTTGCTCAGGGCCTCAGTGCTTGCTGTTTCCCTTGTCTCAATTGTTCTTCTTCAGATATTTGCATATCTCATCTCATCTCATTTCGTCATCTGTTTTAGGTCTTTACTCAAATGTCAGCTTCTCAACAAGGCCCTCTCTGGCTACGCTGTCTGAAATTGCGACTCTCCTGCTCTCCCATGTATTTCCTTTCCCGACCCATTTTATTTTTCTCCTCATTAGTATCTAAATGATATTTATTACCTCTCACTCCCAACAGAGTGTTTGTTCAATACTGTAACTCCAGTGTATAGAAGAGTGCATATGATAAGTGTTCAATAAACAGTTATTGAATAAATTCATGTATTTATCTTTTAAGATTGTTTTAAGTATTTTATATTTTTCCTCATTGTTTTATATGGGATGTGTAGTCTTTATCACCTAGTTTAGAGGTTACAGAATTTCATGATGAAATAATGATAGAACTAAAGGAATTATGGGACATTATCCAAAGATTGTGGACTTGGAGCTAGACACATTAGTTTAATGGTGGTTAAACTTGCTCTGTAAATGGTCACATAGTAAATAGTTTAGGTTTTGTGAGACACAGAGTCTCTGCTGCAACGATTCAACTTTGCCGTTGTTGAACAAAAGCAGTCATGGTCCACAGGTAAACACATGGGTATGGCTGTGTTCCAACACAACTTTATTTACAACAACAGCTTACAAAAAATAGTTTACTACCATTAACCAATCTTTGCACCAACTGATGAAGTCTCCATTTGGAGGGAATGGTGAACATGTTTTCAGTCATTGAGGGATATGTTGCAGTATATTGAGTGGCAGTACTTAATGGTATAAGAATGGGAAGAAGTGTGTTTGCTTATGTTAGGCGGTTACAAGAGTTGGTTACAGTGACATTCGCCTTTTTCTTTTTGGATACCCAGTGTTTGAAGTTCTTTTTGTTCCTGTCTTCTATTAGAGAAAAGGACATTCCAGAAACTTGCTTTCCCAGCCTCCTTTGCATTTCTGGCACCAATTAGAGGCGTCCTTCTGGAACTTTTTAGCAGGTGCTAGTGGTGAGGGGTCCATGAGGAACTCTCGGGGAAGATTTCAGAAAGATTGACTCCCTGGAGCAGAGTGGTACATTTATCTGTTGATCATACAATGTCTGGTGTTAGTGGTATTCTATCACCTACAACTAAGAACTCAAATTAAAGTACATTCTTTTTACATTTACTAAACAATCCTGTGACATAGTCATGAAGCTATTTTTATAAATATCTGCCAGATTAAGTAATTTGCTCATTGGGGTTTTGATTTCAACTATGATATTTTTAGTTTCTAAAAGACTTAGTTGCTTCTTTTCCTAATCTGCCTTTAAAAATTAATATCTGATGCCCTCTTCAACTTTGGTTCCTTCTTGTATTTCTATAAACAGCACTGGATTTATACCAGCTGGAGTTCATGAAAGTACAATTTAATTTCCCATTATTACTTTTGTTCCCATAAACATGATAGCTCTAATTTAACCTGAGAGGTGCTATTTTGAGTACTTCAAATGTATTCTTATTACTTCACTACTAACACCCCAACACACACACACACTCACACACAGACACACACAAAGAGAAACAGAGAATCTGTCCTTTTAACCAAATCTCTTCCAATACTTATTCAAAAAATTCAACTCTTCTTTAACTCCTTTGTATTTCATTTCTAAACTGCATAAATTATCAGGTTACTTTGTACTTCTACAATACTATTTATATATGTAATATGGTCTTTTCCAGTAATTATCTGATGTATTGATTGACTGTGGTGCTAGCTTTTGTACTCAAGGATATCATACCCAAGACCTACATAGAGGCCATTCAAAAATTATTTGTTGATTGACTTTTTCTGCCATTGACCAGGTAGTTCCTCTCACCAAGGACTCTATTTTAAATATTCAGAATAGTAGCAGGAAGGAGGCCCTGAATGGGGAAAAAAAATGTTTTGACCTAGTTCCAAACATCAACTATGAGATCACCTAAATATCTAGAGGTCTTCCTGTGGTCTGGAGCAGGTTATTGCTACATCTGACTCCTCACAGCATGAGAATTTTCTCAAAGACAAGAGAAGGACTTCTAAATTTAGAGGAGCCTGGGTGAAAGTGAGCAGGAAAGGAGGGTGAAAGTGAGCAGGGGGGAGATATGAGGTTTTTCTAGTTTTAAAAGCCTCTGACAGCTATTTGAACAACTATGGTTATAGCATCTCAGATTCTAGGAAGACCTATTATTAATTCATGTATAATGTTTAACCAAACTATAAGGTGTTTCTTTTTTAACAACAGAGTATTTGGTAGCCTACAGGAGCAAGTAGAGGGTTGGAGGACTCTCTGGAGAGCTCCCTAAGTATACGGGGTTTTTCCTCACTGTTCCCACTTCCCCTATCAGTAGAGTGATCACATATCTTCCAAACTAAGACACTTTCAATAATGAAAGGTGCACTATTAATAATTACACTCAGACAGCAGGCAAAAACTACATCAGGCAAACTTGTTTGTATGGTCACATTATCTACAAGTCACCTCTTGCCAGTTTCAAGCTATTGTAAGGCATAGTCCACTAAATGGGGGGTTGTTTTGGTTTACTTGTCTGTATTTGGGAAAGCCTCCTCCTACTCACAGACATTTCATCTAAAATGCTCTGAGTTTGATCCATTTATTTTGAAGTAGCATGCTTGAGGCCTCACCTAGATTTGAATGTGATGCCATATAAGTCATGCTGGGAAGCTTGGAAGAGATGATGAAGGGAAATGAGAGGCTCTTGGTTCTATGCCAGTGGTGCATGTGGAATCTTCTGTTCAGAGTGCCTTTTTGAGATTTCTACATTAGAGTTGTAGGCATGCTCGTTTCATTAATTAGGGGTCTGATTAAATTACTTATGGGACATCCCTCCAGATCAGGATTCCTCTCCCCATTCTTACTCAACATCACATTGGAAGCCCAGAAAATGCAATAAGACAATAAAAAAGAAATAAAAGGTACTGGAAAGGAAAAATACACTGTCTTTGTTCACAGATGACAAAATTGTGTATGTACAAAATCCCAAAGAATCAATAAAAATAATCCTGAAACTAATAAGCAATTATAGCAAAGTTGCAAAATACAAGATAAATGTACAAAAGTCAATTGCTTTCCTATATATGATCCAGGAAGAAAGAGAGTGAGAAAGAGACAATTAGGTATAAATCTAACAAATTATACATAAGACCCAATGAGGAAAACTACAACATTCTGATGAAATCAAAGATCTGTATAAATGGACACATTCCAAGTTCATAACAGAATTCATAAACTCAATATTGTCAAGATATCATGTCTTCTCAACTTGATCTATAGATTCAACACAATCCCAATCAAAATCCCAGGAAGTTGCTCTGTGGATGTCAACACACTGAATCTAAAACTTATGTGGAGAGGCAGAAGACTCAGAATAGCCAACACAATACTGAAGAAGAAAAACAAAGTTTGAGGACTAACACCAAGTGACTTTAAGACTTACTATAAAGCTACAGTAATTTAGGCAGTGTGGTATTGATGAAAGAGTAGACAAATAGATCAATGGAAAAGTGTAGCAAGTCCAGAAAGATCCATACAAAACAGTCAACTGATCTTTGACAAAGGAGCAAAAACAACACAAATGAAAAAAGGTAATCTTTTCAAAAAATGGTATAGAAACAACTGGACATCCACATGTGAAAATATGAATATAGATGCAGACCTTGTACCTTTCAGAAAAATTAACTCAAAATGGATTATGGATTATAGATCTAAATGTAAAATATAAAATATAACACTTCCATAAAATAACAGAAAATCTAAAGGACTTTGGGTTTGGTGATGACTTTTTAGATGTAACACCTAAAGCATGATCCATAAAAGAAAATGTTGATAAATTGGACTTCTAAAATTGGAGATTGTTCTGTGAAGGACACTGCGAAGAAGCTAAAAAGATAATCCATCTATTGGGAGAACATATTTTCAAAATGCATGTGTGATAATGTATTCATATCCACAATACACAAAGAGTTCTTAAGGCTCAACAAAACCTATGTCCAAACAAGAACATATACACAAATGTTTACAGCAGATTTAATTGTAATTATCAAAACTTGGAAGCAACCAAGATGTCCTTCAGTAGGTGAATGAATGAAGAAATGGTGGTACATCCAGACAATGGACAGTGACAAAAAGAAGTAAGCTATAAAGCCACAAAAAGATATGAAGGAACCACATTGGTAAGTGAAAGAAGTCAGTGTGAAAATGCTCCTTACTGTATAATATCAATAATATGACACTCTAGAAAAGGCACAACTGTCGAGACAGTAAAAAGATCATTGACTGCCAGTGATTTGGGGAGAATAGGTGGAGCACAGGAGACTTTTAGAATGGCGAAACTATTCCGTATGATTCTGTAATGCTGGATACATGACATTATGCATTTCTCAAAACCCAAACACCCATACAATACAAAGAATGAACCCTAATGGAAACCATGGACTTTAATGGTGTCAGTATTGGTTCTTCAATTGTAACAATGTACTCTACTAATACAAGATGTTAATAACAGGAGAAACTCTGTTGGGGTAGAGAGGGGATATTTGGGAACTCTGTACTGTCTAAATAATTTTTCTGTAAACTTAAAACTACTCTCAGAAAAGTATGTTAATAAAAAAGCAGTCACTAGCTTTTACTAGTAGTACACTGTAAATCAATATTGTAGAAGAAAATAATTAATTAGTAGTATGCTTCACTATAGCCATATTTTAATAGGCCTCTATTAAAATTTTTTGTGTGGAGTGGCATGCCATTATTTTCCTTTCATAAGGGCCCACTGGAATAAGAGGAGAGCTATGTTAGCTTTTGCTGGCGTCTCTCTAATGGCCCTGGTTTTGATTAAATTCCCTTGATTCACTAGTCTCCAGGTAAAAAAAAAAAATTAATTGGAGGTTCTCAGTAAAAGGGAACACATACATCTAATTTGCTCACTCCTGAAACTCCACTAAAACTTAGTTAAAAATAAAAAGATTTTTAAGACCATAAACTGACAAGCTAGAAAACAGGAAAAAAAATGTCATTTAAAAGTCTATGAAAAAAAAAAAATGAAGCAGATAGATGGGTGGTTGCTGGGAGGAATCCAGAGAAAGTGGATTCCTAAACTAGCAGGGGAAAAGCCAATAACTAAGCAGATTTGAATTGTAGAAATGCTTAAAATGCCAGGAATCAGCAGGACAAGTACCTCTGGAAATGCAAATAAAAGTGTGGGGAATGTGAGAAAAAGGTAGATTAGATGAAAGCTAATGAAGAAGCAGATAGCTAAATCTTGTCATTCACTCCATGCTGTTATCTACTCCCTGACCCCACAAAAACACTAAAGACTTCTGTGCAGAGGGTAAAACAGAGTCTCTGGTTTGAGGGTAATCAGTCACAGTTAAATGGGAAGTACTATACCAAACATGGGGAAATGTGAGTATAAGCTGAATGCTGAGTCCTAAGTCCTCGTACCACATTTGGCTCCAATAAACTGGCAGTCAGCCCTAGACCCTCTAGGCAGGAGATTGGAAGATACTTCTTGGGATGAGACTAGTCCATGAAAGCTAATGATACCAATTCAGAGATTCCTCAACAAATGACCCAGCCCTGTCATTTCACACTAAAACTCAGAGCTGACATATGCTTAAAGCCTTCAAACAGCTTTTAGTGTCCTACTCTTAAATGTGAGCAAACAAGCAATTGAGTAACAGAAAGTTGAGAAAATCCTATAAAAGAGATAAAAACCAAAATAAGCAAAAACAAGAAAGAAAATTTGAAGAAAGAGCAACTAGCCAAGGAGAAAAAAACTTAAATACAAGAGTAGGTATTACATTCGTGAAACAAGATGCTACATAAAAACAACATTCAGAAAGAAGAGCTATTCTTTGGAATTAATATTATGGTAGCATAAACAAAAACTCAACAGAAGACTTGGATGATCCATTTGAGGAAATCTTCCAGACAATAGAGCAAAAAAAAAACTAAAGCTAGAAAATAAAAGAAGAAAGAAAAAAAAATCCAGTGAACAAGTCCAAGAGTTCCGACATCTAAAAACAGGGGTTTCAGACAGAGAGAAATAAGAGAACAATTGGGAAGGAATTAACAAGGTAATTTGTGAATATTTCCCAGAACGTATACTCATGAGTTTTCAGATTGAAAGATCTCACTGGATTTATACCACCAGGGATGAAGCAAGACCCATAGCCAAACACATTACTGTGAAATTTCAGAACAGTGGAGACAAAGAGAAGATCCTACAAACTTCCAAAAAGGGAAAAAAGAGGTTTCATATAAAGGATCAAGAATCATTGTATTTTGACTCCTCAGTAGCAATACTAGAAGGCAGAAAGCAAGGACAAAATGGCCACAAAATTCTGAAGGAAAATTATTTTCAACCAGGAATTCTATGCCCAATATGCATGTAGAGGGAAAAAAGACATTTTCAGACCTGCAAGGTCTCAAAAAATTTACCTCCCATGTATCTTTTCTTGTGAAGTTTCCAAAGGTTGTGCTCCATGAAAAAAGGAGTTCTATCCTAAAAGAGAAGTAAAAGGGATCTCCAAGATGTTTGTCAAGGGAGATCCTAGGATAATAGCTATGGAACAAGGTAGAGTCAGAATAGGTCAGAGGTCCTGGGACAGAAATACTTAGGAAAATGAAATTGATAGAATACATTAATAAATTTAAACAACTAGAGAGAGTTTGACTGAATTAAATTAAAGGAAGTTAACTAAACATACAAATGAAAATTATTAACTCCAGGGAAAGCAAAACATTTTGCAGGGAAGGAAAATGATCATAGTTGACTACATCATTCTGTTCTGAAAGCATATATAGTCATAATAATATAAACGCTATATATTTATCCAATCACTATATTGTGATGAGGAGCAATGGGAGCTGATTTGTGGAAGTGTGTATTTAATTGTGGCAGGGTGAGGAAAAATAGAGAATGCCTACAACTAAATGAACGTGATGTAGCAATATAAGCATGTTATTTGGAGTGTGGAGATATATAGGAGGAAAATCATCTACAGTTCAAAGTGGTTGTCTTTGGGAACAGGAAAAGGATGGGTAGAAGGATTGAGGTCTGTTTTTTGTTTTAATATATCTTGTAAAACTTGTGGACTTAAAAGTGAAAACAAAAAATAAATTGACAGTCACATTAATAACTGAATATTACACAACCATATATTAATATATTACATTAAATATATAAATAATGTATTATAAAATAAAACATCTTAATATTAATGTTATATATTATATTAAAACATTAATAACAATAATAACTTAGTTATTATTTTTCACCATGCCTTGTATATGGTGTGGATAAAATGAAGGTTCCTGTGGCCAGGATTCTTACCTGGCCCTGGTCGGCTAGCTCACTACACACATGTGAGCAATATGTTGTTATTGACTCTCTATAAAGAGCTCCGCCCAGTGCTCTGGGCAACATGGTGGCATGGCTGCAAAGGCTGCAGGAGAGCAGAGGCTGGAGTGGTGGCAGCATGGAGGACAGAGACTGGGACGGCTGTGCAGGCAGAGAGGCCCAGGAGAAGGCCTGTGTGGGCAGAGAGGCCCAGGGGACAGACTTTGCAGGCAGAGAGGCTCAGAGGCAGAGACCAGCTTGCTGCATGCAGATTCGCTCTGAGTGAACGGGATTCTAGTGATTGACCTGCCACCATGGAAATAAAGTTGGTTATAACCCTTTCACCCTAAGAATGTTCTATTGTCATTTCTTTGGTCATATTGACTCCATAGTGAACTTGCCTGGGGCTGAAACCCGTTGGCAAGACCCGTGAGTATTCTTAATTGTTTTTTGAGTTGAATCTTTTAAAAAATGTGTCAGGAATTGTAGCAAGTCATTTTAAGTCTGTAAGATCCTCACAATGCTTATGTCATTCACCTCACTTTTTCTTATCATGTAGACATTTAGTCATTTCACATCATCACAAGAGAGTGAGTACAGTATGATATTTTGAGAGACCCCATTCACATAACTGTTATAACAGTAAATTGTTATAATTGTTTTCCATTTTATTATTGCTTATTGTTGTTAATCTCTTCCTGTGCCTAATACACAAATTAAATTTGAATCATAAATATGTATGTATAGAGGGAAATGTGATGTATATATAGTGTTTGGTGCTATCTGAGGTTTCAGGCATCCACTGGAGATCTTGGAATGTATTCCCTGCAGATAAGGGGGGAACAACTGTAGTTCTTTATTAACTACATTACATTCTCCAGGAAAAGAATCTGAGAGATTGTCCAAGGTGACCCAGAGAAACGGACAGCATCACCTGTTCTAAATTACATCATTTGCTCTAAACCAAACTCTGGTGATAAAAAGACTCAGAGTAGGTGTGAGGAAAGAGTCAGAAGGGTTTATACCATTTAAGATTAACAGGCAGTATAGTTTGTCTTCAACTAAAGTGTTGATGGATAAAAGACAAAACTGGTGTATAAATTCAGCTTTCACTTTGTTGAAAGGGGAGCAAAAAAAGAAAGGAATTCCATTTAGGTTTAGACAGTCAAAGTTGAGATACAGAAAGAACTTTTGTAAAGGAGTGGGCTTGAGATATATTTTTTTATACTGAAGAGATCAAAATATGATGCTGCCAGAATAAGCATCTTCCTGTTTGCTTGTACTTCTGGTGTCTTGATGTATTCCCTGCTGATAATGGGGGGCCAACTGATGGCTGTCCTACATCAGCAGTTTTCAATCTGTAAATTCACAGCTCCAGAGAGTTAGTATGAGATTATCCAGACACTATTTAAAGAGCCAGAGATCGAGAAAACAAAGCCTCTTCACAGCGGGTATGTGAGTACTTTTCTAGTCCTTAGGCACTTGGTAATTTCACAAAGTAGATATGGTATATATATATATATATTTTTTAATAATTTATTTTGGTATCATTATTCTACAATTACATGTGCAATATTATGGTTATTAAACTACCCCCTTCATCAAGTCCCCCCAACCAACCCCATTACAGTCACTGTCCATCAGTGTAGTGAGATGCTATAGAATCACTACTTGTCTTCTCTGAATTGTACAGCCCTCCCCATGCCCCCCCCAACATTACATCTGCTAATCGTAATGCCCCCTTTCCCCCCTTATCCCTCCTTTCCCACCCATCGTCCCCAGTCCCTTTCCCTTTGGCAACTATTAGTCCGTTCTTGGGTTCTGTGAGTCTGCTGCTGTTTTGTTCCTTCAGTTTTTTCCTTTGTTCTTATATTCCACATATGAGTGAAATCATTTGATACTTGTCTTTTTCGGCTTGGCTTATTTCACTGAGCATAATACCCTCTAGCTCCATCCATGTTGTTGCAAATGGTAGGATTTGTTTTCTTCTTATGGCTGAATAATATTCCATTGTGTATATGTACCACATCTTCTTTATCCATTCATCTACTGATGGACACTTAGGTTGCTTCCATTTCTTGGCTATTGTAAATAGTGCTGCGATAAACATAGGGGTGCATATGTCTTTTTCAAACTGGGCTGCTGCAGTCTTAGGGTAGATTCCTAGGAGTGGAATTCCTGGGTCAAATGGTATTTCTATTTTGAGTTTTTTGAGGAACCTCCATACTGCTTTCCACAATGGTTGAACTAATTTGCATTCCCACCAGCAGTGTAGGAGGGTTCCCTTTTCTCCACATCCTCGCCAACATTTGTTGTTGTTTGTGTTTTGGAAGTTGGCCAGATACGGTATATTTTGTCAAGCAAATCTCTTTCAACAGATTCTCCTCCTCTCCATTTGTTCCCTCTCATTATAAATGGAGCTTATATTCTAAACCTCCAATAGGGGGCACCTATTTTAAGTAGAACAATTCTGTTACTTTCTTCCTGTATTAATGGTTGTCTCCTGTATGGAATGTTATCTTGGACGTCTTAGGTTTAAAAAAAACCTCAGAAGAGTATCCTCAGGACTTCAGGGATTACAGATATAATTCAGAAAACTTTTGAAGGAATGGAGTCTAGGAAACAGTAAGTGCAAGAAAACCACATTAATAATTACCATTTAAAAATCTTCCATACAGAAGATAACCACAGACTTACAGGGACTTATCTATTAGCTTCCAAAATTTTAAATTGATTTTCAGAGACATATTTTCTGGATAAAATCAAAGGAAGTACTCTGCATTTTTAGTATTAAGTGCTGGAAGATATAATTCAATAAAAACACTGCATTTATTGTTCTATACTTTTAAAAATGCTTTCCCACACATAGTTTGGAATATGCAAGTATTATTGCCATTTGTATATTGAGGAAACTGAGACATGAGAATTTAAGTGACATGGTTAAGCCCTCACAACTATATCATGAAAGGCAGGACCAGAACTCTTATTACATATTTTTGTTCTTTACCATCTATCATTAAAAATTGTATCTTTGATGAGTTATGGGTGTTCCTATTTTATAGTTCAGCATATGAAGACAAACAAAATATCTTACTGGGTTTTTTCAAGGCTGTTCTGTAAGAGAAATGAAAAGCTAAGAAAAATAAATGAGCACTGACTTGAAATTCTTTGCTCAAATCATTTGACCACAATAAATGTAAGAGAGAAAGCTGAAGAGTTGTGTGGAACATATTGTTCATTACTTTTCGTAAGGTTTGTCCCAGATAAAAGGTTTCCATTAAAATCCATTTCTCCTTGGCGAACACTGTAGCCTGTGTAAAACTACTGGTCTTCTTTTCAAATATTAAAAATGAAAGAGGAAAAAAAACTTTTCCTGGGCAAATAATGGAAATGGAACAGTTCTTTATGATTAACAACAGTCAGGATTAAATTTTTTACAACTTAAGTATAGGATTATGTTCACCATACAGTTGTGGTTTATAACTATATAATTTATTGTGTAGCCAAATAAATAAGGTAATATTACAGTAACATACTATTAATTTGACTTTGAAAAGTTAATTTCAAATCAAAGAAACCACGAGACAGTAGATGAATGGTCACCTTAATGTTCATAAATAATATCAGAGAATTAAAAATAATTTGGTTGCTGACTGTAGTGGAAATTGGTCATTATTTGAGCCACCTGAAATGTTTCCCTGTATTTAGAGAATTCCTCATCTTGTAAATCTTGGTGGCGAGTAAAGATGTCTACCACAGTGGAAGCAGATGTCAGAGACGCACTTTGCGTCCCTTGCAGCTAGGGTGCAGGCATGTGACCTGGGCTTGTCATTCAGACATCTATGCTGACCATTGATTCAGAGCTGAAAATAAACAACAGTGTTTTTCTCTCCTTCTTTCCCTCTCTCTTTACCCCTCCCACTCATTCCGCTCCTCCCTCCTTCTCTCTCTCTCCTAGTGGCAGTGGACATGTCTGCACTCTAGTTCCCAAAGCAGAAGTAGCCAAAGGGCAAACAGTATTGTCTTGTGCTCCATGTCTGTGGCACCAGTGGTAAGGCGAGCACCTTGTCAATTTGCCCACCACTTCCTCAGTGTTAGCACGGAAAGCTCTGAATCCCTGGAAACCATTCAGTCCCAGGAAAACCAGGATGGTTGCTGTGGGTGGTTCATCCCTGAGGCTTAGCTTCAAGCCTGGTTTTTCAGCCCTCCCAGCAATCCTGTGAGCCACCTGGTATCTTCAAAAAAATTTTTACAGGAGTAAACCCAATGTCCTTTTAATCAACTATTGTTCTGCTTAAATCAGCAAGAGTTTGTCTTTATTACTGCTGCCAAGCACTTTGACTGAAACAGATACCTTTGTGTGTGAGCAGTTTGGAAACCTGTCTCACAATGACCCTATCAATCATGTTGGTTTGATTCAGTTCATAGGGTTATTATGGATGCTATTTGATGTTAGTGAAAATTTTAATATTTTTGAAAGGTGCTGCAAGCGTATCAATAATGATTATTCTTACTTTTTGTTTTTAAATCCTGAGAGATATCTGATGGTTGAGTTTATTATGAACCGTTTGCCCCTAGGGACGAGGTAAATATCAACAGAATGTAAAATCACTTAAAAGTTAAGTTGCTGTCAGAAAATCTTCGAATCTCCCCACCCTATCACATCACATCCCATCCCCCAAATTTTTATGGAACTTTATTTCTCCAGATGAAGAATTTTTATTAAGGTATCACTGATATACAAACTTATGCTCAGGTTTCATATGAGCAACATTGTGGTTACTACATTCTCCCCATTATCAAGTCCCCACCACATACCCCATTGTAGTCACTGTCCATCAACATAGTAAGATGCTATAGAGTCACTACTTGTCTTCTCTGTGCTATACCTAGATGAAGAATTTTTAAAGTAAAACAAATTAGAAAGAAGTGGTGATTTGAAAACCCCACTCAACTATCCATCTTTGGAACCCGCCAGGAACACGCACCTTCATGACATCCTCATATCCCTGCATTTTGATATTTCATCCTTTGGAGAGAAAATCTTCAGTGAGGATACTCTTGTTCACAAAAAGGTTATTAAAATATTATTACATAAATAAAACATCTTTATTAAAGAAAAATACAAACTACAAGAAGACAATTAGAAACAAGTGCCTGTAATTCTGCCACTGCTAACATTTTGGTATTCAATATTCATGTGTATAGCTAAAGAATTTTAAAATTTTTGGGGTCAAACTATATACACTATTTCAGAACCTGCTTTATTAGTAGTATTGTGAGTTCTTTCCATATATGCATAGGTATCATTTTAAATGATCGCACACTTTATAAAGTATAGAAGTATCATAACAAGTCATCAATGAATATTTTTAGCTTTTATAAACAATACTATTAAAATTATATACCTATCTTTGAACATTTTTATTATTTCCCCAAAATGAATATTTACAAGGAGAATCTTTACATCAAAAGCTGGGCACATTTTTAAGGTTTTTCTTATATTTTGTCAAAGAGCTTCCCAGAAAAGTCTTTTAAGCTCCTGCTACTTATCTATGAAACTGTGTACTTCCACCCTCAGCAACACTCAGCATTACTGCTCTTCTTAATCTTTTAAATTTGATAAACAGAGAGCTATCTCATTGCTTTATTGGTTAGCAGGGAGGCTAAACATTTTAATACATTTTTTTGGCCTTGTATTTCTTCTTTTTTGAATTTGTACCTATCAAGTGCCCATCTTCTTCAGTGTGGTGGTATGAGATTAACTACTTAATTCTGTCATGAAATGCAAAGAGGTAAACTCCAATTCTGAGAATAATTACTGCTCCCTGCGAGAACTGTTGTTTTCTTCTTCATCATCACCGAGCTATTTGGTTTTTACAAATGACTTTCTCCCTGAAATAGGTTTCCAGCCGATTTTCACCCTCTTATTCCCTTCTCAAGAAGTCCTTAGATTTCCAAATCTTATTTTCTCTTTTTCCATGAAGTATCATACTAATATTATATTATTTATTTTAAATATAGATGCTTAGGAATTTATTCCTTAAACAGGAAAAGGTCGAGCAGGGAGTAGCAGAATGCAATTAATCTAATGCATTTTCTCTTTAGGTTAAAAATATTGTCTCCCTCTTAAGAAGAAAAGATCTATCTTTTGTCTTTTGCTTCTATTTGGCAAATATATAAACTATTAAATAAAATAGTTACAAGGCAGACTTCCGGGAAGATGGCGGTGTGATCAGGGCGGCAGAAATCTCCTCCCAACACTATATTTATCTACAAAAACACAGAAAATACATCTATTCCTAAAAAAGAGACGAGAATACACAGGAAAGCGCACAGCGTGCAGCTACACCCGAGAGGACTCGGCACCCCAAGAGGCGGGTAAGATACGGAGCCGCGACCCGGCGGGACCCGAGCACTCCTCCACCCCAGTGCATCGGTGGGAGGAGAGGATTCAGAGCCGGGAGGGAGTGGAAGTACACCCCGCGAAGTAGCCAGCCCCGGGGATCTGCGCGGGGAGCGCTGACTCACATTGCGCAGTGCAGTGGAGATTGGAGAGACAGAGCGGCAGGATCTGAGCGGGGAACGCGCCAGGGTGCTTGCAGCCGGCTCCCGGGAAGGAAAAAAAAAAAGCGCACGCTCTCTTCAGCGGTCTTAAAGAGACAGGAGCCCAGCGGAGGAGCCAGATCGCCCCAGCACACTCAGCCCAGCAGGCTGGGAGTCCTGGGGAGTTTCAGACGCCTCAGCTGGCGACCGAGGAAGCGTAGCCATACTTAACATGTCTCACTGAGATCAACAGCCTCCTATTCGTTCCCACCCCTGCCAGAGCGATAAAGGGCCCTGCGGAGCGGCACAGTCACAGCTGTGAAATAGTGGGGCAACAGCGCCACCTAGAGCATTCCCACAGAATCTGCGTCCGGTGGGCATTTTTTTTGTTTTTTTGTTTGTTTTGTTTTCTGTTTTGTTTTTGTTTTTTCTTTTCTTTCTTTTTTTCTTTCTTTCTTTCTTTCTTTTTTTTCTTTTTTTTTCTCTCTCTTTTTTTTTCTTCTCTTTTTAAAGTCTTAAAGAGCCCAGCTGACATACGTGGCAACTATCAGTGACCAATTATATAGCCATGAAAAGACAGAGGAATATGGTTCAGACCAAAATCAACCAGACAACCCCAGAGAGGGAGTCTGAAGGGATGGAAATGCACAGCCTCCCTGAAAAAGAATTCAGAATAAAAGTCATAACCATGCTGATGGACCTACAGAGAAATGTGCAAGAGCTGAGGGAGGAAGTGAGGGAACTGAGGAAAGACAATACAGAAATCAGACAAGCGATCGACGGGCTTAACAGCAGAATGGATGAGATGCAAGAGACTGTTAATGGAATAGAAAACAGAGAACAGGAGTACAGAGCAGCTGAGGCAGAGAGAGATAAAAGGATTTCTAGGAATGAAAGAATATTAAGAGAACTGTGTGACCAATCCAAACGGAACAATATTCGCATTATAGGAGTACCAGAGGAAGAAGAGAGAGAAAAAGGGATAGAAAGTGTCTTTGAAGAAATAATTGCTGAAAACTTTCCCTCGCTGGGGAAGGAAGTAGTCTCGCAGTCCACCGAAGCTCATAGATCTCCCAACACAAGGGACCCAAGGAAGACAACACCAAGACACATAATAATTAAGATGGCAAAGATCAAAGATAAAGACAGGGTATTAAAGGCAGCTAGAGAGAGAAAAAAGATCACCTACAAAGGAAAACCCATCAGACTATCATCAGACTTCTCAACAGAAACCTTACAGGCCAGAAGAGAATGGCATGATATATTTAACGTAATGAAACAGAAGGGCCTCGAACCAAGAATATTGTATCCAGCACGATTATCATTTAAATATGATGGAGGGATTAAACAATTTCCAGATAAACGAAAGTTGAGAGAGTTTGCCTCTCATAAACCACCACTACAGGATATCTTAAATGGACTGCTCTAGATGGAAGCACACCTAAGGCTAAAAAGATGTCACCAGAGAAAAAAAAATCATAGCAAAGAAAGCAGACCATCCAAATACTAACTAAAGGCAAAGAATAAAACACCTATTATAGAAAGAATGGAGGAGGAGGAATAAGAAGGGAGAGAAAGAAAGAAACATCAGACTGTGTTTACAATAACTTAACAAGAAAGTTAAGTTCGATTGTTAGATAGCAAAGAAGCAACCCTTGAACCCTTGGTAACCACGAATCTAAAGCCAGCAATGGCAATAAGTACATACCTATCAATAATCACCCTAAATGTAAATGGACTGAATGCACCAATCAAAAGACACAGAGTAACAGAATGGATAAAAAAGCAAGACCCATCTATATGCTGCCTACAAGAAACTCACCTCAAATCCAAAGATATACACAGACTAAAAGTGAAGGGATGGAAAAAGATATTTCATGCAAACAACAAAGAGAAAAAAGCAGGTGTTGCAGTACTTGTATCAGACAAAATAGACTTCAAAACGAAGAAAGTAGCAAAAGATAAAGAAGGACATTACATAATGATAAAGGGGTCAGTCCAACAAGAAGATATAACCATTATAAATATATATGCACCCAACACAGGAGCGCCAGCATATGTGAGACAAATACTAACAGAATTAAAGGAGGAAATAGACAGCAAGGCATTCATCTTAGGAGACTTCAACACACCACTCACTCCAGAGGACAGATCAACCAGACAGAAAATAAGTAAAGACACAGAGGCACTGAACAACACACTAGAACAGATGGACCTAACAGACATCTACACAACTCTACACCCAAAAGCAACAGGATACACATTCTTCTCAAGTGCACATGGAACATTTTAAAGAATAGACCACATAGTAGGCCACAAAAAGAACCTCAATAATTTCAAAAATATTGAAATCCTACCAACCAACTTCTCAGATCACCAAGGTATAAAACTAGAAATAAATTTTAGAAAGCAATCAAAAAGGCTCACAAATACATGGAGACTTAACAACACTCTCCTAATTAATCAATGGGTTAACGACCAAATCAAAACAGAAATCAAAGAATATATGGAGACTAATGACAACAACAACACAAAGCCACAACTTCTGTGGGACGCAGCAAAGGCAGTTCTAAGAGGAAAGTAAATTGCAATCCAGGCCTATTTAAAGAAGGAAGAACATTCCCAAATGAATAGTCTAAAGACACAATTACTGAAATTGGAAAAAGAAGAACAAATGAGGCCCAAAGTCACCAGAAGGAGGGACATAATAAAGATTAGAGAAGAAATAAATAAAATTGAGAAGAATAAAACAATAGAAAAAATCAATAAAACCAAGAGCTGGTTCTTTGAAAAAATAAACAAAATAGATAAACCCCTAGCCAGACTCATTAAGAGAAAAAGAGAATCTACACACATAAACACAATTAGAAATGAGAAAGGAAAAATCACGACGGACCCCACAGAAATACAAAGAATCATAAGAGAATATTATGAGAATCTATATGCTAACAAGCTGGAAAACATAGAAGAAATGGACAACTTCTTAGAAAAATACAACCTTCCAAGACTGACCAAGCAAGAAACAGAAAAACTAAACAGACCAATCACCAGCGACAAAATCGAATTGGTAATCAAAAAACTACCTAAGAACAAAACCCCCGGGCCTGCTGGATTCACCTCTGAATTCTACCAGACACTTAGAGAAGAAATATCACCCATTCTCCTTAAAGTTTTCCAAAAAATAGAAGAGGAGGGAATACTTCCAAACTCATTCTATGAAACCAGCATCACTCTAATACCAAAACCGGGCAAAGACCTCACCAAAAAAGAAAATTACAGACCAATATCCCTGATGAACGTAGATGCAAAATACTCAACAAAATATTAGCAAACCGAATTCAAAAATACATCAAGAGGATCATACACCATGATCAAGTGGGATTCATCCCAGGGATGCAAGGATGGTACAACATTCGAAAATCCATCAACATCATCCACCACATCAACAAAAAGAAGAACAAAAACCACATGATCATCTCCATAGATGCTGAAAAAGCATTTGACAAAATTCAGCATCCATTCCTGATTAAAACTCTCAACAAAATGGGTATAGACGGCAAGTACCTCAACATCATAAAGGCTATATATGACAAACCCACAGCTAACATCATACTTAACGGCGAGACGCTGAAAGCTTTTCATCTAAAATTGGGAACAAGACAGGGATGCCCACTCTCTCCACTGTTATTCAACATAGTACTGGAGGTCCTAGCCACAGCAATCAGACAAAACAAAGACATACAAGGCATCCAGATTGGTAAAGAAGAAGTCAAATTGTCACTATTTGCAGATGACATGATACTGTACATAAAAAACCCTAAAGATTCCACTCCAAAACTACTAGAACTAATATCTGAATTCAGCAAAGTTGCAGGATACAAAATTAACACACAGAAATCTGTTGCTTTCCTATACACTAACGATGAACTAACAGAAAGAGAAATCAGAAAAACAATTCCATTCACAATTGCATCAAAAAGAATAAAATACCTAGGAATAAACCTAACGAAGGAAGTGAAAGACCTGTACTCTGAAAACTACAAGACACTCCTAAGAGAAATTAAAGAGGACACTAACAAATGGAAATGCATCCCATGCTCTTGGCTAGGAAGAATAAATATTGTCAAAATGGCTATACTACCTAAAGCAATCTACAGATTCAATGCAATCCCTATCAAACTACCAACAGCTTTCTTCAATGAACTGGAACAAATAATTCTAAAATTCATATGGAACCACAAAAGACCCCGAATAGCCAAAGCAATCCTGAGAAGGAGGAATAAAACAGGGGGAATTACACTCCCTGACTTCAAGCTCTACTACAAAGCCACAGTAATCAAGACAATTTGGTATTGGCACAAAAACAGACCCACAGACCAGTGGAACAGAATAGAAAATCCAAACATTAACCCAAACATATACAGTCAATTAATATTTGATAAAAGTGCCTTGGATATACAATGGGGAGATGACAGCCTCTTCAGCAGCTGGTGTTGGAAAAACTGGACAGCTACATGTAAGAGAATGAAACTGCACTACTGTCTAGCCCCATACACAAAGGTAAACTCAAGGTGGATCAAAGACTTGAATGTAAGTCATGAAACCATAAAACTCTTAGAAAAAAACATGGGCAAAAATCTCTTGGACATAAACATGAGCAACTTCTTCATGAACATATCTCCCCGGGCAAGGGAAACAAAAGCAAAAATGAACAAGTGGGACTATATCAAGCTGAAAAGCTTCTGTACAGCAAAGGACACCATCAGTAGAACAAAAAGACATCCTACAGTATGGGAGAATATATTCATAAAAAACGTATCTGATAAAGGGTTCACATCCAAAATATATAAAGAACTCATGCACCTTAACAAACAGAAAGCAAATAATCCAATTAAGAAATGGGCAGAGGACATGAATAGACACTTCTCCAAAGAAGAAATTCAGATGGCCAACAGGCACATGAAAAGATGCTCCACATCGCTAATCATCAGAGAAATGCAGATTAAAACCACAATGAGATATCACCTCACACCAGTGAGGATGGCCTCCATCCAAAACACAAACAACAACAAATGTTGGCGAGGATGTGGAGAAAAGGGAACCCTCCTACACTGCTGGTGGGACTGCAAATTAGTTCAACCATTGTGGAAAGCAGTATGGAGGTTCCTCAAAAAGCTCAAAATAGAAATACCATTTGACCCAGGAATTCCACTCCTAGGAATTTACCCTAAGAATGCAGCAGCCCAATTTGAAAAGGACAGATGCACCCCTATGTTTATTGCAGCACTATTTACAATAGCCAAGAAATGGAAGCAACCTAAGTGTCCATCAGTAGATGAATGGATAAAGAAGATGTGGTACATATACACAATGGAATATTATTCAGCCATAAGAAGAAAACAAATCCTACCATTTGCAAGAACATGCATGGAGGTAGAGGGTATTATGCTCAGTGAAATAAGCCAAGCCGAAAAAGACAAGTATCAAATGATTTCACTCTTATGTGGAGTATAAGAACAAAGAAAAAATACTGAAGGGACAAACAGCAGCAGACTCATAGATCCCAAGAACGGACTAATAGTTACCAAAGGGAAAGGGACTGGGGAAATTGGGTGGGAAGGGAGGGATAAGAGGGAAAAAGGGGCATTACGATTAGCAGATGTAATGTTGGGGGGGCACGGGGAGGGCAGTACAACTCAGAGAAGACAAGTAGTGATTCTATAGCATCTCACTACGCTGATGGACAGTGACTGTAATGGGGTTGGTGGGGGGGACCTGATGAAGGGGTAGTTTAATAATCGTAATATTGCACATGTAATTGTAAATTAATGATAATAAAATAAATTAAAAAAATAAAATAAAATAAAATAGTTACAAGGCTGGTACTTGCCACAGGTGGGAACTTAGAGAAAATGCAATCAAGTGTTTCTGCAGCAGTATATGCTGCTGACTTCCCAACTACTTTGCTGTGTTTTGCTGCCCCTCATGTCCATTATTACCTCAAAATCCATCATCACCCACTTCCAAAGCTGACCTGCTGGGTGTGGCTGGAGGCTGTTCACATGTGTTGCACCAGAGGGAGGGTGGGTGGGAAACTCTTCAGGATATCTTGGTTGGCTTCTATATCTTAGCTCTATTTTTAACTCTCTGCAGTCAATGTTGATGACATTAGACATTTGCTTAATCTCAGTGCACACAATCACCCTTTCTTTGGCTCATTCCTCTCATTCCTTAGAGCCTTCTCCCAAGCTACACCCTATGCTTAGACTGACCATATGCTCTCTTTTTCTGGAGAGTCCCAATTTCAAATATCCTGTCCTGTTGCCAAATCAGGTGTTGGACCATATGCTTCACATTCATATTGGGGAAATATATTCACTTACCTATGCTTCAGTTCCCTAAACGCTGCTTGTAGTGATTTCTAGTGGTTTTGGTAGGCAATTTATGAAGAATATTATTAATCCAAAATGCAGCTCAGATGTCTTCTCCTATGGGAAGCATTCTTGCATAACCTTCCTTCCTTCTGTGACTTCTCTGTGTTTCCTTCTGCACAACCCAGCCTCAGATTCCCCTTGTTTGCTCATTATAATTGCCTTCCTTGGTATATTTGGGAAAAGTGAAGGGTGAGGGGTTGCTCCATGCCTATTATGCATTCACCCACCTACCTACACTCTGCTGCTCAGGAAGGCATTCTCCTTCCAGTTAGAGAGCACCGTTCATTTTTCTGCTGCTAATGGTTGAATTAAAGACTCTAGTCCACATTCTCCTTCTCCTTCCTGGTAGTCTATGAATCTGAGTATTCCTCAGCAGTATATTTCCCCACCTTGCATGTTTCAGTTTAGGATAATACCATTGGGAAGGGATGAGGGTTCTGGATGGGCTTTCTCTTCTATGTCCACTTGCTTGGTCTAGTGTCTAGAAAGAGCTTTGATATTTTAAGTATCTGGGAGGCAATCACTGGATCAGGCACATATGCACACATTGATTTCCCAAGGACAGACATCAATTTTCAGAGAAGTACCAATAAGGAGGAAAAGAAAAATTTTCCTAATTTTTCTATATAACACAGTCTTTGCAGACAATGGGGTTAGAATTTTACATCATAATGAAGCACAGCATTAATTCTTTTATTCATCTTTCTCCTTTCCATCTTTTAAGTAGGGAGCTCCAGCCAGTGAAAAATAAGAAAATGGACCAGTTGCTGAGTCTAATTTCCCCCTAATGGATGAAAAAATTATATAAATTGTGGCCTTCTCTGCATAAAAAAGTATACCTGGCCAATACATGAAGAATTTTACATAATTTCAGGGCATCATTGGACCACTCCAGAAGATTTCTGCATCTCCGGATAAGGACTCTTATCATATTTATATAGGCACTGGGGAAGCAGACATTAATTAGGAAATCACACAGGCAAGTATAAATTATTATTGTAATTTTAGTACATAATGGGTTGAGTTGTCTTAGGCTGAGGTGTCCCAGAAGGTCTCTCTGATGAAGTGATGATTCAGAGAAGGCCAACCAGAGTCCAGAGAGAGGAAATAGCATGTCCAAAAGCCCAGTGGCTGGGGAGGGAGTAGTAGACATATTTAAGGAATGAAAGGGCTCAGGTGGCTGAAGAACAGAGAATGAGGAAGAGAACTTGTGAAAGTAAGGCTGGAGAGAGAGGGAGGTATTGAAGGGCCACTGAGGGAATTTTATTCTAGGAGCATTGGGAACTATTCTTAGTAGAAGGTTGAAATCTGGTTTTGGTTTTGGCTTTGAATAGAATCCTCCAGGGGTATCATGTGGAGAATGAATAACAGAGAAGCAAAAGTGGATGGGCAGAGATCAGTTAGGTCAGTATGACTTGAGTCCAGGTAAGAAAGGATGGTAACTTCAAGTAGAGATATGTCAGTGGAGGAAAAGAGAAGTGTCTGGGTTCAAGGAATAGTCCAGAAGTGAAATTGGTAGAACTGAGAGATGAGTTTGAAAAAGAGGGAACAGGTGAGAGAGACAGAGAAATGTCAAGAAGAGCATCTGCGTTTGGGGCTTTCATAACAGATTAAATGGTGGTGCCATCCAGAGAGATCATGTATGCAAAGAGAGGACCAGATTTTGGTTGGGGAAGACCCAGGGTTCATTTTGCTCTGGTTGAAATTGACATATCATTAATTCTTTCACATGAAGTATGTATTTGTCTGCTCAGACTGCCGTAACAAAAATACTAGACTGGGTGGCCTGGACAACAGCATTTTCTCACAGTTCTGGGAGTTGGAAGTCCAAGATCAAAGAGCCAGCAAGGTTGGCTTCTGGTGAGACCTCTCTTCCTGACATGCCACCTTCTTAGTGTATCTTCATATGCCTGGCCTTTTTTCTGTGCAGGGACAGAGAGAGAGCATGAGCACCTGGTGTCTCTTCCTCTTCTTATTAGGACACCAGATCTATTGAATTAAGGTGCCACACATATGATCTCATTTAACATTAGTTACCTCCTTAGAGGTCCTATCTCCAAATATAGTCATATTGGGGCTTAGGGTTTCTTTTTTTTTTTAACACTTGCTTTATTAGGGTATTGCATTACATAGTTTACATTTCATTGGTGAAGTTGAGTTTAATTATAATTCTCACCTACTCATGTTTTAAAAAGTCAGTGAAACCTTCCTTAAAGAGTAAAGCTTTGTGCTCTCTCTTCATACTAGGCCTGCATAGATGGTAGGGGGAGGGTAGAACCCTGTGCTGAACCAGGTCCTGTCCCAGTTCTATGACTAACTAATCCTAAACGTTGGCCAAGTCAGTTAGCCTAACTACTGCCTCGTTTCCACGTCAAGGAAAGAGGAGTGTGTGAAAAAATGATCTTGTATGGCTTCTCCTAGCTCCAAAATTTTATGCTTGTAACATATCAAATGTGGGGCTTAGGGTTTCTACATAAGAATTTGGTAGGGGGAGAACAATCCGTCCATAAGAAAGTATATTATGTGGTAGATAAAATCACAGTCTTTTAAGTCAGACAAAACTGGGTTTAAAAATCCAGTTTCCTCAACTCAAACAGTTCATCACTGGTGCATGGACAAATTGTGATATATCCATAAAACAGACTCTCATTACTGAGTAATGAAAAGTATTGAGACACACGACAACATGGATGAATCTGAAAATGATTATGCTGAAGAAAGAAGCCAGAGAGTATGTGATTTTGCTTAAATGAAATTCTAGAAAGTGCAAACTAATCTGTAGTGACAGAAAGCAAATCAGTGGTTGCCTGGGCAGGGATGGACAGGGAGAAGCAGAAGGGAGAGATTATAAAGAGCATGAGAAAACATGGGGTGAGGATATATTCATTCTTTTGATTGTGGCAATAGTTTCACAGGTATATACATATGTCAGGAGGTATCAAATTATGCCCTTCAAATACGTGCAATTCATTCTATGTCACTTAAATTCTAACAAAGCTGTTTCATTTGGGGGGAAAAAGAGCCATAAACAAAATTTTATAAACAAATTCCCTTTCCCCCGTCAAGGCTATTTCTGGCCCAAAAGTGTCATTTAACCATTTTTCTATCTTCTTTCCTTCAGAAGAGTTTCGTATGCAAGTAACCCAGTTCTCTTTCCTGAATGGTATTCCTAAATGAAATGTAGTCTCTTCCCTTTTCCATAAGTTGATGGAGTCTGGAGGATTACTCAAAGAGGAATTGACCTGCCTGGAATGGCTCATATTGCACAGTTCCAAAATTATTTTCATATCCACTTTCTTACCTAATTCTATTACTATTCTAATTCTAACATGGTTCTATCTTAATCTTTTGATACTCTTGCTATTGTACTGTTACCATCACTGCCTTTCATCCCTGCTGTGAGCGGCTACCACATCCTCACAGACTGATTATTTGTATAGCTTCCTGACAGAGTCCCTGGCTCCCTATTCTTTGCTCTAATTCATCATGCATTCCACTATTAAAAAAACCTGACAACTCTGTTTTATCAAATCTGGACTACTTTTTCTTCTTTCAATCCTTTCTCACTTTCACTTTGTATGGGACTTTACAATTTTCAAGGAGTTTTCATGTTTATTATATCACTTCATTCTTATAATAGCCCCATAAAGTATTATTAATCCTACTTTAACAGATAAGGCAGCAACATATACAAAGAGTAACTATCACCTAAGAAAATAACATAGGTAATGGGTGTCAGATCCATGATTCAAACCCGATCTTATTCTAACTCAAGTATTTTTAAAAATAGAGATGCTCTTGTTTAACCCCTCTACTTAGCTTTCTTAAGAAACTCCATATTATCCCCAGCCATTGCTGTAGGAAGGGCCTAGTTTCCATGTCAGTTCTATGTGACCTCATACTGCCTAGCAATAGCTATGTGGTATTTGACCCCAAGTCAAATTCTCCCTTCCAGTATGTTGGAAATGGGTCAGAGAGACTCTGCTAGGTTGTTGGGAATGAGTGCTAAGAGCTTTGGTGTTTTTTTTGTCTTATGTACATATCTTGGTGTTTACTTCTTGGAGGACCCAAACTAATATTCCAGGGTGGACAGAGAGAAAAGAAAAAGACAATGAAAAATAGAAATGAAGGAAGATTAACCCTGGGTCTTAATTTTCTGGTTCCTGGTTCTAGCATTTGTTGGGCCCAGATAAACTTCCTGCCCATTCTTGAATCTATGAGAAATTCTTTTAATTTAGATAAATCCCAATTTATCTAAACTTTATCAAGCGTATTTTTGTTCTTGCTGCCAAATGATTTCTAAAGCATGTTATTTTTTCCACCCATTTCTTCCTACTTACTTCCAATGTCTTTGCTCAAGCCACTCTTTCTGCCTGGAATGCTTTCTTATTCTATTCTCTTTCTTTCAAAATTTTGCCACCCTTCAAGTCCCAGTTCAAACACCAAGTCTTCTTTAATGCCTTCTTTGTTCATTCTCCCTGAATGAACAATCATTCTGTATAACTATAGCATTCAACTTCTATCTACAAATATGAGACTCGTCACAAATTGCTTTATAGATTTATGTGTATGCACGTATCATCATCTGATCTACTGCTAAGAAAAACCTTGGGACAGTAGAAAGCATAACATATTAATTATTATGTTCCCCTGCTGAGCCAACACAGGCAGTTGTTCAAGTAACAGTGAGAGAATGAATGAATATATAAAGGCCTAGATCCACCCAGTTCTAAAAGGGACTGAGGCCTAAGGCGTATCTGGATGCCAAAAGTGGAGCCATCTGTGATATACAAGTAACTATTGTCACATAGTCAGAACCCATGGACCCCACCTACTAGCCTTGTTATACTGTCTTTAGAATGAAATAATAAAGTACTTGAACTAATAGTTGTTTAACTATTGGTGTCTAAGGATAGAACAGGGATGAGATGGGTTGAAACATTAAAGCTACCAGCCAGGGAAAAATTTAGCCAGTATTTCCTAAACTGCATTCAGTTTTGAGATAAGAAACAACAGCCATTTATTATAGAGCTCAGAGTTGTACAGCGACAATATTCATGATGATAATCATATCGACTTCTGAATTTATTTAGTATTTGTAATTCTTGTACACACACAATATTATCTCTAAATGTGATTGTCAATTATAGTTAAGATGATTTTTTTTCTATATTTACATGTTAAATATATATATATGTATACACACATACATATATCACTATGGTGAAACTATAATTATTTAAAATTTTTATTAAAATGCAGTGTTAAACATTACACGGCTAATATTTTATAAACTCTTTCATGATATGGTCTGTTTGTACTGTGAGCAATTGTAGCTCACATCCTCAACATGCTTGCCCTTCTCTCCTTTGGTATTTGATTGGCAAAACCCCAAACTTGGTGTGATACAACTTCCCACCTTCTCAGTGCCTGCACCTAATATACTGGAGAAAAAAAATAATCGTCACGACTAGACTCACTTTAAAATTATGACCTCAAGCTTCATACGGGTTCTCAGGGTGGACCTGCCATTTTTTTCGTATATAAAATGTAATGCATTTTTTTTGTACCAATATGATCCTGCCATTTTTACATCTTTCTAGTCATTTGAGTCTTCCTTTCTCCCAGGTGATGCCATTTCCCACCAAGCCTCTTCCTTCCTGTTAGCTGATGACCTTGCTTTTTATTTCACTGAGAAAAAAGAAGCAGTCAGAAGTAACTTTTACAGCCTCTCACCACTCATTCTACCTTCTGCCCAGCATCTCACCTTCCCTCCCACTATGAAAGTGGAACGGTTCCTGTTTCTCTCTGAATCCAACTCCTCCTCTTGTGCTCTGGGTCCTATTGTCTTTTGACCATTCAGGAACTTTGCTTTTAAAATTATCCTATCTCTTCCTTGTATCAATTTCCCCTTCTCTGTGGGATCATTAAAACAAATATATTTAATGTTTCTCATTTAATACAAGGAAACCTGTCTTGATCTCACATACCTCTTTCACCACTGTCCCATTTCTTTACTTCTATTTACAGAAAAACTCAAAATAATTTTTTTACATGTGCTGTCCCCATGTCATCATCTCTCATTCTATCTTAAATTCACTCTGATGAGGCTTTTACCCTGACCACTCCACTGGTAAGACTGTCACCAAGTACACCATTGCCCTCCATACCATTAATACCGTGCTAAAATCTCAGTCTTTGTCAGGCTTCACCTCTTAGTAGTACACAACACAGTTGATCTTGGAACACATTCTATGTTGGCTTTCATGAAACTTCTCTCCTGGTGTTCCCCTAATCTCTTTGGCTCCTTCTTCACAGTCTACTCTATTGGTTTTTCCTCATTATTTTGATAAGTAAATGTCAAATTTGGAGTTTCCCATGGCTCAGTTCTCCTCTAACTATCCTCATTCCCCAGGAGATCTCAACCAGTTTCCTGAATTTCCAAACTATATCTATCTATCTATCTATCTATCTATCTATCTATCTATCTGTCTGTCTATCTATCTATCTATGTATCTAACTCTCCCTTTCGCTTTCTTTTCTTTTACTTCCTTCCTTTCCCTTCCCAAAGCCATGAGGTGGAAGAGAGCAAGGTTGGCACTGGGCCTGAATTGGGAGAATCACAGAGGCTCAGTGAGGGGTTTTGGTGACTAACTAGGAAAGGAGGGTGCCTACATAAGAGGACTGCCTAACATGGATAGTCATAGCTGAGCAAAGTGAGGGTGTGCATGCAGGGGGCAGCCTTATGTGGGCTATTAGGGATCCACACAGAGAACTGGTCATTCATGAGGAATCAAAGCCTCAGCAGTATGAGGTGGGCATTCACATGGTAGGGGCAGACAGGTGTGGCTGTCAGAGCCTGAATGGGTGAGAAGGGTATCTATGCAGGGAAGGGAGTGGTAGTGGCTGGAAGATCTGTTGCTTGCAGGGGAATTGATTACATAAGTAAATATATTAAGAAGTTGGAACCAGGTTTCCCATTGTCAGATGGAAAAGAAGAAAACTAGAATAACTATTGTGGTGTTGGTTTACAATTTGATGCACTTGTGTGAATTCATGGTTACAGATGGTAGATGATAGATAGATAGAAATAGGTAGAAATAAGTATAGATCTAGAAGTGTGTCTTTTTGTATCTCTATATATTCCCTAGCTCTGTCCACTCAAGGGCCTGGGAGCATCAACACCCCAATACAATGAGCACAACTTATCCCTGGATTTTGCCTATTCTCCGCAAAAATAACCAGGGTTCTTGGAGAAATGACTGATTCTAGAACTGGGGCAGCTTAACTACAAGATAAACTTGGAACATCTTTTTGAGCCATAAAGCAAAGTGGTCCAAGAATGATGGGGGTAAAAAACACAGGAGCCAGAATGAAGGGGTTTCCAATGGCCAAATATGGGACATTTTGAGCATTAAATTAAATAATGATAGGAACAGATTATAACCCATTAAATAAAACAGGAAACCATGAGTCAAAGAGACATAAATTAATAAATGAAGACATCAGAAGTTTGATGAATAGGATATACATAGTTCCAAATTGCCTTTCCACAGAGCACTTAATTACAAAGGGGAAAAGAACAATTTTAAAGTAGAGAAGCCTATAAGATACCATTTTGTAATCAAGTGATTTAAATGATCATCATCAATAATGAGACAAATTGAAACTGCACACCACCCTATAGGATGCAATAAGAATACAGTATCACTTTTGTAATATTCCTGATAAAGATACATGCATGAACAGTCTAAATGTAATCATGATGAAGCATCAAAAAAACCCAAACTGAGGGATGTACTTCAGAATAAATGTCCTGTAATCTTCAAAAGTGGCAAGGTGATGAAAATCAAGGGAAGACTGAGGAACTGTTGCAGAGTGAAGGGGACTAAAGAAACATATAACAACTCCCACCAGCATGTATATCAGTCCTTTTGATATAAAGGACATTGTGATTTGAATTAGGCCTGAGGATTAGATGGTAATAATGTGGGTTTGTTGTGGTTATGCAGGACAATGTCCTTTTTTGTAGGAAGAGCACACTGAAGTATTAAGTGATAATGGGGTACTGGGTCAGCATTCTCATTGGATCATTACTGAGTCCACATTGACTTAACATGACTAAGGAACGAAGTTGTTTGTGCTGTACTTGTACTTGTAGTTTTCCTGCAACTTGAAATTGTTTTGAAAGAAAAAAATTATCTATATGCTGATGAGTCTCAAATTCTTTCTCTAGCTTTTGCCCAAGATCATATATCTAATCTTGCAGTCAAGATCTTCACTTGGATGTCTAATTGCTGTCAAATGTAAAATGTTAAATTGAACTTTAGATTCTGTGTCTGTCCTCCAATTCCATTTGTTTCTTCCCCAATGTTCGTCCTTCACCTAGTTGCTTAGGCCAAAACTCTTAAATTAGCCCTGATTTTTCTCTAACTCTCAGTCATCGGCAAACTCTATTAGCTCTATCATCAAAATACATCCAGAATCGAATCACTTCTTTCCACTTCTCTCACTGCCATCATCTGTCATCTGGTCTTCTAAACCAGTGTTCTAACTGGCCTCCATGTTTCTATTCTTGCTTCTCTATAGTCAGTTCTCAACACTGGAGTCAGATTCACCTTTTTAAAGCATAGAACTGATCTTGCCTCTCTTCTGCTCAAATTGGCTTTCCATCAACCTAGAACAAAATCTAAGTTGTACAGACCAAAGATGGGCCATGTTCTGCAAGGCTTCTATCCTTTTGGCTACTAGCTATCCCTCTCCACCCACCCCCAATCTTATTTCACCCAATCCTATCTCTTACTGCTTTTCCTTTAATTACTGGCCCCAATCATGCTGGCTTCTCTGCTGTTTTTAGAGCACCCAGGACTCTGCCATCTCAGGCCATTTGTATTAACTGACTCTCACATCACTAGGTTTTCTCCTCACACTTCCCCAGAGAGTTCTTCCTTGCCTACCTTATCTCAAATGGCATTTTCCATTCCTTTACACTGTTTTACTTTTCCTCACTGCATTTATCACCCCCTGACATTATATTACAATGTCTCTTTATTTATTTGTTAACTGCTGATATTTTCTTCAAGTATCCATAAGGCCCTAGACTTTTCTGTTGTATCCCCAATACCTAGAACAACACCTTTTACCTAAGAAGCACTCAATATATCTTTGTTCAATGAATTAATGGTAATGTTCACTAGTAAAATGACCGTATGTAAATAATATGGAAAGCTTTGACTAAGATGGAAGGAGAAGACTTTAAAGTAATCTCCCTCCAAAGGTAGAATTTGGAGGGTGGGGGTGGTAAGTAAAGGTTGTTATAGCTTACTATGATTAGAGAAAAGAGTAATAAGGGAACCAATGCCCAGATACAGTCTATTATCTGCCTACATTTTCCCATTTCTTCTTTCTGTTTCTCCACTTATAAGGAAATGAAGTCTTTGGATAACAGAAAGTTAAAATATGTAGAAATCTAATTCAGTAGCAAGTTGTATAATATAATCAATCATTGGAATTATCCCACAAACTGAAGAAGTCACACATATATCTAGAAGAGCTTTTGATTTTAAAAGAGGTATTTAATTTTAAAGAGGGTAGACAAATATTTATTCTGAGATTTTTTTTTCCTGAAAAATGAAGGATTCAGGGTTTGTTAGAGAAAGGTTTCTTAGGTCTGAAAGTATTCGTGGTGGAGTGGGGATGAGGATGTAGGGATTCAAAGAAACTATTGATAAAAGTTACTGATCAGAGGGAAAAATAACAAATTTTGCTCTGTATATAAGTGACTACCTTGTGATTATTATTATATTTTGTATTCCTGTTGTTCTAATAAAGGATTTTATTTTTTAAGGCATAATTTATAAGAAAACTGTGCTAATGTTCTCTTGGTTAAACATGTCTCTGAAAAGCCTGGCTATTTGAATCCTGAAGTTGTAACAGACATAACAGGAGGTTACACAGAAAATTTTGACAGAAGCCTTCCAATGCAATAGGTGTGATTTTTCAGAGTGAAGTATCAAGCCACCAAGTAGAAATTTCAAAACAGTTTTCCACTGGCTAGATGGTTCTTAAAACCACAAGGGCCAGAGAGTAGACATCAAGACTACATTGTAAAGAGTTGTTCTTTAGAAAAGTTATGCTGTCATTCTCTGTCCCTCTCATGAAGGTGAAGGACGGGAGGGTACTTGTCCTTTCACCTCTGGCCTAGTGAGCTTATTCAGAGAACTATGGTGGGAAAGAAGGGGTATAAAGGACTGAAGTCTGACTCACCCCAGGAAAATCAAGAGGGCCAGAAAGGGATGGTCTGACAGGTTCCTAATAACTAGAGACAATATACCCAGTGGCATGGGAACCAGTAAACTCCCCAAGAGTTTGTTGGGACAAAGGATGCATAAAGCTTCCCACAGACCCAATGTGGGTCACACAGGAACGAAACAGCTAGTCCAGAGGATCTTTTTGACTTCTGCCTAAGGGAACTGCCTTAGATGTCAATTGGGCTCTAACAGAAAGAACTGTATGGTGTGCATAGCTGAAAAATCTGAGGCTAAGGAAGAAGTGGCTGCAAGAGGAATAGAATATATGGTTTGTGTCAGAGTTGTTGGAGAAGTAGCTTGATTGGCCAGGCATGTGAGCTTCTGTGGAACTCACATAAGTTCCCGCAAGACTAAGAATCAACTTTAAACATCTGCCAGTCCCAGAAAGTACAAAGTCATCTCACTAGAGTGCCAGCCAAATAAGACCTTTCTGCTCCCTTTTCCTTATTCCCTCCCTGTATTCAACCCAGAGTCAATAATAGCAGCTACTGAGTAGGGGAGAAAGTAAGCAGGAAAGAGAAGCAGCTGACCACATTCTTTTTCTCTAAGACTTTCCTTTCTAAATGTCAAATTGAGGTTCAATTTTATAACTTTTTATAACTTCAAGTGATTGTGAGACAAGTGAGGTGAAAAGTGATGAGACTAGCTGGAATTTTCATCTTAGTGGCAGGGGGAAAGACTCACCCCTCCGAATTAATTTCAAGACAGCAGTTATGTTTTGACTTTATCTCACAAAGTCACACTAGCTCAATGTAACGAATACACATATTTTCCACTGTACATTTAGTGGAAATCTTTCAGAACTTGCAGGTACAAGTTGTAGGAGGAAATTAGCATTACAAATGCAAACTTATAAAAAAACCTTTACAATTTCTGTATTAGTGTCATTCACCAGTCACTTATATTTCAGTAGAATCCATTTATTTCAGTAGAATTCTGAAATAAATGAATGTAGAATATCCATACTTTATGGAAGAAATAAATGTAAAATTTGAATGAAAAAAATTCAGTCTTACTAAGTTAGGGGAAAAAATACAGTGTACTTTCAGTAAAAAGATTATCAAACAAAAACAGACTTAAAACATACCTCTTAGGTTATTAATATACCTTAATAACCATGGTTATTAAAGTAAAATAATTACTGAAATTCTCATCCAAACTTTCTGTTTCAGCTATCTTTCTAGGTTATGACGGATCCAAATAAAGAATTTCCATCTTAAAGGAATTACATTATTATAAATCTATTTTAATTCTCTATTCTAAAATCATGTGAATCAATTAAGGAGTATGACCCTAAAATGAGATTTAAGGGTAAGAATTAGGTTCAGCTGCAGTGAGTAAAACCAAAAATAATAAATAATAATGCATTATATATACAAGGCTTAACTCTCCGTAAAAGAAGTTTGGAAGTTGGTATTTCAGGTGGGTTGGAGGTTCTACAAAGTCATCAGGGATCTAAACTTTGAGTTCCTCACACCACAATTCCTACAGTGTGCTCTTGTACTCTGGTTCAAGATGGTTGCTAGATTCAGCCATCATATCTATGTCCAAGTAGTAGGAGGGAAGAAAGGAGAAGAGCCCATTCCTTCTCTTTGACGACAATTTCTCAGTTAATTCTCTTTTGCCAGAATACATGCAAAGGAGGCCAGGAATTGTAGTCTTTTAACTATGCACATTCTAATCTTGAATAAGTTTTGGGTTATGTTACTAACATGGAAAGAGAAAATGGGTGTTGAGGCAAGCAGTTATGAGTCACTGACTTAGAGACTTAAATATCTTTCTTCTAATAAAATGTCTAGGTCAAACATTAATTACTAATAAATTAGAATCATTGGTAAAGATCCTTAATTGTAATGTAGATACAATTTTCTTTAAATGCTTGCTTTCTCTATGTAGAGGACATTTTTGTCACTGGCAACCAGAGAGACTAATTTGTGGTCAATTATCAGGAAACTCAGTAATTTGTTATATTATTTAAGCTCTCTGCTTCATTGAGAAGTAGCTCAGTAATTTTTAAAACAAATTTGTGAATGCATTCATTCATTCTATCTTTCATACAATAAATGTTTACTGAACGTTTAGATACTAGGAAAAAAAATCGTCTTTTTCATAGTACCTAAAAAGAAAAAAAATCTAGTGGAGCTAAAATCTAGTGGAGATAGTCATGAAAAATTTTAAATTAAGTGTGATAGATGCTGTAAGAAAGTATTTGCCAGCTGTGGGGGCATAGAAAAGAGAGTTATTAATTCTATAAAAAGAATTGAAGATATCAAAATAAGGTATAAAATGACAGTGGAATTAAATTAAAAATTATTATGCAATTTAATATACCAAAAGGCATAGAGAACAACACAGTGAACATCTGTTTACTCATCATTTACTTATGAAATAAGATATCATGAATATAATCACAGGATACACTTTTTATTAAAAATAATCCTAAAATCTGGATTTTGGTATGAAGCTTGAAATTACTAGCAATGATATATATAGGTATAAATAGCATAAACTAAAATCTTCCCAGGAGGTTGTTGTTGTCATCAAATCAAAGAGTTGAAGAGTATTAAGAATCTTTCTGAAATTGAAGAAGAATTAGAGAAAGTGTTAGGGATCTTTTAATAAGTTCTAAAGCAACAGTGTTTGTCATTTAATAATTCTCAATTACTTTTATGTTAGATAGACTCTCAAAGAACTTAGACATAAATCTTTTTTTCACATTTTTTATGTGGCAAAGGGCAAAGGGACTAAAAAAATTATATTGGGGGAGTGGTGGGAGGAGGTGGAGAGGGCGTGGATTTCCCTTGACTCAGAAGAGGAAAGTGGTAATTTTCTTTCCTTTACCATTAAAGTATTTTTAATTTTTGAAGTTGCTTTTCTGCAAAACAGATGTATAGAAGGAATATTTCTTATATGTCCCAAAATCTAAATTCTAGGACTGTGGCAAATACTTCAAGGGAATTTGGGGTCACTGCCAAAACTATGTTTGTATGCCTGGTGTAAGGAATTTATCAGGAGCAAGAACTCTGCTGAAATAGCTGACACATCAACACAGAAACAAGCTCCCACTTTAACTCTATAGTTTCTTTGCCTTGTTAAAAATGGTTTCTTTACGTTGACAAAAAGGAGTTCCTTTCCAGTAGATTAAAAAAAAATTGTTAAACAAATTAACCAAATTCAGATTAATGTGGCCCGCTAGGCTGATACAGAAATACTCTACCTTTCCAAAACTATGCAAATGCTATATAATAACCCAAAAAATTGAAAAAATACACGTTGCATATTTTGATATTTTGAGAGCAAGAAAGGGGGAAATCCCCAAGTTCTAGAGAAAGGAAAACAGTAAAACAGAGCACCCAAGGAAGCTCAAGCAAAGGTCATGCTGAAGGCCAGTCGATGTCTTACTGTGGGTACTGAAACTGGAAACATGAAGACTAATAACTGGAAGAGCACCAGGCAAAAACCTGAATGAATTCAAAATGATTATGCTGAGTGAAAGAGGCAACACAAAAAAAGAAACACATATTGTATGATTCCACGTGTAGAAAACTCTAGAAAATGCAAACGAATCTATAGTGACAGCAGATCAGTGGTTGCCTGAGGACAGGGGAGCAGGAGAGAAATTACAAAAAGGCTCATGGAAACTTTTGGGAGATGGATATATTTACTATCTTGACTGTGGTGATGTTTTGCAAGTGTATACATAGGTCAAACCTTGTCAAATTTATACTTTAAATATGTGCCATTTATTGTAGAGCAATTATACTTCACGAAGCCGTGAAAAACAAAACCAACATCCAAGCAAGTTCAACACATCCTTCTTCCCATTTTTATTTATGCAATTTATTTGTTAAAGGAACTTATTCTGTAGAGTTTCCCACATTCTAGATTTTATTGATTGCAAAAACAAATCTGTATCTTTTAGAACTGTGTAATGAAGTATTTATAGGTGAAATCCATGTGAGAGTTGAGGGAAGAGGAGACTAGTCATGTTGATAATTGTTCAAGCTAAATGGCACATGAGGATTCATTTTACTATTCTATTTTTTATGTGCTTTAACAGTTTTGTGATAAAAAGTTAAAGCAAGCCCTGGGGCCTCTCCCAGAGTAACTGAATCTGTTAGGGGTTGAACATAGAGGTCTACATTAAAAAAAAAAAACTCCCAAAGTAATTTTGTTTTATATTAAAGAAGATCAATGCCCAGACCAAAGAAAATGTCTCTGATGTTGAGATGAATTTCAGACACCTGCCACAAGGTATGGAAAAAAGAGTTTTTAATAGGTGTCCTTTTTATTTCTTATCAAATAATGAAAGTAGTACGTTAACTATTCTTCAGATAGACATTTTTTGCTCTGCCTGCCTTTTCCACTGGTGAGGAAACTTTCTGACCCCAATATACATATTGATTTTGTTTTTATTCAGTCTTAAAAGAGTGATTGTAATATAGGTTTTATTTATCAGATAACCTTAGTATGATTTGCCTGAATTACTCTGAATTTCAGCCCCATATAGAACTGTGAAACATAAAATATAAAAATTCGTCCCCTTGATTGTGTCTTTGCTCTCTCTGATTCCCTCCATTCTCAGATTCCCTCCATTCTCAGATTCCAGTGTCTTTTTTCTAATCTTCTTTACCGTTAGTAAAACACCACTCAAAAACCATACAATGAACTAATTTATACACGACTGCTGATTAGAGTTATGAAGTATCCTTCTCAGGGTATGTTGACTTAAAAAGGATTTAAGTACAAGTAAGAAAAAAGTGTAGTGATGAATTCTCAGGTTCCAGGAAACCTAGTTAAAAAATGATTTTTTGGAGGAGGTCAAGGTCCTTGCAAGACTGAAATTTTACCAGGTATGTTGTCTTTGTTCAGCTCATTGGTTATGTATCCTTAGAAAGAGTCAGATAATACAACTACAGCTTTTTCTTCTGTAACATGAATAAAAAATTTACCTTTGGCTGCAAGTAATAAAAAAACCTAATTAAAACTTTCTTTAATACCTAAGATGACATACTGACTCGGAATTTACCAAATCCAGACAAAGAGGTAGACTTCAAGCTGGGTTTGAGCTCTTCCATCATGTGTCAGCTTTATCATTAGGCTGGTTTCCTGCATGGTAGCAAAGTGGCTGCAGTAACTTTGAAGTCACATCTGCCCATCACACCAGCCATAGTAAAACAGAGAGCACTTTTCTTCTCCAACAAATGCAAGATCTGGTCTTCCTTATGATTTGACTAATTTAGAACTATTTAGCGTCTATCCAAGAACACTGACAGTCAGGTGAGGACTGAGTTAAGCTGATTATGTATGTTAGTTAGGCCTCACACCTGAAGCTGGAGCTGGGCCTACGTCCATTTAGATCATTAGCTGCCTCACAATTGCAGAGGGGTGCCCATTATAAAAGTAATATTACATTCCACCCTATTAAATACCACAGTTTAAACTCTTGCATTTTTGTTCATTGTTTAACTTGTTTCCAGCCTTTTGATATTATGATTTTTAAAATTGGGAGTTGCAGACCCACGTGAGGGAAATACGGCAGTGTAAGGCACAATTGGGAATGTAGGAACTTTGGGAAAAGAGAGAATGCATGTTCTGTAGCTGAATGCCACCATGTAAAAATGTAAGCCCACTCTTACAAAATCTCTCACTTTTAAAACAGATGCCTAGAATACGTGTGAAATCTTCTGGCTTTTAACTTTGGCTAATTTTTTTCAGCACCAAGCTGGCCAAACAAAGTGTGTTTGTGCATTAGATCTGGACCTATGCCACCAGTTTGTTATGTTATGAATCATGCTAGAATATTTTATAACACCTTTCCCCAAAGTGAGAGGTTCAGTCCTTTCATGGACCAGAGCTGTTAACATACATTTATTGCAAAAAGAAGCCATAGTGGGGAGAGAAATGAGTGGCACACATTATATGAAGAATGCTTTGTTATTAGTTCTTTGGCAGTACTTAGAATTGTTTTCCTGCTGGTAAGGATCAGTTTGTACCAAATCACCTTCACTGTCACTTATCTAGGTTCTCTTGTGATTGGTCTCTTATCTAGGTTGTCTTGTGACATCTAAGTTCTACTGTGAGGAATGATTCGGTTTTACAGAATGACCCCTGGTGATTAGAGGTGTAACATGTGGCCATGGGACAATTTTTGTTCTTGTAGCAAGCTGGCACACAGATTGATCCTACAATAATGACTTAGACGCTAGCTCCTAAAATTAAGTGGTAACAGCTAACGTTTAGACATTATTATTGTTGCCAAAGGCATATGGAACTGAATTTGGGGAACAGTTAACTTATTTTGGACTTAATTAATTTAAATATTTATTTCCTTTTTTGGGGGCTAAGTTATTTATTGAGTGCAGATAGTTCCCACAGTATTGCCCTTTTTGTCAAAAAGCTTTTGTCCAGTTAGAAGGTATCACAAGGCAGAAATTCTTTTTCATCTGTTGACTTCCTCATGGTACTTTACATGTACTTTATTTAGTAGAGGCTTAGTACCTACTTTTGGCTTATTTATTAATAAATACTTGTTGAGTTATTTATTAATAGATACCAATGATTTCTGAGCTATTTGTGGGGAAAATAGAAGTTCCTATGGCCAGGATCCTCAACTGACCCTAAACTACTTGATGATGTAATTGACCTACTGCAAGGCTAATGCTGTCACACCCATAGGCAATGATAGATCAGGGCCCAGTGCTCTGGGCAGAGTCAGAGACAGGTGTAGATTATGGACCTGCAGACTGCTGAATGCAGATGTGATTCTAGTGCTTGACCTACCATCACGAGAATAAAGCCAGGTATAAACCCTTTTACCCCAAGAATGTTCTGTTGTCATTTCTTGGTCTCACTGAATCCCTAGGGAACTTGCCCAGGGCTGAAAGCCTCAGGCAAGACACTATTCTAACCCTAACTATATTAAATATCGAACTTTCAGCATTTATGAGTCAGGTTCAGCTCTAAGTAGACTCATGGGATACAGAGATTAAAGGACCTTCTGGGAAGGCCCCCAGTAGGTGGGGGCAACACAAAAGAATTGCCGCACTCTTGATATGACCCAGCATCTATAGACATTTAAATTAGGAAAAAGGGAAAAAGAACTTGAGAGAGAGGGCCTTTTGGACAAATGTCACATTTCTTAGGGTAGCTTTTGGATCTAGGTGGAGAAATGAGTGTAGGGGAATTGAAGTGGGGCTGAAGGGAGAATTTTAAACTATAGAAGTCATTCTACAGCTGAAATCATTGGACATATGCTGAACTCTTGCATTATAGTCACTCATACCATGACATTTCTGGAGTACTTTCTGTACTAGGCATTGTGGAAATATGAAAACGAATGAAGCAGGTCCTCAAGGATTCTCTAGGGGGATAAAATATCGCACAGATTTATGTAGGTAAGTTTGAATACATTAGGTGCCACAAACCTACAGAAACAAAGTGCTAAGGAAATTCAGAAAAATTACAGATCATTTCTGCAGGATCTAGGAAGGAGGATACCCACAGCACAAGGATCAGTACAATATTTGTCGACGAAAAAGTTGGTTTATTTAATCTCTACTTTTTGTACCCCACATTTGTTACCCCAAAGAACAAAAAGGTGATGAGGGCACATTTTTTTTTCTATAAATAAGTAATAGTGTTAGCGCTTTCCCTTTTCAATCTCCCCCGACTCCCACAGAATCAGCCAGGGAGCGCTTCAATGCACGCAAGACACCTTGAAAGAGGCACAGAAAAGATTAACAGGCAAGAAAAGTTAGTGTTCTTTAAGGGGACTTCCCTGAGGATTCCTGGGCATGAAGAATGAAAATATGCAAACGAAGTGTACGAGCAACAATGTAATCTCCCCAGACTCATAATTATCTAAGAACTCAGTGGCCGCAGGGTAGGGCTCGGGGAAGAGCGGGCTCCGGGACGCGGTTACCTTCCGGGAAGCCCCCTCCCGGGCCCCCACTCCAACCACCCAGGCCCGTACAAGTCTTCACTCCCGACCACAGGCCAACCTCCGCGCGGCAAGGGCGTGTGCGCGCCGCCGCCGGGGACAGAGACTGCGCGTCCGCTCTCAGGAGCGCGCACGCCCCGCCGAGGGACCGCACGGGCGCGCTCCCGACTAGCTCCCTCAGCCCACCCCCTTCTCGCCTCTTCCTGCCAGCGGTCTTCTCCCCTCCCCTCGGGCTCGCTCCCTCCGCCCTCTCAGGGCTTGGGCTGCCGCGGAGCGAACGGGACGGGCCCGGCCGCAGAGCGCGGGCGGCGAGTGGGACGTGGGCGCCAGGCAGAGTTGTTCCGACCCTGCTCGCGGAGACGTGAGGAGGTGAGGCGAGGGCGGCCTCCGAGGGGCCACCGGGCGTACGGGCGGCGCGGAGCCGCGGGCCGTGCCGGGGGTGTCGGCGCCGTGGGTGAGTCGGAGGAGGGTCGATGTGGGGGCCGGGCCCGGGACGGGATGCGGGCGGACCCCGGGAGGCGGGCACGGGCGGGTTCGGGCTGTCGGTCGCTTCCCGGACTCCGCGGCTGTCCCGGGTGGCGGGCGGGGTCGGCGCCCCTCACCTGGGGGCGGGGTGGTGACTTCGGCACTCGCCTTCAGCTGCGCGCTCCTGGCAGCGGCCCCCCACTGCCTCCTCTGCGCGGTTCCCGCTCCAGGGCTCGCAGTCCCAGCAGTCCGGGGGGCGTGTGGTCGGGGTGTTGTTGTCTTACCCACACTCTGGCTTCTGTTCGTGACCGTGTCTCGCCCTCGCGCTCCTGAGCCTCCGCCCGGTACTTTGCTCTGCCCCTGCGGTTGATGCTTCTGGTTTAGCACCCAGGGATGGGCTGCGTCCCGGGCAGATCTCTACCTGCAAGGAATGCCCCCCTTCAGAGTTGACCGCCTGGCCACGACAAACATCCCCCGTCCAGGTTGTGGGTGCTTAGTGTCCTGATAACTGAACCAAAGTTTCTGAGACTGGGCTAGTACTTTGCACTGTTCGCCAACGGTGCAGGGCTGGGCTCTGCGTCAGCATGTGGAAAGGGGCCACCGCCCTCAGGAGGTGGCCGAGTGGTAGGGGATGGACTGACGGGGTTTGTTTCCGATCTCAGGGCAATGTGTCCAGGTGCTTTGTGTATTCTCCTTGTACCTCTGGGATAGGATTATCAAGTGCTAAAATTTAGGTGGTCAGTTGCACAGTTGAGGGCTTCACGTAACTGAAGGGAAACCAACCTCTGCGGGGTTGATGAGGAGAACTTTTGCTTGCGTGTCAGATTTCAGCGCTGTTGGTAAACTGATTTCAAGGCCTGCATTTTTGGTACTGGATGGTTTAGGGATTCTTAACACGTGGATTTTTTCTTGTACGTGGTGAAAGGTAGGTAGTCGCTTGTTACAATTCTGAAAACAATTTCATGAAAACCTCCTGACTTTTCTCGTAATAGTGTTTATATTTGGCTTCTGCTACACTTCTGTAGACTATCCAGTACTGTGATACGAACATGACGTTTGCTTGTGGTCAAATTAAAAGTGGATTTTTGTCCATGGAAAATTGGTCCATAAGCTGCTAGTCCTGGAAAACTGGCTTGTGATTCATTATTTCAGTAGAAAGCCCCATGTGAAACTGACAATTAAATTGCAGAGGGGAAAGACTAGATGAGTTTAATGTATACGTTATCACCAAATTATATTAAATGCTTACCTGCTAGAGGAGTTGAAACTGAGGTTACTGGTGTCTATTTTAAATCAGTTCAAAATGTGCTTTGATATGTATTAAGTCATGGGAGGAGGGGGGGAAGAAGTGGATGTCGTTGGTCAGTGCTTATGTGTGAATATATATAGCCTATGCTGTATTCTTGAAAGTTGGAAACAAGGTAGTAGGTCCTGAGTACTATTGGGACTCACAGTGAATACACCAATCAACACAAAAAGGTGTGACCGTAAATGTATGAAGTTTTTTTGGCCTGACTTATTTGATGGGAATTTTTATTTATTATAGTTGTGATATTCTGAGAATTTTTGTTCCTTTGCTAATTGTTTCATGATTCAGATCATTTTTTCACTCTAGTAGTTGTTCTGAAGTGTTTTAGTGGAATGACAGTATTTTATTAGGCATGTGAAACAAGAATTTTCATGTTTATCAGCTCATTAGTTCTATATTTGTGCCTTCTAAAAACTTGTAACAAAATTTTTTTCTTTGCCTTAACCCAAACTTGAACTAATTCAGTTACTGTATAGTTATATGAACTCAGATGATACAGCATTAAAGCTGAAGATCCTTTTATCCATTTCCTGGGAATAGTTAAAAGAAGGAATTCTGTTATGCTAAGTAAAAATATTATGAGGGGGAGATAGCCAGGCTTCTAGAGATTAATTTGGAAGGGAGTAGTAGCTAAATAGCAAAAATTTCTTGCATTGAAGGTGTAGAACTGGGCCTGCATTCCAGCCTACCATTGCCTTGAAGTGGTGTGCAGATGATTATGGCTGGATGGAGGGCGTTTGGAGAATGAAATAGGTAATGTAGCCTATAGGATTCCCAAGCCCAGAGCATTTTTGCTATGTCTCACAAGTTGTACTGACTTGCTACATGTATATAGCTCTTGCCTTATATTACTAGGTCAGCCACTGGGTCTGAGGATGACCAACAGCCCAAGGGTTCAGGCTATGGTACCGCAAAGATGCTTGGGAATTTCTTACGGAGATATTTTTATGAGTATTTGCTGCCACAGATAGTGGAGGCAGAGAAAGTAAAGACTTGTGCCTGAGTTATGGTAAAACATACTCAATTTTTAAGAAGAGGTTTAATATTGTGACATGAAGAAAGACATTGCTTGACCTGACTCTTTTCAGAGTGGAGAATAATTCTCATTTTATGGTCAATATTTGATATTAGGTATAAGTACATGAACATCAGCAGACTCTGATAAGATAGAGTTAATGGAATTACGCAGAACTTGCATCTCAACATTCTCTTTTCGTATTTCATTTACTTTCAACATTGCACTCATTCAACAGATAGGATGCCGTAATGGTTTGCATATAGCAAGTTTCTGCTCATGCTGACTCCTTTTTGTCCTCTTTAGGTGTTTTTTAGTATAATTTTGGGGGATTTTCCTGGGAAATTTTTAGGCATGTATTCAGTTCATTTGGAATTAGATTTGGGCAAAGATTATTAGTATATTTGAAATTCTGAGCCTTCTTGTTTTCTAAATAGCCTTAAAAATAGAAAACACAATTCTTTATAAACACTCATGAAAAATCTGGTTACAGACTGTTGTTGTGATAGACATAGTACAGCCAGAAATATATTCAAGAAACTTCCTCTCTCCTTACCCAGTTTAGTAAGCTTAAATGACAAGTAAGAAAATAGGAAAGTTTTTCTTTTTCTTCAGTAAAAGCCTGGTTTTCTCAGAATATCAAGCCTAACAACTGTTTGCTATTTTCCCCCTTGTCTATTCTAAATTAAACAAGTATGCCAGTCCATGGCAAAAAACTTAATTCTAGTAGGGAATTCTCAGTAATGGAGGTGCATTGAGGAAAGCAAGCTTGTGCTGGAGAATTTGGCTGGAAAGCATCAGGTATAGAAATAAACTTTTTTATAGCACTGGTTTTCTCTGTACTCACATCCTCAGTGGGGCAGAGGCATGGGCACAAATATCACTACTTGGATTTTTTCATACTGTAGATTTCTTTTCCCTCTCCCTCTCTCCCCACAACAACCCTTTGCTAAATGAGTGGTTGCTACTAGTAGCAGCGTGTTGTGTCCCTCAGGTGTGTGGGGCTGAACAAAGGCTGAGAACCTTGGCTCTTCACTGATGTTTCTTAGGCCAAATTTCCACTCCCTGGAATTTGCCTTCCAGTGATATCAATAGGCATCTCTCTTACTCTCATTTTTGAACAGAAATATAAATTTTGGTGGTAAAGAGGTTACATATGTAATCAAGAGTAAGACTTACTGAATTGTGTAGTGCACATGGAAGAAACTAGATTATTTAGCTGAACTGTTCTGACTGTGACTCATAGTAATACTTTGTACACTGATTCAACACTCACATACACACACAAAGTTGAACAAAAAGTTTGGTGAAATAATACTTCTCTTTTCAGGACCTTGCTGGAGCTGGCTCATCATGCTGGCTGACGAGCAGTGGTGCCTTTCTCTTACCACCTAGCTCCACTGTTCAGTGACATCCTGGTGGTAGCTTGAAATTGACCATGGTAGGAGTATTTACACCAGGGAAATCAGCAATTAGTACATTACAGGGCTTTTTTCCTCCCCTCTGAATAGCCAGTTGTTAAGCATTTACAGCATACTACTGCATCCAATGCAGTTTGATATTTTTTATTCTGTTCCATTTCATTAAAAAAATGCTGGGTTTGATCCCACAAATTGGTTTTATAGCCTTCTTATGGATAATAGTCTATAACTAAAAACTGGTTCAGTTCATCCTGTTCACTTTGTAGATAACATACTAAAAGTTTGAAGCCCAAGGTCATATAGCTAGTTATTAGCAAAGCCAGGTCTCCAGATTCCTTATCTAGAGTTGTTTCTAGAGGATTTCTCTCTACTAACCCAAGCCATTGGAGTGCTTAATATTTGCACGACATTGTGTTGAGCAGTTTGAATAGAGATGAATAGTTCATGAACCTTGACCCTGAAGCCTTTATGCTTATGTTTCGGATTAAATATGGAAACAAAGATAATGTAAGGCAAAAAGTAACATGTGGCAAACAGATAAAGATAAGGCGCTGCAAGAGTTTAGAGAGATTACTTTTAGTTGTAAGGATGGGAGAAGACATGACATTTAAACCATGCTTTGAAGAATGGGTAGGATTTGGACATGTGGAAATGGAAATAGTACAAATAGTATGTAGAGAAAGGTCTTTCAGGGCCGGGGCCTGAGTGATCAAAAGCATAGAGGGAAAGAGCTGGGCAAGAGTCAGCACCAGATGGTGAAAAAGCCTTGAATGCCAGTTTTCCTTTCTGCTTTTCAGCTTAATTTTCTCTGGAGTCATGCAGTACTTCTGAACATTAAATACCCTTTATATGCTGTGCTCATATGGAGTATGACCCAGGCAGTACTTAAGTGTACTTGGAATAAAAGCTGAAGGGAAAAGTTATTAGTGTTAGGAAAGCAACCTTGAGTTTACCAATCCCAAAACTGTTGGAAAGAAAGGGAAAATATTTTCTTTGTAAGGAGAGATCATTATTTTTTGTTTTGCCAAGTAGCATCAAATTGGTTGTAGTAGATAGAGCAGGAGGTGGTTTTGAAAATCTTTTCAAAGCACCTTCTAAAATACGATTTCTGAATGACTGGATTTTAATTTTTGGAGGCAGGTCTGGTTCAGGCAGAAAGACAGTTTATACAGATCCACAGCTGAGCTGACTAGTTTTCAGAATTTAAGGCAGCAAGGCACGGTATGTTATACCACAGCCAGTTGTGAGGGATGATAGGTTCTTTACTCAAAGAAGTTCTTTAGATTTCAGCATTTATGTGTTTGAGAGTCTGTATGATTATGTTTTGAAGTCTTGGATGGCGCTTGCCTTAAACCATAGGGGAATTAGGTGGCTAGAAATGAAGGTAAATGAAAGTAAGTTGTGCTGTCAATCAAATTGAAGCACTGTTGATAGTTCTCAGGGTTTTCTTTATGCTGATGATTTCACACTTATTGCTTCTAATTAAAATGATACACAATTTGAAGAAGTTTACTTCTCTTTGACCCACCAGGTCTGTAAAGGTAAAAGCCCTTTTAGTGTTGCTTAGGTAACAGCACATACAGAGACTATGGGAAGTGTGTGGAAAATTTTGGTAATCTTGGTGATGAAGTTACTATGGTAAATAAGTATTTGGTTGGTAAAAAGCTGGGCTACTTCTGGATGGCTGGCCAAGAATTTTTGGGATGGGCTTTGGTGCCAAAATAAGTATGAATTGTGTCTTTGCCATACTGTGCTCCTCATTTATTTAGGCTTCTGATACATATATTGTTCTGTCATTTTAGGTTTCAGCAGTTTCATGTGAACTGCTCCATAAGAGAGCTCACTCCAGAGAGCATGATAAGAGTTCAGATGCAGCATGCCTCAGATAGCTCACACCAGTTGAATAGAGTAGCTAATCATGTCAGCACAGAGTTTTTTTTTAAGACTTGTTAAGTCTTCCCAAATTGAGGTTATTAAAATCCTTCCAAGTTTTCTATCATTACTTTTTGTAGTACAAAGAATGATGCTGTTGTCCTTAATTTAAACTATGCAAACATTTTCTAAAAATACACATATACACACAGGTGTGTATGTATGTATGTATGTCTACACACACAATACCCACTAGTTGTTGGGATTTGTGGTGAAAATACAGTCTATCTAGCAGATGACTAAAAACAAGTGGTCTGGCTCTTTGAAGACTGTCATGTGAAATAGTCACAAATATGAAAGTAATACAAACCCAGAGGGTTTTTTTATATGCCAAATTTTCAGGAAAGGAGCATATTTTATAAGGCAAGTGTAGAATACATTCATGTACCAGTGAAGGATTTCTCAGCCTCTCCCCACCCCACACAAACACCCATATTCTGCCCTCATTTTCAGCAGTTAGCGAAATTACAGGACACTAAAATCAGACTTCCACCACAGGGGATGCAAATAAAAAACACTATTTTTAGAGAAAGCACAAACCTGTGGTTTTCAGTTTTGAAGGTTTAAGAGACTTACAACATCAGTTTTTATAAGCCATATAGAAAATTATTCCATGCTTCAAGATGTATTTGTCACATTGAGGCCTCTGCTAAGAGCATGGTATAAATGCAAATGTTTGTAGAGTGGTTATTAGATATTTCCTTGAGTAGTTTGTTTCTTTGTATAAATTTAGCTTCTGATGACACTTTGAATAGATTGTTTTAGTTTAGTGAAAAGTCAGCCATTGAAGGGAACCTATACATATACTAGCAAACAGTATGTTTTCTTAGGTTGTTTTGTAGTAATTTTGTTGTTTCAGCACCTGTTTGCCATCAGACTGCATTCACTAATTTTTTTATTTCCATAGAGTTCTTCTCTCATGAACTGTATTCTTTTCATTTTAATGGTTTGTCTCATATTTGCCCAGCTGTTAAGGGTCATGTTTGGGCTAATGTTTTCATTTGCCTTTGTCCTACTCTTTCTGAGCAAAGATATATTATTACTGCCTATCAAGCTGGTACTGAATTGTAATTCAGTTAATGTTTCTTTCCTCCATCCGTTTTTTTTCCCACAATATTCTCCACCCTAACACTAACCCAAGCTTCTTGGTAAAGTTAATAGGAAATAAGATATTATTCAAATCCTTAGAACCACCTATTTGCCAATACTAGTGAACCTGTACAATTTTGATGCGTGAGTTATGCAGCTTAATTTTTCACTAATGAGTTGAGGCCTCTAAGCTTTTTGTTTTTAATTCTGACATGCATTTTATATTTCTTGTCAACATCAACAATAGTTTGGATAGATGAAACAGGTTTTTCCTGCTGCAGTTGGTTTCACAAACAATAAAATAGCAAACTCTATCATTTGAAAATATCAGATAAAGTTTTAAAAAGATAATCTAATAATAGTAGGTTAGAGAAACCAGTTTGTTTAAAAATTAATGTGATAGCTTGTGCATGTAAAGTTCATTATGTTTGCATACGAATCTCAGTGGAACTTTATTATTACTGGTTGACCAATGGGTGGGGTGTGAAAAATAGTCATTAAGCTGCAAATAACTAAAGCATTTTTTGGTTTTGTGGAAGACAAGGTAGGTAGAACATGGGACCTTAATTCTTGACCTAGTGCTGCTGTGAGATTTCGAGAGATATTTTATTAGATAATGTGCTTAAAATGAGGGTAGAATAATGAGATAATAATACCTTATTACTTAAGGTAGTCTTGACAATGAGTGTATGAGGTAGGAACTATTATAATATTCCCAGTTTGCAGATGAGGAAACAGGCTTAGAGAAGGTCAGCAACTTACTTAGGATCACACAGCTCATAAGAGGTAGGTCTCTCTTGCTCCTAAATGAGCCTCATAGTGACTCTCTACCCTATACTGATGATTCTTTAAATGCGGATGATGATACCTGCTTTGTCTATTTTAAAGGTGATTATGAGAATAAAAAAGGTAAGGTTTGCCAGAAAACACCTATAATATACCTGGTTTCATTTTGCTGAATAATTTTTGAGAAGCTAAAAAAACCTTTGAAAAAGATAAGCACATATATTACTTTGTAATCACTGAATTAAGTTGATCCATAAAATAAAGTACATTGAACAAATGAATATTTGATAGGCTACTGTTTGCAATGTGAAGGCATAGTTTGTGTGGGTCAAGAGGATCACTGAGGAAAAGCAGAAATGTAAGGGTGTATTGAATAAAAAGTGGATTGGAGAGCCTCTAGTAACCTCTAAGAACATTTCAACATCAAGAATCTCTTGAGTCTTTGTAATGGGTAACTTCTCCTATTCTGATACCTCAGAATAACTAGATGCCCCTAAAATAACTTTTTAAATTTTAGCTTGGATCAACAATCACCATTCTTTAAATGTCAGCATTTTGCATGTAGGTTGAACAAGTATAAATTTGCCTGGGAAAAATGGTTATGTATTTTTGTTTTTTTTCCTCCCAAGATAAAAAGTTTTTTTGATACAGTGGGTACAACAATTTAATAGTATGTTTTCATATGTTCTTACATAATACTTTTCTTATGACTGTCCTTGAAATTTAGATTTCTGGAGTGCGTATTCTCAAAAGAAAGTATCATTATGGGTATGAAAATTCGTTTTTATTGTATGGAGTGTTATGGCTTTATGGCTCCTTATATAGTTTGTTTCACTCTCTGACATTGTTTTATTCAACAAAACATACTCTGCATTTATAAAGTAGAGTATGGGTTCAGTGATAGAGAAGCAGAGATAAGAGACTGTTACGGAGTTGGCAGTCATACTGGATGGAGACACAAGTACTGTGGAGTAAAGCAAGGATGGGGCTGCCTAGGATGTGTCTCACAGGAAAGCTTCAGAGGATTAACCTGGCTTTGGGTCTCAGGTAAGGCTGCTTGGAATATCTGAGTTGAGTTTAAAGAAGGCAAGAGCGACATTTTAGATAAGGTATGAAAATTTGAAAATTACCCATGAAGACCTGGTGGGAGCTCCTTATCTTTCTGAAATATTATGAAACCCCAAAGTTGATGTCATTTTTACAAGTAAAGCTTTTTAGCTCTCACTGAGAACTTATTTTTACTTTATATATGATACTTGTAGTTTTTAAGGAGCAGATTAAATGAAGGAATAATTTAGTAGTGGTGAGATACTGTCATAAACATATGTATTGAGAACAGGATAGTGAGATTGCTGACATGACAGCAGTGAAGAACTAGGAAAAACTGTACATATAAAAACCAAACCTAAAAACCATCAATAATATACAGAAAACAGCCTTGTTCAACCTAATTAGCTTTAAGATGTAAGTTGTATTTCTAATAATAAAGAGTAATAATGAAAGTTTGTCATGTCTTCTCTTTGCAAGGAAAGTTTAAATATATAGTCTATATAGTACATTTGTGAAGGTATTACGGTTCTTATCTTAGAAGGATTTTTTTGTATGAAATAGCATACAAAAACCAGACAATAAACTCTCAGTTAAGTTTTCAAATTGTTTATCCAGAATGATTGATTTCCAAAGGACTTTGAATAACCTTAGATTTAATTTTCTTAGGTTTGACATACATAGACTTGCAGATTTTATGGAATACTAGACATAGTTCAGCATAGTATTTGCTATATAACACTGAAGAAATTACTTGTATAAGGTATCAGAGTTAGTGTTCTTGATCATTTGGGTACCAAGTATTTTTAGAATGTGTACCAGGTTGTCTTTCTGCTCTGGATGACTTGTAGTTGTGATCTCAGCATAGATATCATCATCTTGAAAGCCTTCACTGAGAATGTAGATTCTTAGAAATCTCTAATTGTGTACTTTCAGAGCATCCTATTTTCTTCCCTGTTGTAGTACTAATAACATTGTATTGTAACTTGTCTGTTTCTGTATTAGACTTTTAGTATAAGCTTTCCAGAGCAAAAACCATTCTGTTTAGTGCTATGAAATTGATCTACTATAGGTTTGAATCTTGGCTTTAAGTGGCATTGGGTAAGTTATCTGTAAAATGGGAATAATAGTACTTCATAGGATTATTTATCTTGAATAAGTTAATTACTGCAGAGGAGACATAGCTCAGTTCCTGGCGCATAGTTAAGGTTTTATAAATGTTCCTCCATCTTCCTCTCTTTCTTGTTGTATCTTGTACCTAGTGGGACTCTTAGTAATACTTTTCAGGTGTGTTTGTAAACTATGTTAGAGTTGAATTAACTCTGTCATTAACCTTATTAAATTAAAATCTCTTAAAATGAACAATAATATATAAAAATACAGCCTTTGAGCTAGATAGCAGCAAATTATTTAGTCTCCAAATTAGATTATCAACCTGAAAAACTTCTCCAGCCCTTGTCAAGCTTTTAGTTGTTATGGTGGTCGTGGGTGTAAAGTAGATGGAAAAGATGGTATTTCAACTTGGACTTGCTGCCTTCTGACCTTGTTCACTTGTGGTAGCTATGCCTCAGTGCTGTCATCTTAAACTTTTTATGATGAGATTGTTATTGATCTATTTCTTGGGGAGGAAAGAACCCTGAATCTGACAGACTTACTAGCTGAGTGACCTTGGGTAAGTAGCCTTATTTCTGGTTTTATATATCTAAAATGAAAGTAATAGTACCTCATAACTCTGTGATATTTAAGAAATAAAATAAGTGAAGGTGCTCCATGCATGGGAGGTATTTTCAGCTCTATTACCAAGCCAGAATCCTTATTATTTCTTGTTTGTCAGCAACTTTAACTGACAGCAGCAAACAAAGATACAGGAAGAGGGAGTATTGGTGACCTGAGAGATGATGGCAGAGATTTTGCACCAGCATTTTTTATCTCAAATGGGAAACATGTATGGGGAGGGCCTGTGGCTTTATGTGAAAGCTTACATGTGGAACCAGATTGGAAAAGATGTGGTGTTAACATTTATATTCCTGTTTAAATTCTAATAAACCAAATAGGTGGTATTTTTTAAAGTTATTGAAATGCTTACAGTGCTAAACTTTCTTGATTAGACAATGATTTTTCATTGAGTTGAGTCCAGTTTATTCAAGGCTGTGGATTGTTGAATTGTTTTTCTGTGATAATGTGTTGAGGCATTTCTAGGAATGAAGTAATTTTTTCCTCCTCTTTTCCCTTTTAATGGCCCAAGCTGTTGAGATCTATACGGTTGCTACTGCTAGTGGTACCTGCCATTTCATTATATCTCTTATGTTTGCAAGGCACAATGTCAGGTGCTTGGAGGAACATAAAGAAGCATAAGCACAAACTATGTCTTTTAGTAACTTGAAAGTCATATATATGTGTATTAAAAGTAACTGATTTTTAAAAAGAGGAGAATTGTTGGCTGAAACAAACATCTTAGTCTCTGAGCCTAGGATCATTTGTTTAAGGTAAATAGTTTTGCTTGGGGAAAAAAAAAGTCTTAAGTTGTTGTATATGCTGGTGTTAAAAATTAATAGAAAAGTGGGAAACTGAACTTTCTGACTGTTAATTGTCTTATTAGAATTGTCTTAATTCCTTCACAGTATCTTCTAAAGGTTTAAAAAATTATGAATCTTCAGGTGTTTTTGTCACCTTCAAATGACTTTTTCATGGAAAAGTTGGTTATTTTATGTATCTTTCCAAATTAGATTAAGTTAAATCATGATTTAGATATTTTCCTATGACAGTATTTTATCTTAATTTGTGTATCACTTGAAAAAAAATCATTGAATTAGTGCCATATTTATTATTAAATATGTTTGTAATATCTTTTCTACTTAAATGGCACAGATTTAGGTTAAAAGAATCATGTCTCCCTCCCATTCCCCCTTTACCTTGACTAATATTTGGATTTAAGAAAATCTCTATAATAAGAATGCTCTCTCCTTAGATTTTCCTGTTGCTGACTTCTTCTTATTCAGATCTCAGCTCTCTCTTAATTTTCAGTGCATCATTCCCAAAACGTCCCATCTGAACTGGTCCCTTGATCCTTTAGTCTTGCTCTGCCACATTGCCCTATGTAGTTTAATTCAAAACGCTTGTCCCTGTCATAGAGACTAACTTCCTTCCTTCCTTTTTTGTTTACTCTTTTCTTCCCTGCCATCAGCAGCATATAAACTTCTTGAGAACAATGACTTAACTGGTTTTATCTTTAGAGCTTGGAATAAAGCACTCAGTAAAATTATGTTGATTACAGAATGAAGCAGATATTATTGTGCCTAACTAGCTTTAAGACCTTCTCAAAAGTTATTTCACTTTCCTTTGCCTTGGTTTCTTCCTTTGCAAAATGGGTGTGGGATTGGGGAACAAAGAGATTGAATTAGATTATCTATAAAATCCCTGCCATTTAAAGGTCTGCCATTAGCTTGATGTGAGCTTTGTGTTCTGTTCTAATGGTGCTGATGAATTTGTACTGAGTTACTTAATTACTTCCTTATTCTGTCTTCTCTTTAAACCAGTAGTACATATTTATATTTGCAAGATTACTGAGAGGTTTGGACAGTGAATTCTGATTGTAGAGTCAGGTTTCTTGGTATATATGGTTTTATTAAAGAGATGAGATCTGCAGCATGATTAATGTTTTGATGATCAAATATATTAAGGTAAACTTATTTGGTATATCCATTTAGTAGGTAGAACTGATCTTTCTGGTATTTGCTTTAAATATCAGGAAACTTGAGTCCTCTCAACTTTTTAGTTACTTTTAATTCTGAGAGTTAGGATTTACATGAAATGAACCTTGAGCTAATACATGTATAAGTTAAATGAGAGTTTATATAAAAAATAATGTTTGTAGTAATTTCTGGAAGACAGTGGGGATTATAAACTATAGTTTTTCATTTGAAGCATGTGACTAGAATTTTAGACAGCTATCCCTTTCATTCCTCACTTGAGAAAGCTTGTTATTGTAATGAACAAAGACAATTTTTGAAATGGGTAGAGGAAATGAGCAAACAGTTGATAGCAGAGGAAATAAAACTACAAGCAACTGGTAGAAGAATTTTAGATCTTATCAGTAATCAAAGAAATGCTTATTAAAGCAAAATGAAATGCTGTTATATTCCTTTTAAGTTTTAAAATAGTAATATGTAATGCTTCAATTTTAATAAAGCAGGCATATTCAAATATTGTAATTAGGCATCTAGAATAATTAGGCAGTTCATAATCTTTTTTTTTCTGCAAAGTTTTTTTATTAAGGTATCATTGATACACTTTTATGAAGGTTTCACATAAAAAACAACGTGGTTACTACATTCATCCATATTATCAAGACCCCCATACCCCATCAGTGTAGTAAGATGCCACAGAGTCACTACTTGTCTTCTCTCTGCTATACTGTCTTCCCTATGACCCCCCACAACCCCTGAAACCATGTGAACTAATCATAATACCCTTCAATCCCCTTCTCCCTCCCTCCACACCCGCCCTCTGCCACCCTCCCCTTTGGTAACTGCTAGTCCCTTCTTGGAGTCCGTGAGTCTGCTGCTATTTTGTTCCTTCAGTTTTGCTTTGTTGTTATACTCCACAAATGAGGGAAATCATTTGATATTTCTCTTTCTCTGCTGACTTAGTTCACTGAGCATAATACCCTCTAGTTCCATCCATGATATTGCAAATGGTAGGAGTTGTTTTTTTCTTAGGCTGAATAGTATTCCATTGTGTATTTGTACCATAACTTCTTTATCCATTCATCTACTGATGGACACTTAGGTTGCTTCCGTATCTTGGCTATTGCTGCGATAAACATATGGGTGCATATGTCTTTTTGAATCAGAGATCTTGTTTACTTTGGGTACATTCCTAGGAGTGGAATTCCTGGGTGAAATGATATTTCTATTTTTAGTTTTTTGAGGAACCTGCATATTGCTTTCCACAATGGTTGAACTAGTTTACATTCCCACCAGCAGTGTAGGAGGGTTCCCCTTTCTCTGCATCCTCACCAGCATTTGTTCTTCCTAGACTTTTTGATGTTGGCCATCCTAACTGTTGTGAGGTGATATTTCATTGTGGTTTTAATTTGCATTTCCCTGATAATTAGTGATGTGGAGCATCTTTTCACGTGGATGTTGGCCATCTGAATTTCTTCTTTGGAGAATTGTCTGTTCATATCCTCCCCCCATTTTTTAATTGGGTTATTTGCTTTTTGGTGTTGAGGTATGTGGGTTCTTTATATATTTTGGATGTTAACCCATGGTCTGATAAGTCATTTACAAATATATTCTCCCATACTGTAGGATGCCTTTTTGTCTGTTGATGGTGTCCTTTGCTGTAAAGAATCTTTTTAGTTTGATGTAGTCCCATTTGTCCATTTTTGCTTGGTTTCCCTTGCCTGAGGAGATGCATTCAGGAAAAAGTTGTTCATGTTTATACTCAAGAGATTTTTGCCTATGTTGTCTTCTAAGAGTTTTATGGTTTCATGACTTACTCAGGTCTTTAATCCATTTTGAGTTTACTTTTGTGTATGGGGTTAGACAGTACTCCAGTTTCAGACTCTTGCATGTAGCTGTCCAGTTTTGCCAACACCAGTTGTTGAAGAGACTGTCATTTCCCCACTGTATATCCATCGCTTCTTTATTGTATATTAGTTGACCATATATGCTTGGGTTTATATCAGGGCTCTCTAGTCTGTTCCATTGGTCTATGGGTCTGTTCTTGTGCCAGTACCAAATTGTCTTGATTACTGTGGCTTTGTAGTACAGCTTGAGGTTGGGGAGCATAATCCCCCCCACTTTATTCTTCCTTCTCAGGATTGCTTTGGCTATTCTGGGTCTTTTGTGGTTCCATATGAATTTTAGAACTATTTGTTCCAGTTCATTGAAGAATGCTGTTGGTATTTTGCTGGGATTGTGTTGAATCTGTAGATTGCTTTAGGTAGTATAGCCATTTTGACAATATTTATTCTTCCTAGCAAGAGCATGGGATGAATTTCCATTTGTTAGTGTCCTCTTTAATTTCTCTCATGAGTGTCTTGTAGTTTTCAGGGTATAGGTCTTTCACTTCTTTGGTTAGGTTTATTCCTAGGTATTTTATTCTTTTTGAAGCAATTGTGAATGGAATTGTTTTCCTGATATCTCTTTGTGCTAGTTCATCATTAGTATATAGGAATGCAACAGATTTCTGTGTATTAATTTTGTATCCTGCAACTTTGCTGAATTCAGATATTAGTTCTAGAGTTTTGAAGTGGATTCTTTAGGGTATTTTATGTACAATATCATGTCATCTGCAAACAGTGAAAGTTTTATGTCTTCATTACCAAATTATTTCTTTGTTTTGTCTGATTGCCATGGCTAGGACCTCCAGAACTATGTTGAATAAAAGTACGGAGAGTGGGCATCCTTGTCTTGTTCCCAATCTTAAAAGAAAAGCTTTCAGCTTCTTGCTGTTAAATGTGATGTTGCCTGTGGGTTTGTCATATATGGCCTTTATTATGTTGAAGTACTTGCTCTTTATAGCCATTTTGTTGAGAGTTTTTATCATGAATGGGTGTTGAATTTTGTCCAGTGTTTTTCAGCATCTATGGAGATGATCATGTGGTTTATGTCCTTCTTTTTGTTGATGTGGTGTATGATATTGATGGGTTTTCGAATGTTGATCCTTGCATCCCTGGAATAAATCCCACTTGGTCATGATGGATGATCTAATGTATTTTTGAATTTGGTTTGCTAATATATTGTTGAGTATTTTTTTAATATTATTCTTTATCTTTTTTTTTGGTATCCTTAATCTACAATTACATGTGCAATATTATGGTTATTAAACTACTCCCTTCATTAGGCCCCCCCCACCAACCCCATTACAGTCACTGTCCATCAGTGTAGTGAGATGCTATAGAATCACTACTTGTCTTCTCTGAGTTGTACAGCCCTCCCCGCGCCCCCCAACATTACGCCTGCTGGTCGTAATGCCCCTTCTTCCCCCTTGTCCCTCCCTTCCCACCCATCCTCCTCAGTTCCTTTCCCTTTGGTAACTATTAGTCCGTTCTTGGGTTCTGTGAGTCTGCTGCTGTTTTGTTCCTTCAGTTTTTTTCTTTGTTCTTATACTCCACATATGAGTGAAATCATTTGATACTTGTCTTTTTCGGCTTGGCTTATTTCACTGAGCATAATATTTGTTGAGTATTTTTGCATCTATGTTCATCAGGGATATTCGTCTGTAATTTTCTTTTTTTGTGGTGTCTTTGCCCAGTTTTGGTATTTGAGTGATGCTGGCCTGATAGAATGAGTTTGGAAATATTCCCTCCTCCTCTACTTTTTGGAAACCTTTAAGGAGGGTGGGTATTAGGTCTTCTCTAAGTGTTTGATAAAATTCAACAGTGAAGCCATCTGGTCTAGGGATTTTGTTGTTAGGTAGTTTTTTGATTACCAATTCAACTTTATTGCTGGTAATTGCTCCATTCAGATTTTCTGTGTCTTCTTGGGTCAGTCTTGGAAGGTTGTATTTTTCTAGAAAGTTGTCCATTCCTCCTAGATTATCTAATTTGTTAGCATAGTATTCTATATTCTTTGTATTTCTGTGGTGGCCGTAGTGATTTTTCCTTTCTCATTTCTGATTCTGTTTATGTGTGTAGACTCTTTTTTCTTAATAAGTCTGGCTAGGGGTTTATCTATTTTGTTTGTTTTCTCAAAGAACCAGCTCTTGGTTTCATAGCTTCTTTCTATTGTTTTATTCTTCTCAATTTTGTTTATTCCTTCTCTGATCTTTATTTTGTCCCTCTTTCTACTGATATTGGGCCTCATTTGTTCTTCTTTTTACCATTTCAGTAATTGTGAATTTAGACTGTTCATTTGGGATTGTTCTTCCTTCTTTAAATAGGTCTGAATTGCTATATACTTTCCTCTTAGAACTGCCTTCACCGTGTACTACAGATTTTGTGGTGTTGAATTATTGTTGTCATTTGTCTCCATGTATTGCTTGATCTCTGTTTTTATTTGGTCATTGATGCATTGATTATTAAGGAGCATGTTGTTAAGCCTCCATGTGTTTGTGGGCTTTTTTGTTTTCTTGGCGTAATTTATTTTTCGTTTCATACTTTTGTGGTCTGAGAAGCTGGTTGGCACAATTTCAGTCTTTTTGAATTTACTGAGGCTCTTTTTGTCACCTAGTGTGTGATCTATTCTGGAAATGTCCCATATACACTTGAGAAGAATGTACATCCTGCTGGTTTTGGGTGGAGTGTTCTGTAGATGTCTGTTAGGTCCATCTGTTCTAATGCGTTATTCAGTGCCTCTCTCCTTATTTTCTGTCTTTTGGAGTGAGTGGTGTGTTAAGTCTCCTTGAATGAATGCATTGCATTCTATTTCCCCTTTTAATTCTGTTAGTATTTGTTTCACATATGTAGGTACTCCTATGTTGGGTCCATAGATATTTATAATGGTTGTATCATCTTGTTGGACTGACCCCTTTATCATTATGTAATGTCCTTCTTTGTCTCTTGTTACTTTTTTTGTTTTGAAGTCTATTTTGTCTGATATAAGTACTGCTGCTCTTGCTTTTTTCTCCCTATTATTTGCATGAAATGTCTTTTCCCATCCCTTCACTTTTAGTCTGTGTATGATTTTGGGTTTGAAGTGAGTCTGTTGTAGGCAGCATATAGATGGGTCTTGTTTTTTAATCCATTCTGTTACTCTGTGTCTTTTGATCGGTGCATTCAGACCATTTACATTTAGGGTGATTATCGAAAGATACGTACTTATTGCCATTGAAGGCTTTGGATTCTGGTTACCAAAGGTTCAGGGGCAGCTTCCTTACTATCTTACAGTCTGTGTTAACTTGCTTATTATGCTATTTTAAACATAATCTAAAGGTTCTTTTATCCTCTCCTCCACTCTTTATATATTAGGTGTCATATTCTGTATTCTTTGTGTATCCCTTGACTATGACTTCCTTTGTGAGTAGTTAATTTTTCATTTTCTTAGTGATTAATTATTCTACTTTACTGTGGTTTTATTTTCGGTCATTGTTTTGATTTAAACAATAAAGAATGCATACGGTTAAAATTTATAGTTCAGGATGTCTATGTGTCTGTGTCTTCTGCATAGACCCCTGCTCAACCAGCAGATGAAGTAGTCAATTCAGTTATTCCGAGGTTTTATTTCCCAATTTGTCCATATCCATGTACTTTTATTTTCCTTCCTATTTGACCATTTTATTGCTCAATTGTGGTTCTGCTAGTATGGACATATAAAGGTAAAGGGGAGAGAGTGTGATTGTGTGTATTAGGTGATGGTAATTGGAAAAGTTGTTTAAAGTAGGGAATCAAGAAAACGTAACACATATCATACATACCTTAAACATGTTAACTTGAAATCTATGTGTACTTTTATTTACCAAGCTTTGATGTAGGGTCCATGTTTTCTGGCATTTTGTGTCTTGGTTTTTCTTACATACACCTCACCTACAGGGCTTTATTTTAGATTTTTTGGTGCACTTAGCATAAAACCTTACATCTTTAACACATGGTACACAACTGTACATTATCTGGCTCCTTGCCAGTTTCTAAGAAATCTGCTTTTCCTCTAGTGCTCTGTGATCAAGTTACACTAGCTTTTCAATTTTTGAAACTTGCTTTAGAGCCTTTCTACGTGCTGTTCCCATAACCTGGAATGATCTTTTCTCCAAATCTTTGAATGGAGAATCTTACCTCAAATGACTTGTTCTCTCAGACAGGCATCATTAGTATTCCCTTACTATTCCAGTCTGAAGTAGGATCCTCCTCCCACTAATATTACCCTGTTACTTTCCATCATTTTATTTGGACCCTTTGATAAGTGTATATTTGTGTTTATTTGTTGATTTTCTGCCTTTTTTTTACAAGACTGAAGGAAGCATGAAGGCAAGGGTCATATAGATTAGATTTACCATAGTATAATAGCTTGTGCTTACAGTGTGTCTGGCATATGAGAAGGTTAAAAATTTGTAACTTAATTAATCAAGTGTTTATTGATTGCATACAATGTTTCATGCACAGTGGGAGAATTAATAAATAAAATGCACTTAGTCACCTTATTGGTAGTTTATAGAATAGTGGAAGTACATCCAATATGCATCATATTTGATAAAAGATAGGACATTAAATATTTCAGATGGTAATAGAACAAGCAAATTTAATATTAAAATAAAATCTTTTAAAAAAGGTGAGAAAATATTGCTTATCCTTTTAAAATAGTCATCCATTTTTCATTGATACTATTTTGAGGATTTTCATCATCTTGAGGAAAGCTTTGAAAAGCTAGGAAGATCATAGCACCATTATTAATAATTACAATCTTTTCCTAAAGTAATTAAGGTTTTCTTTGTGATTCTGCATAATGTAGTAATACTTGCCCTTTAGAGAACTGGAAGTAGAGCATAGGTAATTAAAGCTAAACTAATTTACTTCAATTCTGATTTGTTATATATCTGAAGGTCTGTTGCCCTCAATAAGATGTGCTGGGATAAACAGAATGGCAGGCATCATGTGTAAACGTTTTCCTTTTTAATCATGGTTTTGTTTTTGCATGACCAGAAACGCTCTGATTTGAAAGGGTACACTGTGTATAAGAACTGTGGCAGTAAATGTTTAGCTTTTATCTTTATATTATGTATACTGGTTTGAGGAAAAACAGATTGATCTGTCAGATCATAAAACATTTTTTGTTTTCTGCTTTTTTTCTCTTTCTCTTGACTTTCTCCTTTCTTTCTCCTTGACTCTAACCATGGTCTTTACCTGCTTGGTATGCCATATTCAGCCTTGCTTGTTGCCTGCTGGTCTTCATCAGCCCATGAACAGAGAACAATACTGGAAGAATAACAGGGAAAGGCTGAGTCAGGAGAGTTCTGTACACAGGGAAACATTTGGCTCATCAAAGTAAGCAAAGGCCTAGGAAGGCTCCTATATTAATAAAGGGAAAGATGGGCCAGACTATAAAACTTGGGATTAGAGTGTAGGGCTGAGTGCATAGAAGGAATCCAATTTCTGAGCAGCATCAACAGCTGGCGTTGTTGACTTTGTATTTTTTTCAGAGTGGTCAGAGTATTAGACCAAATGGCCTGAAGATTTCATAGATTGAAGTAAGTGCATGTTCAAAAACAGATTGGCTCTGAAACCTTATGGTTAGATATAAAAGGATGTTATGGTGCTGGCTTATTTTGTGAATGATATTGCCTGTCCCCGTGGTTCTCTTGATATTGCTGGTGTATTTCATTAACAGTGGCTTGGTCTTAGGCTCAGGCTATTTATCTAACTGTATTGCACATGTTAGATGGAGGTTTAAGAGGCTGATTAAGTCACTTCTGCACCTCTCAAGGTTCTTTACTAATTGAGAACAGAAACAAGGACCTAAATGTGGGACAAACTATTGAGCTTTATTACTGATAGAGGTGGATTGTAAAATATGGTGAGGATTCCACTATTATTACTTTGCCTAGCAAGAAGTGAAAGCCCATACATAGAAGAACAGAGGAATAGGATTTCCTTTTCAGTGCAGTGAGTCATGACACCTGCCATAGCCACAGTCCCCTCACATGGAAACTTTGGGCAGGGAACTAGGCAGGCGTGTTTTAAACCTAGTCTCTCCACACACCCCTCCTCGCCCTGCCACCATGAGACTTGAGCAGTGAGAGGGGTGGGTCATTGTAGGAGACAGCCCTATGAAGTGAGATTGATTTGGCTGCTTCAGATCTGAGCTCAATACTTAATTAGGTTTATCAACTAGAACAAATTATTTAATCTTTTCAATGTAGTCCTTCATTTGTAAGGTGGAAAAACAGTGATTGTTGTGAACATAAACAAAAAGATAACTAAAATGCCCAATACTGTTTGGTTTATAGTGAGCATTTAGTAAATAATAGTAATACAATATAACATAGTATATGATACTTGCTACATTCCTTAATTGTACTGTTAATAGAAAACATGTATCTCCTCAAATTAATATTGCTTCTTTGACCTATTCATTTTGAAAGCAGAAGACTACAATACTTTTATGCTGATGTACCTTTATATTGCAGACTTGACCATATGAATACTATACAGACTACCTAGTATAGGTTTTTATTTTCTTGTCAGAATAAAAATCTCAATGATATTCTCCATATTTTGGGGGAAGAAAACATATGGGTCAGTTAGTGAACATTTGTTCTTGTGTGTCTTAAGTGTAATTTAAAATAGGAGTTTTAATTTAAGCCAGTGTGTTGATATTTTGAAAAAAAAGGTGTTAATAATGTGTATGGCAGAGTTCACGAAAAGCATTGACCTTTCCTAAACTATATTGATGCCTTCTACATAATTATTGATTAATAATATTTGTTGACTTGCCTTTTGCTATATACTCATTTACTCAGATATATTAAGGGAGATCCTAAGGTACTTCATTAAGGTTTGAATGTGTGTAACAGGATAAATAGCCCCTTTATGGAATGAAAAGTAGTTAAAACATAGGTTTAGTTGTATAGTTTGGTACTAGAAATTGTAACAAGTCCTGAGATTTCTGGTACTAAATTATATTGTTCTTTGGGGAGGGAATTCTGGACCAGTTACTATTTACTGATTTGGTTGTAAAAATGTGCATGAAGAAAGCCATTTAAGACATGGCTTTACTGAGTTTCCTAAGTTGTTTTATTTTTGGCTATATCAAATACAAGTTTCATTTCTGTGTTTCTCCAACTGTTTGTCTTCATTATTCTCTTGATAGAACACATTGAAATATGTTCTTGGCTTAAGGAGTTTGCTATATTTTGACAAGACTATGACAAGTTGTAAAAGGTCTCATTTTTTAAAACTTTTATCTTCTACCGGTTTGTCACAACATCAGGTGTTACTGAAGTTGTGTGCTAGGGCTATTGTGAAAGGGTAATAATATCTACCAATATCTAGCATATTAGGTATAAATTATTAGGGTGATACACATGAATAAAAAAGTCAGGAACCGAAAATTTAAGGTGCTGAGATGTCTTAGACTAAAAGGAGGAAAGTTATTCGCTAATATTTGAAAAATAAGTAAAGCTCAGATGTAGAGTAAACTGCTCTGGTTTCTGTGTTGATGGAAACAATTTCCCATTTGTAGAACTTGGTTTAGAGGTGGTAATTTTGATATAATATATTTGACTTTTTATATAAATTCCTTTGTTCAAAATAGGAGAGAATTACTGCCTCATTTTCTCCTTTAGGAAAAAAGTGCAGCAAATAACATTTAGCTGTGTGTTAGAAAGGTAAGCTGGAGAATTTAAGTGGGGGGAAAATCCTTTGATTCCTTACTTTGTGTGCTTGAGTGTTTGATTTACAGTCATTAAATTCCCAAGTGTTAACTTTTCAAATCAAGAAAGGATAGCTTGACCAGGAGGGGCTCAAGATGGCAGCGTGAGTAGGGTGGCGGAAATCTCCTCCCAAAACCATATATATTTTTGAAAATACAACAAATATAACTACTCCTAAAAGAGAGACCAGAAGATACAGTGCAACAGCCAGGCTACATCTACATCTGTAAGAACTCAGCATCTCATGAAAAGGGTAAGATACAAAGTCATGCGGCGGTGGGACCCAAGCACTCCCCCTACCCCAGCTAACCGGTGGGAGGAAAAGAATCAGAGTGGAGAGGGAGTGGAAGCACAGGACTGCTAAATAACCAGCCCTAGTAATCTGCACTGGGAGCACAGACACACATTGCATGGGGTACTGGATATTAGAGAAATGGAAAAGTAAAATGTGAGACGGAGACTGTGAGTGGGTCCCCACAGCCAGCTCCCCTGGGACAAAAGAAAAGCGGGCACTTTTTAAAAGTCTTAAAGGGACAAGGGCATATCAGCTGGACAAAATCGTCGTGGCCCTGAAGCACCTCATGGCGATAAACAGCCTGCCATTCATTTCCCCTGGCCGGCGCTGCAAGCAAACTGGCTGACGTGCCACTTCTGCAGAGCAGCCGGGGAGCAGCCCCGCTCACAGCAACCACACAGAGTCTCCTCTCAGAGCGCAGCTAACTGGGCCAGATCCAGAGGCTGCTGCCGGTGCAACCTCCCAGTACAGATAGAGGAACCTGGAGCAAGGTCCGGAAGGCACGAAGGAGCGCCGTTCTCGCAGGAGAACACACCTGGCGCGTATGCCACCCCCCACAGGGTTCCACACTATCCTGAGGGCTGCCCCACCCATGGCAGCTCAGGAGATTATCCCAGAGACTGCTCCCGGGGTGCGGGTAGATGGCACAGGCAGTGGAAGTAGGAGCAAGGCCTGGAAGGCAGGAAGGGGTGCCGTTTTTTTTTTTTTTCCTGTGTTGGGTGATGTATTTTTTTCTTTTTATAATTTATTTTGGTATCATTATTCTACAATTACATGTGCAATATTATGGTTATTAAACTACACCCTTCATCAGGTCCCCCCCACCAACCCCATTACAGTCACTGTCCATCAGCGTAGTGAGATGCTATAGAATCACTACTTGTCTTCTCTGAGTTGTATAGCCCTCCCCATGCCCCCCCAACATTACATCTGCTAATCGTAATGCCCCTTTTTCCCTCTTATCCCTCCCTTCCCACCCATCTTCCCCAGTCCCTTTCCTTTTGGTAACTATTAGTCCGTTCTTGGGTTCTGTGAGTCTGCTGCTGTTTTGTTCCTTCAGTTTTTTCCTTTGTTCTTATACTCCACATATGAGTGAAATCATTTGATACTTGTCTTTTTCGGCTTGGCTTATTTCACTGAGCATAATACCCTCTAGCTCCATCCATGTTGTTGCAAATGGTAGGATTTGTTTTCTTCTTATGGCTGAATAATATTCCATTGTGTATATGTACCACATCTTCTTGATCCATTCATCTACTGATGGACACTTAGGTTGCTTCCATTTCTTGGCTATTGTAAATAGTGCTGCGATACACATAGGGGTGCATATGCCTTTTTCAAACTGGGCTGCTGCAGTCTTAGGGTCCTAGGAGTGGAATTCCTGGGTCAAATGGTATTTCTATTTTGAGTTTTTTGAGGAACCTCCATACTGCTTTTCACAATGGTTGAACTAATTTGCATTCCCACCAGCAGTGTAGGAGGGTTCCCTTTTCTCCACATCCTCGCCAACATTTGTTGTTGTTTGTGTTTTGGATGGTGGCCATTCTCACTGGTGTGAGGTGATATCTCATTGTGGTTTTAATCTGCATTTCTCTGATGATTAGCAATGTGGAGCATCTTTTCATGTGCCTGTTGGCCATCTGAATTTCTTCTTTAGAGAAGTGTCTATTCATGTCCTCTGCCCATTTCTTTAATTGGATCATTTGCTTTTTGTTTGTTAAGGTGCGTGAGTTCTTTATATATTTTGGATGTCAACCCTTTATCGGATACGTCATTTATGAATATATTCTCCCATACTGTAGGATGTCTTTTTGTTCTACTGATGGTGTCCTTTGCTGTACAGAAGCTTTTCAGCTTGATATGGTCCCAGTTGTTCATTTTTGCTTTTGTTTCCCTTGCCCAGGGAGATACGTTCATGAAGAAGTCGCTTATGTTTATGTCCAAGAGATTTTTGCCTATGTTTTTTCTAAGAGTTTTATGATTTCATGACTTACATTCAGGTCTTTGATCCACCTTGAGTTTACCTTTGTGTATGGGGCTAGACAGTTGTCCAGTTTCATTCTCTTACATGTAGCTGTCCAGTTTTTCCAACACCAGCTGCTAAAGAGGCTGTCATCTCCCCATTGTATATCCAAGGCTCCTTTGTCAAATATTAATACTGTATATGTTTGGGTTAATGTTTGGATTTTCTATTCTGTTCCACTGGTCTGTGGGTCTGTTTTTGTGCCAGTACCAAATGGTCTTGATTACTGTGGCTTTGTAGTAGAGCTTGAAGTCAGGAAGCGTAATTCCCTGTTTTATTCCTCCTCCTCAGGATTGCTTTGGCTATTCGGGGTCTTTTGTGGTTCCATATGAATTTTAGGATTATTTGTTCCAGTTCATTGAATAAAGCTGTTGGTAGTATGATAGGGATTGTGTTGAATCTGTAGATTGCTTTGGGTAGTATAGCCATTTTGACAATATTTATTCTTCTTAGCCAAGAGCATGGGATGCATTTCCATTTGTTAGTGTCCTCTTTAATTTCTCTTAGGAGTGTCTTGTAGTTTTCAGAGTACAGGTCTTTCACTTCCTTCGGTAGGTTTATTCCTAGGTATTTGATTCTTTTTGATGCAATTGTGAATGGAATTGTTTTTCTGATTTCTCTTTCTGTTAGTTCATCATTAGTGTATAGGAAAGCAACAGATTTCTGTGTGTTAATTTTGTATCCTGCAACTTTGCTGAATTCAGATATTAGTTCTAGTAGCTTTGGAGTGGAGTCTTTAGGGTTTTTAATGAACAGATTCATGTCATCTGCAAATAGTGACAATATGACCTCTTCTTTACCAATCTGGATGCCTTGTATTTCTTTGTTTTGTCTGATTGCCGTGGCTAGGACCTCCAGTACTATGTTGAATAACAGTGGAGAGAGTGGGCATCCCTGTCTTGCTCCCGATCTTAGATGAAAAGATTTCAGCTTCTCGCCGTTATGTGTGATGTTAGCTGTGGGTTTATCATACATGGCCTTTATGATGTTGAGGTACTTGCCGTCTATACCCATTTTGTTGAGAGTTTTAATCATGAATGGATGCTGAATTTTGTCAAATGCTTTTTCAGCATCTATGGAGATGATCATGTGGTTTTTGTTCTTTTTGTTGATGTGGTGGATGATGTTGATGGATTTTCGAATGTTGTACCATCCTTGCATCCCTGGGATGAATCCCACTTGATCATGGTGTATGATCCTCTTGATGTATTTTTGAATTCGGTTTGCTAATATTTTGTTGAGTATTTTTGTGTCTATGTTCATCAGGGATATTGGTCTGTAATTTTCTTTTTTGTTGGGGTCTTTGCCTGGTTTTGTATTAGAGTGATGCTGGCTTCATAGAATGAGTTTGGAAGTATTCCCTTCTCTTCTATTTTTCAGAAAACTTTAAGGAGAATGGGTATTATTTCTTCACTGTATGTCTGATAAAATTCAGCAGTGAATCCATCTGGTCTGGGGGTTTTGGTCTTGGGTAGTTTTCTGATTACCAATTCGATTTTGTTACTGGTAATTGGTCTGTTTAGGTTTTCTGTTTCTTGCTCGGTCAGTCTTGGAATGTTGTATTTTTCTAAGAAGTTGTCCATTTCTTCTAGGTTTTCCTGCTTGTTAGCATATAGATTTTAATAGTATTCTCTAATAATTTTTTGTGCTTCTTTGGGGTCTGTCGTGATTTTTCCTTTCTCATTTCTGATTCTGTTTATGTGTGTAGATTCTGTTTTTCTCTTAATAAGTCTGGCTAGGGGTTTATCTATTTTGTTTATTTTCTCAAAGATCCAGCTGTTTTCATTGATTGTTTCTTTTATTCTCCTCAATTTTATTTATTTCTTGTCTAATCTTTATTATGTCCATCCTTCTGGTGACTTTGGGCCTCATTTGTTCTTCTTTTTCCATTTTCAATAATTGTGAGTTTAGACTATTCATTTGGGATTGTTTTTCCTCTTTAAATAGGCCTGGAGTACAATATGCTTTACTCTCAGAACTGCCTTTGCTGTGTCCCACAGAAGTTGGGGCTTTGTGAGGTTGTTGTCATTTGTCTTCATATATTGTTTGATCTCTGTTTTAATTTGGTCGTTGATCCATTGATTATTTAGGAACATATTGTTAAGCCTCTATTATTTGTGAGCCTTTTTGTTTTCTTTGCCTTCAGACAGTGTTTTTAATAGCTTAATAAGGGAGTTAAGTTAGACATTTAGAAGTAAAGAAGCTACCCCTGAACCTTTGATAACCACGATCCAAAGCCTGTACTGGAATAAGTACATATCTTTCAATAATCACCCTAAATGGAAATGGAGTGAATGCACCAATAAAAAGACACAGAGTAACAGAATGGATAAAAAAGCAAGACCCATCTCTATGCTGCTTTCCAGAGACTCACCTCAAACAGAAAGACATACACAGACTTAAATGAAGGGATGGAAAAAGATATTTCATGCAAACAATAGGGAGGAGAAAGCAGGTGTCGCAGTACTTGTATCATACAAAATAGACTTCAGAACAAAGAAAGTCACAAGAGACAAAGAAGGACATTACATAATGATAAACAGGGTAGTCCAACAAGAGGATATAACCATTATAAATATCTATGCACCCAGCACAGGAGCACCGACATATGTGAAACAAATACTAATAGAATTAAAGGAGGAAATAGAATGCAATGCATTCGTTGTAGGAGACTTCAACATACCACTCACTGCAAAGGACAGATCAACCATACAGAAAATAAGTGGGGTCACAGAGGCACTGAACAACACACTAGAACAGATGGACCTAACAGACAGCTACAGAACTCTACACCCAAAAGTAGTAGGATACACATTCTTTTCAAGTGCACATGGCACGTTTTCCAGAGTAGACCACATACTAGGCCACAAAAAGAGCCTCAGTAAATTAAAAAAGATTGAAATTCTGCCAACCAACTTCTCAGATCACAAAGGCATAAAACTAGAAATAAATAGTACAATGAAAACAAAAAGGCTCACCAACACATGGAGCCTTAACAACGTGCTCCTGAATAATCAGTAGATCAATGACCAAATTAAAACAGATCAAGCAATACATGGAGACAAATGACAACAACAGCAGAAAGCCCCAACTTCTGTGGGACGCAGCGAAGGCAGTTCTAAGAGGAAAGTATATTGCAGTCCAGGTCTATTTAAAGAAGGAAGAACAATCACAAATGAATAGTCTAAAGTCACAATTATTGAAACTGGAAAAAGAAGAACAAATGAGGCCCAAAGTCACCAGAAGGAGGGACATAATAAAGATCAGAGAAGGAATAAATAAGATGGAGAAGAACAAAACAATAGAAAAAAAATCAATGAAACCAAGAGCTGGTTCCTTGAGAAAATAAACAAAACAGATAAACCCTTAGCCAGAGTTATTGAGAGAAAAAGAGAATCTGCACACATAAATAGAATTAGAAATGAGAAACTGGATAACCTACAAGAAATGGACAACTTCCTAGAAAAATACAACCTTCCAAGACTGACCAAAGAAGAAACAGAAAATATAAACAGACCAATTACCAGCAACGAAATTGAATCAATAATCAACAAACTACCCAAGAACAAAACCCTCAGGCAAGATGGATTCACTGATGAATTTTATCAGACATATAGAGAAGAAATAACACTGATTCTCCTTAAAGTTTTCCAAAAAATAGAAGAGGAGGGAATACTTCCAAACTCATTCTATGAAGGCAGCGTCACTCTAATTCCAAAACCAGGCAAAGACCCCAGCAAAAAAGAAAATTACAGACCAATATCCCTGATGAACATAAATGCAAAAATACTCAACAAAATATTATCAAACTGAGTTCAAAGATACATCAAGAGGATCATACACCACGATCAAGTGAGATTCATCTCAGGGATGTAAGCATGGTACAACATTCAAAAATCCATCACATCATCGACTATGTCAACGAGAAAAAAGACAAAAGCACATGATCATCTCCATAGATGCTGAAAAAGCATTTGACAAAATTCAGCATCCATTCATGATAAAACTCTCAACAAAATGGGTATAGAGGGCAAGTATCTCAACATAATTAAGGCCATATATGACAAACCCACAGGCAACATCATAGTTAACGGCGAGAAGCTGAAAGTTTTTCATCTAAGAACGAGAACAAGACAGGAGTGTCCACTCTTCCCACTGTTATTCAACATCGTACTGGAAGTCCTAGCCACAGCAATCATACAAAACAAATAAATACAAGGCATCCAGATTGGTAAAGAAGTCAAACTGTCACTATTTGCAGATGACATGATATTATAAATAAAGAACCCTAAAGACTCCACTCCAAAACTACTAGAACTAATATCTGAATTCAGCAAAGTTGCAGGGTACAAAATTAACACACAGAAATCTGTTGCTTTCCTATACACCAACGATGACCTAGCAGAAAGAGAAATCAGGAAAACAATTCCATTCACAATTGCATGAAAAAGAATAAAATACCTAGGAATAAACCTTAGCAAGGAAGTGAAAGACCTATACCCTGAAAAGTACAAGATACTCTTAAGAGAAATTAAAGAGGCACTAACAAATGGAGACTCATTCCATGCTCTTGGCTAGGAAGAATTAATATTGTCAATATGGCCATCCTGCCTAAAGGAATCTACAAATTCAATGCAATCCCTATCCAAATACCAACAACATTCTTCAACGAACTGGAACAAGTAGTTCCAAAATTCATATGGAACCACAAAAAGAAAGACCCTGAATAGCCAAAGCAATCCTGAGAAGGAAGAATAAAGCAGGGGGGATCTCGCGTCCCAACTTCAAGCTCTACTACAAAGCCACAGTAATTGAAACAATTTGTTACTGGCGCAAGAACAGACCCACAGACCAGTGTAATGGAGTAGAAAGTCCAGATATTAACCCAAACATATATGGTCAATTAATTTACGATAAAGGAGCCATGGATATACAATGAGGAAATGACAGCCTCTTCAACAGCTGGTGTTGGCAAAACAGGACACCTACATGTAAGAGAATGAAACTGCATTACTGTCTAACCGCTTACAGAAAAGTAAACTCAAAATGTATCAAAGACCTGAATGTAAGTCATAAAACCATAAAGCTCTTAGAGAAAAACAAAGGCAAAAATCTCTCGGACATAAACATGAGTAAGTCCTTCATGAACATATCTCCCCGGGCAAGGGATACAACTGCAAAAATGAACAAGTGGGAGTATATCAAGCTGAAAAGCTTCTGTACAGCAAAGGACACCATCAGTAGAACAAAATGGCATCCTACAGTGCTGGAGATTATATTCATAAATGACATATCTCATAAAGGGTTGACATCCAAAATATATAAAGAGCTCATGCAGCTCAACAAACACAAAGCAAATAATCTAATTAAAAAATGGGCAAAAGATCTGAACAGACAGTTCTCCAAAGAAGAAGTTCAGATGGCCTACAGGCACATGAAAAGATGCTTCACATTGCTAATCATCAGAAAAATGCAAATTAAAATCACAATGAGATATCACCTCACACCGGTTAGGATGGCCACTATCCAAAAGACAAACAACAACAAATGTTGACGAGGATGTGGAGAAAGGGGAACCCTCCTATACTGCGGGTGGGAATGTAAATTAGTTCAACCATTGTAGAATGCAGTATGGAGGTTCCTCAAAGAACTCAAAATAGAAATACCATTTGACCCAGGAATTCCACTCCTAGGAATTTACCCTAAGAATGCAGCAGCCCAGTTTGAAAAAGACATATGCACCCCTATGTTTATCGCAGCAGTATTTATAATAGCCAAGATATTTGTAGCAACCTAAGTGTCCATCAGTAGATGAATGGATAAAGAAGAAGTGGTACATATACACAATGGAATATTATTCAGCCAGAAGAAGAAAACAAATTCTACCATTTGCAACAACATGGATGGAGCTAGAGGGTATTATGCTCAGTGAAATAAGCCAGGTGGAAAAAGACAAGTATCAAATGATTTCACTCATCTATGGAGTGTAAGAACAGAGAAAAAAACTGAAGGAACAAAACAGCAGCAGATTCACAGAACCCAAGAATGGACTAACAGTTACCAGAGGGAAAGGGACTGGGGAGGATGGATGGGAAGGGAGAGGGATAAGGGGATAAAAAGAGGCATTACGATTATCAGACATAATTAGGCGGGGGGCACGGGAAGGGCTGTACAGCACAGAGAAGACAAGTAGTGATTGTATAGCATGTTACTATGCTGATGGAAAGTGACTGTAATGGGGTATGTGGTGGGGACTGGATGGTGCGGGGAGTCTAGTAAATGTAATGTTGCTCATGTAATTGTAGATTAATGATATGAAAATGAAAAAAAAAGAAAGGATTGCTTATATTAAGTAACATCAGTATGTTTATGTTTATATTTACTATCTTAGTCTACTCATACCCATTATCAGTTTTTTTGTATTTATCACCTATGCTCTGTTTTGTAAGTTAGAAATAGTTGCTTATTTCACTATTACCTCAGCTGTAATTTACCTAGGTTAAAAGAAAATATTTGTGTTTAAACTGAATTTCAAATCTCCTAGCAATTTAGTAATACAAAAATGCGTTAGGAAAACCAAATTTATCTTCACAACTTGTCTAAGGAAGTGAGACTCTCCTATGTTAGAGGATCTGTATCAACTTTTAACTTACTAATTGATAGACTGTACATTTTGCACTTGCTTGAATCTTTCAAACTATTGGAGTACCTTTTTATATTTGAAGTTTTGACTGTGGCTTTAAAATGTAACAACAGACTTGGGAACCAATTAGGTAATTTTACTCACCCCCTTATCTTAAAGTATTATATAACTTCTTGGTGGAACTTGGCTTTGGGATTAAAATATAACTCAGTATAACTTAGCTAGAACTTTCTTTTATGTGCTTTTTTCCATCTTATGTTTGTAAAAAATCAGTAGAGTCGAAAATTGTCATCTTGATAATTGGAATTGTGAAAGCCTTAAATATTTGAATTCAATGAGATTGATTTTAATGCAGATATTTTGATTAGCTATGGGGATATTTTCTTTTTTTCTTCTTAAAAGCATCAGGTTATGAGGGCTCTTTCATAAAATTTCAGAAAGAATTATTGACTGAATTGGTAGGTGAAAAAATTAAAAACGCAGATCAAATAATTGCTCTCTTTTAACTTCACTTTCTTTTTTGTTTGTTTTGCTTGTTAAATTTACATGGAAGCTGTGTGCTATGTTAGTTGTAATGTGATTTAGGGAACGGGGAGTAGGAACAACTGTTCAATCTACTCTAGATGAATGCTTCCAAACCTGTCATATGCAATTAGGGCTGTGCCTTTAATTCTTACGTTTTTTTTGAAATTGAAATATAGTTGATATAAAATATTGGTTTCAGGTGCACAACATAGTGATGCAAATTATATGCATTACTAAATGCCCACCTCATTCAGTGTAGTTGCTGTCAGCATAGAAAGATACTATGTATCTTTGACTGTATTTGCTGTATATACCCATGACTAATTTATTTTTTGATTGGATGTCTGTGTCTCTTTATTCCCTCACCTATTTTGACATTAAAAATTCTTATGTTTTGAAATATTTTTGTATTCAAGTTCAGTAACTGTCTAGGATAAATGGCTTGCTATAAGAGTCTAAGCAGTATTTTGGGGGGAATGGGGGAGAATTATTTGGCCTTGTTTAAATTTTTGTTTTCCTTTATTTTTAAAGAGATTGAATAATCCACAAGGTGTATGTGGGAATTTGAGAAGCTGTAGGGTCCCTAAGGTATTAGGGCCTAAAGAACCCATATGTTTGATTCATCTCTATCTCTAAATTCCCAGCTTGTAGTGTTAAATATATAGTAGTCTTCAGTAAATGTTTGAATTAATGAATCCATAGCATACACATTAAAAAGATCCTTTGGATTCTTTTGGGCCAGTGTTTCATTATTTTTCTCAAATTTTGGAGGGTCATCTTCAGAAATAATGACACATTATAGTTTCCCCATTTTCTCAAAGTTGGAAAGCTATGATTAGCTTTTTATAGAATTTAAAAGTTTTTATCCAGTGTTTCATGTTTTTGTACTTTTTTTGTTAACCAATTGATCATTTGTTTCTCAAATAATTCAAAGATGGAGTGACTAGTTTCTGAATCCAAGGTTATTCTTAGATACAGGTTACTCTTTTTTTTTATTAAGGTATTATTGATATACACTCTTATGAAGGTTTCACATGAAAAAACAATGTGGTAACTACATTTACCCATATTATCAAGTCCCCACTCATACCCCAATTCAGTCACTGTCCATCAGTGTAGTAAGATGACACAGATTCACTATTTGCCTTCTCTGTGCTACACTGTTTTCCCCATGATCCCCCACACCATGTGTACTAAACATAATACCCCACAATCCCCTTCTCCCACCCTCCCCACCCCCCACCCTCCCACACCCCTCCCCTTTGGTAACCACTAGTTCCATCTTGGAGTCTCTGAGTCTGCTACTATTTTGTTCCTTCAGTTTTGCTTCGTTGTTATACTCCACAAATGAGGGAAATCATTTGGCACTTGTCTTTCCCCACCTGGCTTATTTCACTGAGCATAATGTCCTCCAGCTCCATCCATGTTGTTGCAAATGACAGGATTTGTTTCCTTCATATGGCTGAATAGTATTCCATTGTGTATATGTACCCACCTCTTCTTTATCCATTCATCTACTGATGGACACTTAGGTTGCTTCCATATCTTGGCTATTGTAAAAAGTGCTGCAATAAACATAGGTGTGCATATATCTTTTTGAATCTGAGAAGTTGTATTGTTTCGGTAAATTCCAAGGAGTAGGTTCCTGGGTCAAATGGTATTTCTATTTTGAGTTTTTTGAGGAACCTCCATATTGCTTTCCACAATCGTTGAACTAGCTTACATTCCCATCAGCAGTGTAGAGGGTTCCCTTCTCCGCATCCTCGCCGGCATTTGTTGTTCTTAGTCTTTTGGATGGTGGCCATCCTTGCTGGTGTGAGGTGATATCTCATTGTGGTTTATTTTGCATTTCCCTGATTAGTGATGTGGAGCATCTTTTCATGTGTCTGTTGGCCATTTGAATTTCTTCTTTGGAGAACTGTCTCTTCATATCCTCTGCCCATTTTTTAATTGGGTTATTTGCTTTTTGGGTATAGAGGCATGTAAGTTCTTTATATATTTTGGATGTTAACCCCTTTTCAGATATGTCATTTTCAAATATATTCTCCTATACTGTAGGATGCCTTTTTGTTCTGTTAATGGTGTCCTTTGCCGTACAGAAACTTTTGAGTTTGATGTAGTCCCATGAGTTCATTTTTGCTTTTGTTTCCCTTGCTTGAGGAGATGCGTTCAGGAAGAAGTCACTCATGCTTATTTTCAGGAGATTTTTGCCTATGTTGACTTCTAAGAGTTTTATGATTTCATGACGTACATTCAGGTCCTTGATCCGTTTCGAGTTTACTTTTTTATATGGGGTTAAATAATAATCCAGTTTCATTCTCTTACATGTAACTGTCCAGTTTTGAGATACAGATTAATATACTATATTAATATGTAAATTACTAATATAGTAACATACTATGTTAGTATATATTATATACTGTGTAACTGAAGAACAGTCTATTTTAGAGTAGACGTGGGTTTGCATCTCATTTCCATTGCTTACTGATTGGGTGGTTCTTGGGTGAATTACTTAATTGTTTTTTAATACCAGCTGAAAAATTAATTAACAAGTACAATGCTCCTTGCAGAGCAACTGACAAATAGTAATATTTGTAAATGCTAATAATTATTACCAGCTTTTGACTCTATGTTTTCTAAAGGAAAAGCAGAGTTAATCATGTAAATTTAGGATGTGTTTGCCCTTGAGGGTGAGGAAAGATTATACAATCGATAAAATTGTGGCAGCATAGAACATTTCTATTTTTAAGGTATTGAGATCTCCATATGTGTTGTCTGATTATAGGCTACTTTTTCTTAAATCACCATCTCAAAAAGTCATTGAAATGGAAAATGAAAAGAATGTTTTAGTTGAGGAATAATGGTTGCTTACTTAAAAAAAATCTAGTTTAGTTTTTTTTGGAGGGATTACACAAGAAAAAGAAGTGTATAACACAGTGCCTACTATGTAATAAGCTTAAATGGTTGTGTGTGGATGGTGGTGGTGGTGGTTAAGAATATGGCTTCTCTGGTCAGAGTGCCATACTAGTGTAGTGACTTTGGGTAAGTCATTTAGCATTCTATTGTTTTTTCATTTATAAAGACAGATTAATATTATCTCTACCTCACAGAGTGAGTTTAAATGAGATGGAATATAAAGTGCATAGTACAAATTAACCACTCAATAAATATTAGATATTACTGTATGCTTTTGAGAGGTATCTTTGGAGTCTGGTTGAGTTGGTTTTGAGTTCTGCCTCAGTTATATCCTAACGTTGGGACCTTGAGCAAATTACTTGACAACTTTTTTTTTCATGTTTTCATATCTATAAAATGAGGATAATAGCCACTTTACTGTGTTTTTTGGAAGTATTATAAATACACTGGTACTCAATGAATGATACTTATCTTAGGCATAATGCCTGTAAGTTATGTTGGTAGTATTTTCTGGGGTTGGAAATGAGCTCCAGCTGGCTACATTTTTCCTTGACACTGATGGCTGTGTGAGTTGAGTACTTGGTCTAGAATCACGTCAGTTATACTTTTTCTATAAAAATAAAAGTTGATAATAACAGCTTAATATTATTTATATTTTATGAAATACAAATTAATGTACATTAGAATATACTTTTTTGTGATCTCTTATTTTTGTAGAACAGAGGTACAACAAGGTTTTGTAGAACAAAGGTTTGGGCTCAGGATAAAGAGATGCTATTCTGATATCCCCTAGAAGCCTTCTGCCCTGTGTATCCTGGAAAAGAGAAATCCTGCTCTTCTGGTTGTCTCTAGGATATAGAGGCTTTATAGAGAAGTGACAGTCATCTGCGTCTTTGAGGTAGACAGCCTAGAACTTGTCTTGCCTAGACAACACAGAACTCCTAATCAAAAGCAGAAGGTGGCTCTTCTTTATTGTTATATTTTTATTGTATGAACATAACTGTCAGTGGGATCAGGTAGCCCAACCACATTAGGTCTGCAAAGTCATGAGCAGTTTTCCCAGAAGAGGATTCAACTATTAGAATTTGCTGAGCACCAGTGACTAATGTAAAAAACTAGATAATCACCCACTTTAAACTGAAACTGTAGCATGCTCTCTTAAGGTTCTCAGACACGGAGAATATTAGCAAAAGGTTTGCATGTCCTTTTGGATATTGAAATCTCATGGCTTATTAGGGAGACATAATACGTAGTTGTGTGCACCTCCCTCCTTTTTTTTTTGAGAAAAGAATCTTGAAACACACACTATGGTTTAATAGAACATTCTTGCTAAGCATAACATTTCTGATGAGGAACAGTCATTTTTCATATATTTTCCTTCTTTTTTGGGAGGTTTGCATGTAAATGTCACTTTCACTGATTTTTTTTGAAATATAATTCACAGACCATAAAATTTATCATTTAAAGGTTTATAGTTGGGTAGTTTTAGTGAATTCACAAGGTAGTGTACCACTATTTAATTCCAGGTTGAGTATACATTTTAAGAAAGAATATCTTTTATAGTCTCCTGTGGGTTTAATCTGATGAAACAATTTAATTCTTACATTCTTTCCTGAACTACTGTCAGGAAAATGCCATGTTAATTGGCTTAAGACTTAGTACCCTCTTGGAACAAAATGTCAAAGTAAAAGGTATTAATTGGATTAAAGTTCAGTTAGAGAATCCCCTGCCTTCTGCATTCTTATCCCCCGAGTCCAGAGGCTACGATTTAGGGCTGGTATACAGTTCGGGGAGACATAGAATGGATGCTAAAAAACATTTAATTTTATGTTTATTGGTCATTTGCCTTATGTCCTTTATTTCACTTTCTATGGGAGTATTCATCTTTTTTAAAATTTATTTTTAGCAGCTTGTTATACATTGAAACATGTTATGTTTCAAACTTTTGCTTGCATTATTTGATATGTGGAAGCCTTACATTTTTATCGAGTTAAATTTATCAGTCTTTTTCTTTTTTATTTCTTCCTTGACATTATACTTAGTTCTTCCCCACCCTGATAGCTGAAATAGTTACTTTTTTTTTTCACCTAGTCATTTAACAATAACCAAAATCCTTTTGACATTTGTTTGGAATTTCGTTTCAGGTAAGAATCACATTTAGTTTTTTCCCTAATAGATAACAAGTTGTCCCATCATCTTTTATTGAAAAATCCCTTCCTTCTATTGACGTTTTGAATAAACTCATTTTTTCACTATGCTTTGTAACATGCCAGTTTTATCCTAAACCACATTCTTACTTGTACTAGTAAGGTCCTGAATTCTCTCTTCTGTTGCTTTGATTTGCCTGTGATTTTTTTATTACTAGTATTATATAATTTCTTTTAATCTGTCTTCTGCTATCTGGTAATATACCTTCTCTCCTTCTCCCCCATACCTTCTTGGTTATTTCTCCCCATGTTTTCTTCCAGATGTTGATTGAGTGCTTATATTTATTGAGTGCATAATATAGGTCAAGTTTTTTACATGTATTAGCACACCCAGTCCTCATAGCAACATAGAGATATTGGTATTAACATCGCGATTTTACAGATGCAAAAATTGAGATGCAGATAGGTTTAATACTTACTTTAAGATCACTTTAAGTTTAGGAACCAGGATTCAAACCCAGGCAGTCTGTCTTTAGAGAGCTCATGCCCTTAACTGCCATCACAAAGGTTAGATTATTTCATCAAGTTTCACAAGAACTTCTTTTAAAAAATTTGATGGAAGTATATTGAACCTGCAGATCAATTTGGAGATTTGCAACAATTAGAAAAAAATTTTTCTTTTCTCTAGCTTACTATATAATATACAAAATATGTGTTGGTTGATTGTTTATGTTATCAGTAAGGCTTCCAGTCAATAGTAGGCTATTGATAATTAAGGTTTTGAGAAGTCAAGAGTTATAAGTACATTTTTGACTTTTGGGAGAGAGATGAGGTGTGGGGGTGGTTGGAGTTCCAACCTCCATGTTGTTTAAGGGTCAACTGTGTATATTTTGATGGATTTATATCTAACTATTTCATTTTTTGGGGTACTATTGTGTTTTTAATTTCAAGTTTCCCTTTTTCATTTCTAGTATATATGAAAGTGATTAACTTTTCTATATTAAGCTTGTATCCTGCCACCCTTGCTGTAATTACTTATTCCAATAGTTTCTTGGTCAGTTCATTCAGATTTTCTACATGGACAATCATGTCATCCATGAATATATTCTTTATCAAGTTGAGGAAGTTCTCTGTATTTCTTGTATACTGAGTTTTTATTATGAATGGATATTAGATCTAGTGAAATGATTTTCTCCATCTATTTATATGCTCATGATTTTTTTTATAGTAGCCTGTTGATGTGAATGGAGTACATTAATTGATTTTTGAATGTTGAACCAATTTTGCATACCAATTTTTGCAACTGTTGCTCAGGGGACAACTCCAGATTGTCCAGTCTAATTGCAAGCAGAGCTTACGCTTGTGGTCCTATAGAACTGTATATATTTATATGCTTTAAAAGCTGCTGCTTGAGGGTCAGACTTTCAGTCAGGCTGAACCTAGGTGCTGACTGAGATCCCGCCCCTTTGGGACACTGACAGGTCTTGTCATACCCTCAAAAACTGGGAGCTATTAAAAATGAAATAGGCTGCTTGGACAATCACAAAAGTTTGAGAGACAACAAAGGGCTAGGGCAAGGTTGAGTGATAAGGTTCATCACCTACTCAAGGCCACTCCTTCAAGACTGGGAGAGGTAGCTGTTTTATCTAATGCACAGAAACAAACACACAGAGTCAAGCAAAATGAGGAAACAGAGAAATGTGTTCCAAATGAAAGGACAAGATAATACTTAAGGAAAAAACCTTAAGGAAACAGAGATAAGTAATTTTTCTGATAAAGAGTTCAAAGTACTGATCATAACAGTGCTTACAGAACTTGGGAGAAGATTGGATAAACACAGACCTTCAACAAAGAGAAAATATTAAAAAGTACCAAACAGAAGCCATAGAGCTGAAGAATACAATGAACTGAAAAGTACAGTAGAGGGGTTCAAGATGGAGCAGAAGAAAGGATCAGTGAACTTGAAGACATAATAGTGGGACTCACCCAATTATAGTGCAAAAAGAAAAAAGAATGAACAGAAGTGATGATAGCTTAAGGGATTTATGGGACAACATGAAGCTGACTAACACTTGCATTATTGGGTCCCAAAGGAGAAGAGGGAGACAGGGGCAGAAAACTTATTTGAAGAAATAATGGCTGAGAACTTCCCTTACTTAGGACAGACATTCAGATCCAGAAAGGCCAGAGAGTTCTAGAAAAGATGAACCCAGAGACCCATACAAAGACACATTATGATTAATATGTCAAAAATTTTAAATAAAGAATCTTAAAAGGGGCAAGAGAAAATAACTTGTTACATACAGGATACCCCCACCCGCACCCCACAACATAAGACTATCAGCAGATCTGTCATGATGTATTCAAAGTGCTGAAAGAAAAAACTTCTTTCCAGTATATTCTACCTGGCAAGGTTGTCATTCAGAATTGAAGGAGTGATAGTTTTCCAGACAAGCAAAAGCAAAGGAGTTTATCACTAAACCAACCTTCTAAGAAAAGCTAAAGGGACTTTTTCAAGCTTAAGAGAAAGAATGTTAATTCGTAACAAAAAAAACATCTGCAAAGTCTAAATCTCAATGGTAAAGGTAGATACATAGTAAAGGAGCAGATTAATAACTTCAAATCTAGTATGAAGTAATGTGAATTAATAAGGTTCTTTTGTGTCCTTTTCAGGGGCAGAGACATACTGGCATACACAGTACATATTGGTGTGTCTCTTGCTTAAATAAGTAGAATAGTGGATGGACTATTCAATAAACAGAGGTCATGGTAATTTCTTCCAGCACTGACTCAGTTCTTCAAAGCACAGAATTATGGTTGGTAAATGCTGTTCTAAATTATTCATGCTAATTTTCTTATTGCAAATTAAGAATACTTACTATTTCCACCATTGTAATGGATTGACTATAGTCATTCTAATTTTCATGTCTAATATCCCAGCCCATCCAATTTTTATTCACACTCAAATTTTCAGTTTTCTATTTTCATTCAAGAGCTACTTGAAAATGAATAGGTGCAAACACATAATCTAAAAGCAAGAAGCAGGCTAACCACAGTTGGCATAGAAAGAAATTGGACCATGTGCACAATGATTTTATACTTCTGAATGTGTTTGGTTATTTTGGGAAGAAGATAGCTTCCAGTTAGACTTTGCTGAATGTTGTTATACTGTTTCTAGTATATGTGAGAATTGTAGTTTTAGGCATCCAAATGAGGTGTTAATTTAGTTATATTGCTCATTTGACAAAAGTGATGTGGAATTTAAGAAATTAAAAATTATCTCACTGGGTAGAATTGCTAGAATGCAGTAGGTATGGGGAGTAAGTGTGTTAAATCAGTCAAAAATATTTAGTGAGCTCTTTGGGTTCAGAGCAGGGGAGAAGAACATGAATAGAAGAAATGCATATCCAATTTTCTGTAGCACTGGTAAGTTTTCTGTCCCTTATTCTCATATACCTTTAAAATGTTCTAAAGTAAAAATGTTCCCAGTGTTGTTATTTTTTGTATATGAAGATACATAAAAATCCTTTGTCAGGTTTTATATTCTAACTTTTGGAATATAATAGGTCAGACTTTTAACTAAGTGCTTCTAAAAGCAGTTTTGCTTTTGTGCACTTCCCTGTTTTACATGCTGAGTGGAAATGGATCTATCAGTTTTGAGTTCACAGTATAATGAGCTCCATGTTATTTAAAGGACTCCTGCAGACTTTCCAACTGCTGTTTCATTTGCTCTGAAATAATAGATTGCCATACATAAAGTAATATTATGCTTAGCATACTGCTGCATAATAGTGGACTTAGTAAATTACATTTTGAAATGACTTGTTAGAGTGGAATTCTTCAGCACATCACATAGAATGAGAATCTTAAGATTAAGTGACTTTAGAATTCATTCAGTTCAGCTTCCTACATGGTGCAGTAATCCATCTGCTATATCCAAAATAATTGACTTATTTATTAAACAGATATTTATTGAGCCGATAGTATGTGTAAGCACTGTGCCTGTGATGTGTTGGTGAGTAAAATAAAAACAGACATGACTCCTGCCCTTGTGCAGATAGTTCACCTTGTAGTTGAATGCTTAGTCAGTTGGTCATTCAGTCTCAGCAAGTTATTTTTTGATTCTAAATCCTCAAGTTGGGAAGAATTGACATCTTAATTTTGAGTTTTCTTATCCATGAAAACTGAGTGCCTCTCCATTTATCTTCTTCAGTTAATTCCATCAGTGCTTTGTAGGTTTCAACCTACAGCTCCTACACATATTTTAGATTTATACCTAAGTATTTTGTTTTTCTGTGCTATTGTAAATGGTATTGCTTTTTTAAAATTTCAAGTTCCATTTTCGTTGTTTGTATGTAGGGAAGTAATTGACTTTTGTATAATGACCTTGTATCCTGTGACCTTCCTATACTTGTTTTAGTAATTATAGGAGTTTTTTTGTAAATTCTTTGGGATTTTCTACATAGATAATAATGTAATCTGTGAATAAAGATAGCTTTATTTCTTCCTTTTCAATCTGTATGCCATTTTTTTTTGTGATGCTGAATCAGAGTGGGTAGAGAGGGCTTCCTTGTGTTGTTCCCAGTCTCACAGGGAAAGTGTCCAGTTTCTCTCAAGTATGATGTTAGCTGTAGGTTTTTTTGTAGATATTCTTTATCAAGTTGAGGATGTTTCATCAATTGCTAGCTTTCTGGGAGTGTTAGATTTTGTCATATGCATTTCTATATCAGTTGACATGGTAATTATTTTTCATTACCTTATTGATGTGTTTGATTATATTCATTAAGTTTTGAATGTTGAGCCAGTGTTGTGGTATAATTCTTTTTATACATTGCTGGATATGATTTAATAAATTTTGTCTATAGCTTTCTTGTAATTTGGTTTTGGTAATAGGATAATGATGGCTGATAGAATGAATTAGGAATTGTTTCGTCTCTTTTCTGGAAGAGATTGTAGAGAATTGCTATTATTTCTTCCTTAAATGTGTGGTAGAATTCACCAGTGAAGCCATCTGTGTCTGATGCTTTCCTTTTTTTTGAAAAGTTATTATTATTGGTTTAATTTCTTTAAAAACATAAGGCTGTGCAGGTTATCTGTTTTTCCTGGTGTGAAGTTTGGTATTTTGTGTCTTTCAAGGAACTGGTGACTGATCTAAGTCACCAAATTTATGGGCATAGAATTATTTGTAGTATTCCTTTATTATCCTTTTAATGTGCAGGGGAATTGGTAATGATGACCCTTCTTTCATTATTTATTTATTTATATCTTTTCATTTTCATGTTTTGTCTGGCTAGAGGTTATAAATTTTATTGATCTTTTCAAAGAGCCACCTTTTGGTTTTGGTTTTTCTGTATGACTTTTCTGTTGAAATTGCATTGATTTGTTATATTTTTTATTATTTTCTTTTATTTGCTCTTCTTTTTCTAGTTTCTTAAGGTTTCTAAGGAAGCTTAGGTCATAGATTTTAGAAATTTTTTTCTTTTCTAGTGTATGCATTCAATTCAATAAATTTCTTAGTTCTGCTTTCACTGCATTCCACAACTTTTGACAAGTTCTGTTTTCATTTTTGTTCCATTCAAAGTATTTTTAAGTTTCTCTTGAATCATCTTTGACTCATGATTACTTAGAAATGTGTTGTTTAATTTCCAAATATTTGGGAATTTTCCAGTTATCTTTCTGTTATTAATTTCTAGTTCAATTCCACCATGGTTTGAGAATGTATTTGTGTTATCTTTATTTTTAAAAAATTGTCCTGACATGTTTTATGTTCCAGAATAGGGTCTCCCTTGGTGAATGTTTCCTGTAGAAAATAGTGTATTCTTCTGTTGTTAGATGGGGTATTTTACAAATGTCAGGTAGATCAAATTGACTGATAGTGCTCTTCAGGTCCTTTGTATCCTTACCAATTTTCTGCCTGCTTGATCTGTCAATCTCAGGGGTATTGAAGCCTCCAACCATAATAATGGATTTGTCTATCTCTCTAGTCAGTTCTGTCAGTTTTTGCCTCATGTATTTTGACACTCTGTTGTTAGGTGCATACTCATTTAGAATTGTTATGTCTTCATGGAGAATTGGCCTTTTGTCACTAAATAATGCCCCTCTTTATCTCTGATAATATTCCTAGTTCTGAAGTCTTCTTTATCTAAAATGAATATAGTTATTACACCTTTCTCTTTCCTTCTTTCCTTCCTCCCTTCCTTCCTTCCTTCCTTCCTTCCTTCCTTCCTTCCTTCTTCCCTTCTTTCCTCCCTCCCTTCTTTCCTTCCTTCTTTCACTTCTTTATTATTACTTATTATTAACTAAAACTTAACATGCAAAAAATTTCAGGTCACCATCCTACAACCCAGTCTCCCCTCCTACACCCAAATATAACTTAGTATCCAGCAAATTGTCAAAGTTACTGTATTAGGTCTTACTACCAGTTTATGGCTCCAGCAGCTTCTGCTTCAGGTAAACAGATCTCAGTTGCTATGACTGAATTGCCTGTCTCTCCAGATTTCGGGATGGTAGTCTGGTCTGTGAGCTCAGTTCTGTTATGGACCCAGGGAACACTAATGATTTTTCAGCTAGCCTGGCCTTTTTTTGTTTTAAGGGAGTGATGACTTCCAAGATCTTTAGCTGAACCAAAAGTTGGATTATTTGCCTTTTTTTATTAGTGAACTGAAAGAGTTCCTCATGTAATCTGGATATAAGACTCTTTTAGATAATATGATTTGCAGGTGTTTTCTCATGCTGTGGATTTTATTTTTACTTTCTTTCATATTATCATTTTCAGTACAAAATTTTAGAATATTGGTACAGTCCAATTTATCTATTTTTTATTTTACTTTTGGTGTCATATCAGAAACTATTGCTTGGCCCAAGGTCATGAAGATTTACTCCTATGTTTTCTTCTAAGAGTTTTATAGTTATAGCCCTTACATTTAAGTCTATTACCTATTTTGAATTAAGTTTCGAGTAAGGTGTAAGGTAGGGGTCAACTTCATTCTTTTCCATGTGAATATTTAATTACCTCTGTACCATTTGTCAAAAAGATTATTCTTTCTCCACTTAAATCTAATTACTTGCCTGCTGAAATACTTTAAAGCTTTGATTTTGTATTCTCATATTTTTGTGTTTGTGTGCAAACTTGGTAAGTATGCCATCTCTATACTGATGTTCAAAGCATTGTTCAATCCAAGAAGGCAGCATGAGGCAGGCTTCTAGAAGTATCCCTAAAGCATTTCAAGGCAGGGCTTTATGATTGTAATGAGAACTATCTTAGTTCTGAGTACAATGAGAAGCTCTGGGCAGTGTTCTGAAGAGGTCACAAAATTACATATGGTAAACTAATAGTTTTCTTTTTAGCCTGGCAGAATATCTGACATTCTCTTGGGGCTAAAGAAAGCCTCTGTTAAAAGTGGACATCTTATTTGAATTGAGTATTAATTAGAATTAATACTAATAAACCATTAGTATTCATTAACATGCTAATCCAGGGTTACCTATCACTTATCTAAGAAGAATACTTTTGGGGAAGAGACAGGTAATTTGGAGGAATGGTGTGGAGAAAGTTCAGTGTTCTTAGTGATGTTCTGTTGAGGAAGATACCAACCCTAGGTCTCAAGAACATATGATGAGTCTTTAAAAGACAGTATAATGTAGTGGTTCAGAGCATATACTCTGAAGCCAGACTGCCTGGCTTGAATCCCAGCTCCACATTTGCTGTTTGGGAGAACATTAGCCTGGTTACTTCTTTTAACAAAAATTTGTTTAACACCCATCTGAACATCTGCTACATAGTAGGCACTACACTAGGCATGGGATAGTCCCTGGTAAACAAAACAGAACTGGAATTGGGGAGGAGGTTTATGAAGATACTTAGCATTAGGGGTGGCCTCAAGTTTCTCTGTCTTCCTTTCCATATCTCATCTCTTACTTCTCTCACCCATGCTCATTATGATCGAGCTTTCATGGCCTCCTTTCCATTTCTTAGTAGCCTTTTCTCACATTTGGGCTTTTTAGTATTTGCAACTTTTTCTGCTTGAGGACTTTCTCCCTAGTTCTTTCCATGGCTCACTCATTCTTGTTAAGCCCAAATGTCAGCCAGGTCCACATTACCTCTTGCTTTCTCATCACCTTTTGTAGTGTACTTACTCCAATATTTGGTCCTGATTTATTTTCTTCTATTATTTATATTATTTATCTCTTCCATAAGAACATTAGCTCTAGGAAGACTGGGACTGCATTGGTCTTAACTCATTGTTTAGTCTCCAGTTCACATTATAGTTTCCTGTGCAGAGTAACTCATTAAATATTTGTTGAATGGATGAATGAAAGCTGACAACCTGTAGGAGACAGCCATATGAATGTAAGTGGTAAGAACTAAGACCCTAAGTGGGAAAGAACTTTGTGATTAAAGAGCTGTAGTGATAAAGTGACAGAGGCAAGGGTGTGCTGAGCCTTGTAAGTCCTGGGAAGGAGTTTAGATTTTATTTCAAATTTAGTGAAAAGATTTTAGTTTGGAGTTTTAATGTAATCCAATTTATTTTCCAAAAGATTTCTTTGGCAGTTCTGTGAAGAGTAGATTAGAGAGGAGAAGAATGGCAGTAGGAGATGGGTTAGAAGACTTTTATAGTAGATGAGAACATTACTTGAATTAGGTTGTTAAAAATGGATATGAGAAAGATGAGATAGATGTAAGATTTGTTTTGGAGTGGGGCTGACATGATTGTCCATATGAAGAATGAAGTAGAGATGAACCAAAGATGATACCCAGATTTCTTGTTTGAGCAACTTGATAAAAAGGTGGTATTATTAACTGAAATGGAAAATCTGAATGAGGAACATTCAGCTTGGAGGAAACATTAGTAATTCCACTTTGGTCACATTTAAGATACTGATAAGAATTCCATTTGGAAATCAAGTAGAGAGTTGGATTCCAAATCAGAAATTTAGAGGAGACATTTGGATTATTATAGGAAGGGCCTGCAAGGGTAAAAATATGGCATCTAACACATACTGCATTTTCAGAAACATGTAATATACAACATGAGAAAACCTTGTGAGGACAGCTGCATGTGCTTGAAGGGTTTTGAAAAGGAAGGACATTAAGTCATTACGGATATAAATAATGGCTAGTTCATTACACTAGCCTATGAGTATATTTTTCTTTACTTTGATATTATTGGAAATTTTTATTTTTGATAAAATTTGGAGGTAATTTTTTTAAAACATAGCTTGAAGGGGAAGTAAATCTTTTTTTTCTTCTTTTTTCTTTTGACCAAGAGCAATGATGTTAGTGTCACCTAATGGCAAAATGAGACATTGCAGCCATATTTATATGAGGTATGAATAAAAGTAACCAAATGGAAAAGAACATTTCTGGGTAATTTTTGGCATGGATCAGCAGACTTAAAACAGTTACAAGGTCCTGTGTTCTTTAGTTCCAGCCTGCTTGTTCTACCTCTTTATCACATTACCCCTTTGGTCACTGAGCAGGTTGCTTAATAAATGGATTTTTTTTGTCTTTTAGGTTTAAGCCTAAATATTTACCTTTCAGAGAGTCCTTTCCTACCACTTAAGATTGCCCTTATATTCCTTGCAGCTGCTCTGTCACATTAAGCTGCTTTATTTTGTTCACAGCATTTAGAATTATTTGAAATTACCTTACAGGCAACTTGTCTGCCTATTCAGTCATGTAATCTTAGTGCTGAATACAGTGTCTGTTATGTAGTGTATATGTGCAGTTAAAATTAGTTGTGTGAATATTTGAACTTCTGGAAGTGATAGAGAATGTTGAGTTTTGTGGTATAAAGTAGAGCTGGATCCAGAAAATTTCACTCTATTTAATTACTGAAATATTGTTTGCTTCGTGAATGCAACGTGAAATCTCTGGCCTTTTTTCCCCCCCTCCTGCTGATAAGTGGTAATATGTCTAGGAAAGAAAAGATGTTTGGTATAGGGTGTTGAATTCTTCATTGATTTGTCAACCTCAGTGACAGAAAAAAAATGTATACCTTTGGTCTTGAGGAAAGTTTTTGCAGACATTTACATTTAAAAATAAAGTGATTTTAATGAATATATTTTGCATGTGTGAATTTGTAGATATTTCTAGTATCATGTTTAATTATTTATTGAAAAGAACAAAAACTATTTCTAGGAGAAATGGAGACAAACAGTAGTCAGTCTGTTTAGTTGAGATATGGGCAGGTTTCTGCTGTTTTTCAGGTAACAATACGATTCTTTTAGTCTGGAAACTCAGGGTGAAGAGAGTACATTTCCATTATGTGGCCTAGTCTAAGAAGCTTCCCTAGTTTTGAGGTAATATCCAACCAGCAGAATTTTTCTTCACATGAACCATTTTTAAAGGACAAGTGTTGATCAAGTATTTATTAGTTCATGTTTTTATTCAATAGTATTTTTGTTTTTAAACCACTGTGGTTTGGCCAGGTGGATGTGAGAAGAGAAGTTTTGAACTGAAATGGAGGTCAGAGCTTCATTACAGAAGGTTACTGGGTCATCGGATCCTGTGGCTACACAAAACAGCGAAGAATTTGTTTTGGTTTCTCAGCATGCAGATGATACGTCTACAAAAGATGGTGAAAAACCTGAACTGAAGGTATTTCTTTCTTTTCTACAAATGATACTATTTTAAATTATTGCTTTTTTAACTAGGCGAAACTTTGGAGATGTGTAAGATCCAAAGGTTTTTTCTCAAGTGTACTGTCCTTGAGAAGAGAATCAATGTTTGATTTATACAGAGCCTAATTATTTGGATGGTGTATTTTTAAAGTTTTTTTGCTTTTAATTTGGAATAAAGGATAATTTGCACATTAGATTTAATGGTTAAATCTTACATAAATTTATTTGGATTTTTTGTGTCTTTAGTTGCTGAGTTTTAAAAGTTAATTATATAAATAGTTATGTTCTACTTTCATTTCTGAGACTGATTTTTGTGTTGAAGATCAGCTGGTAACACTGGTTGTGGTTTAATAGTTGAATATTTTTTAAGTTTTATTGTTTTTAAGTCTTTTTGTTGTTTAAGTTTTACTGTTTTTAGCAGTTAAGTTTATTTCGATATGATTTTTTTTTCCATCTCTATTGCCTTTCCTAACTCAAAGAAAAAGAACCAAACCTAGGTGTACATGCACAAGAACTGTATAACCACCTCTAGAAATAGGAATAGAGAAATTAATCAAAAGTGCTACATATTGTTTATGACTTTAATATTTAATGACTTTATTTTATTAACTGTGGTATCGAAGTTATATTAGTATATCAATCTAATACAATTTTATGAAAATCAAATTATTAAATACCTATTTTATATTATGTTGAGGATAAACAGCTTTATTAAAATAATGAATTTAAATTTATTCAAGTGATTTACATTTAAATAAATATAAATTTATTCAAATATCTATATTAGTATTAAAGTATTTAATTTAAAACATTTATTTAGTTAGGCTTATGTCTCACTTTTAAGAAAAAGATGAGTCAACTTAAATATAAAGAAATGAGTAATATCCTCTTAACAGCTAGCAAGCAAAGTTTGTAAAGAGATCAGAAATATGTTTATGCCATGGTAAAAAGAAATGGGATCTTTTAAGTGATATTCACAGTAAGTCACTGTTTATTTACTTATCATTTTCCCTTTTAAAATATATACATTTAAGATTACCTGGTTTTTAGAACATATTCCTAAAAAAATAAAAATAAAGAAAAGGAAATCTCTGTAAATAAGATCTGAGATCAGATGTAGTTAGGTAGAACTGTATAAATTCTTGATATTATTCGGTAACTGTATTTAAATCTAAATATTTAGATTGTTTTAATTTCTTCTAGAAATGAAATATTTTCATTAAGCTTCAGAACCACAATATGATTGAAACAGAATTGTCTTTCTTTGTCTATAGATAATTTCTAATGGTGATGAACAATTGGAAAAAGCCATGGAAGAGATTTTAAGAGATTCTGAGAAAGGGCAAAGCTGTCTTATTGATTGCCAAGATTGCAGTGAGATTTCAGACCATTCACTTGGAAATGTTTCAGTCAGCCAAACAAATAAGCCATCTCTTCAGTTAATTTTGGACCCATCGAATATTGGTACTGTATTGAACTTTTAGAAACCGTAAGAGAAATGGGATAAAGTGATAATGTAAATTTTAAGATGAAAATTAGAAAAATCCTATTAGTTTTGTTTTCTAAGAACAGGACCAGTTCTGGTTGGGAGTTCTTACTTTGGTTCTTAGGTTTCTGTCTCTACCTGTGAAATCAGTCCCCCAGTGTTCTTTGACAACAGGAACTTAATTTTATCCCTATTACATAGCACAAAGTAGGCCCTCAGTAAATACTTACTGAACAAATGAACAAAATTCTTGGGTATCAGAGAATAGTGTAATGGACACAGTCTTTCATATGATGTGTCTTTTTGCTCAGTTTGACTACAGTTATTTCAAATAGGGTTTGTGGTGGGAATACCAGCTTCTAAGTCAAAATGGTTTTATGTGCATGAAAAGCCAAACTAAACTAAACACAACTCCTACTTCAGCTGGTTTAAACACTACGGGTGTCCTTTGGTCTGGACTCTGAAGGTGTTCCTTTGTAAACTGTCTTTGATCTTCTCCACATGACCTTTCTCCTTAATTGGCTTCCTTTATGGTTACAAAGTGGTTAGCAGCAGAAATAGCTAATTAAGGCCAGGTGATTTGTTCATCCTGGTGGCAGAAAGGTTCTGTTCTTCTATCCATTGAACAAAAGTTGAGTGTTTTACTGTGATTGGACCAATTGAACCATTTCCTAGTAGTTTGAGGAATTTCATGAACTGATAGGTTACATTCAAGTCCCTCAATATGTGACACTGGCAGAGGTGATGAGATTATTCTGACTGGGTTAGGGCGCTCCTGGTCCATTTCTGAATGTTGGTGTAGGGTAAGTATAGATAAAGGCAAAGTGCTACACAATTGGGCTATGATGGCCCTAACTTACACTATACACAGAATTTATTCCTAGTGCATGAAATGTTTAAATGTGAAAAATAAATCTGTAAGAAGAAAATATTGGAGAATATTTTTATAGATCATAAATGAAAAGATAGTTGTATTTTAATACATAAAAACTTAAATCTTCTGAATGAGAAAGGTGTCATAATAAATATGGTTAAATGACAATCTAGGAGAAGATATTTGCAATGTGTTGGGGATTCCCAAGAGCACCCCTTTGTTTGGTGATTCACTATAAAGAATCATAGGTCCCAGCATGTAGTCATACTCATGGCTAGATTTAAGTTTATGTATACACACACACACACACACACACACACACATACACAGACACACATTTTTAAAATTAAACTTATGAGATTGGAAACAAACCTTACAAAGTATTAATTTTTGTTAATTCTTGATGTAAGGGAACATGAGAGATTATATCGTTAATTGTGCTTTGCTTTATCTTTTAAATTTCTTAAATCCCCTCTTCTTTCAAACAACCCAAAGCATACAAATCAGGATTCATATGATTAAGTTATTTTTTTTGTTACTATGTTAATTGAAAAGAAGAAATGCCTTTTATCATCTAAGTTAGCTCTCATGAGTTGTCAGAATCAATTATCCTTTGCAATGGCTTGGATAGTTTCTTATTTCTGAGCATATTTGATAGGGACTGTGTATTGTTTACCTTTTTATATTCTAAACACCGATTACACTAAATATATTTTGAAAAATCTTTTGCTGAAAACCTTGGGAATTTCCTTTGCTTTACAGGTTTTTAGTATTTTATAGATTTTTAGTTTTCATTTTCAGTAAAAAGGCATGCTATAGTCTGAATGTTTTTGCCCTTCCCAAAATTCATATATTGAAATCCTGACACCCAAGGAGATGGTATTAGGAGGTAGGCCTTTGGGAGGTGATCAGGTCATGAGGAGGGACCCTCATGACTGGGATTAGTGCCCTTATAAGAGAGACCCAGAGAGCTAGCTTGTCTCTTCTGCCACTGAGGACACTGAAAAAGTGCCACAAACCAGAAGGTGGGCTCACACTGGATGTTGAATCTGCCAGTGCCTTAATTTTAGAGTTCCTAACTGTGAGAAATTATTGTCTGTTTATAAGCTCCTGAGTCTGTGGTATTTTGTTATAGTAGCCTGAACTAAGATAAAGCATTTCAACTGCCTTGTCATAGTTGGAATAAAGATGGTTTTTGCTAACAGAATTGTTGTGGTTGTTTTAAAAGGACACATAATGTCATTGATCTTATATTCTGGCTGCTTGGGTTCAGCTCTTAACATGAGATCTTTGCTAGTTTACTATAATGTACTAAAATATTTTTTGGCTACAAAGATGGGCTTTCTTTTTCATGCTCTTTGTTACTCTTTCTATTGAGGAAGTGATGCTGGAGTTGGAGAAATGTGACTTAAATAGGACTGAATTTATATTAGGTAGAAATGAATTCCTTTCATTAATGTACAATTTTACCAGGTCTAAAAGTGTTGCTTTGCTGAAAATATTTTGCTATTTGTCTGCTCAACTCAGGATCCCTACTAGTCATGACTGGATAATTAACCTGAGCTTTGAATACGTGAAGGCTGCAGTTATGATTCATTTAGTTGTGGATGAGATATGGTCAAGGTGGTGCCCAGGATGATGTGTGTTTGCTATAATTGGTTGCTAAAAGGACTACTGGCTCTAAAATTTCATTTGATATATATTGAGAGTCTAGTCTTTTAGACACTGTTAGTAAGTGCTGGGAATGGAAACAGGATAGAACAGTTCCTTCCCTTGAAGAGCTGATACTCTCTGTAATTAGGAGAAGAATAAGAATTACATTTTGCTTTTAATTAATCCTGTTTTAGTTAGACCTTTCATAGAGGTTAAGACATGATATCTGGAGTTCAGACCTGGGTTTGAAATCAGGCTCTGCCTGTGGTTATATGACCTTGGGCAACCTATTTAACTTTAACAGTTTCCTAATCTGCAAAATAGAGAGAAAATAGAACCTGCCTCATAAGGATTTGGAGGATTAAATGATATTATTCATGTAAAGTATTTTATAAAATGCCTGGCACAGATTAAAGATGGCGACATGAGAGGTGAGACACAGGCTTCCTCCTAAAACTGCATATAATATGAAAATATAATTAATGCAACTAATCCTGAAAGAGCAACAGGAAAGAGGACTGCACCAGACTGCATACACCTGGAGAAAAGAGCAGACCTCACAGAACAGGGTAATGTACCAAAGCTGTGGCCCAGCAGGACCCAAGCCCGTTCCCACTCCAGGTCACCAGCGGAAGGAAGAGAAACGGAGCAGGGAGGGAGTGGAGGCTTGGGACTGCTGAATACCTAACTCCGGAGATCTGATCTGGGAGCACAAACCTACATTTCATGGTGCTTGCATGATACTCTTGTTATTACGGGGTTGGAAAGCTAAGACAGGTAGAATTCCTGGAGAGACTGAGATTCCAGCTACTTGTGGAAAGCAGGGATCCATATCCGGCTGCTCTGGGGCAAAAGAAAGGCGGGCAGTCTGAGAGACTTCCTAACAAGGAAGGCCTTAGCAAGACGGCTGCTAAAGGGGCAAGGATTGCACAGAGCTTACTGCCGAGGGGAGAGGACAGGTAGACAAAATTGTCTGGGTGCACTCTGCCTAGCAGGTTGGGAGCTTTGCCATACAGACTCTCATATTTAAGGAGGAAAAAGAAATCTTCCTCCTTAGACAATCTTCAGGTGCTCCAGCTCTCTGGCTGGCTACACAGCTCCAGGGATCCCCTCCGTGATACACAGCCTACTGCACCTTTCTCCTGGCCAGCCCCACCTGGCTCGCAAACCGGCCAACCCTACCCTGGTGTTAGGCCAGCCAGAGGGAAGATCTGTCTACAGCAATTACAAATGCAAAGAATAGAGGCTTATACCTGTGTGCTCGGCCCACTGGTTCAGGCAGTGGAGAAAGGCATAGCAGCCGGGAATCAGGAAACAGCTCTTGCCTCCCCCCAGGCACCAATACCACTCCCTTGTGACCCCCGACATTGCTTCAGGGGCAGAGCAGCTCCAGGGAGTAGAGCTCCTGGGCACTAGAGGGTGCCATATACAAATATGAAACGCCAAAGGAACCTGGTTCAGAGTAAAATTATTAATACAACTCCTGAGAAAGATTTAAATGACATTGACCTCATAACTCTTCCTGAAAGGGAGGTCAAAATAAAAATCATTAACATGCTCATGGAGGTACGGAAAGATATTCAAGAACTCAGGAATGAATTCCAGTCGGAGATCTAATCATTGAAGAGCACAATTGATGGTACTAAAGCAGATTGGATATGGTGGAGGAGACGATAAATGAAGTAGAAACTAGAGAAGAGGAATACAAAGAAGCTGAGGCACAGAGAGAAAAAAGGATCTCTAAGAATGAAAGAATATTGAGAGAACTGTGTGACCAATCCAAATGTAACAATGTTCACATTATAGGGGTACCAGAAGAAGAAGAGAGAGAAAAAGGAATAGAAAGTGTCTTTGAGGAAGTAATTGCTGAAAACTTCCCCAATCTGGGGAAGGAGATAGTCTCTCAGGCCATGGAGATGCACAGATCCCCAACACAAGGGAACCAAGGAAGACAACACCAAGACATATAGTAATTAAAATGGCAAAGATCAAGGATAAGGACAGACTATTAAAAGCAGCCAGAGAGAGAAATAAGATCACATACAGAGGAAAGCCCATCAGGCTATCATCAGGCTTCTCAACAGAAACCTTACAGGCCAGAAGGGAGTGGCATGGTGTATTTAATGCAATGAAGCAGAAGGGCCTCGAACCAAGACTACTTTATCCAGCAAGATTATCATTTAAATTTGAAGGAGGGATTAAACAATTTCCAGATAAGCAAAAGCTGAGAGAATTTACCTCCCACAAACCATCTCTACAGCGTGCTTTGGAGGGCCTGCTATAGGTGGAAGTGTTCATAAGGTTTAATAGCTGTCACCAGAGGTAATAAAACTACAGTAAAGAAAGTAGAACAGCTAATTGCTAAGCAAATGCAAAATTAAATTAACTATCCCCAAAGTCAATCAAGGGATAGACAAAGAGTACAGAATATGATACCTAATATATAAAGAATGGAGGAGGAGGAAAAAGGAGGAGAAAAAAAAGAACCTTTAGACTCTGTTTGTAATAGCATATTAAGTGAGTTGTTAGACTCTTAGATAGTAAGGAAGTTAACCTTGAACCTTTGGTAACCACGAATCTAAAGCCTGCAATGGCAGTAAGTACATACCTATCGATAATCACCCTAAATGTAAATGGACTGAATGCACCAATCAAAAGACACAGAATCACTGAATGGATAAAAAAAAGAGAGACCCATCTATATGCTGCCTCCAAGAGACTCACTTTAAACCCAAAGACATACACAGACTAAAAGTGAAGGGATGGAAAAAGATATTTTTTGCAACTAAAAAGGAGAAGAAAGCAGGAATTACGGTACTAGTACCAGACAAAATAGACTTCAAAACAAAGAAGGTCACAGAGACAAAGAAGGACATTACATAATGATAACAGGGTCAATCCAACAAGAAGATATAACCATTATAAATATCTATGCCCCCAACAAAGGAGCACCTACATATGTGAAACAAATAGGAACAGAATTAAAAGGGGAAATAGAATGCAATGCATTCATTCTAGGAGACTTCAACACTCCACTCACTCTGAAGGACATATCAACCGGACAGAAAATAAGTAAGGAGACAGAGGGACTGAACAATACATTAGAACAGATGGATCTACTGACATCTACAGAACTCTACACCCAAAAGCAGCAGAATACACATTCTTCTCAAGTGCACACGGAACATTTTCAAGAATAGATCATAGACTAGGCCACAAAAGAGCCTTGGTAAATTCAAAAAGATTGAAATTGTACCAATCAGTTTTTCAGACCACAAAGGTATGAAACTAGAAATAAAATATGCAAAGAAAATGAAAAATCCCACAAACACATGGAGGCTTCACAGCATGCTTCTAAATAACCAAGGATTAATGACCAAATAAAAACAGAGATCAAGCAATATATGGAGACAAATGACAACAATAATTCAACACCACAAAATCTGTGGGATGCAATGAAGGCCGTGCTAAGAGGAAAGTATATTGCAATACAGGCCTACCTCTGGAAAGAAGAACAATCCCATGTAAGCAGTCTAAACTCACAGTTAACAAAACTAGAAAAATAAGAACAAACAAATGAGGCCCAGAGTCAGTAGAAGGAGGGACATTATAAAGATTAGAGCAGAAATAAATAAAATTGAGAGTAATAAAACAATAGAAAGAACCAATGAAAGCAAGGGTCTGGTTCTTTGAGGAAATAAACAAGATAGATAAACCCCTAGCCAGACTTATCAAGAAAAAAACAGAATTTACTCACATAAACAGAATTAGAAATAAGAAAGGAAAAATCACTACAGACACCACAGAAATACAAGAATTATTAGAGAATATTATGAAAAATCATATGCTAACCAGCTGGATAACATAGAAGAAATGGATAACTTTTTAGAAAAATACAACCTCCCAAGGCTGAGCAGAAAGAAACAGAAAATCTAAACAGACCAAGTACCAGCAACGAAATTGAACAGGTAATCAAAAACCTACCTAAGAACAAAACGCCTGGATCAGATGGCTTCAGCGCTGAATTTTATCAAACATTTAGTGAAGACCTAAAACCCATCCTCCTTAAAGTTTTCCAAAGAGTAGAAGAAGAGGGAGTACTTCCAAACTCATTCTATGAAGCCAGCATCACTCTAATACCAAAACCATGCAAAGACACCACAAAAAAGAAAATTACAGACCAATATCCCTGATGAACATAGATGCAAAAATATTCAACAAAATATTAGCAAACCGAATTCAAAAATACATCAAAAAGATCATCCACCATGATCAAGTAGGATTTATTCCAGGGATGCAAGGATGGTAAAACTTATGCAAATCCATCAACATCATCCACCACATCAACAAAAAGAAGGACAAAAACCACATGATCATCATCATAGAGGCTGAAAAAGCATTTGACAAAATTCAACATCCATTCATGATAAAATCTCTCAAAAAATGTGTATAGAGGGCAAGTACCTCAACATAATAAAGGCCATATATGACAAACCCACAGCCAACATCATACTTAACAACGAGAAGCTGAAAGCTCTTCATCTAAGATCAGGAAGAAAACAAGGATGCCCACTGTTCCCACTTCTATTCAACATAGTACTGGAGGTCCTAGCCACGGCAATCAGACAACACAAAGAAATAAAAGGCATCCAGATTGGCAGGGAAGAAGTGAAACTGTCCCTGTTTGCAGATGACATGATATTGTACATAAAAACCCTAAAGAGTCCACTCTAAAACTACTAGATCAAATATCTGAATTTAGCAAAGTTGCGGGATACAAAATTAATGCGCAGAAATCTATGGCATTCCCATACAGTAACAATGAACTAGCAGAGAGAGAAATCAGGAAAACAATTCCATTCACAGTTGCATCAAAAAGAATAAAATGCCTAGGAATAAACCTAACCAAGGAAGTGAAAGACCTATACTCTGAAAACTACAAGACACTCATGAGAGAAATTAAAGAAGATACCAATAAGTGGAAACACATCCTGTGCTCATGGATAGGAATAATTAATATTGTCAAAATGGCCATCCTGCCTAAAACAATCTACAGATTCAATGCAATTCCTATCAAAATACTAATAGCATTCTTCAACGAACTAGAGAAAATCTTTCTAAAATTCATATGGAACCACAAAAGACCCAGAATAGGCAAAGGAATCCTGAGAAGGAAGAATAAAGCTGGGGGCATTATGCTCCCCAACTTCAAGCTGTACTATAAAGCCACAGTAATGAAGACAATTTGGTACTGGTGCAAGAACAGGCCCATAGACCAGTGGAACAGACTAGAGAGCCTAGATATAAACCCAACCATATATGGTCAATTAGATATGATAAAGGAACCATGGGCATTCAGTGGGGAAATGACATCCCCTTCAACAGCTGGTGTTGGCAAAACTGGACAGCTACATGTAGGAGAATGATACTGGGTTATTGTTTAAACCCATACACAAAAGTAAACTCGAAATGGATCAAGGACCTGAATGTAAGCCATGAATCCACAAAACTCTTAGAAGACAACATAGGCAAAAATCTCCTGAATATAAGCATGAGCAACTTCTTCCTGAACGCATCTCCTCCAGCAAGGGAAACAAAAGCAAAAATGAACTCATGGGACTACATCAAACTAAGAAGTTTTTGTACGGCAAAGGACACCATCAACAGAACAAAAAAGCATCCTACAGTATGGGAGAATATATTTGTAAATGACATATCCGACAAGGGGTTAACATCCAAAATATATAGAGAACTTACATGCATCAACACCCAGAAAGCAAATGACCCAATTAAAAAATGGGCAGTGGATATGAGGAGACAGTTCTTCAAAGAAGAAATTCAGATGGCCAACAGACACATGAAAAGATGCTCCACATCACTAATCATCAGGGAAATGCAAATTAAAACCACAATGAGATATCACCCACACTGGTAAGGATGGCCAGCATCGAAAAGACTAAGAACAACAAATGCTGGTGAGGATGAGGAGAAAGGGGAAGCCTCCTACACTGCTGGTGGGAATGCAAATTAGTTCAACCATTGTGGAAAGCAATATGGAGGTTCCTCAAGAAACTAAAAGTAGAAATACCATTTGACCTGGGAATCCCACTCCTTGGAATTTACCCAACGTATACAACTTCTCAGATTCAAAAAGACTTATGCACCCCTATGTTTATGGCAGCACTTTTTACAATAGCCAAGATATGGAAGCAAGCTAAGTGTCCATCAGTAGATGAATGGATAAAGAAGAGGTTGTACATATACACAATGGAATACTATTCAGCCATAAGAAAGAAACAAGTCCTACCATTTGCAAGAACATGGATGTAGCTGGAGGATATTATGCTCCATGAAATAAGCCAGGTGGAGAAAGACAATGCCAAATGATTTCCCTCATTTGTGGAGTATAACAATGAAGCAAAACTGAAGGAACAAAATAGCAGCAGACTCAGAGACTCCAAGAAGGAACTACTGGTTACCAAAGGGGAGGGGTGTGGGAGGGCGTGTAGAGAGGGTGGTAGAAAGGGATTGAGGGGTATTTTGTTTAGCACACATGGTGTGGGGCACCACGGGGAAAACAGTGTAGCACAGAGAAGGCAAACAGTGAATCTGTGGCATCTTAGTACACTGATGGACAGTGAGTGCATTGGAGTATGGGTGAGGACTTGATAATATGGGTAAATGTAGTAATCACATTGTTTTTTCATGTGAAACCTTCATAGGAGTGTATATCAATAATATCTTAATAAAAAAATAACAAAATAAAATTCCTGGTACAAAGTAAGTACCAAATAAAATATTTGTCATCATTGTCATCATCATTAGTATTAGAAATCTTGAACCCCAAAATAAAATCACATAAAATCTTAGTCCAATCCAAGTTAATTAAACACACCTTCTTTAAATGGGCATGGGGCAAGGTGTAGGCCCTTTATCTCCACTGAAGCACCTTAGCAAAACCACTGATCTATGGAGCGACGCCTTTTGATAAACATTTAGATAATAATTTTCTTTGAGGTGTTACTCTATTCTTGTCTCCATAGCTTCTGATGAGAAATCTGCAGTTTCCCTATTTCTCACTGGCTGTTTTTCTCTGCTTTCAATATATATATTTTTTATCTTTGCTTTTCAGCAGTTTTATAAACTTATATGGGTGTGGTTTTCTTTGAGTTTATCTTTGTTAAGGGCTCACTGAGTTTCTTCAATGTTTAAATTCATATCTTTCATCAAATTTGGGAATTTTCAGTCATTATTTCTTAAACAAATCTTTTTTTTTTTGCACTAATCTTTCTCTTCTCCTCCTGAGACCCAGAGAACAAAGATATTATTTTCATATTGTTCCACAATTCCTAAGACTCTTTTCATTGTTTCCCAGTCATTTTCTCTGTTCTTCAGTTATGTTCAAGTTCACTCATTAGTGTTGTTTCCATTCTTTTGAGCCCATCTGGTGAATTTTTAATTTTAGATACTTTATTTTTCTGTTCTTAACTTTACCTTGGTTCTTTTTACATTTTCTTCTTCTTTGCCAAGGATTTGTATGTTTCTGTTCATTTCAGTTGTGTTCACCTTTATATCGTGGAGCATGGTTATACTACCGATTTTTAAGTCTTTGGTAATTCCAACAACTACATCATCTTGGGTCTGGTATCTGGAAATTTTTTTTTCCCTTGAGAATTGGTTACTTTTTTTTTTTGTTCGTTACATAATTGGAATGTTTCTCAGACTTTCAATCTTAAATTTTGAGATTCTGTTTCCAGATAAAATCCTCTACAGAATGTTGATTTTGGTTTATTTTAGCAGGCAGTTCGCCTTTTTATGTCCCAAGTGCAAATTCTGTCTTGCTTTCTGGTTCCAAAGTCAGCTCAGTTCTCAAAACCTTTGCTATTATGTGTCTTTGGTTTCTTCCACACATGTACAGCATGGTTGTAAGCCCAAGACTTGTGTTCATATACAAAATTGGGGGATTACCTTTTTCAGCTCTCTCCTCCTTGGGGTTTTCTTTACACTCTTGGGCTTCTTGGGGTCCATTTTCCTTCTTCCCCTGGGTAGAAAGACAGAGATTTCTCAGTTGTTGTTTTTATTCCTTTTGTTCTGCCTGATAGTCTTGCATGTCAGGAGTCAACTTTAGGACAAAGTAGTGAGAGAAAAGAGAAAAAATAACAAGAGGTTTCCTTTTCCATTTTTGAATCACAGGCGCAAGCCTGTTTGCTTAGGCATTCTAGATGTTGAGTCAGATTTTTCTCTCCCAAGTTTTAGATGCTTGTGGTACTCCCTGACCTCCTTCAGGGCAGCTCCATAACTGGGTAGAACTTGGAGAGAAAAAAGAAGAAAAACAAAAAGTTATAATTCCCCAAACACTCTCTGGTTTATAAGAACTCTATTTTCTGTCCTTTGGCCAGAAAGATTGGATTTCTTTCAATTTTGCTGCTCCCTGCATACTTCTGCAACTTGGGTTGCCATTAGGTCAAGTCTGAGAGATAAAGGATGGAAAAAAGGCTACTCACACTATTCTGGTAGTTCTTCAAGTTTTGACTCCTCTCTCCAGTCTGTCTATTCTTGTTTTCTTTTTTAAGAAGAATCCTCAGTAGTTACTTTTTATGTTCTATGCAGTGTTTTCAGTTAAGAGAGAGAAGCTATAGCACACTTACTACTTCAGCTTGACTGGTTCAAGTTTGAGCATCTTCAGTTCTGCCAGTTTTTGCTTCAGGTATTTTGAAGCTCTTGGTTTTAGGGCTTATAGCCAGTTAAAATTATTATGTTTTCCTGACCCTTTTATGTTGATCTGACCCTTTTATCATTGTGAAATATCCCTCTATCCTCTGTTAATATTCCTTATTTTGAAATCTTAACTTTTCTGATACCAACAGCCACTCTAGTTTTCTTATAATCAGTGTTTGCATGGCATATCTATTTCTATTTTTTAAACTTTTAATTAACTTGTGTCTTTATATTTAAAGTGTGTGTTCCTTGTAGAAAGCATATAATTGAGCTTTGTTTTTTAAATCCAGTCTGATGAACTGTCTTTTAATTGATGTGTTTAGCCAGGGGACAGCAAACTATTTCCTATGGGCCAAATTCTGCCCACTGTCTTCAGTATGAGGTAAAAATTGTTTTTAAAATTTTAAAGGGTTAAAAATAAGCCAAAAGGAGAATATTTTGTAATACATGAAAGTTAAATAAAATTCAATTTTCAGTGTCTATAAATTAAGTTTTGAATTTTGTAAAAAAAACATGGAAGGCTGTTTTTTCTTTTGTATGAATATCTGCTTAATATCCAAGGTTTTTTTCTCTTGGCCCACAAAGCCTCAAGTATTTATAACATGGCTCTTTATCATAGAAAGAGCTGATGACCCCTGTGTTCAACAATTTGTTTATCTTTAATGTAATTTGTTATGTTTGGCTGTAAGTGCTCCCACTGTCCTTTCTGTTGGTTTTTCTTTGTCCTTTTTTTGTTTTTTTTTCTCCCTTTTTTCATTCCTTCCCTTGGATTGAGTATTATTATTATTATTTTTTGTAGGGGTGATGGGACAGGGTGTGTGTTGGTTGGAGGCCCACTCCACCGCATGCTAACAGGACACACTCTCTCCAGGTGGCTTTGATTTTTTTTTATTAAGGTATCATTGATACACACTCTTACGAAGGCTTCACATGTAAAACATTGTGGTTACTACATTTACCCATATTATCAAGTCCCCCCCCATAACCCATTGCAGTCACTGTCCATCAGTGTAGTAAATGCCACAGAGTCACGACTTGTCTTCTCTGTGCTGCTATATTGTCTTCCCCGTGACCCCCCACATGGATTGAGTATTTTTAATACTCCATTTTATCTCCATTACCAGCATATTAACCATCTAATCTTGTTTTATTATTTTAGTGGCTGTTCTGGGGTTATAACCCAAGTCTTTAACATGTCTATGTTTTAATAATATTCTACCACTTCAAGTATATTGTAAGGATCTTCCATTTCTTCCCTTGCAGACTTTATGCTTTTGTTCTCATTCATTTTGCTTATATATATGTTAAAAATTCTACGAAATACGATTTTTTTTTTGCTTTAAATAGTCTGTTATATTTAAAAGAAATTGAAAAGCAAGGAAAAAGTCTTTCCCTCGTATTTATAACTTTTGGTGCTCTTCAATTTCCCTCTAGTGTCATTTTCCTTTTTCTCAAAGAACTTCTTTAGCATTTTTGTTTTCTTCTGCAATTTCAAAACTGCTGTTATAGCCACTCAGGGAATATTTCATTTCAGATTTTGTGTTTTTCAGTTCTGGAAGTTCTCTTGGTTCTTTTTTGTTTTTTTTTCTCCTTATTTTGTTAGATGTTCTTCATTAAATCCTTTATATTTTAATAGTTATTTCAGGGGTCTTGTCTGCTAATTTTGTCATCTGTCTGTTTTGGACTCACTTCTGTACTGTTTCTACATTTGGGGTATACAGAGTTTTATGATTCTGAGTTACACATATTTGTAAAATACTTGTGTCTTCAAAAAGCTTTTTTCTCTTTTTTGGTCTTATCTTTTGTAGGACTCCAATTACACATAAATTAGACCACTTGAAGTACTGGATCTACTAAGCTCATCAGTCACTGAGGTGGTTTTACCACAGGACCTTGCGAATAATTGTTGCATAAATGCTTGCTACATTAACAAAAATTCATGGTATATATGTGTAGGATTATAATAATAAATCTAAGTTTATTAGCAATCAGCCTTAAAATGTATTTGCACTTTTCAAAAGGGGAAAAAACATGTTTAAGTGACTGAAGAACATGGTAGATGAAGTAATTAATTTTTAATGGCTTCAATTTTTCAATAGAGAAAAAAATGGCAAGCAAAGTTGCATGTTTTGGTATGTTTGGGAGCTGGTATGGGGAGGTTGGGAATGTCTTCTGTGAATTATTTATTAATATTCTGCAAGTGCAATCCTGGTAGTGAGAATTTGAGCATGTTGCAAGGATCTAGTTAGGGTGAGACAGGCATGCTTAATTTTGTGCAACATGAATATGGGTGACAGGGAAGGGTTGGAGACTAGCTGAATTTAGAATTTAGGTGGGCATGGAGAGTGTAGCAAAGGGAGTGTTTAATACCACCTGACACATGGACAGTCTCTAACCATAACTGGGCCTTTGATGCATGTTGTGCTTAGAATTAAAGTGAAAAATTTTTTTTATAAGGAACTCATTAATGGGTGGGTTGAGGGGAGAATTGGTGGAAGCAATCATAGGATTCATTTACCAAAATAATTATTTTGGGGGAAAAAACTGCTGGAATACTTACATAGTTCATAGAAGCCAGCAAGCCAGCAGGGAGCAAAACAAGGTGTTTGACTTTTGTTGTTAGTATGACATATAACAGGTTAATAATGTTGTTTACTTATACTTAGGAATTGGGGGTTGCTTAATAAATTTGGTGCTATGCAGGATCCTTATCAGCCAAGATAAACTTTTAAGTGATTATAGATTTCATATTTAGGCTAATTCCCACTGTCTTTAGTATAGTGTTTTTCCCCACCTTATTGTTCATATGAACTCCAGATTTTTTATTTTTTAAAAAGTGCACAGCATAGAATTTTTTTCTTTTCATTTAAAGAAATTATAGCTAAGTAAGATAATGATTTGAGAGATTTAAAAGTGCAAAATGACTCATTTCAGAGCTATGAATTAAGATATAGGGTATAAATGTTAAAAGAAATGAAAATGCTGAGAGACCTACATTTCATTTGCAATTTTTGATTTGTTTTTGGGCAGTAGGCAAAAGTATACTGTGAAGTTTGCATTAACTTTTGAGTGCCTCTTTTTTTTTTTTACTTTCTTTAGAAATTTCAATACCTAGACCATCTTCTCCAAGTGAATTACCTGAAGAAGATAGTGTTTTATTTAACAAACTGACCTACTTAGGGTGTATGAAGGTTTCTTCCCCACGTAATGAAGTGGAGGCTTTACGGGCAATGGCAACTATGAAATCTTCCAGTCAGTACCCTTTTCCTGTTACTTTGTATGTGCCAAATGTTCCAGAAGGTTCTGTGAGGTAAGCTCTAGTCCTTATTTCTCCTTTGACCTTTTTGGATGATGGTGATACTATTATGTCATAAATCAGGCCTAGGACGTAGTGTGAATTCACTTCTCCTCTGTAAGCATGCAAAATAAACCATGTTTAGGCTCAGAATGTGTTTCTTATTTGCAAGAGGCATTTGCAGAATTATGCTAAGAATGTTAAAAATGGAACTATAATCATAAAAATATCTGAATATTCTAAGGAACATAAAAACCTGCCTTCATCTTATCAGTGGTTTGAAAAACTAGAGTAAGCCTTAAATTTTAAGCTTTTTACATCAGACTGGAAAGAAAAATGACTTTTTCTCATACTTAATTAGGAATAATATTTGATGTCATGTGAACCTTGAAGTTCTTTAAATGTAAGTCAGATAATATTCTTCTCCTGCACTTAGCCCTCCAGTGGCCTTCAGTCACACTTGTGAATATATTCAAAATCTTTACCATGTCTGGCCACTGATGACCTAGTGCTTTGACCTGATCTTCTACCCTACTCCTCTCCTTTAACCTTCACTCATTCCCACTCATTCCCTCTCCAACCCCTCTTTCTGTTGCTCTCCCCCCCTCATTGTCTCTCACTACATTCATTGACTACATTCCAGTCATAGTAGCTTCTTTGCTCTTTTTCAAACACAGTCATGATTACTGCCTCGGGGCATTCAGATATTCTCTTTCCTTTGCTCAAGAAATTTTGGTTTCTCAGTGGCTTTTTGGCTTCTTTCAGTTTCACATCAATAAACATTTTATCAAAAGAGGCCTCTTTTGATCATATCATATAACCATCCCTCTATTTCCCCTTACTGGGAAGTTTATTGTTTATTATCTCTCTTCCTGTTGCTCCAGGAGGAGGGGGTTCCCTGCTCCAGGCAAGTTCCCTATGAATTTGATGAGACAACTAGACAAGGGCAAGTTGGGGGTGTTAAAAGGGGTTCACACCACATTTCTTACAGTGGCCACCCAATTGTGTACATGCGGCAAAGATGGCCCAGTCTCTCCTGGCTCCTGTGCTGCTCCCCAGCATGGGCTTAATCCTGCTAGCCTGGGGGCTCCACGGCTTCCCCCTGCCAGCCTCCATTCTCTCCTAGTTCTCTATCTAGGCTTCTCTTCTCCACTTTCTCCTGTTCTTCTCTCCTGGTTCTCTCGTTCTCCCAGCTTCGGTGCCCCTTGATCCGGGTCTTTATGGTGACTGGTGGATGCCTGACCAGTTACATACCAGGAACTGAGGAGAGGAAAGAATGGGTATTTCCTCTCCACCCCTCCCTGGGCCAGTACTCCTGTGACTGACCACCTGCTGTGTCCCCGGTAAACATCCCATAGATAGGCAAACAGGCTCTTTCAGGTCTACAGTGGGCAATATTAAAGCCAGGAGAGGAATCCTGGTATAGATTTCCATTTTCTCACACTTCCTCACTGGAATATGAGCTTCATAGGAGCAGTTTATTTATATTTTTCCCAGCTGTAGCTTTAGTATCTAGAGCCATATCTGTCCATAGTAGGTTTTCTGTAGCTTTAGTGTCTAGAGCCATGTCTGTCCATAGTAGGTTTTCAGTAAATATTTGTTTACTGAATAAATAAATAAATGATTCAGGTCTAGAAAATTAGATTGAACGAGTTCTGAAAATATAATTGTGTTTTTTCATATACAGCGATGGTACAACTCCTTTTGGGTTCCCGGACCTGATTCCATTGCGTGTGTGTGTGGGGTGGGGGGGTAAGGAGTAGCGGGTTTACTGTGCACAACATCAGCAGTATCTGAGCATGCAACTCAATTCTGATGCTATCTGCCCAGAGACAGCACCAGATTCCCCGGGTTAAGAGCTTTATTTTACAAGACTGCCCTCCACCCCCTACTCCAGAGGCCAGTTACAAGCCCCAGGCAGTTTTCCCTGTGCTTCTGACCATCTGGCTCAGATTGGAGGTTCTAATGACCTCCCACTTAGGTTCGATTAATTTGCTAATGCGGTTCACAGAAATTAGGAAAACACTAAAGGATACAAGTTAATAGTCAGATGAAGAGATAATATAGAGCAATGTCCCAAATAAAGGAGCTTCTTGTTCTTGTGGATCTTGGAGCCTGACTTGTTGGCTTGAGGAGTCTTTCTGGTTCCCCAGGCATGGAAGCTCTCTCTGACAGAGAAACAGGATCCAAGAGTGCGATATGCGATATGCTCTTCTCATGGGTTCTTGTGAGGGCTTCATTGCATACTCATGATTGATGGAATCATTGGCCATTGGCTGATTCAGCCTCCAGCCCCTGCCCTTGGCTGGGGTTCAAAAGTCTCATTAACATGAAAAGACATCCATTTCACCTTTAACTCTGAAGTGTTTTCAGGAACTGTGGATGAAGACCAAATATACCTGAAACAGAAATTTCTTATGACTTGTTATATTGTATAACAATAATATTCCCTGATGACTGATTTAATCTTTTTTCAAACCTCTTGTGATATGTCCGCCTGTCTAAAATTTAGAATATGACAAAACAGTTAAATTCTAAGTAACAAAAAATAATATGTATTTATAAGGTTTTGATAAAAAGTGCTTTGAATTATTCAGGAAAGGGTTTTGTAGATAGTATTGTTAGTATGATATATCTTAAAAATGTCAAAATGCCTTTTAATGTTATCTGTTAAGTTTCAAAGTGCCAAACACACCTTGACAAAGACTTAGTGTTTTGATTTTCCTCTGTTTTCTTAGTGGGTATCCCTCAGTTACACAGAATGACATCCTGAAGTGGTCTTGAGTTTTAGATCAATCTAGGGCTTAGGATTTGTACAGGGAGAAAGACAATTATTTGCTCCTAAATCCCACAAACGTTTTACCTCCATTGTTAAGTTCATCTTTGGAACCACTCTGATCTTTTGTGGGGTATAGAGGTCTTGGTTGAAGGCTGACCTGGGGCTTGTATAAACACACAGGTGCTGCGCTAAATAGAAATGAACTCTCTAGAGGGTGGTCTTTGCTTTTCTGTACTGGCATTCCTTTTGTCATATTAGAACAAGACTAGCATTTAGGGATGGGTGACACAAATTTTTTACCAGCCAGTGTCTACTTGGCTTTGGAAGTAAATGAATTGGATCATAGGAAACACAAGAATTAAGTAATTATCAAAAGAAGATGAAGAATTTCTGTATATATGTATATATATATATATATACACACATATATATTATATACAGGTTATTTTTGTAATTTTAAGATAAATATGTTTATATGTTTATTGGAATAGTAAAACTGTTGGCCTTTGTTTTTTGATAGTTAACATTTTATCTCATTTCTCATCATTGTTTGCAGAATCATAGACCAATCCAACAATGTGGAGAAAGCTTCTTTTCCAATCTATAAAGTGTTATTCTGTGCACGTGGACATGATGGGACAGCAGAGAGCAACTGCTTTGCATTTACAGAGAGTTCCCATGGATCAGAAGATTTTCAGATACATGTTTTCACCTGTGAAATTAAAGAGGCAGTAAGTAAAGAGGCATAATATTTTTGAACTCTAATCTCACTGTCTTATAAGTTAGTATGTATGACCATGTACCATATTACATAAATTTGGAGCGTATTTCTAAAGAGAAAGTTAATTTTTGTAATGGCAGAGAACTGAATATGCAAAGCTAAATCTGATAACTGTGCACTAAAGTGGTGTTGCTAGGGCACTCTCAGCATGTAACAGAGCTGTCCTCCTACTCCACCATGGTAGTAATTTCTCAAGCTTAGAAAGGAGGACTATTTTTGCGCCTATTTTATTATTTTGCCCAAGTCAGTTGGTCCATGTGATTTTATATAGTGCCTATAACAATACCTGCTTCTCTGTTGGGCCTGATTGTTGCTTATTACTTTAGATATTGCACAAAGATTGTTTTGTAGATCTCTGTAGTTTTCACCAGTAATTATTTGTTACATTTGTTCACTCAGAGTCTGGCTTTTGCTCTTTAGAACTGGCCTACTTAACAATACAAATGCTTATGTATAGCAGAAGTATCCATCTGTAGTAATTTGAAGATGCCAGTAAGTTCAGCTTGGTAATTATTAACTGGTGATTTATTCTTCCACTGGAGTAGTAGTTCAGAATCAAATGATTTTTGTTAAATACATGTTGAAATTGAATTCTCTTCTGTATCTATTGAATTCTCCCCAAATTAAAACTAAGTTGCACTTTTAGAACTTTAGTGCTTTTAACTGTTTCAAAGGCATTAATAAATGGGTTTGGTTGGGCAAGGTCTCAGGTGTGTTTGCTTTTGGAACTATAAATTGTCAGTACAAAATGCTGAAAGCAGCAGTTAATTCTATTTCTGTTTACTATGAAACATAAACCATCATATTCACAGGAGTTCTGAGAGTTTATTTTTGGTTACCACATAGGAACTCATAGAAATGTAGATTTCTGTGTGTTTGATACTAAGCATGAAGAGTATGCTAATTATTATGCCCTGGTGATTAATGTTTTTTATACTAAAGTGAACATGCCCAGACACACATAATTTAGATTATAGCCATAGAAGTTCTCTTCCAGAACCCATGCCTGTATAAGATGTTAAAGTTTTTTTGTAATTTTAAGGTAGTCCTGAATCTGTTTCATCCCAGCATTATATATTTTATATATATATACTGACTGCTTGGTCAAAAGGTGTGATGGAGTCAATGAGTACATGTGTGCCTCGCATTTGGAAGGATTGAGTATGAATGTGTGTGTGAATCAGGGTCGTTTCTGATCCTTACAACTCTACTACAGAGGTGGGGAAGCAGGTGGTAGCTTCCTGGCATTTCATGTTGGCAGCCATAGTTTTAAAGCACCTGTGTGGTTTCTGGATCATTGCTGCCTAACAGAAAGGAAATGAACTTTGAAGATATGGAAAACCTGCTGCTGGGAGAGGTAGAAGCACTGCTGTAGAAGGAAACGAAAGCCTCCTGGCTACAAGCATTTTTCATCACTGTGATGGTATGAAACTTTTTTTTGATTATAGCATCCACTTGTTTATGGGTGAAGGAAATATTTGTTGTTTTTGAGAGCTTAAATAGTGAGTAAGCAGTGGACAGAGCTGTGGGGAATTCTTAGCTTGCACATTTTGGATATGATATTAAATAGTATTACTTGTATTTCTAGAGAGATATTTGGGACATTGCAGGTTGTGAGAAAGTGAGTCCATGTATTATTTTTTTTTAGAGTCCGTTTTTCAGAGTATTGCATTGTGGGCATTGATGGTAAAATTCATTCTTTGAAGGAGAAATACATGACAGTTGTCATTAAACTTATTATGAGAGATCTTTCTAAATAAAGAAAATAAGCCAGTATAAATATGGAGCCTATGCCAGGCACTGTGCTAAGCATCTACTTGGTATTTATAACATCTCCATGGTACAGATGATATTTATTGACTAGTGATCTTATGCTCCTCTTTGCCTGGAGCAGTCCTAGCTTACGCCTTTTGTCCAGTATATTATTAATAACACTCCATTTTATTCTCAAAAGTTCTAGTTTGGCTGATAAACTGTGTGGTTATCCTTTGTTTATCCCAAGGCTAAAGAATAGATGACAAAGCTGGGTTTCAGATGCAAGTCTTTGACTCTGAAGACCCGTGTTTTTCAGCAACAAATTTCCTTTTGCTTAAGTATAAGAACACACAGTACAATTTATTTCTTTTGGTCAGTGTAACCATTTTGTCCTTCAGCCCTGCTTTATAAAGGGATTTATCAATCATGTAGCTCACAGTTCAACTGGATTTCTGTTTCACAGATGTCCAGCATCTTCCTCTTAAAAATAATTACCTTTTTAATTAATCTGAAGTCTTTTAGTTACATTTACTGGTTGTCTGGTTATTTGGTTTTCAGAAGTTTCTTGTTCTCTGGTAGAAGGGACAACTTTAATCGTTAGTATTCGGGTCTCCTCTGACAGTCACAGACAGTTGGCAAAGATAGCTCAGGAGTAGGTTACAGCCACTCTTATTGCTTAAATGTGTATTATGCAGCAGTGTTGCTAATTTATTTGTCTTCCATTGTTTTCAGAGTCCCTGAATGAGCTGAAGAACTCTGTCAGTTAAAGGCAAAAAGACATCCTCTCAAGCAGGAGTAACAGCATGGCTGCCTCTACCAACTGTCACTGTGATGGTCTTACTTCACCATAAAACCCCACAAGCAGCAGGCACCAACAGTGGCAGAGGGGAAGCCCAGCGAGGGTGATGGCCCTGCTGGACCTGTGAGCAAGGATTAGGGGTTCCCACAGAATGATTAGGGAGCGGACTGATTTCCTAGAGCAAAAGAGTAGGGGAATCCAGCCAGAAGTATCTTGATGCTGATGATCTTTATACAGGGAGAATGATGTGAGAGGCTTCTGCTGAAGAACTGCAGACAAAGCAATAGTGAAAAAAGCTTGGATGCACCTATTTGTGTTGCATCTTTATGGATACATTATACAAACCTGTTTCTAAAGATACTTTAAAAGGCTTAGTTGACTCTCTTTAAGAATTTTTTTCTTCTGGTCAGTGTGACCATTTTCTTCAAAATGGTTTCTGTTTTGATGTTCCTTGTTTGTATGTTTTTAACATATTACCATTACTAGCAATTCTCTGTGTTTTATTTTAGAAGCGCCATTGTTATCAGCTGTTAAAGGCATTCAGAGGTATTTCATCATAAATATCAAGCATATCTTTGGAAAGATCTTTTTTCTTAACACACTGGTTTTTCTTGGGGTTGCTGATATGTCACTATATAAAAGAAACTTTATTCCTTGCGTGGGAAAATATTATTTCTAAATAGATATTTGTTGAGACAGTATTTTAGCAAAATGCCTTATTGTGGATAGTAAGAGGTTATGTTAGTGTTTTCCTTAAATAAATTGGTTTTTATAACTTAAAAAGTTTCTTGAATGAAATGCCTCTTATTTTAGCTCCTCTCAGTGAGTAATGTATTTGAGCAAGTTGTTTTTAAAATTTTAACACATATCCTTCAGGGTGTCTTCTACGGAATGATTTTTCTGCCTTTGTTTTTTGGATGAACATTTTCTTGATATGTGGTTTTTAGAAGAGTTGATTCTTTCATCACTATTAGTGAGAAGGCTTTATCTTGGAAAAGTTGGCTATGTTATTTATTTTAAGTATATGTCTTTTTGTTTAATAGCATTTTTTGGACTGTTAACATGTAATACATATTTGAAAATTTGTAAAATACTGAGGTAAAGAGGAAAATAAAATTACTAAAAATTCTACCAAAATGAAGAATTTAAGGTATCTCTTTTCCGCATATCTACATGTGTCCTGTTCCTTGCATCTTCAAAAACAGCAACAATGATGACCCTAAGAGATAGTTTTATGCTTACTTATTGCTTTCTATAGGTACTGCTTTCTGGGGAAAAATTATACTGTATTATTTCTCAATAAACTTTTGTCTTCTGCAAAGAAAATGTGTGTTCTAGATGTGTATGTGTTTGTGTGTTAAATAGTGTGACATATAAAAATTCTTGCTATCATATATGTTTTAAATTTCTTTTCATGTTGTAATTGATTGCCCAGTTAGTTCCAGTAACTATAGACATTGATAATCTTTGTTCCTGAAGCTACTCTACCTTACCGATCTTTGGATCACCATTCCACCTTATTCACAGACTCTAGAATTCACAAATTATTTTAATCTTGTTGTTGGAAATAGGAACTTTTAAGACATGATTAGAATTAAATGCAGTTTGACTGCTGTTAATGAAGTTAATGTACTGTTGTGTCCTTCCTCCAAAACGAGAGAAAGGTATAGTCTGATTCCCCACCATCATTCTCTACTGGCTTGGCCCATATACTTAAACTTTTTAAAGAGAAATTCCTGACCCCTGCCATCTGCTTTACAATTTGTCAAGTTCTTTGACTGTTTTGGTGTGGCCTCATTTGGTAAGCTTGCTAATAATGCTCTGACACAAAGAAAATAAAATAGTTGTAAGAAGATTAGGGAGAGGAGAAAAAAGAGTAAATATGGTTGGAGTTCGACTCTACTAATATATCAAAAATTATGTGCAGGTATTTTTTTAATATATTATGTTTTCTTAAAAATATGCTGAAGTTGAGTATATGTAAAAAGTAAATGATAGACTTCATATTTATTTGGGGTTATGAAGTGGGGAGTACTCCCACAAACTAAAAATAGCTTGTTGTTCCTATTTACACCTTACCTTGGAGGCATGATCTCTAATGACTTATTTCTAACATGTTGTTTGATTCTGTTTTCCTCTGTAACACTTAGATCATTGAGCAAGTCAAATCATGTCCAGCTGAGGCTAAACATTTCTGTCTTTGGCTTACCTGTTCCTTCTCACCTCTCCCAAACACATTCACCTTACATGTGGTGTAGTATGTAAGCTCCATGTTCACTGCTATATCCCTAGCACCTAGAATAATAACTTAGTACATAGAAAGAGCTCAAAAAATATTTGCTGGATGAATGAGTGAATTTATCATTGTTTTAATAGGGTAAGATTTGAGGCCTTCAGTTCTTAATATCAGTCCTTTGCCACTTTTGTTGTTTTTACTCATTTTTATAAAATTATAATGGTGTAACATTAAAATATTAAAAATTTTACAAGTACTGAGATACAAATATGCTACTGCTGAAGCTGAACTTTAGGCTGGTAGGCATCATTCTTACACAGTTAAAAGTTTGTAAGTCAGTTAATTTAAGAAACTATTAATTTGGCATTAGAAAGGTAGCTTAGGGTAATCATTGATTAATAGGTGTATGCATGGCTATTGTATGTGAAGACCACTTGTTTTTGAATGTGATAGACTTGTGCATAAGGAAAGGTAGAGTATATGAACATAACAAAAATGGAAAAATAAGGAAAGACTCCATGCTTTAAGAAGTTCTGTTGATGAAAGTGTTCTTGTTTCAAGCAAATTACAAAATATTATTGTCCTAGACTAATATAATTAAGTGAATAATTCAAATGCACTTTATCTAAAGTCAAGGATTTGTTAGTATTCAGAGAAGTCTATTTAATTGTACCTCCTAATGTGAGGTCAAACTCTTATTTCATGTGTTCAGTGTTCAACTCATGGTTGGCCTGAGAGGCCTGGAAGGTTTTTTTGTGCTTCAGCCTTACAAGTCTGAGGTGGTATGACATTTCTTTTGGAACCAAGGAAGAGAATAACTTTTGGAAGAGTATGGGGTTTAGAATACTTCTCCATTTTAGGGGGAGAGAGTAAGCCATTGGCCATATATATTTTTCAAGTAGTTATCAACGTAGTTTAATAGTAATACAATAGTATGTAAGACCATTTTAGCATTTATTCTGGGAATCCTGCAATGCATTTATACCACAAGTTTGAGTGGCAACACTGGAAGCTCTTTAAATCATGTTACTGAGTTTGCTTATTGCCAAAACCAGTGTTTGCTTTCTTCTCTGCCTCAGTGTATAGTCCTGTGAAGCTGAGGGAAGTTAAGAGAAATTGATGACTTGAACTAAAACTTTGTGTGTGTTCATTGGGAAGATTTAGATGCCAGCAGCATTCTAGTAATTATCTTAGGATTCATTCATTGCACTATAGTATATAATGAGGCCTAGAAACATCTATAAATATATTCTTTTGTGAATTTAAATTATTTTAACATTTTTATTACTATGTTTAAATGCTGGAGTTGAAAGCAAACTCTATATACATGTATATACATGTATACACATATGTTGTATGCTTGGTCTACATATACTATATATTATAAGCTATATAATACATATTATAAAAATATATATGCTTAGAGTGTATCTGCTTTATCTACTTAAGAAAATTGTGATGATGGGAAGTTGGAGATTTAAGAATTAGGAGAGCAGTGTATCAAAATATGGTTAAACTTTTGCCTAATGGTATTTCCATTTTAATTTTTTTAGGTAAGCAGAATTTTATATAGTTTCTCTACAGCATTCAAACGTTCTTCTAGACAAGTGTCTGATGTTAAAGACTCAATTATTCCTGCCCCTGACAGTGATGTATTTACCTTCAGTGTCTCCTTGGAGGTGAAAGAAGATGATGGAAAAGGAAACTTTAGGTGAGATTATTTGGAAAGAATAGAAATTGGTATTGTGCCTGAGATATAGTATAGTCTAATATGAAAGTTCCAGAAACTATACAATGTTGGTATAAAGCTTTAGAATGATAAATAAATGTTTGAGTGGTGAATGAATGTTTCACTATTCTTCTGCTTTTCAAGATATTTTATGTAAATGGTATTCTTAATATTTAAAAATACTGATATTTATTATAAAAAACTCAGTGAAATGATAAAAGTAGAATGAAAAACTATAGATTTGTCAGCCACAGTCATTTTAAATATTTTATTTATTACCTTTGTTTAGAGGCTATTTTTATGCAATTGTATACATATCATTTTTTTTTCTTTTAACTTTATGGTAGAATTTTTCATCAAAATTTTCTTAAAGTCATTTTTAATGGTTAGCAAAGTATTTGGGTGGTTTGATCCTCATTTAATTAACCATTTCCTTCTATTGTATATTTGAAATGCTTTTCTTTAGTTCATAAACAGGCAGATAATAGGACATAGTTACACTCTTTAAGGATCACCTATATGCCTTAACTGTGTCTTTAATTTTAACAATAATTGCTAGGTATTTCATTATTTTCTTTACAGATACAGAAACCGAGTATTTGGTCAAATAAGTTGATCAAGATATTTTTCCTTTTCAGATAAGACAGACGTATTTTAGACTTTCATTATTTTAATGAATTAATGCTTAAGAACTGTCAGGCTGACCTAGGCTAGATTTTTTTTTTGGTATCATTAATGTACAATTACATGAGCAACATATGGTTACTAGACTTCCCCCATTTTCAAGTCCCCACCACATACCCCATTACAGTCACTGTCCATCAGCGTAGTAAGATGCTATAGAATCACTACTTGTCTTCTCTGTGCTAGGCTAGAATTTAATTTGCCACCAATCTGTATGTCTTTGTCCATCTTTTACTTATTCTTACTTGGATATATCATAGTCATCTCAAATTCTAGATGTTTAAAATCAGGCTCTTCTCACTTTGTTTTGCCTTGGGTTTCATTATGTTAAAGGCTTTTATGACCACACAACCAGCTAAACCAGATAAGTGTCTCAAAAAATAATTAGATTAACTACATAAATAATTTCATTAAAATTTCAAAAATAAAATTTGAAATGTCGTTTAAAAAAATCTTGGTTCTAACTTTCGTTAGAGGTAAAATATAAGGCTCTTATAAATCCAGTTAAAAAATTAATAGTAACTCTGTTTTACCTACTATGAAATGTATAGTTAACTGGCAAGATGAGAGTTTAGCTCATCTTAAGAATAAGGGTGTTGTTGCTTACATACTTTGCTCTCTCTAACTTTGGAATAAATTATTTTATTGTATTAATATTTGTATTGATAATTTCTGTTCTTTTTTCATATTTCAGTCCTGTACCTAAGGATAGAGATAAATTTTACTTCAAATTAAAACAAGGAATAGAGAAGAAGGTTGTGATTACAGTGCAGCAACTTTCTAACAAAGAATTAGCTATTGAAAGGTAAGCAGCTGACTCCAAAATGCTACCAAAAACTTGTGTTGACATTGTTACTGTGTTTCAAGAGACAATAGCTATTGAATCTAACTGTATTAGTCACTGTGGTTTTTCACCATACTTCAGTTTCTCTCTTTAAAAATGAGAATGAGAGTTATCATGATTTTCCCACTTAAATAAATTAGATGTAATTTGAAAATCTCAATTGATGGGGGAAATACTCATGAAATGGCTTTATTTTTCAGCAATAAGTGCTTCAATTCTGTTTGGTCACATTCCTTTTTTTCTGCTGTCCCTTATTTACATGTTGGATTAATACCTTAAATTCTCAGTCATTTTTGATAATTAAAAAGTCCATTCAGTTATTGGGATTTCTGAAGCTTTAAAAGATACATATCTTTTAAATATATAAATACACACACATGTACACAAATGTATGTGTGTTTACATTTATATGTTTACACCTATATTAGACCATATAAAACGAGACAAACTCTTGCAGAACAAAAGATACTATAACGGAAGAATAACAAGGGATATTTCTGGAAGACACATTTGTAATGGAGATGACAGAATGCAGGGTAAATACACATACATTTCTTAACAATTGGCAGAAAAGAAAAGGAAAAAAGCAAGAGTATGAATAGACAAATAATAGGAAAACTGTTCATGAGTCTAATAAACGTTTTTGTAAAGACGTCCTGATTCACGAATAGAGAGGGAAATATAATTAAGGTAACAAGATATCAGACTGGCGAAAATGACATGTAGAGCTGGTGGGGATAAGGGGAAAAGGGTAAAATGTGTGTACATTGTTGATTTTGGCAACATCTATAAAGATAAAACAATACCTATAATTGGACACATCAGTCCCATTCTAGGAATCTGTCCTTTTGGAAACAAAAGCACCACTATCTAAGGATGTATTTTTAAGGATGTTTAAGAAACTGGAAATTAAAAAAAGGCCTCTTCACTTGGTTTCAAGGAGTGGGAGAAATTGGTGATGATGACGAGGGAAAGACAAGCTTCTTCAAGACTGCTCTATACCATGACCACATTCCGTAGACTGGGGTGAAGGTGGGGGGGGCCTGTTGAGGTGCTGGTTGATGAGATCATGGCCCCCTTTGCCCCTCTTAAATCTAGGAGTCTCTGGCCCCCAATTGTCTGCAGCTTTCTTTAGAACATCAGGTATTTAACTCCACTTTGTTCCCGTGTTTGGATCCTACTACCAGCATCCAGAGAACAGGAAAAGTTCTGTTATATAATTCTGTCTTATAATTACAGTTTTCATCTTTTTTTCCTTTCATAGTGGTATAAAAAATAATTGTGTCTTAAAATTAATGGCTTCTTAAAAACTGATGAAAAATAACAAGATTAAAGGTATTGTTGATTTTGAATATTTTAGTCTTAAAAGAATGATGAGATAAAATTTTTTTTGTTGTTAGTAGATATCGCAATGTATTAATCTTTTTTTTGGAAGTAATTTCAAACTTACGAAGAGCTAAAAAAATAAAACTAGTAGTGAGAACACCTGTATATTCTTTACTCAGAATCACTTAATATTAACATTTTACCCCATTTGCTTTGCACCACTTCCTCAGTCTCTCAGTTTCTCTCTTCCTCTGTCTCTGTCAATCTTTCTCTCCCCGACTACATACCCCCGCACAATTGTTTTTCTGAACAATTTAAGAGTAAGTTACATTATGACCTTTCATTTCTGTATACTTCTGTAGGAAATGTGTATTTCCTAAAATTAGAGGTAATATCTTTTATATAACCACATCATATACATCAACTCCAGTAAATCTGACATTCATACAGTATTGTTTATTCAACCTACCATTTGTCTATTTTGTCAGTTAACCCAGTAAAACCCTTTCCCACCTCCAGGTCAGGATTTACACTGGGGTCAGATACTGCACTTAGTTGCTATTTACCTTTAATCTGATTAAAGTTTTCTTTAATCTGGAAACATTTCCACAGCCTCTCTCTCTCTCTCTCTCTGTTGTGATAGGGACATTTTTGAAGACTACATCCCTTTCCCCTCTTTTTAATAAAACATTGCTCATTTTGGGTTTATCTAATATTCCCTCATGATTAGATCCACATTATTTATTGCTGCATAGGTGATGTTTTCTTTAATGTATCGTACCTGGAGGTGCTTGATGACCATCTGTGCCTCACTGGTGATGTTAACTTTGATTACCCAGTCAAAATGTCTGATTTCTCCACTGTAATTCTTTTTCTCACCTCTTGCAACCAGTAAGTAGTCTGTGGGGAGACACATGAAAATACTCTGCTTTTCATCAAAATTTCCTCCTTGATTTAACATTCATTTATGATTCTTGTTTGATCCAGTCTTACTATGGTGCGTGCAAAATGAAATTTTTTTTCTCCTGCATTTTCTCTATATTTACCGGTTAGTCCTTAGTATTCTGATATAAGCCAGAGCTCTCCATTGTCTACTTATTGGTATAGACTCTTGAATTCCCTTTACTCCCCACAGTAATTCACAAAGAGCTTAATTATTTTGGTGCTCAAATTGTCTCAGAATTTGACAGTGGGAGCCCCTTCAAACCCTGGGTCCTCAGGACATGCCCCTAGCACTTCTTTTCTAATAAAAGGCAGTTTCCCATTTAGTAAGTCTGCTGTAACACAGGGAAAGGAGTGTTAAGTGTTCCATAATTTAACTCTTAATAAAAATTATTTAAAAACCTTGGAGTTTGGGATTATATGGCATATTGTGCCTCAACTATAGAGGCCTGTGCTGTGCTTGTATGTAAGGCAGTCCTTTTTCCAGTGAGAGGCTTCCAAGTTTGATCAACTTGAATATAGAAATCTCCATGACTGTTGGTGAAGTAGTTGAATGCCTGCTTATAATGTTTTCTGATTAACTTAAACAATTACGCACAATTTAAAATATCTTACACAAAATAATAACAAGTGATGCTTTTTGCCTCCTCTCATATTCATAAGACTTTATTCAGATTCTCCTCAATAATCCTTTACCATCAGGGTGTTCATCATCACATAAGCTACTTTTTGAGTAATTTTAAGGCATTTTTCCAGAGCACATTTTCTCAACTTCTGCCTAAGTCATTTGAGATAAAGCAATTTTGAATCAGAATGGTATTGCAATCACTAGAAATTTTACCTAAGTCACAGTTACCCATTTGCATAGCATTAGGACAGTTTAAAATAATTCATTCCATATTTAACCACTTACTATATTGCTTTTATTTTGATATAATTAATCTTGATAATATCTAATAGCTATGGGTGTATATCTAGCAATAATTACTAAATCCATGTTAAGTTTCTTTGCTTCCTTTTTCACATGTACTGACAGATAACCTCTGTGAACATCCAAGCTAAAATTGACTGAGATTGCATCAGGCTAATGAATCTTCCCCAAACAATGCTTTGCTTAACATAACAGACAAGATTTCCTGTGATATGGAAAATTTTGTAAATATTCAGATTTACCTTTTCTGGAAAAAGAAATCCTTGCCTAAATCATCAAATATAAATAGTGGAATTGAAGGTAATCCAGGAGGTGGCAATATTGTCAAGAGTTAACACCTGTGAATCTTAAACATTGCTGCTAACAGTTCATTTGTAGTATAAAGCATTAAAAGACATCCTTCAACCTACAGTTCTTGCTTTTTTTTTGAAAGAAAATGATTTATCATCTTTAAAGACAACTTTTCATTATGTAAAATTTCCAACATAGACAAAAGTAGAAAGAATAATGTATTGAACTCCAGTGTGCCTGTCACCCACCCCACATTCTAATTTTCAGTATTTTGTTTTAATTAAATATTAATTTTTATTATGAAAAAGGCCATTTCTCTGTGCATTCAAAGGTGTAAGCCTTCTTCATATGTAAATATTTGACAAATATACTGAGATTATCTGCTTTGACCCCTTTGAAGGCAAATACTATGTCATTTATCCCAGAATCTCCAACACCTAGCACAGTGCTAGGAACACAGAACTTTATGGTTATCTAATTAATCCTTACTTAGCACTTCCTCTGTGCTGGGCACTGTTCTAGGTGCTACCTGTGAGGTGTAGATACTATTATTTTCATCGTATAGTTGATGAGACTGAGGCACGGAGAGGTTAAGTAACTTGCCCAAGGTCATAAAATTAATGTTTGACCTGAGTCTGTCTGGTACCAGAATGCATGTTCTTACTCTCTACTGCCTCTTTAAAAAAACTTGTTGAATAAATGAGTAAGAGGTATATACGAATTTTATGAAGTTAAGAGTATTGACTGAATTCATTGTACTAGAACATTGCACCTGATAGAATATTGTCTTGTTTAGAGGATATGTGAAAACTGCTCTCTTATCTTGAACATATCTAATATTCTTATGCTTCTCTCAGCATCTTGGAGTTAGAATCACTCATGTTAGAGTTTATACATTAATCTTTATTTAGGAACTGGACATAAGAGAGAAATAGTAACAACTGACATTTATTGAATATTACCTGTGTTGACAGTTGTACAATTTAATTATCATAACAGTGTGGGAGGAAGATATTATAATTATTACCACATTTCTGCAGATGATGAAATGGGCTTGAGGTTAGGTGACGTTGGTCGCTTGACGAGAAACTGGTAGAGCCAGGGTTTAAACCAAGGCCATCTGGTTCTTGAGTGTATGTTCTTAAAGATGGTACCCAATTAAATCTTGATTATATACTATGTTTACAATTAGACCAGTTAGAAAGTAAATAAATTGGTATTCTTCAGTGTATTTTACGCAGAATTTGAAAATGAGATGATAGATGTTGGGACATCCCAGTGATTATTCAGTGGCTACAGAGCCAGGGGCACTATGCCCTGGGAAAAAACCTGATCTATTTGTAGAAGAGAAAACCAACAGTAACCACTGGGAGGAGAAACCAAGATGACTGTAATGTGACATGTGTGAGAAGAGGGAGACCTGAGCTTAATCACCGCGAGGCCCCAGTCAGCGTGTCACAGTGCATGCAGATCCGAGCAGGTTGGGCTCTTCCAGTGTTGCCGGAGCAGAAATGGCAGTCATCTCTGCCCGAGAGCTGCATTTCCGCGGGGCTTGTTACTACCACAGGTAGAAAGGTTGCAAAAGATTTTCTTGCATCTTAGTAAGTCGATAGTGGATTTTAAAAACTTTAGTATTTAAAATATGCTATTCCTAGCACTATTACATTGCCTCCACTTGTTTGCCTTGAACAGATGGTTGGTTATGTAGGCTTTATACCCAACAAGTAAGGGGAAAAATTTCCAGTTTTTGCTATATTAATTTTCTGACTAGTTGATTTTTGCCAAATACTACTTCTTGTTTTGTGTAAAATGATTCAGGACACACAGTATGACATACATTTACAAAATGGGCCTTTTAAAAATTCCCTAAGAAGAGGGTTCTAATGATAATTTTAGGCCTCGTGGAAAGGTAGGTTGGGAAGAGATTTTTTTGGCTTCAAGGTGTTAAGTTTGTTGGATCACTCTGCTCCCAAGGATCTGCCCTGATGCTTGCTGTGTGAACCAGAATAAAGTGTTGATACAGCAAGCAGAGTGCAAGTATTACATTTTTCATAAAAATTTAGCTCTGTACTGAGTAACATGGGCCAACAGTACGAGAAAGAAAGGATTTCCATGAGTCACTTTTATCTTTTCCTAATGTTGCAAAATGCAATCATTATGTATACATCAAAAAGTATGTGTATATATAAAACACACATTCTTACTAGAAGACAGTTTGATCATTTATAGAGTAATTCAGAGACATGCCTGTTTTGATAGTAAATTCTGCTTCAGTTCTTAATTTGTGCTGGCTAGCTTGTAGTAAAAACCATATAATGAGAATTGAAGTGTTAAGGACTATACCTCATAGCATGAGTGATTGACAGCCATTCCTCGTGTTACTTCTTGAGGAAAATATTTCTCAAGCCGAGGAGTACTGAACAACAACAAAAAATCACCTGGGGCTCTCATCACAGAAAAAAATGTTCTACTATGATTTGACATCATTAAGTAGATGGATGGTGGAACTTCAACTGTTTGTTATTCTTGGGCTGATCTAATTTGATGTTAGACCATTCTGAGGGTCTTTTGCTGAATTTACCTAGCGCTTATTTTTGCCTTCACCCTAGCAAGTTGTTAAGAGTTTTATTTAGAAAGAAACTCATTGATGTCAGGTTGTTTATATGTTAGCTTGATTTGTTTTATTCTCTCATAAATTAGTGTACCTATGAAATCTTTTAACAAACTTAGGAGTTTTAGATGCTCTAAATTTTCTTAAAGGACATCGTTTTCCATCCTGAAAATGAGAAAAAGTTAGTAGGGTGGCCCAAACTCTGCATAATATTTTAAAAGCTGTTTTATGAACTTACTCATTTGTCCCCTTTGAGTTTTCTTTTTAGTAGAAAGATAATTTTCTTTTTCTAGGAAAAGAGGGTGTATTTATACAAAAATACTTTAATCTCTGATATGTAGTTATTTCAAGTGACAATTGGTAAAAATCTATTGGCATTATGAGGTGCTTTGGAGTGGGAGTAATTGGAACCATCTGTCTCAGCCTTTGGGCTGGAATTTGTTATTAGGACAGAATTTTAAATATCCTCCATTGCTGGCTTCTGCTGGCTTCACCTAGTGGAAGTATGCATATCATACTAGTACCTTTTCAGCATCATACTTTAAGAAATTTTTTTTTATGTTAACAGTGAAAGTATGCATTGTCTTCTGTAACTATAAGTTGATCTAGATGTGTTAGAGGTCATTTTTTAATGAACTTTTACATCTGAAATGTTTATAGATCATAGGAAGTTACAGTAACAGTACTGACAGGCCCATGTACATTTCATGAAGCTTCCCCCAGTGGTAACAACTTATAACTATGGTGCAATATAAGAACTAGAAAATTGACACTGGTACAGTCTATGGACTTTCATTCGAGCTTTTATCAGAGCTCTTCTTGAGTCCTTTTGTAAGTCATAGTATACCTCTACAGTAATTTCTTTATTTTTTCTAGTGGCAGATCTTTACTTACCTTTATTTAACTTCAGGTGATTAAATCAAGATAGTTATGGACAAAAGGGCTACCAAGTCTTAGCCGAGGAGAATTTCAGATTGTTCAAATGTGGAAGTTTTTTTTTTTTAAGTTGAAATATATTTAACAGATAAGATTGTGTAAATTTAAGGTGTACAGCATGTTGATTTGTTTGTATATTGTAATATGATTTCGATTGTGATAGTACCTCCTTACATAATTATCATTTCTTTTTTGCAGTTGGAATAATTAAGATCTAGTCTCTTAGTAAGTTTGATATAATACAATATTGTCTATATTCACTATACTGCACCTTAGGTTGGTAGGACTTAATTACTACTAGAATTACTACTCTTCTCTTCCCCCACACCCCAGCCCCTGGTAACCACCATTTTGCCTTCTATTTTTATAAGTTTGGCTTTTTTAGACTCTATGGTAAGTGAAATCATACAGTATTTGTCTTTCTCCATCTGACTTATCTCACTTGGCATAATGTCCAACATATTGTTGCAAATGGCAGGATTTCCTTCTTTCTCATGGATGAATAATATTCCATTATATATTTATATGTGTGTGTGTATATATGCATACCTATATACACACACACATATACACACCCCCCCACTCACCTTTATTCATTTATTCATTGATGGGCACTTAGGCTGTTCCCATATGTTGGCTATGGTGAATAATGCTGCAGCGCACATGGGAATGCATATCTTTTATTTCCTGTTTTCATTTCTGTTAGGTATATACTCAGAAGTGGAGTTGCCGGATCATATGGTCTGTCTATTTTTAATTTTTTTGGTGAACTCCATCCTATTTTTGCCAAAGTGGCTGAACCAGTTTACATTCTTAATTTACATCAAGAAAATAATTTATTTTTATTTGTTTAAGAAATTTTGATTTCTAACCTGGGTGTTTATTAATTAGAACAGATGGGATATTTTAACTGTATCCTATGCCACTTATTAATTTATTGCCTCTTGGTCCCAAATCTGCCCTCTTGATCTGCATAGTGGGAGTTTATGCATTTCTTCCTTGCAGTCAGCACGCTATTAAATTGTGCCAGTAGAGGGTGCTGGAGAGACACTACAGGAGGAAGGGACTTTCGGTTTTGATGTGCTATCATGGTTTCTTGCTTTTGCTGCAACATTCTGGGACATGAAGTGGTGTTCTGTTCCAGCTGTGCATCCAGCACACTCCCTCCCTCCACGAGCTCATGGTCTTGGTCCAGGCATGGCCAGATCTTCCCATGGTCTTCCAGACACAGACACTGGGCCTTTGGCTTGCACCACTCTGCCCAGTGAGCTGGCTCTGGGAGCTCCGATTTCCTTTGTTCACCTGCTTGCTGACCTTGGCTGCCTGCACCCTAAAGGGCTGTTTCTTGTTTGCTTATATCGTCCAGCTTAGCCTGGCAAGTCCAGCAGAATCTTTGACATCTGCTGGGCTGCAATCATAGCTTCTCCAGGGAGGTCAGAATACCACTTTAGGGAGAGGACCCTCCTTCCAGATCTGCTCTTCCTGGGAGTTCTCCCCTCAGTTTAGTGTATTCTTTAGATTTCTCTTTATAGTTACTCTCCAGTTACAGTTCATAATTCTTTATAATGAACTTCCCCTGTTGAAATAATTGTGTATTCTCTTTCTTAACTAGACCTGGACTAAAAGTATCTAATTGAATTAGTACCTAATGAAATTAATCCCATAGATAAAGTTTCTGATACATTTCTGGGGGAAAAAAAGACTCGTTATTTTAGATAGTCTTTTAATTGTCATAGTAATGGCAAAGATAATAACGACTCTTTAATGACTTCTACCAGTTTATGTCCATATGTCCATTTTCATTGCAACTGTTTAATAAACAGTCTTTTTCATATTAAAGCAAGAAACCCTACAGAGTTAATTATCTTTTTATGTAACAATTTTTTGGTGGGGTGCAGAAGCTAAAGCATGTTATTTTGCCTTGCTAAGAAACATAGCTGATGAGAGGCAACATGAGGATTTGAATCCATGACATCTTGCTATTCTCCCTAACGTCTTTCCATTTGATTCTTTTGTATGACTTTTTTGGGGGAAGGGCAAGGGGTGGTATTAAGTACTTATATACATGGTGTAATCATTTTAATCACTAGTAAACACTGCTTGGTAACTAATATTTTGTCCTTAGTTATAATGCAGCATAGTTTTTTTTTTGAAGATCGTTGGTTCAAGTGAAGGAGAAGAGGGAGGAAGACCTACATAAAATGTTATTTTTGTTTAGTAGTACTTTAGGTGATTAACACAAGTTAAGTCTTTTACATGAAAGTTTGTATTTGTGTTTTAAATGTTGATTTGATGTTTTCTATTTCAATGCTTTAGTAAGTTTACTTACCCTTTTTATTCTTGTTATTTTTCTACTTGTCAATCACGTTTTCTTTAGTGTTTATATATTTTGGTGAGTTATTCCATTATTCCACTGTACTATAGAAAATAACTTTTGATAACTGATCAAAGCTTTATATAGCTTGATTCTATTGTTTTAAATGGAATTGAGCTTCTGAGGAATCTATATTATTTTACACAAAGATGATAATGTTTTATATTAATGTTTTCTTTACTTAAAAAATAAAAAAACTGCATCTGGAAATTAAGATTTTGGGAGGGTTTCCACTATTCCCAGAACTGATAAAGTGCTTCACGGTGCCTAAACTGTACACACAAAAATTTTTTTTTCTTGATTTATGTTGAATACCTGCTTTCCTTCTGGAGTCTGGAATTTTGGTATGTGGTGAGGAGAGGGGGCCTATGTGACCAGTCCCCGGTAAAAGCTTGGGCACTGAGAGTGAGCTTCTCTGGTAAACAGTGTTTCACATGTCATGGCACATTGCTGGAAGAATTACGTGTTCTCTGTGACTCCACAGGGTGAGGACTCTGAACACCCCTTTCACCTTTTCCCTTTACTGATTTTGTCTGATTTTTTTTATTAGGGTATTATTGATATACACTCTTATGAAGGTTTCACATGAAAAAAATGTGGTTACTACATTTTCCCATATTATCAAGTCCCCACACACACCCCATTGCAGTTACTGTCCATCAGTGTAGTAAGATGCCACAGATTCACGATTTGCCTTCTCTGTGCTACACTGTCATCCCCGTGACCACTCACACCATGTATACTAAACATAATACCCCTCAATACCCTTCTCGCTCCCATACCCCTCCCCTTTGGTAACCTCTAGTCCCTTCTTGGAGTCTGTGAGTCTGCTGCTGTTTTGTTCCTTCAGTTTTGCTTTGTTGTTAATACTTCTCAAATGAGGGAAATCATTTGGCACTTGTCTTTCTCCGCCTGTTTTATTTCACTGAGCATAATATCCTCCAGCTCCATCCATGTTGTTGCACAGGATAGGATTTGTTTCTTATGGCTGAATAGTATTCCATTGTGTATATGTACCACACCTTCTTTATCCATTCATCTACTGATGGACACTTAGGTTGCTTCCATTTCTTGGCTATTGTAAATAGTGCTGTGATAAACATAGGGGTGCATATGTCTTTTTGAATCTGAGAAGTTGTATTCTTTGGATAAATTCCAAGGAGTGGGATTCCCGTGTCAAATGGTATTTCTATTTTTAGATTTTTGAGGAACCTCCATATTGCTTTCTACAATGGTTGAACTAGCTTACAATCCCACCAGCAATGTAGGAGGGTTCCCCTTTCTCTGCATCCTTGCCAGCATTTGTGGTTCTTAGTCATTTCAATGTTGGCCATCCTCACTGGTGTGAGGTGATATCTCATTGTGGTTTTAATTTGCATTTCCCTGGTGATTAGTGATGTGGAGCATCTTTTCATGTGTCTGTTGGCCATCTGAATTTCTTCTTTGGAGAATTATCTCTTCATATCCTCCTCCCATTTTTTAATCGGGTTATTTGCTTTTTGGGTATTGAGGTATGTGAGTTCTTTACAAATTTTGGATGTTAACCCCTTGTCGGATATGTCGTTTACAAATATATTCTCCCATACTGTAGGATGCCTTTTTGTTCTGTTGATGGTGTCCTTTGCCATACAGAAGCTTTTTAGTTTGATGTAGTCCCATGTGTTCATTTTTGCTTTTGTTTCCCTTGCTCAAGGAGATGCGTTCAGGAAGAAGTTGCTCATGTTTATATTCAGGAGATTTTTGCCTACATTGACTTCTAAGAGTTTTATGGTTTCATGACTTATATTCAGGTCTTTGATCCATTTTAGTTTACTTTTGTGTATGGGGTTCAACAATAATCCAGTTTCATTCTCTTGCATGTAGCTGTCCAGTTTTGCCAACACCAGTTGTTGAAGAGGCTGTCATTTCCCCATTCTATGTCCTTAGCTCCTTTATCGTATATTAATTGACCATATATGGTTGGGTTTATATATGAGCTCTCTAGTCTGTTCCATTGATCTATTCTGTTCTCGTGCCAGTACCAAATTATCTTGATTACTGTGGCTTTGTAGTAGAGCTTGAAGTTGGGGAGCATATATTCCACCCCCCCCCGCTTTATTTTTCTTTCTCAGGATTGCTTTGGCTATTCAGGGTCTTTCGTGCTTCCATATGAATTTTAGAACTATTTGCTCTAGTTCCTAGAAGAATGCTGTTGTATTTTGATAGAAATTGCATTGAATCTGTAGATTGCTTTGGGCAGGATGGCCATTTTCACAATATTAATTCTTCCTATCCATGAGCACAGGATGTGTTTCCATTTATTGGTATTTTCTTTAATTTCCCTCATGAGTGTCTTGTAGTTTTCAAAGTATAGGTCTTTCACTTCCTTGGTTAGGTTTATTCCCAGGTATTTTATTCTCTTTGAAGCAATTGTGAATGGAATTGTTTTTCTGATTTCTCTTTGTGGTAGTTCATCATTAGTGTATAGGAATGCAACAGATTTCTGTGTATTAATTTTGTATCCTGCAACTTTGCTGAATTCAGATATTAGATCTAGTAGTTTTGGAGTGGATTCTTTAGGGTTTTTTATGTACAATATCATGTCATCTGCAAACTGACAGTTTGACTTCTTTCTTACCTATCTGGATGCCCTTTATTTCTTTGTGTTGTCTAAATGCTGTGGTGAGAACCTCCAGAACTATGTTGAATAAAAGTGAAGAGAGTGGGCATCCTTGTCTTGTTCCCAATCTTAAAGAAAAGGCTTTCAGCTTCTCACTGTTAAGTATGATGTTGGCTGTGGGTTTGTCATATATGGCCTTTAATATGTTGAGGTACTTGCCCTCTGTACCCATTTTGTTGAGAGTTTTTATCATGAATGAATGTTGATTTTTGTCAAATGCTTTTTTAGCGTCTATGGGGATGATCATGTTGTTTTTGTTCTTCTTTTTGTTGATGTGGTGAATGATGTTGATGGATTTTCTTATATTGTACCATCCTTGCATCTCTGGAATAAATCCTTCTTCATCATGGTGGATGATCCTCTTGATGTATTTTTGAATTTGGTTTGCTAATATTTTGTTAAGTATTTTTGCATCTATGTTCATCACAGATATTGGTCTGAATTTTCTTTTTTTGTGGTATGTTTGCCTGGTTTTGGTATTTGAGTGATGCTGTCCTCATAGAATGAGTTTGGAAGTACTCCCTCTTCTACTTTTTGGAAAACTTTAAGGAGGATGGGTATTAGGCCTTCACTAAATGTTTGATAAAATTCAGTGGTGAAGCCATCTGGTCCAGGAGTTTTGTTCTTTGGTAGGTTTTTGATTACCAGTTCAATTTCGTTGATGGTAATTGGTCTATTCAGATTTTCTGTTTCTCTCTGGGTCAGCCTTGGAAGGTTGTATTTTTCTAGGAAATTGTCTGTTTCTTCTAGGTTATCCAGTTTTTTAGCATATGATTTTTCATAGTATTCTCTAATTATTCTTGTATTTCTGTGGTGTCCATAGTGATTTTTCCTTTCTCATTTCTGTTTCTGTTTATGTGTCTAGACTCTTTTTTTCTTGATATGTCTTTCTAGGGACTTACCTGTTTTGTTTATTTTCTTGAAGGTCCTGCTCTTGCTGTCATTGATTCTTTCTATTGTTTTATTCTTCTCAATTTTATTTATTTCTGCTCTAATCTTTATTATGTCCCTCCTTCAACTGACTTTGGGTCTCGTTCTTTTTCTTTTTCTAGTTTCATTAAGTGTGATTTTAATCTGTTCATATATAATTGTTCTTCTTTCCTGAGGTAGGCCTGTATTGCAATATACTTCCCTCTTAGCACGGCCTTTGCTGCATCCCATGGATTTTGTGGTGTTGAATTATTGTTGTCATTTGTCTCCATATATTGCTTGATCTCTGTTTGTATTTGGTCTTTGATCCATTGGTTATTTAGGAGCATGTTGTGAAGCCTCCATGTGTTTGTGGGATTTTTCATTTTTTTTTGCGTAATTTATTTCTAGTTTCATTCTTTTTTGGTCTGAGAAACTAGTTGGTACAATTTTAATCTTTTTGAATTTACTGAGGCTCTTTTTGTGGCATAGTATATGATCTATTCATGAAAATTTTCCATGTGCACTTGAGAAGAATATGTATTCTGCTGCTTTTGGGTATAGAGTTCTGTAGATGTCTGTTAGATCCATCTGTTCTAATGTGTTGTTCAATGCCTCTGTCTCCTTACTTATTTTCTGTCTGGTTGATCTGTCCTTTGGATTGAGTGGAGTGTTGAAGTCTCCTAGAATGAATACATTGCATTCTGTTTCCCCTTTTAATTCTGTTAGTGTTTGTTTCACATATGTAGGTGCTTCTGTTTTGGATGCATAGATTTTTACAGTAGTTATATCTTCTTATTGCATTGACCCCTTTATTGTTATGTAATGTCCATTTTTGTCCCTTGTGACTTTCTTTGTTTTGAAGTCTATTTTGTCTGATACAAGTACTGCAACTCCTGCTTTTTTCTCCCTATTAGTTTCATGAAATATCTTTTTCCATCCCTTCACTTTTAGTCTGTGTACGTCTTTGGGTTTAAAGTGAGTCTCTTGTAGGCAGCATATAGATGGTCTTGTTTTTTTATCCATTCAGTGATTCTGTGTCTTTTGATTGGTGCATTCAGTCCATTTACATTTAGGGTGATTATCGATAGGTATGTACTTATTGGCATTGCAGGCTTTAGATTCGTGGTTACCAAAGGTTCAAGGTTAACTTCCTTACTATCTAAGAGTGTAACTTAACTCACTTAGTATGCTATTCCAAACATAATCTAAAGGTTCTTTTTTTCTCCTCTTTTTTCTTCCTCCTCCATTCTTTATATATATATTAGGTATCATATTCTGTACTCTTTGTCTATCCCTTGACTGACTTTGGGGATAGTTGATTTAATTTTTCATTTTCTTAGTAATCAACTTCTGTTTTCTTTACTGTGGTTTTATTACCTTTGGTCACAGATATTAAACCTTAGGAACACTTCCATTTATGGCAGTCCTTCCAAAATACACTGTAAAGATGTTTTGTGGGAGGTAAATTCTCTCAGCTTTTGCTTATCTGGAAATTGTTTAATCCCTCCTTCAAATTTAAATGATAATCTTGCTCATGAAGTATTCTTGGTTCAAGGCCCTTCTGCTTCATTGCATGAAATACATCATGCCACTTCCTTCTGGCCTGTAGGTTTCTACTGAGAAGTCTGATGATAGCCTGATGGGTTTTCCTTTGTATGTGATCTTATTTCTCTCTCTGGCTGCTTTTAATAGTCTGTCCTTATCCTTGATCTTTGCCATTTTAATTATTATATGTCTTGGTGTTGTCTTCCTTGGGTTCCTTGTGTTGGGAGATCTGTGCACCTCCACGGCCTGAGAGACTATTTCCTTCCCCAGATTGAGGAAGTTTTCAGCAATTACTTCCTCAAAGACCCTTTCTATTCCTTTTTCTCTCTTTTCTTCTTCTGGTACCCCTATAATGTGAATATTGTTTCGTTTGGATCGGTCACACAGTTCTCTCAATATTCTTTCATTCCTAGAGATCCTTTTTTCTCTCTGTGCCTGAGCTTCTTTGTATTCCTCTTCCCTAATTTCTATTTCATTTATCTTCTTCTCCACCATATCTAACCTGCTTTTAATACCAGCCATTTTGTTCCTCAGTGATTCAGTCTCCATCCTAAATTCGTTCCTGAGTTCTTGAATATTTTTCTCTACCTCCAGGAGCATGTTTATGATTTTTATTTTGAAATCTCTTTCTGGAACATTTATTAATTCAGTCTCACTCGATCCTTTTTCTGGTGTTGAGATTTTGCTTTGAACCAGGTTCCTTAGACGTTTCATATTTATATGTGGTGCCTTCTAGTGCCCATAGCTCTACTCTCTGGAGCTGCTCAGCCCCTGGAACAATGTTTCCTGCTTCCCAGCTGCTATGCCTGTCTCCACTGCCAGAACCAGTTGGCCAAGCACACAACAAGCCTGTATGTTTTGTGTTTTTAGCTACTGTTGGTGGGGGTTCCCTATGGCTGGCGTGACGCCTGGGCATGGTTTGCTGGTTAGAGGGCAAGGTGCAGGCTGGCCGGGAGGAAGGTGCAGCAGGCTATGTATCACAGAGGGGGGCCTTGGAGCTGCATAGCCAGCCAGGCAGCTGGAGCACCTTAAGATCGTGAAAGTTCCCAATGCCCGGCTGAGTGTACCCGGACAATTTTGTATACCTGTCCTTTCTCCTGAGCAGTGAGCTCTGTACAGTCCTTGTCGTTTTACCAGCCCTCTCACTGTTAGGAAGTCTCTCAGACTGCCCTCCTTTCTTTGTCCCAGAACAGCTGGGTATGGATCCGTTTTCCACAAGTGGTTGGAATCTCAGTCTGACCAGGTATTCTGCCTGTCTTAGCTTTCCAATCCCCCTAATCACCAGTGCACCATGCAATGTAGGTTTGTGCTCCCAGAGCAGATCTCCAGAGCTAGGTGTTCAGTAGTCCCAGGGCTCCACTCCCTCCCCGCTCCATTTCTCTTCCTCCTGCCTTTGAGCTGGGGTGAGGGGAGGGCTTAGGTCCCACTGGGCCAAGGCTTTGGCATGTTACCCTGTTCATGAGGTCTATTCTTTTCTCCAGTTGTATGCAGTCTGGCACAGCTCTCCTGTTGCTCTTTCAGGATTAGTAGTATTAATTATATTTTCGTATTATATGTGGTTTTAGGAGGAGGCCTCTGTCTCACCCCTCATGCTGCCGTCTTTAATCCCCTTCTTGCCTGATTTTTTATCTTTTCACTCTGATAAATCATAGGTGTAAGTACAACTACATGCTGAGTTCTAAGTCATAGCAAATCATTGAACCTGGAGTGGTTTTGGGGACCCCAACACAAGGGCTCTTTGTTGTGATTTGTTTTTTACCCAGGAATCACATTTAAAAATCATTCTTTCTCTCCTTGTTGTGTATGTGTTTGTGTCTTTTATTGATTACAGAGAGTATTTCCCCAGTTGAAAGTCTCTTATGAGGACATTGAACAGCTTTTTTGGATCTTGTCTTCAGAGGAGCAGTAGCATTTGTGAGATGAGTTTATAAACTAATGCCTAATAAATACATATTTGGGTGTACAGTTCTGCAAACTTATCAGTTGAAGAGTGTCTTTGGTTACCAAGATTTAATCTTTTCTTGATGAGCTTCAAGTAAAACCTCCACACTCCTGTTTCCTTCCCTTTCCTACCTCCATCAGTAATAGTGAGAGGGTGCCCAGAACTCCACATTACTCTGGTAAGGCTGCCCCTGGATTTGTGCAGCTTACCTCTCCAAAACAGAAGGAAGCAGGGTACTCCAGAGCTCAGTGTGCTCTTGCCAAGATCCATGTTCCTGCCCTCAAGTTTCAGCCTCACTGAAATTAGCTATTTTTGTTTCCTTGAGGCCTTGTAAGGTGTTTAGTACTCCTGGGTTTTCCATTAATACTCAGATCCTAATCCACATGACTTTGCATATCCCCTCATCTGACTCCCATCTCCCCTTTGCCCAACTTCCTAAAGTATTCCAGTCTACACTCGTGACTCATTCCATCATCAGCACAATGCCTTTTATCCTTTTATATCCTTTTATTTCTGAATGTTAGCTTCACTTTATAGCACCTGGCATACACCTGAGGCCACTGCTTTGTTTATAGCCTATTCAAATGATAGCTGTTTTCTCTTTTCCCACCCCTTTTCCTCTGGCTGGAGGTGCATGTCCTTCTTGCATGCCCTTGCTTCTTCTAGACCATTGTTACTTGTTCTTTTAAAACTCCCAGCTTCAAAGTTGTTACCGTCACATTTTACCATCTGCTAGCCTCTCTAGTTGGATTTAATCTGCAGATCCTTGGGATTCATGTCATTCTTTAAAGATTTTAATTCCTGGCTTACTGGCACTCAAATTATTAGGCTTGTCTTAATTTTTGGCAGTTTCAGTATCTATGTAGGTTTTTCTAATAACCTAGTCTCTTATTTCATGACCTTCTCTTGTCCTGAGATCTTGTCCTTCCACCTCCCTCAACCACTGACTTCTGTGGGCATCTCTAGAATTTCTCATTGCCAGTAACTATACTCCCTTCATAATCTCAGTTTTGGGTATCTCACTATCTTGTATCTAATTCACTGCTATTTTCTTAATTATATTAATTCTTTGATCTCAGCGAGACTAATAATCTATGGTTCTATCATGTCTTCTTGTCACTCATCCACTCACTTCATGTGTTACGTTTTACTGTCTCCTTCCCAATTTAGATTCCATTATCTGTCTTTGTAAATTATTCCTTTATATGCTACCACAACTCACCCTCTTTCCATCTTCCTGCTCACCTGGCATATTCCCATCTCTAGTTTACATTCCAGCTTTCTTCTCCTTTGCACCGACGTTTGTTATGAATGCATGCAGCTGGGGAGAACTGTCACCCCTCCCACCCCACCCCCAGCCTTAAACCATAGTGGCTGGCTTCACTTCAATTTATGACTATAACCTCACGTGTACCTCAGTGTTGCTGGCATCCCTATTTCATTTTACTAGACAACCTGTTTATTTCTTTCCTGGACTATTTCACACCTTCTTTTAAAACCTCCCTCATGTCTTTCTACGATGTTTACCCTGTCAGTGATCTTTTTTTAATTTAAAATGGTAGAAGCAATAAGAATAGAACTTTAGGTATTCCCATCACCTTGTCTACCCATCCGTCTCCTGTGTACCATGTATTCTGCCTCTTCTCTTATTCCCTGGATGAAATGTCTATGCTCTCATGGCCAGCTTTCTCCTTGTGTACTAGGTTTTATTCCAGGTTGCCTTCTTAATGACATTTTTCTAGCAGTCCTTCCTCTGGCAACTCTTCCTTAAGTTGCTACATCCAGTCTCATGACTTTAAATATATCTATAAATGAATGACTTCCAAATTTTTAGTCTCTGGCCTGAGCTCTCCTTTACACAACAACTTCAGATCTTCATTTGGCATTTCGAAATTAATGTGTTTAAAACTCAAACTCTTGATTCCTGACCCTGTCCAAACTGGTCCCTCCCATAGTCTCCTCCAGTCTTACTAACTTGAAAGTTGATGCTTCCATTTACCCAGGCTGGAAAACTGGCAGTGATCTTTGACTCCTTTCTTTGTCACTGTGTATTCAACTCATCAGTCAGTCATATCAGCTCTACTTCCAACTATATAAAGAAAGATAAAAACTCTAGGGGAATGGAGTGAAGGAAAAATATATGAATAGACATAGGAGAAAGTGTAGATAAAAGAAAAAATAATCAGAAGAAAAAAATAAAAGAAGTGAAATTACAACTTGGAGAAAGAAAAATTTGAAGCAGGAACTCCTGGTAGGATCACTAGTATTCCTATTTTGCCAAAGAGTCAGTAAAGTTTGTACTTTAAATTTTCTCATAAAATTGAATTACTAATTTTTTGCTGTTGGTCTCAACTTTACCTACATTTCATTTACCTTTGTGAATCAGCCCTTGTTAATCAGCAGTGGGTATAGAAGGAAAATGTTATTACTGTTATTGTAAATGCTTTTGGATGTTTTTGAGTTGTGTTTACAAGTACATTCAATTTTAAAAGTGCTTGTAGTTTGTCTTTTAATTATTTTGGTTCTTATACCTAGTATATGCAAAAGCCCAAGTAATGTATCACTATCCAGATTTCCTGTATATGTAGTCCTGTTGAATAGTAAAGCAAGATAATTAATTTTACTAAATGTTTTTAGCAGTGATTAAGCCAGATGTTAGATTAAAAATTTTATTGGTTTGATTGTTGTAATCATTTTTAATATTGTATTTTTATCTGACCATAGCTAAGTTCTTATTTTGAATTTGAAGAGAGTAAAAATATTTGAATTATGGTTCTGCATTTTAAATTTTGATTCGTTATTAATGTGGGAGTTCATGGGAACATTATTGCCCAAGGATGGTATGGGGGTTGTTGTAGGTTCTTGAAGTTTATTGGTTGATAATTAGAAAAAAAAGGTGGACCCAAAAACATTACCTCTTCTTTGGTAGCCGCCTTGTAGGTTGAATTCTGTGCATTGGTAGGAGATCTAAGACAATCCTAAACACCTATTTTCAATTATTTTTTTCTTAGTAATTAGTCCTAATAGTTCAGGAAATCTTTGGGGAACGAATAAAATTTCCCTCCTCATGAATGAAAAGAAGGGAATACCAGTTTTTAAAATCTCTTTTCCTGATAACAATCCTAATGGAAAGATGTGTTCTATTACTAATGGCACTGAAGGTAGTAGAGTGAAGTTTTTAAGATCAACAACTAAGGAGTTGCTCATGTGGGTTTGAGTCCTGGTTCTGCAGTGACTTTGGCCAAGTTATTTAACTTCTCTGTGCTTTATTTTCCAATTTGCAAATTGTGAATAATACTTACTTCTTAAGAATATTGGGAGGTTAAAATTAGATAATGCCTGTAAAGTATTTGGAATAGTCCCTGACACAGGATAAATGCTTAATAAATGCTTTCTGTTTATTAATGGTACCATTACTACTACCACATTCAGGGTTTTTACTAGACTGTTGATGTTTTGTGACTGATAAGCAGAAATCAGAGTAGACTGCCACCATGAGAAGGCAAAACCTTGGCTAGAGTTTTTAGAACCTGTGTATATACAGGCAGTCCTTGCTTTGCGGTTATGTAATGCACGAATTTATGTTATCATGGTTTAGTTATATAACACCAGTTCCCCAGCCACGTGGTTCAAATTTTCATTACTGTGGTATACTAATTGTGAGTAATTGCATAAAGTAAAGACTTTGCTGTGAATCTTCAGTCTAAAGTTACCACATAAATACACGATGAGTGACCAGTTGCATCACTTCTTTCAGAGTCTGTTGGTGAATTTTAATAACAGTGCATCTATTATTTAGGTCACTCACAGACAGCAAAGTATGTTGTTGTGTTGCCTCCTTGTTTCTCAGTGAATAACCTATATAACGTTTCACAAAAATGGATAATTGAAAGCTGGCCAACAAAGATAAAAGTGCAGCAAAGAAATGAAAATCAGTAATGTTGAAAGTGAAATTGCATGTGATCCTAGGAGATTTGAAAATGGTGACAGCAAAATGAAGGTAGGATGAATGAAGCTTGGTATGAGTCATATGAAATAGTAAACCAATGGTGTGAACTATTGAAAGAGTCTGATGAATACAAAAAACACAATAAAGTCACTCCATCATCTTTTAGTTTAACTTTCAGTAGGAATAGAAAGCTGCTTATGGTTGAAATGGAGCATTTTGCTTCTGCTTTGGGTTGAAGACTGCAGGAAAAAACAAAATTCCAGTTAGTTTTGCTAGCGTTCAAGTCAGAGTTTTGAAGTTTAGTTGCCATATTGAAAGGAAATTATAATTACAAGAAGACTAGAGATCATGCAGTTTCTTTAGCTGAGTTATGGAAGCAATATGACATAAAAGCACACAATTGAAAATGTTTATTCATCATGACGGAAAGCAGTGATGAATAGTATACATGTAGTGTGGCAAAACTTTTACTACAGTACACAAATAACTACGTAGGATTTGAATAGGACATCAGTAGAGTTACAGAAGAAATTGTTATCTGTGGGAGTTTTGACAGTGCCACTATTCAGTGGGCCTCAGATATGCAGCCAGAGGAACTTAGTGAAGATGGGTTTATTAGCATAAATAGAGTGGTTGTATGAAAAGGATGCATATCCCAGAGGAAGCAATGCCAGCAAAACTTCATGTTAAAGGAACTTCCAATTTTTCACAACACTGAAGTGCAAAGGATAAAATACTTGAAGCTGATTCAAACTTAGAAAGGAGTGTGATAGTTTGCCAAAGCATAGGGAAAATGCTTACTCAGTTTTGTAAATTATACAGGAAGAAAACAAGTTCTCTTCAAACTATTCTTGTTTCCAAAGAAATAACATTCTTTAATTTTCAGTGTTTCTAAGTGCTTTAAATCAGAAGGTATTAAATAAATTATACTTTTTCATTTCCCTATATTTATAACTGACAGTAAGCGAGTTTTTAAAGTTTTGACAAAAATGTTTAAAGGTTGCAGAACAATCATAATTTTCTCCATTGATTATAAGGTCATTTTGCACAATTTGAGTTTGTATGCTTCTACACACTGTGCATAGTGTATCTCTTGCACTCTCTGCATCTTTTTCTCTACTTGATCTCTTTAGGAGGAAAAAACAATTGCAACAGTTCTTATGTAGGAGACTTTTCCAACCATGTTTTCTTTTGACTTCTTTTGGGTAACACTGATTGGCATAACAATTTTTATGAAATTTAGTTTTTAGTGTTTTTTATATTGTTCTGAAAAACTATGATTGAGTTACAGCTTTCCTTCATTGTAATTCTGTTTAGCCCTTTCTGTCATACATGTCATTTTTGCAATTTTTAACAAAATTTTAGTCTAGTAAGAGACTACAGTGTTCTTTAACTGATACTGGTCAGATGCTTGCCTCCTTTTCCTTTTCCTTGCCTCTCTTCTTAATTTTTATCCATAGTCTTCATGGAGGTATATATCATCCTAATGAGTTGATGAACTAAAAGCAAAGGTAAAAAAAATTAGTTTCCTATTGCAGGACATTAACATATCATCTTTATTTTTCTCATTTTTTCCTAAATTAAGTCTAAAGCAATGGTAGATGTGCTGTGTTTTTGGTGTTTATATGGATGCTAATCTGGTTAAAGCTATTTAAATCTGTTTGGGGCAGAACCTCATGTATTATAGAAAGCTGAACTTTCTCTTCTTAATAATAGTTGCAACTGTAATAATTTATAATTGACAAGTGCTCGGTAGTTTACAGTATACTTTCACCATGAGTTTTTTTTCATTTGCTTTACATTAACATAGTGAACATGTCAGTGGCTAATATTTGTATTTGAGAAGTGTAGAAAGTGAGACTTTGAAGTGTGTGACTTGCCCAGGATCACACAGGGAATTTATAATTTTTTTTTTACTGATAGGCTAGGGAGGTGGCAGAGTATAATGTGTGAAAGATGATTCAGTTTTGGAGTCATAGGTATATGCACGCATTCCAAGTCCTTTAACTTAATAATGTGTGGTTTGGACAAATCACTCCTACTTTCTGAAAAACAGTTTTATTATTTGTCTTATGAAAGCTTTTTTGAAATGTTTATGCAATAATATAGTAATGTCTGACTTAAAGGCATTTAATAAATAGTTGCTATAATTAATATAATAATAATTAGTATAATATCTCATTCTCTGTAAGTTTGATTTCAAATTTTGGGTTAGGTCAGTTTTTACTTTATTATAAATAATGTTGGGTGTGTCTCCTTTCTGTATTATTTTAACATTCTGTACTTATAGTTATCGTAGAACAGGTTGTAAACTGCCTGTTTACTTATTTTCTTCTCCCAATAGACTGTGAGCTTCTTGAGAAAATAGGTGTGATAGCTGTATGCTTTCTGCATTATTTATAGAGTTAATGAGAGAAGATTGAATGCTTTGAACTCCCCAGTGAAACACTTAATATTCACATTAAGTGTTTGTGGTACTAATAATATCTATCTAATTACTGACACATTATTCCTAATAGACCTTGCATTTCTCCTTAGGAAACCTGATATGCTTTAATGAAATATAATTTTGGAAATGACTAATACATTTTAATAAAACAAAATTAGACAATGTTAGTGCTGAATGAACTCCTTGGAATTTATGTATTATTATACCTCTTTCATTTTCTGTAAAATGAAGCAGAGGCCCAAGGGGGCTAGGTGCTTTCTGTAAGGTAACACTGCTTATTGGTGGTTTTTTAACTTATAATCCAGGAAAAAAGCAGTGCATCAAAGATCATCAAAGTAAGGTGATGTATGGTGCCATATAAGGAAAACCTAAACATCCAAGGCTCCTAAGTATAACTTAGGAAAATCATGTTAAGGAAATATAAAATTGTATCATTTACCTGCAAGTAATTGATAAGCAAATGATAAAAACTTTAAAAATTTTTAGAAAGAGTAAAAAGAAAGGTAGGGAGGATGCATACTCAGATGTTAGGATTGCTTCCTAAGGGAGCAGAGATTGGGGAGAGAAAGGAGAAATTATTTTTTCTTTATGCATATTGATACACATTACCTTTTTACAACGAATATATTATTATTTTGTAATTTAAAACCCTATAATATAGAAAATTGTTTTAAACCCACTAGAGATACAAGTTGCAGCAAAATATGCAGGGAATGTGAGATAAGTCTTCAGTCCACATTGACCTGACCTTTTAGTTGGAGGGACCAAATTTTATATCTGAAAAAGAATTAACTCTTTTATTCTTTATTAGCAACAATTTAAGGTTATAGTAGAAGAAATAGTACAATGAATTACATGATTAATTAACTTTTAATTTGTACAGTCTTTATTATAGGAATTCATAGTAGAGAGATCATGGCCATGTTTAGCCATGTTCAACTTCTCTTGACTTTATATTTCTTACATAAAGCTGAATTGACAGTAATATCCTAACAGATATAAAAATGTTAGATTTAGCTGAATTTTAGAGCTTATGAAAATCATTTGCAAATGAAGTAGTAGTGTTGGTGGAATTCCTAAAACTTCTCTAGCACCAGGAAGCATGAAATGAATGAATGAATTTAATTAACAGTTAATAGTATAAAGTATGTTGGATAATATCATGGATATGTGTCTTTCATTAATTTCTTTTCAAACTGAGGATACAATATTGACAGGCTACTTAGTGAACATCACTATGGAGGGCCATGGGAATTGTTTTTGTTGATCTGAGTTGATGCAAAGAGAGCGCTCAGTGTCTTTTATTTTATTTTTTTAATGTCCTTTCTTAATTAACTAGGTTAGTTGATCATGACCTATATGTTTGATATAACTAAGGCAAATAAAATTTCATTTTGCTTAGAATTAATTCATATTTCACTATTGTATTTACTAATTGTTTCAATAATTTGTGGCCTTTTTATTCACAATTTTTGATCATGCAAAAATAAAGATCTGGGAATTTAGATAACTTATTTCCATGTGATTTTATTTTGTATTTTAATGAATTCTTATTTGTGGTGTTTCTCTAAAAAACTAAAGCTATTTGTAAGTTCAGAGCTCAGATTGTATAGCTATTATAAAAAAGCTTTTTTTGCTCACTGAGCTTCTATATATTCTTGATACCTTATTTCTCCTTTTTTTCCCCCAATGTTTTCAGATGTTTTGGAATGTTATTAAGCCCAGGTCGAAACGTGAAGAACAGTGACATGCATTTACTGGATATGGTAATGATAATCTTAAGCATCTTGACCAAGTATAGATGACAGTTATTTTATACTTTTAAAGTATTTTCTATTTAAAAATTTTATCATATTGTCAAGGTGGTTTTAACTTACAGCTCTATGATAGTAATACTTAAATTTGGAAACCCAAACTTAAAATTATTTATGAGGGGGAGATACAGGAAAATTTCCAACAAAAAAAATCCTATGCAAGTTGAAAGCAAATAAAAGGGTAGTGTTATGACAATGTCCGTCTATTCACTCACTTGGCTTCTTAGGAAGATGTCTTTTCTTTGAGCCAAAACTAACAAGTATTTCATTATACCAGACATATGCAGAGTGAATATGGTAGCTTTCATTTATTTTAATGTAATTAGTTTGAGTGATGGATGCTTTTGTTTCCTTTAAAGCATCTCCCTTTCCGAAGTTCTCCTCCTTGATTACCTGTCCTTTAACAAAGTGTATTTACTACAGGAGTTGGTATTTGTTTAAGGAATGCCCATAAGTATTAATATATATTTAAGAATTGATATTTGCTGTAAAAATAGCAAGCCATCTTAACTTTCAAGCTGAAATACCCTTTAATATTTCGTTTAATAGACATTTACTTTGTGATTTAGAAATGTTATAGGAAATAGTCATCTTAAGTAGAAAGTGCTTTACCTACTTGAGAGTCTTACATTTAGTGATAGCAAGTACTGCATGTTTTTTTCCTTTCAGCTGTGTTTTGCAAATGCCAGTTAGATATGACCAATTATATCAAGTTTTCTTTTGAGTTTTTTCATGGTAACACCACATGGATCTTCTAGTGGTACTAGAATGGCTCATTCAGCCCTTTTGAGTACCTAATAGTGTGCCAAGCATTGTGTGAAATGCTGGGGTTATAGGTATGGTAAAACATAACAGCATCTGTGGGTTCATAGTCTCATGAAAGAAACAGACCTTTAAAGTATGTAATTACAGCAATGGGTCAAGTTCTCTCATAAAGTTGGTGTAATGAGCCACAGAAATATAGAGGAAGTACTACATGGGTAGGTAAGACAAGGAAACTGGTTACATTGAATGTGAAAACAAATTGGCTGTTGATCCGTGTCTCTTCCAGCCCTCTCTACAACATATCAGTAATGCAAGTAGTCTTACCTAAGGCAAGCCATAGCATTTTGGTGCCTCAAAATTCCATGAGGAGGTAGTTTTCAGGAACATTAAACACTTACAAGCTATTAAATCCTAATTAGTCTTGGTCTTCCAGAGTTTAAAAGGTTAAGGTGAATCACTGGCAGAGACTTTTCCGTAAAACCTAAATTCAGAGTACAGAATTACAGACCTGGCCTGAGCATCTGAGGCCCTTCAGTCTTAATGTGTCTCACTTGCAGTGTGGTCTTCCACCTTTAAGAGTCCATATTGAAATCAAAGGGCTCATCAGCAGTGAAGCTCTTGGAAAGACTAGTGGGCTTATCTGTACAGCAAGTAGGTGGTCAAGTCGGGAGGGTTTGTGTTTGCAATTACCATCAGTTGTGATTTATTGTTACCCAGTGCTGTTAATCTTCTTGCTGTCTTATACATGGTTATTGAGCTTCCACTAGACTACATCTAATAAGAAGCAACTCATTATCTTATAGGGAATACTATGAGACAGTTCTGGTTATTACAAAGATATTTCTTTGTAATCATCTAAAATCATAGTTCTTCTAACTTTGCCTAATTAGTCTTAGTTCCGTCCTCTAGAGCAAGATGTTAATATTATGCTTCTGTTACATGTCCAAATATGAAAACAGATTTCACCTTCTTATACTTTATTCTAACAAACTTTCGAAAAGCATACAATTATATTTAATTTCAGGATAAGGGAGACTTCCTTTTGTCTTGAATAGTTTTGAAGCAATGCTGACTTTTCTTACCTATCAATACTTTTTAATAAGGTAAATTGAGACTTTTATATGAACTTATAAATTTTATTTAAGATCTGCATGAAAGAGAAAGTCATATTTATAAAATGAAAATACATTTTTTAGTCAAATAGCCAGATTATATATTATCTGTAGTATACAAAGAAAATCACATATATACATAATATTGGTTAGGTTTTCTTGGGGGTACAGATAACAGAGACTCAATTTTTTTTCCAGTAGTAAGATTATTTTTGGTGAGGATAATTGTAGAGTAGGAATAAGGAAATAAGAATCTTTCATCCACAGCTATTGATGCCTAGGAAAAGGCTAACAGCAAGATACCAGGAAGAGCTGAACGCTCAGTAGAGCTAGGTTTCATGGAACTGGAACACAATTTAAAATTAAAGTCTTAGAGATGCCTAAGAAAATCTGTAGATCCTTAGTTAAACATTTATTGACACTAGAATAGTAGCTGGACTTATAGTTAGAAATACATTTTACATTGTATGTAATTCACGTGTAATCTGTATGTGTAAAAAGCTGAAGTAAAATTTTCATGAAACAATTCTTAACCTTTACATGTGTGATGAACTCTGCCATTTTTTCCTCTACTTGATTAAAAGGGCTGGTCATAATCAACTACAGTGATTATGTGATCTACAGATGGGCCACATAGTATTTGGAAAACATTAGCCTGTCAGCTCCATAAGGTCAGGACCATTTTGTCTTGCTGGATTTTCACAGGCTTAAGAACATGGATCATAGCAGTCTCATACTTGCTTAATAAATGAATGGATTAGCATCAACTTACATTTTTTACTTTTTCTGTGTGTTTCCTCTTTCTAGTACCATCTGTCTGCTTCAGCTTCCTGTCTGCCTACTTGACCTCAGAGCTTCAGCTTGCCCATGACTTGAGAGTAGTTTGTTCATGGCTCACTGCATGGTTCTTTGGCTTCTGTCTTACAGCCTGTGCTCTCATTGCAAACTGTCACATTCTCTGTTTCCTACTTTATTTTCCTAAGAAGAAGGCATCTGGTGGCAGCCTGGCCTGCTTTAGGCAGCGTTTGTTATACAGATGTCCCTTACCTGCTGTCCTTGACCTCGTCAGCCCTGTTTGGGGCAGGGCAGAGGAGTAGGGAAGAACTCAAATGTTTTAGCAAAATTTGTGAAGAAGTATATTGGGCTGGGACCAAGCCAGGCCATGTGATGGGAATATCTAGTTCCATCACAGAAATGTCAGACTTGATGAGGAGAAACTTTCATTGAGGGCTTTGATGTATAAGGCTTTGTTAATTGTAGTTTTGTATTGTGAGGACTACAATGAAATAAAAATATGGTTGTTTTAGTTAGGCTACTTTGGTTACAGGAAACAAAGGTTCATAGAGAACACATTAAAGAGAAGCGGTTGCTGAACTTCATGAGATTGTACCTGACCTGGGAAGCCGTCTCCACCATCTGGTTTCTTCCTATTTCTCATCTCCGCCCATGGGCTTATTTTGTAAGCTTCTTGGTTAGGCTCCAGCTCTTTCCTCTATTGCCCTGCTCTCCGGTTCTCTGGTGCTGCTCCTCCTTTCTGCATCCTCCTCTCTCCCCATCCCTCTCCTTCCATCTCTCTGCCTCTTTTCTTCTCTCTCCCCCTTTTTCTCTCACATCCCCCTCCCTGCCCATTCTCTGCCTCTCTCTCTGCTTCTCCTTCTCTCCCTGCCTCCCAGTATCTACCTTTGTTTTTTGACTGCATGGTAAATTATTTTTAAGGATTTTTTTTGTGTGTTTCCTCCATTTTCTCAACCCCTTAGCAGTTTTCTAACACTCTGCTGTTCTTTATATATTTTTGCTACTTTATAATTTCAGTTACCTTATAACTTCATTTTATATGTGGCCTGTTAGTACCTAACTTCTTATTGAAACTTTTCAGCTCCACTACTAACTGTCCACATTCCTTGGTATTTGTTAATTGAAAGAACAAACTTGATTGGTCTAGCTCATTGTTTTGGGTGCAAACATAGTATAAGCTCTTATTCAGAAATGGATTGTTTTTTTTTGTGGGATCAGATGCCCATACTCATTCAGAGTGGAGGTCTATTTAGAAGGTAAAGGTTGAGGATAGGCACCAGGGAGGGAGGGAGTGGAGAGGAAGAGAGGATATGAGTATATGACTGTATTGGAGGTGCTGAGTGGCTTTTTGTGGCCTTGAATGTACTTCATCTCTACAGGGCTGGGGCCCTGTATTCAAGCTATACAGCCTAAAAAGGGAAACATCAGTACTTTAGAAAATATACATAGTAATTACCAAATGACTGAAATAATTTTGTAAAGATTTAGACAAAAATCTATGTAGGCATAATAACTGCAAAAAAGTTTTCTGTTTGTTTTGGTCTGATCCTTTTAGCACTCTCTATTCAAAATATTAGGAAATTGGTACAGAAAATTGAAAGTACTGTAGATAATATGCTTTCATATTTGGGTGCTGTTTTGTTCTCTTATGGAATAACTTCTAACTTCCCCTACCCCCATCACACACACATGCAGTTGAGTTTTGAACAATGTGGGGATTAGGGGCATGGACGTCCTGTACAGTCAAAAATCCATGTATAACTTTTGATTCCCTAAAAACTTAACTACTAATAGCCTACCCAAAGCCTTACCGATAACACGATTAACACATTTTGTGTTTTATATGTGTTATATACCATATCTTACAATAGAGTAAATTAGAGAAGAGAGAATGTTTTTTCAAATTGTCCCAAATCTTCAATAATTTTTCCAATGTATTTATTGAAAAAATCCACATACAAGTGGACCTGGGCAGTTCAAAACTTGTTTGAGGGACAACTGTACTATAAAAAACTATATGTGGCCTTGTTTTCACTACAGGAGTTGCTGGCTTGGTAAAAGTCTTAAAGAGTGAAGGGAAGCAAGAGGAAGGGGAAAGTGAGAGAAGGGAAGAAGGAAGAAAGTGTAAGGGTAGAGGGAAATAGCTATGAAGTGGGGTATTGATTTACAAACCAGAATTAGTCTCCTAATGTTGATTTATGATTGTAAGAAAGTGTACAAATATCTGACATATAAATAATACAAAGTAAAAACTTTAAAGGTATTAATTGTGACCAAGTAAATTACCATTTTCAAATATTACAATTTTCTTCCAATTAGAACATTCGAAGAAAAGTGCTAACTTCTTTTCCTGTGATTAGTTATTGATTCAGCTATCTTCGGTGAGATCTTAACTGTAGTTTTATAAAACTCCATGTATCCTTGTATGTATACGTATATGACAGCCAGCCCAAGATAAAGTTAAATATAACCTTATACCAGTATTATGTTCTTGTGAGTCAGCCTTTAAGAGTGTACCTCCTTTTATCCAAGAGGTACATGCCTAAATAGAAACTCTTAAGAAAGTTGTAGGAGATTTTAATATTTAAAGCAATTATTTTGTATTGTGAAAAAAATTTACAAAGAAATGCCTTGATTGTAAGTCCAAGTTTTAAAAAGTAAATTGGATTGCTTGGAGTAAGATATACTTGTAATTTAAAATAGTGATTTTCTTGATGTATGTATTCTCAGTGATTTCTATTTGAACTTCTACAGGAATCCATGGGAAAGAGCTATGATGGCAGAGCTTATGTTATCACCGGCATGTGGAATCCCAATGCACCAATATTTTTGGCACTTAATGAAGAAACCCCCAAAGGTGAATTTTCCAGAAAGATTCCTTTTATTTGCTTTAAATTTTGTATTATGGACGGTGTTGTTTTGCCATGATTTTAAAACTTTGGTACTCATTTAAAATGGAGTTTTTCTTCTTATTTAGATTTTGAAATTCTTTTTCATACTTTATGCATCTATGGTGAAAATCTCCACTATTTAAAAGAATCCCCCCATACCCCAAAGATATGTGAATTAATTTTATTTGATTATGGAGAAAGTATTTGGGCTTTGTGTTTCATATGTCATTTTTAGAGTTGTTTATTTGGGTCAGTGATGCAAGAATGTGAAAGAAATGATGAAAGCAAATTCTGGAATTTTGCATATTTTTGATAACTGTTCTAACTCTCCCCCTTATTTATAAATTACTTATACTTTTTCATTTATTAATTATACATTCCACTCTTTTGACCTTTGGGATCTTAGTAAGTATATTAAGGATTTCATTTGTGGCAAACACCGTTTTCTAGTTGTTTACCTTTTCATTTTCTTAACGTTTCTAGTGTTGAACAGAACTTATAATCACATATCTAATTTTCCACGTGTTATTTTTATTCCTGCTTCAACCAGATATCTGTTAATTGACTAGTTTTTTTGCCCATCCATCAATTGTCTTTAAACTAAAATTTAAAGTTTTACCTCATGAGTTATAATCTTATAATAAATGATTCACTATGATTTAACTGATAATTTATATTAGAAAATAATGGATCAGTTTGTTTGATCTTTGTCTTATATTATTTAGTTTATAACCACAGTAGACTTTTGGTAAATACAGGAGCATTAGTAAATACTGATATGGAAATATATTAGTGAAGAATATTAAATGATAGTTAGTCTTAAATTTCTTATAGTATTTACCAGTTCTGCAAAGTGCATGCATTTGATTATGCATCAAGCTATTTAAAAATAAGGGGTAAAAAGAGAGAAAAATAATATAGATGATATAAAGTTTAGCTGTTCATATATTAGGAATAAATAATTTTTACACCATGTTTTGTTATTTCTGGAGACAGGCTTGTAAATGCCAGCCTATAAACTTCTTTCTTATAACATTCAGAAAGTAAACACAAAACAGAAAAATAAGCCAGTTGATAATTTTGAAGAATAAAATACAGGAATTGCAAATAAGTTATAAAAGCAATTTTTATCTGTTTTTATTATACATAGTTCAATTCCATTTTGTATTTTAATACACTTTTGGTTCTCAAAAGATAACATTTAAAAAATTTATTAACATACACTTTATATAATACTATCTTACAAGAATATTCTGATCCAAAAGATAATATATTTTAAATCTAAAATTATTTCATATGGCATATGAAAATGTTGACCTGATATCTGAAATACCCAAATGGTGTCCTTAAAATATAAATTAGTCAGCGGATTCATTAATCAAAGTTTGATTTTTTATAGAAGTCAAAGCCCTGAGAGATGAAATGTCTTGGATCTTTTCAGTACCCCAGTTGTGTTTGTGTGTTATATTCTGTGTTGTATTATTCCCTCTTACTCCTCTGCAATACTCCCTTTTAGATTTTAAGGTCCTCTAGGTCAAGTATAATGTCTCAAAAATCCTAGTTCCTCTTGAATTGACAGGTAGAATACTTGTATTTAGTAAGAATATAGTAAATTTTTTGTTGAATTTGATGATATTAATATAAATGTAGTTGATGAGTATAAATATTGCATAACATTTTAAAAAACACTATTGAAAGTTTCTTTTAAGGGTAAGCTTTGAACTTTCATTTAACTGAGAACTAAACATGGTGGACAAAATAAATTTTAAAAAATATTTGAAAAGTAACAAAGGAAATGATGGAATAATATGGAGTAACAGAGTCAAAGATTAAAAAACTCCAGTGAATCTCAAGCAGGGTGAATAAAATAAAACGAAATCTGTATCCTAGTGAAACTGAAGAAAAACAATAGACACTGGGCTAGAAGATTCTAGATTCAAATTAAAGGAAGGCTGTAGCCAAGTAAACATTCAAGATAGTAACTGAAATTTTGACCAATAATGCTATACTGTTGTCTAAAAGTGCTTGCTAGGATTAGTCTGTATTATAGTTGACCCTTGAACAATACAGGTTTGAACTGTGTGGATCCACTTTTTTGTGAATTTTGTCATAAATATATTGGAAACAGTTTTGGACATTTGTGACAATTTGAAAAAAACATTTTTCTGGCTTTATTGTAAGAATGCAGTATATAATATATATAACATATAAAGTCTATGTTAATTGACTGTTTATGTTATTTATGTTATCAGTAAGGCTTCCAGTCAACAGTAGGCCAATAGTTGTTGAGTTTCTGGGGAGTCAAAAGTTGCATGCAGATTTTTGACCACACAGGGATCAATGCCCCTAGCTGCTGTCATATTTAAGGGGCAACTGTGTCTGTAAAAACTGCACAGAACTGTTTTGCTAGAACTTTGATCAGTGATTTCCCTGAGGGTAGTTAGATGTTACGAACAGTGAGAGTAGTGACAAACCTCCAGGACTTCCCTTAAATCATACAACATAATACTCATTTTAATAGCATTTTGCTATATAAATTTAGCATATGAAGATTGAGCATCTCTTCTGACTTTACAATCCTTTCTACGCAGCTCCTCAAAGAAACCTAGTCATTTCGAATATCTGTTTTTATAAGATGAAAGGGCAAATCTTTGTGGTTTTCCAGGTTTTCTGTGAAATCGGAAAGATAGTTTTAGTGCAAAAGACATTCTGATATTTTATTTTATTTATTTCTTATTTAAGGACCTGTTTTGGGGAAGAAAAAATTAAAGTTGTCAGGGATGATTTGGACAACTGATTAAGAAAGGATCATGAGCATTGAGAAACATACTTGGAATATGTGGTTACCTATTTAATCAAAGTGTGACAGTAAAACATTTAAAGTGAAACATAGAAGGTAACATGATTGTGAAGAACCTTATTTTTTCACAAGTGAGGAAACTTCACTTTCTTAAATAATCAAGAAGTAATAAAGCCAGCATTAAACACAGAAAATTTCTTCTGCAGATAAACGTGTGTACATGACTGTGGCAGTGGATATGGTAGTCACTGAGGTGGTGGAGCCTGTTCGCTTTCTCCTGGAAACAGCAGCACGCGTGTACCCTGCAAATGAGCGATTTTGGTATTTCAGCAGAAAGACCTTTACAGAGACTTTCTTCATGAGGTTGAAACAGGTAGGTCCTTTTTGTTCTTAGATCATAACACAAATGTTTTTTTCTACCATTCTTTTTTAACGTCAAGATAATTCCTTATGTAGAAATAAAAAGCAGTAAGATTTCTTAAATAATCAAATGATATTTAGAGTCAGCCAGTAGAGTATTTTAAAAATCATCATCTAGGTAATGTAAGTTGGAAAAAACCCCCAGTAGTATAATAATTAATGTTCTTTATTTTATTTAAAAATTGATGCATACCTGTAAGTATCAACATATTTAATGGAAATACTGATTCTATATTTTAAATAACTTTTATTCCGTTTATCTATAATTATTTAAAACCAAGGAGGGTGCAGAAACATATCTATATAAAGTTGTAATGAAAAAATTTTGAATACCTATTTGTCATAGTCATTTTTACCTATACTGTTACATGAATACGTTATTTAACTTATCAGTAGGGTTATAAAATTATTTTAGAATTAAGTGAACAAAGTTAGGCCTTTTAGGACATACCTAAATTGGACCGTGTTCATAAGTAAAATACATAATCTTTGTAGTGAGAAAAAAGGTATCAGTGAAAAATAACATGAGTTCCAATAACATCTGTTTGGTGAAGGCACAATGCTCTATGTGAATAATGGAAATCCTTTATTTATACTGTTAGTAGTCCTGGTCTCCCAAGTTTAAAAATGCTTTGTTTGTAGTGAGAAAAAAGGTATCAGTGAAAAATAACATGAGTTCCAATAACATCTGTTTGGTGAAGGCACAATGCTCTATGTGAATAATGGAAATCCTTTATTTATACTGTTAGTAGTCCTGGTCTCCCAAGTTTAAAAATGCTTGCTGTTTCATATACTGTAATATGTGATTCTGACATGACACTCAGGGGGCCCAATGAATCCCTCTGTGTCAGTGACAGTCAGTATTCATTCAGATCTGTCCCTGGTGCCTCGTTCCCACTCATCTTTCACTCCAGGTCTCTTGAGGATCACATTTCTTATAACAGAGACCCCTCCAAGCTCCTCTTCCTTCTTCAGGAATAATCGATGCAAAGAACACACAAAGGCATATGGTCCTTTCTGTGTAGAGATGTGTATTGTCACTTGCTTGTCCATAGATAGGAAAAACTCTTTCTAGACTCTTGGCCTTGTCCGGGCCTCCACAGCCACACCTGCCTGTCACTGTCACAACCTTCCCTAGTCCCAAATTCCAGTCTCCTCCAGTAGCCTCCCGCACTCGTAGACATGCACTGCGGCAAGCTTTGGTTCAGGGCAGAAAGGACCCAAGCAAACAACCTGGAAGTCACAGGCCACAAGGCGCCCCTGCTTGACAGCACCTGTTCTTTAATGAGAGGTCTCTTCACAGAGAGGCACTACCCTGGTATAAGATTCCACTGTAGCTTGCCTCAAAGATTCCTGTCTGTTGCTGGCTGGAGGACAGAGTCAGGATGTGTGATCAGCACGCAGGAGTTTCCATAATCTGGTATATCACACTGCTTATATTTGCTGGTGAATTTTTTTTAAATAATTTATTTTGGTGTCATTATTCTACAATTACATGTGCAATATTATGGTTATTAAACTACCCCCTTCATCAGGTCCCCCCCACCAACCCCATTACAGTCACTGTCCATCAGCGTGGTGAGATGCTATAGAATCACTACTTGTCTTCTCTGAGTTGTACAGCCCTCCCCGTGCCCCCCCAACATTACATCTGCTAGTCATCATGCCCCTTTTTCCCTCTTATCCCTCCCTTCCCACCCATCTTCCCCAGTCCCTTTCCCTTTGGTAACTATTAGTCCGTTCTTGGGTTCTGTGAGTCTGCTGCTGTTTTGTTCCTTCAGTTTTTCTTTGTTCTTATACTCCACATATGAGTGAAATCATTTGATACTTGTCTTTTTCGGCTTGGCTTATTTCACTGAGCATAATACCCTCTAGCTCCATCCATGTTGTTGCAAATGGTAGGATTTGTTTTCTTCTTATGGCTGAATAATATTCCATTGTGTATATGTACCACATCTTCTTTATCCATTCATCTACTGATGGACACTTAGGTTGCTTCCATTTCTTGGCTATTGTAAATAGTGCTGTGATAAACATAGGGGTGCATATGTCTTTTTCAAACTGGGCTGCTGCAGTCTTAGGGTAAATTCCTAGGAGTGGAATTTCTGGGTCAAATGGTATTTCTATTTTGAGTTTTTTGAGGAACCTCCATACTGCTTTCCACAATGGTTGAACTAATTTGCATTCCCACCAGCAGTGTAGGAGGGTTCCCTTTTCTCCACATCCTCGCCAACATTTGTTGTTGTTTTGTGTTTTGGATGGTGGCCATCCTCACTGGTGTGAGGTGATATCTCATTGTGGTTTTAATCAGCATTTCTCTGATGATTAGCAGTGTGAAGCATCTTTTCATGTGCCTGTTGGCCATCTGAATTTCTTCCCTGGAGAAGTGTCTATTCGCCCATTTCTTAATTGGATTATTTGCTTTTTGTTTGTTAACGTGCATGAGTTCTTTATATATTTTGGATGTCAACCCTTTATCGGATACATCATTTATGAATATATTCTCCCATACTGTAGGATGTATTTTTATTCTACTGATGGTGTCCTTTGCTGTACAGAAGCTCTTTAGCTTGATATAGTCTCACTTGTGCATCTTTGCTTTTGTTTCCCTTGCCCGGGGAGATATGCTCATGAAGAAGTCGCTCATGTTTATGTCCAAGAGATTTTTGCCTATGTTTTTTTCTAAGAGTTTTATGGTTTCATGACTTACATTCAGGTCTTTGATCCACCTTGAGTTTACCTTTGTGTATGGGGCTAGATAGTAGTCTAGTTTCATTCTCTTACATGTAGCTGTCCAGTTTTTCCAACACCAGCTGCTGAAGAGGCTGTCATCTCCCTGTTGTATATCCAGGGCTCCTTTATCAAATATTAATTGACTGTATATGTTTGGGTTAATGTTTGGATTTTCTATTCTGTTCCACTGGTTTGTGGGTCTGTTTTTGTGCCAATACCAAATTGTCTTGATTACTGTTGCTTTGTAGTAGAGCTTGAAGTCAGGGAGCGTAGTTCCCCCTGTTTTATTCCTCCTTCTCAGGATTGCTTTGGCTATTCTGGATCTTTTGTGGTTCCATATGAATTTTAGAATTATTTGTTCGAGTTCATTGAAGAAAGCTGGTGGTAGTTTGATAGGGATTGCGTTGAATCTGTAGATTGCTTTAGGTAGTATAGCCATTTTGACAATATTTATTCTTCCTAGCCAAGAGCATGGGATGCATTTCCATTTGTTAGTGTCCTCTTTAATTTCTCTTAGGAGTGTCTTGTAGTTTTCAGAGTACAGGTCTTTCACTTCCTTCGTTAGGTTTATTCCTAGGTATTTTATTCTTTTTGATGCAATTGTGAATGGAATTGTTTTTCTGATTTCTCTTTCTGTTAGTTCATCATTAGTGTATAGGAAAGCAACAGATTTCTGTGTGTTAATTTTGTATCCTGCAACTTTGCTGAATTCAGATATTAGTTCTAGTAGCTTTGGAGTGGAGTCTTTAGGGTTTTTAATGAACAGATTCATGTCATCTGGAAATAGTGACAATTTGACTTCTTCTTTACCAATCTGGATGCCTTGTATGTCTTTGTTTTGTCTGATTGCCATGGCTAGGACCTCCAGTACTATGCTGAATAACAGTGGAGAGAGTGGGTATCCCTGTCTTGTTCCCTATCTTAGATGAAAAGCTTTCAGCTTCTCGCCATTAAGTATGATGTTAGCTGTGGGTTTGTCATACATGGCCTTTATGATGTTGAGGTACTTGCCGTCTAAACCCATTTTGTTGAGAGTTTTAATCATGAATAGATGCTGAATTTTGTCAAATGCTTTTTCAGCCTCTATGGAGATGATCATGTGGTTTTTGTTCTTCTTTTTGTTGATGTGGTGGATGATGTTGATGGATTTTCGAATGTTGTACCATCAGGTCCAGGGGTTTTGTTCCTGGGTAGTTTTTTGGTTACCGCTTCAATTTCGTTGCTGGTGATGGGTGTGTTTAGTTTTTCTGTTTCTTGCTTGGTCAGTCTTGGAAGGTTGTATTTTTCTATGAAGTTGTCCATTTCTTCTAGGTTTTCCAGCTTGTTATCATATAGATTCTCATAATATTCTCTTATAATTCTTTGTATTTCTGTGGGGTCCGTCGTTATTTTTCCTTTCTCATTTCTGATTGTGTTTATGTGTGTAGATTCTCTTTTTCTTTTAATGAGTCTGGCTAGGGGTTTATCTATTTTGTTTATTTTTTCAAAGACCAGCTCTTGGTTTTATTGATTTTTTTCTATTGTTGTATTCTTCTCAATTTTATTTATTTATTCTCTGATCTTTATTATGTCCCTCTTCCTGGTGACTTTGGCCTCATTTGTTCTTCTTTTTCCAATTTCAGTAATTGTGTCTTTAGACTATTCATTTGGGAATGTTCTTCCTTCTTTAAATAGGTCTGGATTGCAATATACTTTCCTCTTAGAACTGCCTTTGCTGCGTCCCACAGAAGTTGTGGCTTTGTGTTGTTGTTGTCATTAGTCTCCATATATTCTTTGATTTCTGTTTTGATTTGGTCGTTAACCCATTGATTAGTGGGAGAGTGTTGTTAAGTCTCATGTATTTGTGAGCCTTTTTGATTTCTTTCTAAAATTTATTTCTAGTTTTATACCTTGGTGATCTGAGAAGTTGGTTGGTAGGATTTCAATATTTTTGAAATTACTGAGGTTCTTTTTGTGGCCTAGTATGTGGTCTATTCTGGAAAATGTTCCATGTGCACTTGAGAAGAATGTGTATCCTGTTGCTTTTGGGTGTAGAGTTCTGTAGATGTCTGTTAGGTCCATCTGTTCTAGTGTGTTGTTCAGTGCCTCTGTGTCTTTACTTATTTTCTGTCTGGTTGATCTGTCCTCTGGAGTGAGTGGTGTGTTGAAGTCTCCTAAGATGAATGCATTGCTGTCTATTTCCTCCTTTAATTCTGTTAGTATTTGTCTCACATATGCTGGCGCTCCTGTGTTGGGTGCATATATATTTATAATGGTTATATCTTCTTGTTGGACTGACCCCTTTATCATTATGTAATGTCCTTCTTTATCTTTTGCTACTTTCTTCGTTTTGAAGTCTTATTTTGTCTGATACAAGTACTGCAACACCTGCTTTTTTCTCTTTGTTGTTTGCATGAAATATCTTTTTCCATCCCTTCACTTTTAGTCTGTATATATCTTTGGATTTGAGGTGAGTTTCTTGTAGGCAGCATATAGATGGGTCTTGCTTTTTTATCCATTCTGTTACTCTGTGTCTTTTGATTGGTGCATTCAGTCCATTTACATTTAGGGTGATTATTGATAGGTATGTACTTATTGCCATTGCTGGCTTTAGATTCGTGGTTACCAAGGGTTCAAGGGTTGCTTCTTTACTATCTAACAATCTAACTTAACTTTCTTGTTAAGTTATTGTAAACACAGTCTGATGTTTCTTTATTTCTCTCCCTTCTTATTCCTCCTCCTCCATTCTTTCTATAATAGGTGTTTTATTCTTTGCCTTTAGTTAGTATTTGGATGGTCTGCTTTCTTTGCTATGATTTTTTTTTCTCTGGTGACATCTTTTTAGCCTTAGGTGTGCTTCCATCTAGAGCAGTCCATTTAAGATATCCTGTAGTGGTGGTTTATGAGAGGCAAACTCTCTCAACTTTCGTTTATCTGGAAATTGTTTAATCCCTCCATCATATTTAAATGATAATCGTGCTGGATACAATATTTTTGGTTCGAGGCCCTTCTGTTTCATAACGTTAAATATATCATGCCATTCTCTTCTGGCCTGTAAGGTTTCTGTTGAGAAGTCTGATGATAGTCTGATGGGTTTTCCTTTGTAGGTGATCTTTTTTCTCTCTCTAGCTGCCTTTAATACCCTGTCTTTATCTTTGATCTTTGCCATCTTAATTATTATGTGTCTTGGTGTTGTCTTCCTTGGGTCCCTTGTGTTGGGAGATCTATGAGCTTTGGTGGACGGCGAGATTACTTCCTTCCCCAGCGAGGGAAAGTTTTCAGCAATTATTTCTTCAAAGACACTTTCTATCCCATTTTCTCTCTCTTCTTCCTCTGGTACTCCTATAATGCGAATATTGTTCCGTTTGGATTGGTCACACAGTTCTCTTAATATTCTTTCATTCCTAGAAATCCTTTTATCTCTCTCTGCCTCAGCTGCTCTGTACTCCTGTTCTCTGTTTTCTATTCCATTAACAGTGTCTTGCATCTCATCCATTCTGCTGTTAAGCCCGTCGATCGCTTGTCTGATTTCTGTATTGTCTTTCCTCAGTTCCCTCACTTGCTCCCTCAGCTCTTGCACATTTCTCTGTAGGTCCATCAGCATGGTTATGACTTTTATTCTGAATTCTTTTTCAGGGAGGCTGTGCATTTCCATCCCTTCAGACTCCCTCTCTGGGGTTGTCTGGTTGATTTTGGTCTGAACCGTATTCCTCTGTCTTTTCATGGCTATATAATTGGTCAGTGATAGTTGCCACGTATGTCAGCTGGGCTCTTTAAGACTTTAAAAAGAGAAGAAAAAAAAGGAAAAAAAAGAAAGCAAGCAAGAAAGAAACAAAACAAAACAAAACAAAAACAAAACAAAAAAAATGCCCACCGGACGTAGATTCTGTGGGAATGCTGTAGGTGGCGCTATTGCCCCACTATTCCACAGCTGTGACTGTGCGGCTCCGCAGGTCCCTTTATCACTCTGGCAGGGTTGGGAACGAATAGGAGGCTGTTGAACTCAGTGAGAAGTGTTAAGTATGGCTATTCTTCCTCAGTCGCCGGCTAAGGCATCTGAAACTCCCCAGGACTCCCAGCCTGCTGGGCTGAGTGTGCTGGGGTGATCCAGCTCCTCTGCTAGGCTCCTGTCTCTTTAAGACCGCTGAAGAAAGCGTGTGCTTTTTTTTTTTCCTTCCCGGGAGCCGGCTGCAAGCACCCTGGCGCGTTCCCTGCACATATCCTGCCGCTCTGTCTCTCCAATCACCGCTGCACTGCGCAATGTGGGTCAGCGCTCTCCGCGCAGATCACCGGGGCTGGTACATCGCGGTGTGTACTTCCACGCCCTCCGGCTCTGAATCCTCTCCTCACGCTGGTGCGCTGGGTTGGGGGAGTGCTCGGGTCCCGCCGCGTCGGGGCTCCATATCTTACCCGCCTCTTGGGGTGCCGAGTCCTCTCGGGTGTAGCTGCACGCTGTGCGCTTTCCTGTGTATTCTCATCTCTCTTTTAGGAATAGATGTATTTTCTGTGTTTTCGTAGATAAATATAGTGTTGGGAGGATATTTCTGCCGCCCTGCTCACACCGCCATCTTCCCGGAAGTCCTCACTTTAGTTTTTAAATACACTCAATCAATGAAAAGTACCAATAATACATTTGAAAAAGGTCAACATCAAACTAAGGATCATTTTAAGCCTGTGAGCAAATTTATTGTCCATCTGCATATGGATATATTGAGAATACTATTTCAAAATTGTTTTTTGTTTTTTAAATAAACTTGTTCACAGGTCTCACCTTTACTTCTTGGAGTTAGAGCTGAGGTATACTCAATCATCTGATTGTTCCAGAATATTGAGATAACAAAAATAAAGTTTTAATTCCAAAGAAAATCTTAAATGTATAATCCACATTTTCTATAATGTTTTTTTCCAGAAAGTCTTCAGGGTACATAGCTGGAGAATATATACTATAAGACTCTTAAAATGGAGTCTTTTCCCCAAATGCAGCATGCTTATATCATAAACTGCACTCTTCCGGTCTTCCCACTCTCCCACAACTGCTGGCACATCCCTTCATTTTTATTGGCCAATGGAGACTGACTGGTTCCTGTCAGCCTGACGAAACTTCAGGCAGGTTTCTTACTGATTATAGGCTCATGACCTCCCTTTACTTAGAGCATTTACTTTTGAAAACTTAGAGTTGTAAATTCTTTCTCTGCCTATTTGGAATGTAAACCTTCTCCCAGACTTTTGCCAGTTTTGCCATCCAGTTCTGTCTTTCTCAAGGATTGGGCACCATCCCACTGAACTGTAAATATCAAGAGAGTCTGTCAGACTTTTATACAGACTAAATTCAATTAGCCAAGTAGTGACAATTAACAAACACAGGTGGTCTAATCACATTGACCAAGTGCTGATTTGACTTCTTCCAGTACTTTCTGCTAGCGAACCCCATTACTTAAAACTTTCATGCCTTTTATTTCAGTGGATTGAGTTTGACCTCCCTCTCCTATTGAATCAAGTCTTGGCTGTTCAACTCTATTCACTGTAACTTTCTCTCCTATACCTCTGGAGAAGCTTGACTAGATATACACAAAGTGAATCTAGCAGCATGGGGTAGCAACAAGAGTTTCATTTTAAATGTCTTAAGAGAATCATGGTAATTTGTATATCATATTTAAATTCTTATTTCTCTATTTCAAAGTCCAGCATTGCTATGGAAATTGTGAGGTTTCCTATTTGGATATTGAAAGTTACTGCTATGCAAAAATGTGAAAATAATTCACTGGCATGGGAAGTACTCTGATTCCAATTCCTATGTCTATAGGGGCTTGAAATCATTCAATCATTTTCTGTCTCACACTTGGATCCTATGCTTCTTTTGGCTCCATTGTTAGAGAGGAGGACTGGAGAAGACATGAGAAGCTAAGGGAATAAGCTACCATATAAGATTCTTCCTCTTGATTAATAGAGGGAAGTGTCTACAGTTAAGGAATAGAAAATTGACCCCAGGACAAGTTAGACTTGAGTGTTTAGAATCAGATGAAATACTCTGATTCATCTTTCTCAAGGATTGGGCACTTTTGCAAATTTCTTTGGTTCATGCATTATTTGCAATATTTTATTAAAATCTGAATCAAATATGTAGATATATTTGAGGTTGCTATATTTTACTGTAGTATTTTAAAATCTTTCTTAATGAAAACATTAGAAAAACATTAAGATATATTTTAATGAATTTTAGGGATATATCTTATAGGGTAAAGTTATCTGCGGGTATATACCTTCCTGTTTTCTGAATAAAACTATATGAAATTATGAAAAATTATGTGTCTTGGTAAAAGATCTGTATGTCATCATTTTCCTAAAGTCTTGTTATGACAACCTGACAATTATAAACAACAATTCTTTTCTATTGAAAGATTATACAAGGGAGTTCAAGATCTATAGCAGACTGAGTGAACACAATAAAGGAATAAGTTATTTCATATACATAATAATCTAAAAATATAAATATCACAGAAGAGTAGGTCAATGTATTAATAAGCCCATAAAGTTAGGCTAATTATCAATGAGTTACTATTTCACATACTTTAATTTTCCACAGGTTAGAAATCTAATACTATGAATTGTTAAGACTATGGGAAAGAGAAATCTTCCCACTTTGCTGACAGCTGTGTAAATTGATTAGAAAAGTCGTGGCAAGATTCTGTCATGTTAATAAGCCAGACTTTAGCCAGTTTAATATCCCATGAAACAGCAGGTCAAGGTGTATAATATACCCTCCAAGGGTAGATGTGCATTTGTGTACAATTAAACATGTATAAGCATTTTAATTTCCTTTGTAATAAGAAAAATTGGGCAGATGAAACTGGAGAAATGTATAAACAAAACCCAGCATTTTACCAAAGTTTACTTCCATAATGCAGCCACAATGGACAAACCAAGTCTATTATTTGTCAATATAGACAAATCTTGAGAGCAGTGTACATTTAAGTATGTGAGGAAAAGAAAGCAAGTTACAAATACTTAAGTGTGACACAACTTATGACTGTAAAAAACAAAACAAAAAACACTGCAGTATCATGTATGAATCCATAGAGGTTGCAAATTTCTTTAGTTCATGCATTGAAGATGATATGTTAATTTCAGCAGTGGAAAAAGACAGTGAAATGAGCAAAGAAACTTGAACTTATTTGCAGTATTTTATTAAAATCTGAATCAAATATGTAGACATATTTGGGGTTGCTGTATTTTACTGTAGTATTTAAAAATCTTTCATAACAATGAAAACATTTAAAAAACATTAAGATATATTTTAATGAATTTTAGGGATATACCGATAAAGTTTTACCACCATTTAAGAATTTTTTTAATGTAATTAATTGGTCAAATAAACATTTTCTCCATTTCATATAAAAACAATTTAGGTTTGGTGGATTAGAAAACCAAAAATTCTCTGTTGGATATTGACTAAGTTGACTACGCAGGAAAATGTATGTAATGCTTGATTCTGATGAATTACCATAGCTAATATTTATAAGAAAAAGGAATTATACATTTTTGTGTTCTTTTTTAAATGAAGAAAGGTTATGTGACTTTTTCAAATGTTCTTTTGATCCTCATTATAATTACTTCCTAAATTATTAAAAGAAATACTAGTATCTCTCTTCAATTAAAATTGAATTTTTGACCAGAAACAAAGCAGATTTTCTATTCCTTTTACTTGCATAATATTCAGAAACACATGGGGTTAAAAGAAACCGATTATATAGGTGTTATCTTCAGCGATTGGATATCCTGTGCCGTAGTGTTTTTCCTGCTTCTGAAAGATTATTAATAGGCTTATTTTCATGAATGTCTGAACTGTGATCCTTGTCCTTGTCCCTGGCATTCCCAGGCCCCTGATGTGGCCAAAATCACTCCCCACTTCACAGCAGCTCTGCTCCACATGCCTGGTCATCGTCTCGTCATTTGAAGATGTCACGTAGTCATCCAGCCCTTCACCTTTGTTGCGACTCAAACATCTGTCAACGAACTTCAAAGAAATAATTTTTCCAAAAATGAGACTCATATAATCTACCAAACTGAAATAACTTCAGATCCAAAGCTGTCCATATTTACATGGTTTACAGCTGATTAAGTATAAATCAAAATCATCTCCATTTTATAATAGGAAAGTCTGTGCAAAGTCATGTTTATATTAATCTTATGCATCAGATACCTGACACAAGAATATGTTACTAAGAGACTAGATATTCCATTTCTTACCAAAATTTGATGCATACATCTATGCCATCTGTTCATAATACTAAAAAAATAACTAAAAGTAATTTGCCTACTTAATTGTGATACTAATCTGTTCTGAGCACTCATTTATGCAAAAGTACCCCAGCATGATGTGTGGATTAAAAAAATCAGACCAACTTTGACCAAAGTTATCTGTTTTGCATATTAAATTACTCTTACTGAGCTTTGTCAAAAATGAATATTTTTGGATTTGTTCACTGATGAAAGTTTTTAAAATTACATACTAAGTATACAGTGAAACTTAAAATGTGCTGTTTTCCCATTTTAACTAAAACAATGTGGGTCTATGCCTTACCTGTAATACTTCCTTGGATATTTAACCTTTATGTGATAACATGCTTAGGAAAGCATATATTTCAAATGTAGAAGCGATATCTATTAAATTCTAGGTCTAGGGTTGTAACCTATCTAAGCACTAATAAATGTTTCAGTGCCATCTCACAGGTTTAGTGTGATCCAAAAAGATGGTATTTTTTTCAAACCTAAATGTTACTATCAATATTTTTAAGGTTCTCATGTTTTCTTTTGACTGATTATCCTATTTCCTAATACAGTTTTATTTATTTTTGTTAATGGGCTTCAGCATAATATTTCATGCTGCTATGTAATATTTTATGGAACTCCTTTGCAATCTGTGTTGAAAACAAAGACATTAATTTGGGATAATTTAGTAACATTGTTGCTACAAAGATCTTAGAGATAACTGGTTGATAAGAATTATGAGAAATAAATGCTTAACCTATGAAATATTTAATAAGATACAAACAGTGATGCAAAAGAAAAAATATTCCTAATACAGCAACTTGTGCTTGGTTTTACATAGTATTAAAATGGTAGATTTTTTCCCATCCTCTTACTTTTAGCCTACGTATATCATTATGGTTGTGAAAAGTTTCTTGTTGATAGCATAGAGTTGTATCATGTATTTTTAATGTATTTTGATAATTTTAATTGATATTTTTAGATTATTTAAGATTATTGGGTGGATTCAAGTTTATCATTTTATTATCTGTTCATTTTCTTATTTCCTGCTTTCTTGTAGACTTATCCTTAAAAATTAGGTATTTTAACTAATACATTGTTCTTAATATATCATTTCTTAAAGTTTTTAGTTATTACTCTAGGGTTTACAAAATACATAATTTTTTATAGTTAATTTAGAGTCTATCTTTTTCAACTTGAATTGGAATGTTGAGATGTGGGTCAAAGGGTACAAAGTTGTAGTTATGTAAGAAAATCTAGAGATCTGATGCACAGACATAATGACTATACTTGATAATACTATATTGCACAGTGGAAATATGCCAAGAGAAAAGATCTAAGGCACACTTGTCATGTATATAAAGGGGTAACTGTGAAGAGATAAACTAGCTTGTAAAGTTATTTATTTATATATATATAAATGCATACAGTCATCTTGTACAAAGTATATACAATTTTTATTATAAAATATATAAATTTTAAAAAGTGTTATATTACTGCCTTCTGCCAACTCCTTCCCCCATAGTTTTGGTGATAAATCTAAATGTCATTTGAATTGTGGTTTCCTTTAGTCAATATGTCATTTTTCCCTGGCTTTTTGCAATATTTTTTTTCTTTGTGGTTTTTAGCAGTTTGATTATGATGTATCTGGACAAACATTTATTGGGTTTATTCCATTCTGTGTTCACTGAAATCCTTTATTTTATAAATATGTGTCTTTTGCAAAATTTGAGAAGTTTTCATACATTATTTCTTCAATACCTTTCAACACCACATTCTTCTTTTGGGATACCAATGACATGAACTTTAGAGTACTTGTTAATTTCTAAGTCCTTAAAGCTGTGTTAATTTTTCTCTGATCTTTTTTCTGTTACTTAGGTTGAATATTTTCTCTCACTCTATTTTCAAGAGATCATTCATTCTTTGCTCTATCATCTCCATTTTGCTATTGAAACTAATGAGATTTTGATTCTTGATATGAATTCTTCAGTTCTATAACTTCCATGCTTTTTAATCTGTTATTTCTTTCCTGACACTTCTGATGTTTCTATTCTTAAAAGAATGTCCACAATCCCTTATTTGAGCATTTTTATAATCATTTTAAAGTCTTTATCAGATAAGCTATTATTTTTATTGTTTTGGTGAGAGTTGAAGTTTTTGTTTCTTTGTAAGGTATGTTATAACCAGATCATTTTCAGCCTTACGTTGTGAGACCCAGAGTCTTGCCCAAAGCCCATGAGTACTGTTGGTGTTGGTATGTCAGCAGGCAATCAACATGCTGAGTTCAGGACACAAGTTCCTCCTGTGGGCTCTGGTTCTGGCTTGTTGTTAATCTTTCCAACCCTTTGCAGGGTTTTTTGGATTGATCTCAGATGTCTGCCACCCAAGTGATCACTGGATCATTAAAGTGATTATCCATCCATAAATTCTCAAAGTTATTGTATGCGAATTAAGAACAAATGTGTGCATGTTCACCCTGGGGTAAACCCAGGAGTTTATAAACAACTTCTGGGCTCCCTTCACTTTCTTCCCTGTTCCATGCGATTGCCCTTGTTTATCATGTAGCTGAGAACCTGAAGCACCAACAGGCTTGCTCTGCTGTGTACATCTGGGTTCACCAGGCCTGGCTTCAAGCGGAGGGAGAATGGAAAGTGAGGAAAACAAGGGGGAATAGCCCCACCCTTGGGCCTGCAGTTCCACTGAATGAAGAAGGGAGTTTCCAGACTTGCTGTTTGGGTTTCTGCGTTTTTCCTTAGTTTCCATCGCTGCTGCCACCATGGGAACCGGCTGAAGGATTTGGCAATAGAGTCTAGAAAAAAGCAAGGAAGAAAAATAAACTGATGTATTTCCATAACTCTACTGAACATTATTAGGAGTCCCCTTTCTCACTCCAAGACAGTGTGTACTGGAGGTATCTCCGTATCCCATACTCACATCCAAGTTTCTGGCTGGACTGAGTTCAGGCTGGGGGATGTTGGGGGAGGTGGAGGGAATGGTAAATCAATTCCAGTTCAGTGATACTTCATATTGAGTTTTCTTCCTCATTCTGCCTGCTACTGTTTCCTTTCACAGCCCTCAAATTGCTGTTCATGCATTCTTTCCAGGTTTTATAGTTGCACTGAGTGTCAGAAGCCAGATGGAGAGTGTCTATTCCATTTTACACAGAACCAGAAGGGACACACATATACCTATGTTCTAGAAATTTTTAGAATGATGCTTAAGAAGCTATAGAGTTAGACTGTGATAACAAGGAAATTTGAATGATTTTTAATGTTCTGTACTGATTGAGGCTTCTATTGTTGGCATGTGTTAATTCAGTTAGTAAAAGAAAATGTGGTATGCTGTTTGCAAACATGACCCTGATTATTCCTTTACTTGCATTCATTCCCTTTCCAATTAACTCATATACACTCTTATCAAGAGGTAGAGAATATTTCTCTATCCCTTGAATCTGTGCTGACCTTGTGGTTTTCTTTGATACATAGAATGTGACAGAAGTGATAATGTGCCAGTGTGAGCTTAGAAGAGGTCTGGCATGCTTTTGTTGTCTGTCAGCTGGTACATATGTGCCTGAGCGAGTCCAGCTGAGACCAGCCCTAATGGCTGGCATGAAGGGTTGGATGCCAATAAGTTTTGCTTTGGAGTCTGAAAAGTAAAATTGTAAAGTGATACAATAGTAAATCAGTTTATACATACACATGAGATTTTGAAAAGTTTTAACTTTCAGACTTGAGACTTTCTTCTCCGTTAGGTGACTTATGCTTTGACTAAAATGAGTATTTAGGGGTTGTATAAATGGGGATATATAGATTACCATCTGTTCACATAAGCAGAAATATTCTATGATACTCTGTATTTACATATTTTTTTAGTCCTGTTCTAGACTATTTCAAGAAGAAAAATACGCTTCCTTTTTCTCCTAAGCTCAAATTGCAAAAAAAAAGAACATTACAAGAACTAAAAGTGACTACATTTGCTCTCTTCAAAGTGATGAATTTCATAATGCTATTTTGATTTCCTACTCAGTTCACTCTAGTCACCTATTAAAGTAACAGGCTCAAACAGATGGGTTTTGAGATGATGAGGTCAATTTATTGTCTTAAGGAAGCAGGAAAATAAAGTTAAAGTACTTTACTATGGAGTAAATTCAAAGAAGCCATACTTCAAATTAAAGTATGCTTTGAAACATTACTCATTAATATATTTTTGGTATATTGCATTACTTATCAATTAAATTCAAAATTCTACCTCCTATAGAATTCTCTCTCTTTTTGGACATAATTGGCTCCTAAAGAATAGACTTTCTTTCTTGAAATGGATGTTTTCACAATTTAAAAATTTGTCTTCATTTTCAATATTTTGGGGCAAATTTGTTAGACTGTTCGTATCTGTCATAACATCTGACCTAATTCTAATTTGCAGAACATAACTGGAGCTTAGGGTTATCATTAGTCATAATCCTTTTCTAATTATATAAAATGAGAGGTGACTTTGAATAAAGGATGACATTCAAAGAAAACTGGGCTCTTCCTTCTCCTCTTGAATGTGTATAAAAACAGGACCAGTCCTTGCTAACTTTTCTGTTGCTAATGTTTCACACATAAAATATGTATGTGGTTTCATTATTTGTAATAGTCTTGGAAGTCTTTATCTACATATGTTGTCAGTTTGGTAAAATAGACCTTCATAAATTTGAGTTTGGTTTTTATTGTAATGTTCTCATCATTCAGTTAATTTACAGCTTGAAAATAAATGTAAATTTTGGCACATGGTATTGCTAATGGGAATTGCTTTCCTAAAACTTGGTCATTCTTAAACTTGTATAGATTAGCCATGGAAGAGCAATCAAAGATTGTTTTCATGACTCAAATTTATTGCTGGATATCTCACAAAATTGCAAGCTATACTTACAGCCCTAGAGAATTTTGAAATGTTATTCTCAACAATTTAAAAATGTGAACCTTAAAGAATGGCATACAATAAGTAGAGCAGAATGCTTAGCTCTGAGATAATGTTTAAATTATTTAAATTCTTTGGCTATTAGATTATTATAAATAAAATTAGTGTTTTTTATAGCACTTGCTATTTGTGAAATTATCTAAAATGTCAACTATATTAAAAATAACAGCTACAGTTTTTCAGCATGTATGTATATAATTATAATAGCATGTATGCTAGTGTATTTAATCATCAAAAAATCCATTTTGGATTCAGGGAGTTTGAGTAACTTTTTATTTGTAACTCATCTAATATTCAGGAGAGCAAATATTATAATCCATGGCTTTTTAATACAAAGTCTGTATTGTGCTTTTTAAATCGAGATAGTAACGGACAGACAGCATTGTATTAGTGTCAGGCATACAACATAACATTTGTATTTATTGCGGAACGATCAGCACAATAAGTCTAGTTAGCATCTGTCACCATACACGGTTAAAAAAGATTTTTCTTGTGATGAGCTTCTGTGATCTCTTAGCAGCTTTCAAATATGCAATTCAGTTAACTATAGTTGCCATGTTGTGCATTGTATCCCGTGCCTTGTTTATTTTATGATTGGGAGTTTGTACCTTTTAACCCCCATTCAACCATTTTTGCCCACCCCTATTCTGCTTCTAGCAACCATCAAAGTGTTCTATGGTTCTGTGAGCTCAGTTTTGTTTTTTGTTTTGTTTAGATTCCACATATATGTAAGATCATTTGGTTTTTGTCTCTGAATTCATTAGCATAATGTCTTTAAGGTTTATCACTCTAACTGCAAATGGATATTCCTTCTTTCTCATGGCTGAATAATATTCCATCATGTGTATGCATGTGTGTATATGTATGTGTGTGTGTGTGTGTGTGTGTGTGTGTGTGTGTGTGTGTGTGTGTGTATAAATGTCCCCTACTATTACTTTATTGCTGTGTATTTCTCCCTTTAGGTCTGCTAATATTTGCTTCGCATATTTACATACTCTCTGTTGGGTGCCATAAATATTTACAAAACTTATATCTTCTTGTTGGATTGACCCCTTTTCTTTGCAAAATACTCTTTTTTGTCTCTTATTACAATCTTTGTTTTAAAGTCTGTTGTGCCTGATATGAGTATAGCTGCCCCTGCTTTCCTTGATTTGCATATGCATGGAATGTTTTTGTCCATCTGTTTGCTTCCAGTCTGTGTGTGTCCTTGCATCTGAAGTAAGTATTCAGTGTTTTTTAAATCTATTTAGATAGTCTGTATTTTGATTGGAGAATATAGTCAGCTTACACTTAAAGTGATTATGGATAAATAAGTATGCAATTCCATTTTGTTCATTTATTTCTGACTGTACTGTGGTTTCTCTGTTCTTTCTTTTCCCCTTATTCTCTTATTTTTTGACAGTGTTCTTTTGTGGTATGCTTAGATCCATTCTCATTATTTTTTTGTGTATCCTCTATAGCTTTTTGCTTAGTGGTTACTGTGAGGCTTACATTTAACATATTTATAACAGTCTATTGTAAATTGATAAAAACTTCAATTTGTAGTGCTCTATATTTTTCTCCTCCCCACCATATTTTGAAGTCACATTTTTACATCTTTTTATATTGTGTATCTCTTGTATTATTGTGGTTATTTTTACTCCTATTGTCTTTTAACCTTCATTCTGTTGAATAGTACACTACTTTTACAACAATGATAATTCTAAATTTTAGTGTATGTTTACCTTTACCAGTGAGATTTGTTTCATATATTTTCCTTTTATTAATCAGTGCATTTTCAGCTTACATAAGTCCTTCAATTCTGAATGTAACTTTGTTTTTTATGTTTTTTGCTGTTGAGTTATGCAAGTTCTGTAACAGATACATGGTTGAAAAATATTTTCAACCATTCCATAGTTTACCTTTTTACTTTGTTGATTATTTCCTTTGCTGTTCAGAAGCTTTTTAGTTTGATATAGTTCCACTTGTCTATTTTCTGTTGTTGCCTGTGTGGTTGATATTATAAATGTGAAATCATTCTCAAGACCAAAGTTACGAAGATTTTCCCTGTATTTATTTCACATGTATCTACAGTTTCTGGTTCTCAGTTTAAGTCTGTAATCAATTCTAAGTGCATTTTATGGTATCATGTAACAATGAATCAGTTTCATTTTTCTTCATGTGGGTGGGTATCCAGTTTCCCAGTGCTATTTGCTGAAGAGTGTATACTTTACCTAATGTGGATTGTTGGCATCCTTGTTGAAGATCAGTTGACTATGGGAGGATTTATTTATGGGATCTCCTCTGTAGCATTGGTCTATGGTCTATATGTCTGTTTTTATGCCAGTGCCTTACTATTTTGATTACTGTAGTGTTCTCATATGTTTTGAAATTAGGAAGTGTGATGCCACCTGATCTGTTCTTTCTCAAATTAGTTTGGATATCTTTGGTCTTTGTCTTTTGTGATTTCGTATACATTTTAGAATTCTTTTCAGATTTTTTCTAAAATATGCCTTCTGGTTTTTATGAAAATTTCACTGAGTCTGTAGGTTGCTTTGAGTTATATGGAAATTTAAAAATAGTAAATCCATAAACACAAACTATCATTGGGGTTTTTTACTTTCTTTCAACCGTGTTTTGTAGTTTGTATTATGTAAGTCTTTAATCTCATAGTTAAGTTTTTTGGTAAGGATCTTATTCATTTTGGTGCTATTATAAATGGGATGTTTTTCCTAATTTCCTTTTAAGATAGTTTATTGTTAGTGTATAAAAATGTGAATGACTTTTGTATGTTGACGTAATATCTTCCAACTTTACAGAATTTGTTTAGTAGTTTTAACTTTTTTAAATGGAGTCTTTGTGTTTCCTATGTATAAAATCATGACATTTGAAAACATTGGCAATTTTATTTCTTTCTTTCTGGTTTGGATAACTTTTATTTCTTTTATGTTGGATAACTTTTATTTCTTTGGCTAGGAATTCTAATACCATGTTGAATATTAGTGCTAAGAGTTGGTATCTTTTCCATGTTCCTGATTTTAGAGGAAAAGCTTTGTTTTGCACCTTTGAGTTATATTAGTTATAGACTTTCCATATATGGCTTTTATTATATTGTAGTTCTACTTCTACACCTAGTTATTGAGAGTTTTTATCATAAAAGGGTGTATTGAATTTTGTCAAGTATGCTTTCTGAATTCATTGAGACAATAATGTTTTTTAATTCTTTATTTTGTTAATGTGTATACCGTTTATTAATCTTTAGTTTTTATTTTTTTTGTATATTTAACTTTCCTTGCATTCCAGTGATAAATCCAATTTGATTACAGTGTATGATATTTTTAATGATCTGTTGGATTTTGTTCCTTAGTATTTCACTGAGGATTGTTGCTTTTATATGCATCAGGAATGTTGACCTGTAGGTTTTTTTATGGTGCCTTTGTTTGGCTTTGGTATCAGGGTAAGTTGACATCATATAATGGGTTTGGAAGTGTTTAGTACTCTTTAGTCTTGTAGAAGAGATTGAGCATTGGTGTCAGTACTTTAAATATTTGGTATATTTGGTAGAATTTATCCACAAAACCCTTTGGTACTGGGATTTCTTTTTTGGGATGTTTTGATTATTGATTCAATCTCCATACTAATTATAAATCTGTTTAGACTTTCATTTATTCCTGATTCAATCTTGATAGGTTTCTTGTTACTAGGAATTTATTCATTTCATGTTTCTAGCAATTTATTCATTTGCAGATAATACAATTTTTGGCAAAAAATTGTTCATAGTGCTGTTATTTGATCCTTTTTATTTCTGTAGCATCAGTTTAATGTTTTCTCTGTCCTTTATAATTTTTTTGTGTGCTACCTCTATTTTCTTAGCCTAGTTAATTAAATTTCTTTTTTCCTTCTGTTGGCTTTAGGCTTAGTTTATTTTTTTTCTTCTTGAGATATAAATGTAGGTTGTTAATTTGAGCTATATCTTCCCTTTTAATGAAGCATTTATTGTATTAAACTTCCCTCTTAATACCACCATAGTGCATATTTGCTTCACAATGTAATTTTTGTTAAGTCATGTTTTTCATTCATGTTATGTGATTTTTATAATTACCTTTTTGATTTCTTCATTGACCAGTGGTTGTTCAAATCATTTCACTGTGACCAGAAAAGATACTTGCTATTATTTCAACCTTAAATGCATTGTTTGTGGTATAACATGTGATCTGTCCTAGAGAAAGTTTCATGTGTGCTTGAGGATAATGTGTATTCTGCTATTGGGTAGAATGTTCTTCCTATGTCTGTTAGATCCATTTGGTCAGTAGTGATGTTCAAGACACTCTTTATTGCTTTTCTTTCTGGGTGTTATATCTGCTAAAAAAAGTTGTGCTGCTGAAATCTGCTGTTGTAGTATTGCTCTTTCTCCCTTCAGTTCTGTCAGTGTTTGCTTTATTACTTATGTGCTCTGTTTGAGTGCAGACATATTTATAATTAACCCATCTTCCTGGTAGGTTGACCTTTTGTCATTATATAAGTTCTTTCTTTGTCAGTTTTAACAGTTTTGGCCTTTTTCTATTTTGTCCAAGTAGAGCCACCCTTGCTCTGTTTTGGTACTATTTGCAAGGAATATTTTTACATCTCTTCACTTTCAGCTTTTGTGTATCCTTAATTCTAAAGTATATTGTTTCTCAAGAGCATACAGTTATAACATTATCCATTTAGCAGTTATGTCTTTTAAGACAAGAGGTTTAATGCAAGTAAATTTACAATAATTGTTGGTAAGGAAGGATTCAATATTGCCATTTGTTTTTTTATGTTAGTCTTATAGTTCTTTGTTCCTCTTTCCTCTCTTTCTGTCTTAGTGTTGCATTGATTTTTGTTTTTTTGTATTGATATGCTGTGGTTCCTTTCTGGTATTTTATTGTTACTTACATAGGTATTTTTTCCATGTATTTTTTTCCTTGGGGCTTACATAGATGTCTTACAACAGTCTATTTTCAACTGATAACAGTCTATTTTCAGCTTTCTATTGAACAAGTTTGATCATGCACAAAAACTCTACATTTTTAAGTTCTCCTCCATACACTTTATATTGCTGTCACAATATACATCTGTTCATATTGTGTATCTATTTTTTTTCCAGCTTCATTGAGATATAATTGATGTATAACATTGTGTAAGTTTAAGGTGTACAGCCTGTCAATTTGATATATCATGGTTACTATGATCAGAGTATTAGCTACCACTTTCATTATGTCACATGATTAGTGTGTTTTTTTCTGGTGAAAACATTTAAAGTCTACCCTTTTGGCAACTTTCAAGTATATAATACAGTGTTAAGTATAATACTAATGCTGTACATTGGATTCCCAGAATTTATTCATCTTAAAATTGGAAGTTGGTACCATTTGGCCAGTGTCTCCTTATTACCATCAACTGCACTCCTCCAGCTCTTGGTAAACACCATTCTACTCTGTTCCTGTGAGGTTGGCTTTCTAGGATTCCACATAAAGTGATATCACAGGTTGTCTTTCTCTGACTTAATCCACTTAGCATGATCTGTTCAAGATCTGTCCCTGGTGTTGCAAATGGTAGGTTTTCCTTCTTTCTCATAAGTCAATACTATTCCACTGCATATATACACCATATCTTTATCCATTCAGCCATTGATGTACACTTAGATTGTTTCTATATCTTGGCTGTTTTGAAAATAGTGCAGTCAACATGGGTACGCAAATTTCTTTGCAAGTTAGCCATTTTCCTTTTTTCTTAAATAAATATCCACAAGCAGAATTGCTGGGTCATATGTCAGTTGCATTTAAATTTTTTGAGGAAACTCTGCACTGTTTTTCATAGTGGTTTGTATGTTCTAACATAAATAGTCTTGTAAACTGTAACCAACTCGTGGATTTTCTATTCTCTCCAATTTGGGGGGTATTGAGCACTACTTCCAAATCTAAGCCAGGTGCAGTTGTGCTCCAGTAAAATTTCCTAGACACGTTGGCAACTGGCTGAGTTTCAGATCTACCTTCTCCTTCGTCTCGTGCCATGAGCGTTGAGTGGCATTTGGTGAGGAGCTCTCACTAATGCCTGAAGTGGGGCTCAGGGATTTGGAGAAATATGTAAACAGAGACTAAATCCTGCTCCCTGACCAATAAATGTGAAACATTTGCCCTAACTACAAAAATGAAAAAAGGATTACATTTTCTACTCCCATGAAGATAGTTTATGGAAGAAACAGGAGGAAAGTGCATGGAATAAGCAAGTTGTTGTCTCATGGTGTCTGATTTTCCTAAACTTCCCTGTGGGAATTTCCTCTAGTCAGTCTCAATTGCTTAAACACTGTGAAAAGTTACAGAGACTCTTGTACTCTGTGTGTGTGTGTGTGTGTGTGTGTGTGTGTGTGTGTGTGTGTGTGTGTGTGTGTGTGTGTTTTCTCCAGGGACAGTCAGACGCCTGTCCATGAACTGTAAATAAAGTTGGTGAAGTCTCAGGTCACAAAATTCCTCTTCGGGCCTTGGGCAGGAATCCAACTGTATCACTCGTGAAGCCGCTCTGACATGTTCCTTCCAGAACTTTAATTTGTGTGCAAGTAAATCATGTGATATTTAAAGATGTTATTGAAAGTGAACGATTTCACATTGAGATTGCTATGCCAATCAGGAAAGCTGCGTGAAAGATACCAGGTGTAAATTAAGCTCTCTAAGGGAAATCAGTGTTTTTTTCTGGGTCTGTCACATAATAAAATGTCAAAGGAAAGATGATAAAGAAACAAATTGCTTAAGATGGTGTATTTGGCATAATGCAGCTTTGAGGTCTTAGCTACCCAAATAGATTAGATCAAACTGGTGCTTAGAATTCTGATTTCATTCTGCCTGCTTTCCCTGTCTAGCGGCAGACTGATGTAGATTCTCATACTCAGTGGCTTCTAAAAAAGGTGACACAAAGTCTCTCTTCTCTACTTTGTCTCCAAGGTATGACCAATATTTTTCCTTGAGGTGCTTTTTCAAAACAAGACTCTACCACGTGGTTTGTGCTGTGTTTATGCCTAATTAAAAAGAAAGAAAAAATCTTTAGTCAGATAAAATCCTGCCACTGTTTTTCCCTCTGACACTTAAGAATCAGGAATAGCAAGTATTTTTTTTCCCCTGGATATACTATCATCTGGAAATAATGAAAATATCTTTATTATTGAAAATACACAGAATAAATAGAATATGCAATTGGACAGAACATCTTGACCTCTATCCCTGAACTTATATTAACTTTTTAAAACTAAAATAATGATTAAAAATGTAATGGGTTTAATTTTTTGTGAATGGGATTCTGTATGCTTGTCCAATATGTGTGATAAATAAATGTGTACATGCTTTTATGTGCCTTAACACAGAAAAAACATTTCAAATACTGATAAATGCTTCTGGGAGTTCATTAAAATATAAAGATCGCATGGAGTATAACTACATCTGTTGACACGTATGAAGACTTAAAGAGAAAATCCTTATTCTATGAAACAGGTTCTTTATTAAAACCAATTTTTCCCAAATTATCTCAGTGTAACAAAGTTATATAGCCTCATTATGAATGACTTGTTTATGAGTATCAGTGTGTTAAATAGAAACTATTTTCATTAAACTTCTTAAATATATTTTGAAAGAAACATTCGTTGATCTAGATGTCATCTCAAATTTGTTTTCTTCACAGTTTGAATATATACATGAGATTTTGGATATTATGAGACAAAAAGGGGAAAAACCTCATTTTCTCTATACATAGAGCTTGACATTTTTACCCCCACATGAAAATATTTGTTTTCAGCTCATGTTTATCAGGGAAAAAAAATAATGTTGCCAATTTTTTTCTTAGATGATTTCTAAGAAAAATCTAAATAGATTCATTATAACAAAGAAAATAATTTACATTTACATACCTGTGAAATAATTTTTGGGGGGATAACAAATCTTTCTAGAAACACCAAGTGAGTTATGTGCTTTAAAGTTTCTTTGAATCACATGGCACTTTAGCCTGAGCCAGATAAAGATGACTCTTATCTTTAAGTATATACACTATTTGCTCTTCATTCATATAATTCACACATGTTCCTTTATTTTTGTTCATTAGAATGAGGAGAAACTGACATGGACTCTGACAGCAGTTTTCACAAGCAAAGTAGAAGGAAATGGGTGAAGTGGTGTGAGGAGAAACTACTGGAAAAAAGCCTCAGATCCAGATGTGTCACTAAACCTTGTGCTGAGGTAGGAAGTCTAGACTGTGTCGTGTTTTTTTTGTGTGTGTGCTAAATCATTAAGTACCAAATTGTTGTATTAAAATATTAAGCATTTTATGGGTAAAAACTACTGGAAAATACATAATGCCAATGTGCAAACAGGAGAAAGATAGTAAGGCTGTGCCGTGTTTAGTAGGTCTGATGCTACGATACCTTAGGGTGCAGAACAAGATAAACAGACAACTCAGAGTTTTCTGTACCTTCATCCAGATGCAGATTAATGTACATTCTCATAATAGGTACCTAGTGGTAAACACTTGATATTTCTTACCATAAAAGAGGATGGGTTGGTCGTGGTAAAAACAGACTCCCTTGCTTGAATGACTGTATCAGTTTGCTAGGGCTGTCATGACAAAGTCCCACAGTCTGCATAGTTTACACACCAGACATGTATTTCCTCACAGTGCTGGAGGTTAACAGCCCAAAATCAGAGTGTGGGGATTGATTTTTCTGAGGCCTTTCCCCTGGCTGTCTGCTCCCTTTTCACATGATTTCTTTCTGTAAATGTGTAAGTCTTGTGTCCTAATTTTTACTTACAAAGACACCTGTCATATTGGACTAGAGCCGACACCAGTGACCTCAACTTAATGACCACTTAAAGACCCTATCTCCAGATAAAGTCATACTCTGATATACTAGGTGTTAGGACTTTAACATATGAATTTTGAGTCAGGGGACACAGCCCTGGTTGTAACAACGATTGGGCTTTTTTTATGGGAATGGCTTCTGCACTCCATCTGTATGTTTCTGACCAGGATCACAAAACTTCCTAAGTTCCACTGACCTGGATGCATATTCCATCAATTGTGATGGCTTGTTATCTGGTCCAGGGTCAAGCTAGGCCGCTCGGCTATTCCCCTGTTTCCTGAGGACACTAGCAGGTGTTTGGATTTCCTGTCTTACCCTGATGATGACACTCGGAAAGTTCCCAATGAGGCTGCTCTTTGTCAGGGGGAAAGATGTGAACATGGGATGGGAGGCAGAGAAAGAGGTGCCGACAGCTTTCCAGTTGCCAGAGGAGCACCACCCCCGCTTTCTTGTGTGTTTTGGTTCTAGGAGCTAAAAAATGGCATTTGTTGGTTTGTTGTTTAATCTTGACTGGCAAGAGCTTATGGGTCATTGTCCTTTCTGGCTAACAGAATGATCTGTAGGGTTTATTTTTATGTACATAAAAAATACTTATCAGAATATATTTTGAATATGTTACATTAATTTATAACATTTACTATATTTCTCATAAATTAAATACAAAAGATTGTCAGAATTTATTTTCAAAATGAAATTGGAAGATAGTTGTAAGAATACACAGGCAAAGGTACCAAAAACTACAGGTTCTTGTAGGATGTAAGAGGTATTTTGATTTTTAACTTTATGACTTTTGTTATATTTGGGAACTCATTGGGACAGGAAAAAATACTGCTTACTGTATTTCTGTGTATTTTTTGGCAAATGGCTTTTTCCATACGACATTCCTAATTATACTTTCCTATTTGTGCAGATATGAGTGTGCTTTAGCATACATGCATGTGTATATGTGTGTGTCTGCTTTTACGTATGCTCACAACTGTCTTTTTTTTTAATTCTAGGATTTTTCTTTTTTAACTGTGTCTGAGAAAAAATAAAAATTTTCAGTAAAACTCATGATCATTATATGGGTTTTGAATCAGGGTCTAAAAATCTACAGGTGCAAGAATTATACCTAACTATTCAATTGGATAATATGTTAGAAAAATAATCCTTTCTATAGACAAGGAGTATTTTATCCTATCCAAAAGTGCTAAATAAAGGTTACTTACATTTTGACCATGCATTAATCTCTGAAAAGCTTTACTGTAAAAGACACTGTTTCCTTATTAAGGCAATTTTACATGTGACATGAAGTCTCCAATCTTAAGAGATTCTCTTCATCTGGGAAGATTTGTTCTAATCTATTGTAATAGGAATTAATATTGGGCTCATATCTCAACTGGAACTGGGGGGACTGACTTATCGTCTCACTGAGAGAACACTTCCTGGATCCCTAAGAAAAGGCACATGGTTGCAGCTCTGAAGCTGTGGTGTCTCCCCTAAGTCCTTTGGAGAACACCCAGGAGAGGAGGAGGAGGGAGCAGACCAGGAGGGCCAGTTGCAAGTCAGGGACCTGGGGAATCAAACCAGAGAATAAACCCACAGGTCTGCGTCAGGGAAAAGGATTTCTTCTGTGATGCTGGATGGGTGGAAAAAGACCAGCTTGGCAATGCAGTTCAGCATTAAGCTGGGAAGCCTCCGAGATTGTTAACATCCCTGGTGCTGATGCACCAACTTCATTTTTTCAATACCCAGAAAAGCAAAACCTTTTCTATGAGCCATTGTACAAAAGCTGTTGTCTAGATTAAGAATTTCATAATTAAAAGTTAAATATAAAGTCTTTAAAATGTCTCTATATCTTACACAACATATATCCATCGAGTTAATTTCTGCCTTCATTGTGCATGTTTCTTTAGTTTAATGTTAAAAATTATATTACCTAGGTTTTTCTAAAATATTATTTATATTTCAAACAGATATTAATATTTTAAAATAAGGATCTAGTACTAGTTTTTCTGCAGGGGTAGTTAATTTGAGGTAATTATTATTTGCTACTGCTGAAATAGATGTGCTTATTATCATTTTACATGTTATCTTCTGTTATATTTTTTTGTTTAACATGATGTAAAGCAAGAGTAATAATTGCAAATATGGAATGAGTAGGAAATGCCTTTAAATCTGCCTGAACCACATAAAGAACATAAAATTCAACTCCAGAGAAAATACTTTGAGGAGGGGATGCACTGCTTAGAAATCTAGAAGTAGCTTCTTCCTAAAGTGTGTAGAAGTATGAGATGCACATGTCAGACATGTAACATTTCCAAGATGGCTGACATCATGGACAAAGAATCAGAGAGAACCCCTTCTTTCTATCAGAAGGAGATTCTCTTCTGTGGGAAATTCTCAAGTTGTTTGGCACCTCTGTCCACTGAGAGGAAGCCGGGAGCTGAGAAAAGAAATCATCAGGGAAATAGTTGCTACCTTCAAGTTCAAGTTCCAGCCTTTCCCATGGGGCCCTTTTGTTCCCACTGTTCCACGTCCAGCTCACAGATCCCAGAATTATCATAGAATCCTCTGAGCCCTATGGCCTCCAGGTAACGAGCCCTGTCATATTTTCAAGGCTCAGAAATCTGGAGTCCCCTCCAGATTTGACTCGGCTTTTATAGAAACTGATACCTGAACACCCACAGTTACAAGATAATAACATTTATGAGTCTCTTCCCTCTTCATACTTCATAATATTTTAATTAGGTTAATTGTAAATTCCTTGAATAACTAAGGGAATTAAGAATTTCAACCTTTTTTCGTGTTTTGTCATTTTTAAAACCTTTGTTATTTTGTGTAAGATATTTGTTGTTTACTGTATTATACCATAATTTTGTGCAGTCAAAACAAGTTTTGCCGTGATACAAAAAGAAAAAATAACACATTACAAAACAAACCACAGATTTTTAGAAAATATTTCCAAGTAATATATCCAAATAAGAAACTTTATCTAAGATATAAAGAAGAATGGATATATAACTCTCATCACACAATCACAAGAAAACTTAAAACATTGTCAAATGATATGGTATAGCCTTTCCACACTTATGTGTTTATGCAGGGTAACCAGAAACACCTGACAATAAATGTTTTCCAGTAATTTATTTTTACTAGGCTGAAACTAGAAACAATATATATGTCCATCAACAGAGAATGGATAAATGAAGTGTGGTTATGTCCTACATTGAAAAACTATTTTGCAATAAATGAATAAATTATTAATTCAGAAAACCTCATGGATGACACTCAAAATTATTATGATCAGTGATGAAGCCAAACAAAAACAATTAGCTGCTTTCTTTATACATAACTAAAGAATTCGAACACATATATAGTCAGAGAAAGCAGATCAGAGATTGGGGGTTTGGGAGACAGGGAAGCCAAATGGAGGGATGACCACAGGGCCCGAGGAAACTGTTGGGGTGAAGGTTATGTTTATTTTGACTTGAAGTAAAGATTTCAAAGGTATTTACATTTACCTGTATACATTATCAATTTGTGCACTGGAAATATATTCAGCTTATTGTATTTCAGTCATACTTTAATTAACCTATTAAAACAAAAAATATTGAGTGTGCTAGGTATTTTTTTCCTTTGTTTTGGTGTCATAATACAAAAATTCATCTTCCAGACCTATGTCCAGGAACTCACTGCATAAACTTTTTTCCTGGGAGTTTAATGATTTCAGGACTTAATTGATGTGTTGAAGTCAGTTTGAGTTAATTTTGCATAGTGTGTAAGACAGCAATAGTTTTATTTTGTTTGTGGCTGTCCAGTATTTCCAACCTCATTTATTCAGTATCCCATGTGTACATCCCATGTATATATTCTTGGCTCTTTTGTCATATATTTATCAACTATACATGTGAGTTTACATCTAGGCTTTCTATTTCCTTCATTGATGTATGTGTTTCCTTTTAGGGAAATACTACACTGTTTTGATTACTATAGGCTTACAGTATAGTTTGAACCTGGGGACCATGCTAACTCCAGGTCTGTTCTTCTTTCTCAATATTTCTATGACAATCTGGGTTCATTTGTTCCATGAAAACATAAGGATCGTTTGTCCTATTTCTGTGAAATATGCCATTGGATATTTGATAGGGATTGCATTCAATCTGTAGATACTTCATGTAGTATGGACATTTTAACAATATTAATTTTTCTAATATACAAGCATGGAGTATCATAAAAATTATTTGTGCTTTTTAAATTTCTTTTCTCAATTTTCCCAATGTATTTTAGTTTTTAATAAACAGTTCACTTTCCTCATGGTTAAAATATTTTTAAAATTGTATTATTTTTCTTCTGTTGTAAATGATTCCATTTCTGTGACTGTACCAATTTATATTCCCACCAACAGGGTGGGAGTGTTACCATCTCTCCACATCCTTTAAAAATTTTAATATATAAAGTTCAACCTGACTATTGTTCCTTAATCTTGAGTCAGTTATATCTATGAGAAAGACCATAGAATATGTATTACATCTCATGATATTTTATCTTATCTCTTGATTTGTGGATACTGTGTTGTAGGTTTTTACTGTATACCAAAGCATAACAATATGAGTAATTAACAAAAAATAAAGCATACAGCTTGATCATTTTTATAAACTTACTGTGCAACTGAAACAATCCAACAAATCAAGAATAAAAATTACTACCATTCCACACTATAGTTTTTGTCCATTTTCAGTCATTGTCCTTACAAGGTGAAACAATTGAATGACTTCACTGTCAATTAGCATGCATGACTTTATGTCTGTTGTTAATGGAATCATCCTATGAGGTTGGCTTTTGTCAGTCTCCTTTTTAATGTGATTGTGATTGAATCAATATTGTTTTTCTAATGTCACCGTCAGTAAATCATAATATAACTGTTTAACTGGGTTTCAGTATTGTGTTAGTTTCTAGTCTGTGCAACATAAATTACTGAACATGTGTTTTGGTGAATGTAGGTAGGCATTTCTGCTGGAATCCAATGGGATGGCCATGTCCTGGGTAAATGGATGTCCATGGCATGCTCCCCAGGGCCCCATACCACAGCCGCATTCTCGTGAGCACCATGGGGGGCTCCTGGCCATGAGGACATGTCCCTTAAGTTTCATGTCACATCACCTCTGACACTGCCCAGAACATAATTACATGTTCTTAAACAGTTGTAATGGAGGCTTTTTTGTAGTGGCCAAGTTTCATGAAGAGAACAGGGAAATAGCACCGTTGACATGAGGCACTTGCTGAATGTGTATTGTAAACATATTGTAGCAGTGGGACAGTGTGGTTCACAGGTAGTCTCACCTCCTTGTCCTGTAGAGGGACATACCTGGGAAGCTTCTTATCAAGAGGAAGAAAGTAAAAATACTAGGAGAGAGTAGGCTTCTCTCCACCCACACACCCCTTTATTTTCTATTTAATTGTGAGCCTATGAGAGAAAGGAAAACTGCATTTTTCCATTATAAGGATAAATGATCCCTGATTGTGACAGTCTGAACAGCAAGGGCCATGGTTTCATGCCTGGGCCAGGCTGTCCATACTGAGGTTCTGGGCACAATAAAAACTGGGTGTGGATGCACATGACATGAAATGTTATGGCAGTCAGGGCGCTAAAAATCTGGGAAATGTGAGCAACATATTGATAAACTGTAGGATCATTCTTGTGCAGGTCCAGGTTTTTTTGAAAAAAAAAAGTACATATTATGTTCTTACTCATATCCTCCTAAACTAATTTTGCAGTGAGGAAGTGTAGATATTTTTTTTTAAAAACGTATTTTGCTAAAGAAATTTTGCTAGCCAATGCCCAAAATATACCACAGTAATAGCGCTCCACTGATATCTTTGTTTCTTCCATTGGTCTGAAGCACATTCTGCACTGACAGCTCTCCTGCTGTTCCCAAATGACTGAGATAGTGCACTGATAATATGATACATCCCCTTAATATAAAGGGTAAAATGTGAAAGGGATATGTGTTAGGACTAACGATAAAATTCTATCTAAACTACCCAAATATATTTAATTTGACTTCATTACTAAAACTGCAAGGAGTTTTCCCAGAGCTACCTTTATGTCCTTGTTTCTAAGGCTATATATGATGGGATTTACTGATGGAGGAACCACTGTGTAAAATATAGACAAAACCATGTCTACAGCAGACTTCAACTCAGAGGTTGGCTTCAGGTAGGTCGAGGCACCTGTTGAAAGAAACAAAGTCACAACAGCCAGATGAGGGAGGCAGGTGGAGAGGGCTTTGGACCTGCCCTCCAGGGAGGAGATCCTTGAGACAGCAGAGAAGATGTGCACATAGGAATATGAAATAGAGATGAAACAAGCTAGTGAGATACTTACACCAAATGCAGTCACTGATGTTTCATTTATGTTCGTTTTGGAGTCTGAGATCAAAATAATCTGAGGGATATCACAGAAGAAATGATGGATTTTATGGGAACTAAAAGTTATGGAAAATGTTGCTGTTGTGTACATGGCTCCAGTGATCCCTGCACTGACATATGAAGCCACCACCATCTGTCTACAGGCCCTGTTGTTCATGATGGTCTCATAGTGCAGTGGATGGCAGACGGCCACATAGCGATCATAGGACATCACCGTGAGGATGGCCAGCTCAGCAGCAGCAAAACTCACAAAGAACAGCACCTGAGAAACACATCCAAGGAAAGATATTTTGTTCCTGTTCATCACGGAGTTGAAAGCAAACTTAGGAACAGTGACAGAGATGTAGCAGAGATCTATGAGTGACAGGATCTTCAGGAAGAAGTACATGGGTGTGTGAAGCTGAGGGTCCCACGTAATGAGCGTGATGATGAGCCCATTCCCCAGCAGGGCTGCCAGGTAAGCCACGAGGAACAGGATGCCCTGTAGGGTTTGCATCCTCGGGTCCTCAGAGAATCCCAGGAGAAGGAACTCAGTGACCTCTGTATAGTTGATCATTTCATCCAATACTGTGGTCCCCAGGAGTGAACTGTGTACTGTAAACAAACATATACAATAAAGAAAATGTTACCTAGTTGTGTTGATGGACATGCGAATTATCTGTAGTCACCATTTCACAATGTGCAGTGTGTGTGTCTGTGTGTTTTTCTATAGCTTCTCTTTGTTCTTACTACTTGTAGACATTTGTCAAGTTACTAAAACCCTGTGTACCTGTTTCATCATTTTCTGGCAGGACTGTCCTAAATTAATAATATATATGTTTAGAAGTTTTTGAAAAACTTTATAAAAGGACACAAAATAAGCAATGAACATGTGGGACTACATCAAACTAAAGAGCTTCTGTACAGCAAAGGACACCATTAGCAGAACAAAAAGACATCCAACCGTTTGGGAGAACATATTCTTAAGCAACTTATCTGATGAGTTAACATTCAAAATATCCAAAGAACTCATTTGCCTCAACATACAAAAAACAAATAATTTGACTAAAAAATGGGCAGAGGACCTGAACGGACACTTCTCCAAAGAAGAAATAAATGACCAACAGGCACATGAAAAGCTCCACATGGCTAATCATCAGGGAAATGCAAATCAAAACCACAATGAGCTATCACCTCACACCAGTGAGGATGGCCACCATCCAAAACAAGAAATAACAAATGCTGGCCAGATGTGGAGAAAGGGGAGCCCTCCTACACTGTTGGTGGGAATGTAAATTGGTGCAATTGCTGTGGAAAGCAGTATGGAGATATCTCAAAAAACTAAAAATAGAAACACCAGTGGACTCAGTAATTCTACTCTTAGGAATTTACCTGAAGAAAAGAAAACCCCTGACTCAAGAAGATATATGCACCCCTACATTTGTTGGTGCACTATTTGGAATCGCCGAGTATGGAAGGAATGAATGTAAGTGCCCATCAATAGATGAATGGATAAAGAAGAGGTGGTACATATTCACAATGGAATGTTATACAGCCAGAAAAGGAAAGAAATCCTACCATTTTTAACAACATGGATGGATCTAGAGGTTATTATTTATGCTCAGTGAAATAAGCCATACAGAGAAAGAGAAATGCCATATCATTTCACTTATTTGTGGACTATAAAAACAAAACAAAACAGAAAGAACAAAACAGCATTAGATTCATAAACACTGAGAAGTGACTGGTGGTCACAATGGGGGAGGAGCTGAGGTGGGTGGTGGGAGAGGGGACGGGATAAGGAGGCACAATACCCAATGACAATATGAATTTGTCACAGCGTGGGGAATATAGTCAATGATTCTGTAACATCTTTCTAAGTTGATAGTAGCGACACTAGAGGGGGTTGAGCATTTAATTATATGGGTAACAACTGAACCACTGTGTTGTACCTTTGAAACCAATATAAAATTGTATATCAACAATACTTCAATAAAATAAGATTTGGCAATGGTGATATTCCTCATCAACATTGGTTGTTGAAGATACTGAAGTTGTTATTTATTAATAATTGTGATGAGAACAACAAGCAAGAGAGTAAAGTCCCAACACTATTTTAATCTCAGAGCTGAAGAAGTCAGACACAGAGGGGTTGACAGAACTCTTTCCTCACCCCAGGGTCAAGGGTCGTAACCAGGTTATGGCAGAGAGATGACTGGGCAGTGTTTCTTTGACTTCATGCCTGCCTGTTTTCTGCAAAGACACACAGCATAGAGAGTTCCTGGCCAGAAGTAGGGAATGGATGTAGCTTAGGAAACAATTAAAAAAGTTCTTTTAACCAAACGTTTTTTACAGTTAATTGGAAAATAAAACAGGGCATTTGATTGCTGCTAACAGCTTCATCTCCGTAGTTCCTGCCATTCTCCCTGGATGGAAAGGGTGGTTGTATGTGTGCAGCTTGTGCGCTTAAACGTTGGTGAGTGAAGGGGAAAATCAGGATAATATTGTCTCAGTTAGTGGCTTGTCTAAAATTGGCCATATTTTTTAAGTAAGCATTTATTATCAATTACACAGTATTTATACATTTTCAGAATAATTTCTTCCCAGCCCATTCACCTACTTCAGTGTGGGACTAAATGACAATGATTCACCACTATAGTTTCAGCTGTTACCTGACCTGTGGGAATTCTAACTCAGAATTCCAGGAGTCAACAAAACGTACACTTTCTCTTCCTCTGGTCATGGTCTAAATACGACTACCCATTCTTGAAAGACATAGTTCCTGCCTTTGTTTAGTTTCTGTGCCTTAATTCTCAGACATATCATACAGAAAGTCCTTCCTCCCCTCTAAATTGTTTAATGAATTGTTTAAGGGACCCCATGTTGTTAGGGCTGGAAAATTCTCTGGTTGACCCTGACTATATTTGTGGATTTTTAAATCCAACTAAACCTGGATTTCATGTTTGTACAAATCAGAAAATGAAACTCAGTTTCCCAGTAAGACATGTCCTTGTATCTATTTTGACTTAGAAACCCCTGTACTACATCTGAAGGCGTAACACTCAACTGTTGATGCAGAATTTGCCAAAGATAATGGGTGGTCCATTCTCAGGTCAGGCCACTCCCACTTTGTCCAGTCTACTGCTGTGTGACACTCCCTGATCCAGGGCATGTGAGGGCTGAGAAATGAAAAATCTGTTGTCCTATTTGTGGTCTCTGGACACTGTCTTGGTGGTAGATTGATATGCTGAGTCACTGCTACATAAAACACTGTTTTAGTTCCACATTGCAATTCTATACATCAAACTAATTCCAGTGTAATAACCTCACAATTGCCCATTTCTGACAGGGATGAGACATAGTCCTTTAATGGAGGTAATACCATACAACAGATTTATAAAATATGATGTGAATACATGTAGCAGATAACTTATTTTATAAGGAAATACAGTGAGTTTGTCTCTCAAAAACTTGTTTTACAGACAGCCAAGGACAAGTGCATAATGAAAGAGAAATACATTTTTTCTGTGTTATAATTTTTGTAAACACTGCTTCTGACATTTCTTCAGTCATGATTGGCAAGAATTTGTGAATGATTGCACCATCTTGCTTGCAGAATAATCTGCAGGATTAATTTATACAGAAATAAATATTCTTATATTTTGAATTGTGGCTCTAATGTATAACGCATACTAACTTTCTCATAGTTTAAATTCAACATATTGTCAGAATTTATTTGTAATGATTAATTTAGAAGAGGATTTTTAAGAGTGTGTATGTGGGCAGAAGTACCAAACGCTACAAGTTGCTGTAGGATATAAGAGAAGATATTTTGATTTTAGTTTACTATAAAATTTTTTTTCCAGGAAAAATTTGCAATTGCTTACTATATGTCAATTAGTTGATTATAATTTGATACAATGACTTTATACCACATTCCTAATTCTACTTTATTTGTGTGCTTATGTGTGTATGTGGGTGTGCATGCATATGTGTATATGCTCATACTGTTAAGTCCAGAATTTTTCTTCTAAATTTGTCTGAGACAAAATACTTGAAATTTTCAATAAAATGAAATTTAAATAAAATTAATTTTAGAGGAAATACAGGTTCTATATGAGTCTATATACCTAAAGGTGAAAGTATCACACTTACCTGTTTAATTGGATAATATGTGAGTCATATAATCCTTTCTTCTATCATAGTTAAGGAGTATTTTGTTGTCCCCAAAGTGCTAAACAAGTGTTACTCACATGCTGATTGTGCATTGAGCTCTGAAATTCTGGGTTGGACGAGAATACTTCATTACAGTGGCTTCCCAAGTGCCTTGATCTCTCCAATGTTCATAGATTCTCTGCATCCAGAAAGATGTGCTCTCATCTATTGCCATAGAAGCAAGTAGCAGGCTTCATGCTACCTCAGGACTGGGGGAGCTTAGTTATCCTCTCAGTGAGGGAAGAACCACTTCAAAGTTCTCTAAGAAAAAGGTGAATGATTACAGCTCTGAGGCTGTGATGTGTCCTCAGGAAGACCCAGGAGAGGAAGAGGTGAGAGAGGAGACACCAGCATAGGTGGCTGTACTTTTGGGATCTGGAAATTTCAACAAATTTTCCCTGGGTCTGTTTCAGTGTAAAGTTTTTTTTTTTTCATGGTCCTGACTCTGGAGGCGGGAACAAGCTCACAAAACAGGTCAATATGAAGCTCAGAAATCTCCCAGAGATTTCCCAAGAAATCCCTGATGCTGAGCTACCTAATTAATCATTTCATTACCTGAAGTAGAAACCTTACCTATGAGCCATTATAAAATACACATTGTCTACAATAATAATTTTTATAAATAAAAGTTAAATATTAGGACTTTAATATATCTTTGCATCTATGCTTGCACAGACATGTATACTAAATGAATATTCACAATATGTGGACTCTACTAAATAGTTGATTTATGCTAATTTCTGCCTCCATGGTACCTGCTTCTTTGGTTTTATATTGAAAATGTTATTGTCTGGGGGGGGGGTCTTTACAATTCCGTTATATTTCAATAACACATATTAAGATTTTAAAATTAGAATCTAGTGCTTAGATATAACTTGCTTTGAAAGTCTAGCATGATTAACATTGGTGTTCTGTAGCAATGATTCATTTCATGTAATTATTATTTCCTCTTGCTGAAGTACTTATTTTACCTGTTTTGGTGTTTTATATTTTTCATTAAAATGATGAAAAATATAATAATTGCAAATGTGTCTGTGTAGGAATTGCTTAAAATATTGTAGAAATCACATAAATAACATAAAATTAAATTCCAGACACATTATTTTAAGGAAGAAATGCACTGTTTAGATACCCAGAGGCAGCTTCACAAAGTGTAGGAATATGATCTGGACATATCAGATATGCAGCTAGCTACTCTAAGGAGAAGGATAAATAAATGGAGAAATAATTGGAAAAATCCAATTGTTACCTTTGCTTTCAGTGTTATGCACAGAAAAACCAGCACTAAGACAGATGTCAGTGAGTTCATTAAAAATATTTTCTTCTAGGAGTTTTAGGATTTTGTGTTTTACTTTCAAGTCTTGTAATAACTGAGTTAAATTTAGTGTAAGATGTAACATAGTGGTCCATTTTCATTCTTGTGCATATGGCTGTCCACTTTTCCCAACATAATATATTGAAGAGACTATCCTTTCCCTATGTACTTTTTTGGTTATTTATAAATTAATTAACCATCCTGTATGTGTTTATTTCCACATTTCTTCTATAGATATATGCATCTCATTTTAGAATAATACCATAGTGTTTTAATTACAATAATTTTGTAGTATAGTTTGTGATGAGGGAGCATTATATCTCTAAATGTGTCATTCTTTCTCAAGAATGCTTAAGCAATCTGGGTTCATTTGGGTTCCATACAAATTTTAGGATTGTTTGTATATTTTTGTAAAACATGCCATTAGAAGTTTCATAGTAATTGCATTGAATCAATACATACGTTTTTGTGATGTGGACATCTTAACAATATTAGTTCCAATTCATCAGCATGGAATATCATTACAATTATCTGTGTCCCTTCAAATTTCTTTCCTCAGTGTCTTTTAGTTTTCAATATATAGGTCATTCACATAGGTTAAAATTTTAAAATTATTATTGCTTTCAGTTGCAAACAAATTTGTTTCCTTAATTGCTAATTATAATAGCTTTGATCAGTGTATTGAAGCACAACTGATTTCTGTATATTAGTATTGTATCCTGTAAATTTATTTTATATACTTGTTAGTTCTAATGGTTTTATGATGGTGTATTTAGGGTTTTCTATATAAAGTCTATATCATGTCAACTCCAAAGAGTGAAAGTTTTAGTTCTTTTCCAAGTTAGATGTCATTTATTTATTTTTCTTGTCTAAATGCTGTGGCTAGGAAATTCAGTGCTGTGTGGAATAAAAGTGGCAATGGTCATTTTTGTTTTATTTCAGATCTTTAGGGGAAAAGCTTTGAGCTTTTTATTCACTGCTGATGTAATGTTAACACTGGGTATTTTTATATATGGCCTTCATTATGTTTGGTTATTTTCCTTCTATAATCATTTGCTGAGTGTTTATCATAGACTGATGTGCAATTTTGACAAATGTTTTTTTCTGCATCTATTGAGATGATCATGTGATTTTTATCCTTCATTTTGTTAACATGGTGTACCGATGTGATTGATTTTCAATTATCATGCCATCTGTGAATCCTATTTATTTAAATACATTAAATCCTATTTAAATACACTGACTTCAGTTTACTAAGATTTATCAAGGTTTATTACATTTGTATTCATCAGAAATATTGGCTTTTAATTTTCTTGGTGTCTTTGGTTTTAATAGGGTAATCCTGGCTATGTAAAATTAGTTTGGAAGTGTTCTTTCTTTTAAAAATTTTTAGGACTATTTTGAGAAGGATAGTGCTGACACTTCTTTCAATGTTTGGTAGAAATCACCTGTGAAGAAATCCAGACCTATGATTTTGTTTTTTAACATTAAAAAATTTTTTTTGTCAGTTTCATTGTTGTAATCAGCCTATTTGTATTTTCTCTTACTTGAGGATTCAATCTTTGAAGTTTTTATGGATCTAAGATTTAATATTTCTTCTACTTTTTCCAGATTTTTGGCATAAAATTGTTCCTAGTAATTTCTCTGTTCCTTTGCATTTTTGTGGTGTCAGTTATAACTACCACTTCTTCATTTCTAGGTGTGTTTATTTGGGCCTTTTCTGTCTTCTTCTCTTTCTCTCTTTTGGATTATACTGCGTGGATGATTACATATGTTATTCATCATTTTAAAGAGCTTGTTTTTAGGACAGTGATCTTTTCTATTGTTGGTTTTTGCTATTTAATTTATTTCCACTATGATCTTTATTATATCCTTCCTTTTACAAACTTTCAGCTTTACTTTTTCTGTAGTTTACATGTAAAAATTGATTTTTTCAAAAGTTTCTTAGTTTTTGAGGTAGGCCTGCATTGCTATGAATTTCCTTCATAGAACTGCTTTTGCTGCTTTCTATAGATTTTGGAAAGTTTTGCTTCCATTTTTATTTCTCCCAAGGTATTTTTTAATTTCCTTATTGGCCCATTGGCTGTTTAGTAGCACATTGTTCAGTCTCCTTGTGTTTGTGTTTTTCCAGTTTTCTTTTTGTAATTAACTTAGTTCTATCCTGTTGTGGTAGGAAAAGATACTTATATGATTTCAGTCATCTTGAATATATTATACTTAGTTTGTTGCCTAACATGGGACGTATTCAGGAGAATATCCTATGTGCAGTTGCAAAGAACGTGTTTTCTTTAGTTTGGATGAAGTGCTTTGTATGTATCTATTAAGACCATCTGATCTAATTTCTTTTAAAGCCAACATTTCCTTATGGATATTCTGTCTTGATCATCTTTCCATTGATGTAAGTGGGGTACTAATATCCCCTACTATTATGTTACTGTCAATTTCTCCCTTTATATCTATAATATTGCTTTATATACATAGGGGCTCTTATACTGGGGGCACAGAGATTGGCAACTGTTATTCCCTGCATTTGGATTGTACCTTGTCTCACTTGGTAATGTCCTTCTATGTATTCTGATACAGCATTTGTTTTAAAGTATTTTGTCTTTCTACATATTGCTACTCCAGCTTTATTTCCAGTTTTCCCAGCGCCATTTATTAAAAGAGACTCTCTTTCCCCATTGTATACTCTTGCCTCCTTTGTTATATTAATTGACCATATAGGTGTGTGTTTATGTCTGTGCTCTTTATTCTGTCCCACTCATATATGTATCCTTATCTCAGCACCATACTGTGTTGATATCTGCAGCTCTGTAGTAGAGTTCGAAATCAGGGAGCGTGATGCTCCCAGCTTTGTTCTTTTTGTTCAGGATTGCTTTGGTTGTTGTTCATGGTCATGTGTGATTCAATGCAAAGTTTAGAATTGTTTTCTCTAATTCTATGAAAATGACATTGTTATTTTAATGGGCATTGGTTTGAATCTGTAGATTATTTTGGGCAGTGTGTACATTTTAACAATTTGAATTCTTATCTGTGACATGGAATATCTTTCTATTTGTTTATATCTTCTTTAATTTCTTTCATCAGTGTCATAGTTTTGAGAGCACAAGTCTTTCACCTCTTTGGTTAGGTTCATGTCGAGGTATTTTATTCCATTTGATACAATTCTAAAAGAAATTGTTTTCATTTCTCATCCTGCTTGTTTGTTATTATTATGTAGGAGTGCAAGAGTTTTCTGTATATTGATTTTGTATCCTGTGACATTACTGAATACATTTATTAGGTCAAATATTTTTTGTAGAGTTTTTATGGCTGTCCATCGTATCATGTCATCTGCCAACAGTGATAAGTTTTATTTCTTCCTTTTACTTCTTTTCCTTGTCTTGTTGGTGTAGCTAGGATATTCAGTACTTTGGTGAATAAAAGTAGGGAGAGTGTATATCCTTGTCTTGTTCCATATCTAAGAGGGTAAGTCTCCAGCTTTTAAAACTGCATATGATATTAACTGTGGTTTTGTCTTATATTGCCTTTATTATGTTGCTATACATTCCTTCTCATCCGCGTTTCTGAGACATTTTCTCACAGTGGATTTTGGATATTTTCAAATGCTTTTATGATAGTTTCTATTGAGATGATCGTGTGTTTTTGTCCTACCTTTGATTAATGTGGTGTATCTCATAGATTGACTTGTAGGTTTTGATCTATCCTGTATCTTTGTGGAAAATGAACCTCATTTGGTCATGGTGAATGATAATTTTGATGTATTTTAAAATTGTATCTTAATGTACCTTGCTGAGGATTTCTATATCTTTGCTCACCAGGAATATTTTTCTGTAATATTCTTTTTTTTGTAGTTTCTTTTTTCTGGTTTTGGTAATGCTGACCTTGTGGAATGAGTTGGAAAGTATTCCTCTTCTATTCTTGGAAATTATTTCAGAAGGATAAGTATTATCTCTTCATTACATTTCAGTCACTGTCCATCAGTGTAGTAAGATGGACAGAGTCATTACCTGTTTTCTCTGTGCTACACTGTCTTCCCTATGATTCCCCCCACACCATATATACTAATTATAATACCCCTGAATCCCCTTCTCCCTCTGTCCCCACCTGCCCTCCCCCACCCCTCCCCTTTGGTAACCGCTAGTCCCTTCTTGGAGTCTGTGAGTCTGCTGCTGTTTTGTTCCTTCAGTTTTGCTTCATTTTTATACTTCACAAGTGTGGTAAATTATTTGGTACTTGTCTTTCTCTGCCTGGCTTATTTCACTGAGCATAATACCCTCTAGCTCTGCCCATGTTGAAAATGGTAGGATTTGTTTCTTTCTTATGGCTGGATAGTATTCCATGTGTAATGTACTTCTTTCTTGTTACTTTCTCTGTTTTGAAGTCTCTGTTGTCATGTATAAGTCTGTGTTATTTATGCAGCTCCTCTTATATTGACAGGGATTGGCTCCTTGTTTTTCTACATTTTTTGTAGTATGTTTCAAAATGAATCAAATTTAAAGTACTTCCACTCATTATTACTTAGGTTATAATTACTTCTTCTTTGTTTATTTTAATAAGTCTTTCCTAACCACAGGGTCATGAGGATATATTCCTATGTTAATCTTCAAAATCGTTAATTTTTTCATTCTACGTTTCAATATTCCTTTACTATACTTCCTCTTTTGAGCATGATAGGAGACACAGGTCAAGAATAATTGCTTGCACATTAGCATCAGATTGGTCAGGCATCATTTACTAAAGAGACAGTGTTTTCCTCATGTCTCTGTATTGCCACATTTGTCATATATTGATTGTATTCAAGTGCCTCAGTTTTTGAATTGTGCTTTGTCTAACTGATCTGTCTTTCCCTGATCCAGTAAAATAATTACTTTTGTGTATAATAATTATTGTTATATGACATTATAAATCTTCCAACTTTTATTTTTTTTCAAGAATTCTTTACATATTGTTGACTCATTAGAATTTTAAAGACTTCTTTTTTCTTGGCCTTTTCAATTTCGTGTAAATTTTATGGTGAATATTAAAACTTCTTGATGGAGTGTAGTTGATACAAACATGAATTCAAATTTTGTATCTGTGAAGAAAGCAGTATCCTTCATTTAAATAGGTGTTCTTTAGTAGTATAGTTTTAGAATAAAGACTTGTGTATTTTTGGTAGACTATTTCTAAGTGCTTATACTTTTGTCCTGTTGTAAATAATATTTTAAAATATTTTCTAATGTATTTTGTTTATTATGGAATCATGTTATAATATATGGATTTTTATTGATTCTAATCATTCATATACAGATTTTATAATATCAGTTTACTGAGGTATGACTGACATATAAATTATGCATATTCAATCTGTATAACTCAATGAGTTTGGGGATAGCTGTATACCCACGACATCACCATCATTGAGGCCAGAGACATATCCATTATCTCTCAAAGTTTTTTCATGCACTTTTCAGTATTCTTATTTTATGATAAGAATATTTAACCTAAGATCTACCCTCTTAGCAACATTTAAGTGTACAATATTGTTAGCTACATATGGTTTGTTTTATAATGGATCTCCAGAATTATTCATTAGTATGACTGAATGTTTGTCACATTCCCCATACCCTGACCTTTGTCCTTTTTTCTCAGTCCCTGGAAACCACCATTTTACTCTGTACTTCTGTGGGTCTGACTGTTTTAGATTTGACACAAAAGCCAGATCACATGTTTGTCTTTTTGTGTATGGCTAATTTCACTTAATAAAATGACTTCTAGGTATATCTATTTGTGGCAACTGGCAGGTTTTTCTATATTGCATAAGTAGAAAAATATTTTTCATAACATCATATACACAAACCATAAGAGCACATTTGTTTGTATATACCCAGTGTTTGTTATAATAAAATTGTTCTTTATTTTATTGCATTGATGAGGAAATCCAGAGCACAAGTTGGTTATAGCATCAGGTACTTGTTGGAAATTCCTGGAATGGCCGTGTCACTGGTTAAATGAATATCCAGGGTGCCAGGCACAGTGGCATGCTCCCCAGGGCCCCACACCACAGCCGCATGCTCCCCAGGGCCCCACACCACAGCCGCATTCCCATGAGCACCACAGGTGAAGGAGGAGAGGGCTCCTGACCATGAGGACATGTTCCTTATGTTTCATGTCATGTCACCTCAGACATTGCACAGAACTTAACTACATGTTCACAAGTAGATGCAATGGAGGCCTTTTGTACAAAGTGTCATAAACAGCACAGGGAAACAGCAAAAGTGGCATGTGAGGCAGATCAGGATATGCAGTGTCAACAGCAGTGTGGAGCAGTGAGTGAGCACAGCACGCAGTGGGCTGCAGACTCCTCATCATGTGTAGGAGCCTCCTTGGGCACCAGGCTGTCATCAGGAGGAAGCAAATAAAATTATTCCAATAAATGGAAACACATCCCATGCTCGTGGATTGGAAGAATGAATAAGGTCAAAATGGCCATCCTGCCTAAAGCAATCTACAAATTCAATGCAATTCCTATCAAAATACCAACAGCATTTTTCAAAGAACTAGAGAAAATCATTCTAAAATTCATATGGAACCACAAAAGACCCCGAATAGCCAAAGCAATCCTGAGAAGGAAGAATAAAGCTGGGGGGATTTTGCTTCCCAACTTCAAGCTTTACTACAAAGCCACAGTACTCAAGACAATTTAGTACTGGCACAAGAAGAGACCCATAGACCAATGGAACAGACTAGAGAGCCCAGATATAAACCCAAGCATATACTGTGAATTAATATATAATAAAGGAGCCATGGACATACAATGGGGGAAATGACAGCCTCTTCAACAGCTGGTGTTGACAAAACGGGACGGTTACATGCAAGAGAATGAAACTGAATTATTGTTTAACCCCATACACAAAAGTAAACTCGAAAAGGATCAAGGACCTGAATGTAACTCATGAAACCATAAAACTCTTAGAAGACAACATAGGAAAAAATCTCCTGAATATAAGCATGAGCGACTTCTTCCTGAACGCATCTCCTTGAGCAAGGGAAACAAAAGCAAAAATGAACTGATGGGACTACATCAAACTAAAAAGTTTCTGTACGGCAAAGGACACCATCAACAGAACAAAAAGGTATCCTACAGTACGGGAGAATATATTTGAAAATGATATATCTGACAAGGAGCTAACATCCAAAATATACACATGCCTTTACACCCAAAGAGCAAATAACCCGATTCAAAAATGGGCAGAGGATATGAAGTGACAGTTCTCCAAAGAAGAAAAACAGACACATGAAAAGATGCTCCACATCACTAATCATCAGGGAAATGCAAATTAAAACCACAGTGAGATATTACCTCATACCAGTAAGGATGGCCAACATAGAAAAGACTAGAAACAACAAATGCTGCTGAGGATGCAGAGAAAGAGGAACCCTCCTACACTGCTGGTGGGAATGTAAACTAGTTCAACCATTGTGGAAAACAGTATGGAGTGTCCTCAAAAAACTAAAAATAGACATACCATTTGACCCAGGAATCACACTCCTAGGAATTTACCCTAAAAATGCAATTTCCCAGTCTCAAAAAGACATATTCACCCCTATTTTTATCGCAACACTATTTACAATAGCTAAGAAATGGAAGCAACCTAAGTGTCCATCAGTAGATGAATGGATAAAGAAGATGTGGTACATATACACAGTAGAATATTATTCATGCATAAGAATAAAACAAATCCTACCATTTACAACAACATGGATGGGGCTAGAGGGTATTATGCTCAGTGAAATAAGCCAGGTGGAGAAAGACAAGTACCAAATGATTTCACTCATCTGTGGAGAATAGGAACAAAGCAAAAACTGAAGGAACAAGATAGCAGCAGACTCACAGAACCCAAGAATGGACTAAAAGTTGTCAAAGGGAAAGGAACTGGGGAGGATGGGTGGGAAGAGAGGGAGAAAGGGGAATAAGGGGTATTACGATTAACACACATTATGTTGCAGGGGGGCGGGCATGGGGAAGGCAGTATATACAGAGAAGACAAGTAATGATTCTATAGCATCTTACTACACTGATGGACAGTGACTGTAATGGGGTTGGTGGTGGGGACTTGATAATGGGGGGAGTCTAGTAACCACAATGTTGCTCATGTAATTGTATATTAATGATACCAAAATAAAACAAAATAAAAATAAAAGAAGAAATCTTAAGAAGGGTAGAAAGAATTGAAGAGAGCCTCTTTTTATATCAAAAGGAGATTCTCTTTTCTTAGAAGGAGCTTGAGAAACTGGAAGTCATCTCTGTCCCCTGAGAGGAAGCTCAAGGAGCTGAGAAAAGACAGTGACCCCATCAGCGAAGTACTTGTTACCATCAAGTTCAAGGTCCCTGCCCGGCTCACAGGGGCCCAGGACTGTCATGGAATCCCAGGGTCATCAGGTCCCCAAGGAAGGAGCAGCGTCAATTCAGTAATGAAGTCTTGAATTTTCTCATTTAGAATGTTCTCAATTGAAAATTAATTTAATAGATACAAAAAGATTATTTTTCTTATGCCAATTTTGGTAAAGTTGCATATTAGAATAATGTTTCTTTTATCCAATATCTTATGTTTTTGACATAAAACTTCTCATTCTTTACCTTGATGTATTTTCCCATAAAACTGCAAACTCATAAATGCATGTCAATAAAACATGAAATAAATATACCCCTTTATTGACCACACAAGAAAAGCAACAAAACACATCAAAAGAGTAGAAGCTTCCTTTGACTCTTTATTACAAAATCAGTTTCAAAATTGTTTTATTAATTTTATTAGTGTTTTCAAAGTTCCTGTAGTCTTCCATTTTAAGCATTTGTAATGTGTTGTATTTTTTAATTTACTTTTTACTAATATTGTCTGTTCTATATTGTTTATTCTCTTTTCTTTGTGATAAGTTACCTGTGTTTTTAAAAATTTTCAGATAATGGTGTGATCTTTGATATTCATTCTTTTTAAGCTTGTGATATAAAAGGTTAAACACGACCATTTTTCTTTAATCATGACTTAGGTATAACCTATGAGAAACATTATAGTGTATTTTCAATACATCTCATGTCAATGGATGTACATTTCCACAGAGATTTTTCTATATTTGACTTTCACTTATGGCCACACTCTTAATTTTTTTTCTTTATAGGAATGTGTAAAATAGATCTTCATTCCCATTTATTTGACAGAATTTCTTTGGCGAGTGAGGGATAATCTGAAACGGTGCCTCTTCTCATGCATGGATGGCACCAGGAGGTACATAGGCATGTAAGACAATAACCAGATGTATCCTGGGCACCCTGACTGATGTACCGATGAATAACATATCCCCTGCTTCAAACTGCATGTAATGTGTCCCCAAACAAAGAACATTGTTTTTTTACAAGTGAAACAATCCTATGAGTTTTACTTTATGTCAGTTTCTTTTTGCTTATGGTGGTAATTATTTGAATAATTTTTTCTCAATGTTGCCATCAATAAATCATAATAGTGGTTTTTAGCATTATGCTAGTTTCATTTGGGCAATGTGAGATTCCTGTACATGTCATTTGGTTAATGTAGGTTGGCCGGCAGATGTCCAGGATGCGTGCTCCCCAGGGCCTCCACCCCACAGCCATATTCCAGTTAGCGTCATAGGGATAAGGACCAGACTCCTGAGCTGTGAGGACAGCTCTCTCAGCTTCCATATCCCTTTGCCTCCGACATTTCCCTGACCTTAATAAAATGTACACAAAGAGCGGCAATGCAGGCCTTCTGCAATAACACAACTTCATGAGCAGCACAGGCAAATCACAGCCCTCGGGACCCGTAGTGCTTGCTGAGTGTGCCCTGTGAACAGCCTGTGGGTGCGGTGTGACCACGTGGTGCACAGGCCGCCTCAGCCTCACCACCTTGTGGAGGCTCACATTTGGGCAGCCGGCTGCTGTCAAGAGGAAGAAAGGAAACTGTAGGAAAAAGGAGGCTTTCCTCCAGCATCCAATCCTAGCAATTTCTCTTTATGTGTAAGCATAGGAGATATAGGGAAGCTTCATTTATGCATTATAATGATAAAAGGATATTTCTCAGGCTGATGATAAAACTGCCAATGGCAAGCATTTCATACCTGGTCTGTGCTGGGCACAGAGATCCCAGGAACTGATGGCTGTGCCCCCACTTGCCAGGATTTGATGCAGCAGGAAGGCCACCCAACACTGAGGAAATACATGTCTTCCTAAAATGTGGCATCATTCTGGCTTGTGGAGACCCGGGTTGTACAAATTACATTGGCTTATATCGAGTAAAGAAAATTGTCAAGGCAATACTATAAAAAACATTGAATTAAAAAGTATTTTGTTAGTAACTTCTGTATTTTCAATTAGAAAGTCTAGGTTTTTAAATTCTCTGTATATTGCTAAGTAAATGTTGTCAACCACTGTCCAAACAGACCACACTAATTGTGCTCCACTGATACCTGTTTCCTTCTGTTTGTCTGAATAACATTCTGCAGTGAGAGCTCTATCGCTAATCCCAAACAGCTAAAATACCACATTATGGTTAAGATACATCTAATTTGGATAAATGGTAAAATCTGAAAAAAAAACGAGTCATAGAAATGAAAACTCTCTTTTTAAAACTACCCAAATATATTTAATTTAACTTAAATGCAACAACTTCTAGGACTTTTCCCAGAATTACTTTTATGTCCTTGTTTCTTAGGCTGTATATGATGGGATTCAATGATGGAGGCACCACTGTGTAAAATATAGACAAAATATTATCGAGAATGGTCCTTGACTCAGAAGCTGTCTTCAGGTAGGCCACGGCACCTGTTGAAACAAACACAGTCACAACACCCAGATGAGGGAGGCAGGTGGAGAGGGCTTTGGACCTGCCCTCCAGGGAGGAGATCCTTGAGACAGCAGAGAAGATGGGCACATAGGAAAATAAAATAAAGATGAAACAAGCTAGTGAGACACTTGCAGTGAATGCTGTCACTGATGCTTCATTTATGCTCATTTTGGAGTCTGAGATCAAAATAATCTGAGGGATATCACAGAAGAAATGATGCATTTTGTTGGAAATAAAGGTAGTGGAAAATGTTACTGCTGTGTGCATGGCTCCAGAGACCCCCCACTGATGTATGAAGCCACCACCATCCGCCCACAGGCCCCCTTGTTCATGACGGTCTCATAGTGCAGCGGATGGCAGACGGCCACATAGTGGTCATAGGACATCACGGTGAGGATGGCTACTTCAGCCAAAGCAAAACTCAAAAAACAGAGGACTTGGAAACACATCCCAGGAGAGATATTTTGATCCTTTCCATCAGAGAGTTAAGAACAAAATTGGGAACAGTGACAGAAATGTAGCCGAGATCTATGAGTGACAGGTTCTTCAGGAAGAAGTACATGGGTGTGTGAAGCTGAGGATCCCATGTAGTAAGGATCACGATGAGTCCATTTCCTAACAGGGCCCCCAGATAAGCCACGAGGAACAGGACACCATGTAGGGTTTGAATCCTTGGATCATCAGACAATCCCAGAAGAAAAAACTCAGTGACACCTGTGTGGTTGATTGACATCCAATGGCTCCCAAAGAATAAGCTTTGCAATCACCACAAAGAAAGAAAACAATATGGTACCTCCTTGTGCTATTAGATATGTTAATTATCTTACCTGTGGTCATTATCTCACAAATTGTGTGTGTCTATTTATATTTACATATATATAAAGTATATGTATACCTATATATCAAGTTGAACCCTGTAAATATATAAAATGTTTATTTTTTATACCTCAAAAAGCAGGAAAAATAAAATACATGGCGTAGGTTCTTGCAAAATTAAGGTATTAGATAGTATGTCTAAGGAAGGGAATTAATCTTTCAAATTCCCAGTTGCACTGCTCTATTTATTGGTGGTGTGTCACTGTGACTGGCTCATGTATGTGTGACAAGGTCTGTGATGGATGAATGAGCTGATCTTACAGCATTTGCAAATGTATGTTATGTGCTCCTAGTTATGGCTTTATCACATTACCAATTTGATATCCACTAACACAAAGTAAGTTATGCTCAAAATACACTTTCAGCTTTTAGAAGAAACTCCAGCACATCAGTATAAAGGAGTTTCAAAGGAAACCGAAGTAGGAAGCAAAGACCAAGGTATCTCTGGAAAGTTATTTATTTGTTCATAGTTAATTATTTTGCTTCTTGGTTTTACTGCCTTTGAAGATGAGTTTGAATCCATCAAAATAATCTATTTAGAAATGATAAATTTGTGATTCTATTAAAATGTGGTACCTACAGTAAGTGTCTATAGACAGAAAGCACACGATGATTGTCAAGGTCTTGGGGAGAATGGAATGTGGAGTTAAGCTTTACTGGGTTAGAGTTTCAGCTTGTCAGAGTGAAACAGCTCTGGAGATGGTTGGGGAATGGATGCCCAGCAATGTGAGTGTAGATACCAACACAGAAATATGGTTAAAAATAGTTAAAATTTCTTATTGTACATGTCATTTCCCAAAATTAAAATAATTTAAAAAATTTCTAACATTCAACAATGATCTCTCTGAAATGAATGATGCATGAAACATAGATTGTAAGACATTTTAAAATAATGGCCAGAAAATGTGCCCATTACCAGAACACTTCTAATTTATACAAAAGATATTAATTTAATGAACTTCTGAATGTTAGCCAGCTTTACTGGAGATAAAGGGAGAATTCTTTATGGGTTTATAATAAGGAGTCTGAGAATCAGTATAATGTAGAAGAAAGGACTAAGACCAGGGGGGAGAAACATTTTGGTCTTCAATGTGTCTGCCTTGAACTGGGTGAATTACTTTGTGAAACTTTGTGAATACTTTAAGTGACTAAATTTTACAACTAATTAACAATAGGTTATAAGTGGAGTCCTATGGAAATTCATTGAGCATTAGGAGTACTGTGTACACAGTATTTGCCACAAGGTAAACATTTAGTATAAAGAGCTACTAAATAAGGCAAATAACAGGTAACATTTGCTTAGTATTTTCTGCACCTTAGAAAGTGAAGTATAGCAACTGAATGCAGGGCTACGGAGGCCAGAACTGTGGGGTGTGCACTTCCTCACTATTGCTCACCACCTACAGACATTTGCCAAGTTGCATAAACCCTCGTGCCTGTTTCATCACTTTGTTGCAGGGTTGTTCTAGGCATCAAATTAGTTGATGTGAAGAAGTTACTGAAACCGTTTGTTAACTGGAAGATTTTGGCAATGGTGATGGTCATCATCAACTCTGAACTGTTGGTGATGTTGAACATGTTATTATTAATTTTAATTTTCTTAATAAACAGAGCAGGATTTCAATTCTACTGTCAGTTTACAGCTGAGGACAGTCATACAAAGAGATTTCCTTTGCTCCCTGATGTCCCCCAGTGTCATGGGGCATGGCCTGTAAATGGCAGAGGTGTTACTGGAAAGTGGTTCCTCTGGCTTCCATTCCTGCCTGTCCTCTGCAAAAGCACACAGCACAGAGAGTCCTTGGCAGCCAGGAGGCAATGTGTGTGTAACCTAAATAAAAGATTATTTATTTAGCCCAAATGTATATTAGATAATACAAATATAGGATTGGGCCATCTGGTTGCTGCTAACATCTTCACTTCAGTAGTTACTGTCATTTGCATGGGACAGAAAGTGTGTGTTTGTATGTGTGAAGCTTGTGCCCTTAAATGTTGGTGAGTGAAGGGGAGGAAGGGAACACTGTCTCAACTATAGGCATGTTTAAAATCTCCTAGTTGTGTTTTATAATTAAGTGTTAATTATGTATCACATACTATTTGTCTTCTACATTTTCAGGATAATTTCTTGCCAGACTATTTGCTTACTTTAGATGTCATTGTTCCACCACTTACAGTTTCAGCTGTTTCATAACATACAGGAAGCTTCCTGTCCTAGGTAGGATGGATGGCAAAATTCTAACTCAAAATTATAGGCCTCAATGAAAAGTACATTTCCTTCTCCTCTCCTGGTGGTGTTAAACACCATTAGCCAATATTGAAAAACTTAGTTCCTAGCTTTTGTTCATTCCCTATGCTTTAATTATCAGAGATATAACAGCTAATTCTTCCTTATCTCCAAGTGGTTTTATAAAGTGCAAACCCGTACCAAAGTGTTCATCTATGAAAAGAAGTCCACAAAGATAGGGATGTAAATATCTCTGATAATGCCTAACTATATTAATACAGTTCCCAAATCCACATGAGCCTGGATTCATATGTATGTTCATGAAACAGCAAATAGAGCTCCATTTCCCAATATGCTCTGTCAGAGTGTCAACAACTGCTGTGGTTCTGAAATATATGATGTATATATTTTGATTTAAACTTTACTGTCAAACTTTTAGTTCTATTTAGGAACACATTTGGGCAGGAAAAACCCTGCTTACTTTGTTTCTGTGACGTGATTATAAAATGATTTTATCTATACCATATTCCTAATTCTATTTTCCTTATTTGTGTGTATATGTGTCTGTCTGATTTTCCCTGATGCTCACAACTGGGTTTTTTTTTTCTTTCAATGGTATCTGAGACAAAAATAGAAATGTTCAATAATATTAAAGTTCATTGGAGAATAAATGCAATGTTTGAATTAGGTCTACATATGTACAATAGAAAGGGTTACAGTAATTTAATGGGATAACATGCTAGAAAAATAATGTTTTTTATATTGACAAGGAAAATTTCATCCTCCCCAAAATTCCAAGTAGTTGTTACTTACATGGTGTTCGTGTGTTTATCTCTGAAAATCCAGGCTGTAAAAGAAACTATTTCCTTACTATAGGAATTACACATGTGTACTGAACTCTTCAGTCTTCATAGATTCTCTTCTTCCAGGAAGATTTGTTCTCATCTAATGGAATAGAAATTAGTATCAGGCTGTATCCCAGCAGGAACTGGGAGAACTCAGTTACCCTCTCACTGAGAGAAGACCCTCCTCAAGGCATTCTAAGGAAAAGGTGAAGTGTTCTATCTGTGAGGTGGTGATGAGTCCCCTAAGTCCTTTCAAGAGCACCCAGGAGGGGAAGAGGTGGGACAGCAGAGACCAGGGGGAGGTGGTGGTAGTCTGCGGCCCTGGGCAATTAAAACAGAATAAACGCAGAGGTCTGTTGAGGGGAAAGTGTTTGTGTTGTGATGCTCATTGGGGAGGAAGTGACAGGCTCAATAGAGCAACTGAACATTAAGCTGAGAAATCTCAAAGCTCCCTGATGCCGGGCTACCAAATTAATCATTTTAGTACATAAACATACAAACATTGCTTATGAGTGATCTAAAACACTTGTCAGCTAGAACAATATTTTGTATAAGTAAAAGTTAAATAATAGATCTTAAATGTATATAATTATTGTTAATAAAATATTAATAATATGTACAAGTAGTTATTTGTCTATTTTCATGCACATATACATTAAATGAATATTCATACTATTTGGAACATAATAAAGAATCCATTTAAGCCCATTTCTGACATCATGATTCATGCTTCCTTGGTTTTAAATGAAAAAATGTATTGATTAGGGGTTCTTTAAAAGTCATTCACTTTATTTATATTTCATTTACAGATGTCAGTATTTTAAATTACAATCTAGTGGTTAGTTACAACAACTACTTTTGAAAATTTAGCAAGAATAACATGTTTTTTTCTGGGATGATTACGTTCATGAACTAATAACATTTCTGCCAGCTGAAATAGGTGTAAATATTCTTATGTGACCTGTGTTACTAATACTTTTCTTTAAAATTAGAAAAATAAAAATAATAATTGCAAATATACCATGCATGGAAATTGCTTAAAATAATCCCTGAATCTCATAAAGAACATATAAAGCAACTCCAGAGAAAAATTGAGCAGGAAAGACCCTGTTTAGAACCCAGAATTAACTTACCAAAGTGCATGGAAGTTTGGGCTTCATATAGCAGAAATGTAACATCTGTAAGAGGCTCAGGTCATGGAGAAAGGATTGGAATGAATCACTTCCTTCGCTCAGAAGGAATTATTTTCTATGGGAAAAGAGCGTAGGAAAGTTGGAGGACAGCTTCGTAAACTAAGCGAAAGCCAAGAAGCTTAGAAAAAATGACCACATCCAGCCAATACTACTTAACATTGGGTCTAAGTTCCAGGCTTTACCAAGTGACCCTTTTATCTTCTGCTTCATGCACACGTGACAGAGGCCCAAGACTAGTATGGGATCATGTGGGTCATCATACAACCAAGGAATGAGCAGAGGCACACTCTCTGGGGTCAGGTACATGGGGTAGCCCAGATATGACAGGGCTTTCACAGCACCTGAGCCCTGACACCCGCAGACACACAGGAAATTCTACCTCTATAACTGGCAGGTTTTCCTATGTTTTATATGTAGGAAAGTATTATTCATAAGTTAATATACACAAACAATAGGGCACATTTGTTTATTTCTACCTAGTGTTTGTTATACTAAAATTATTTTATATATTTTATTGCATTGATGAGGAAATCTCGAGCACTAGTAGGTCATAGCATCAGGGTCCTGTTCGAAATTCCTGGAATAGCTGTGTCACTGGTTAAGTGAATATCCAGGATGCCAGGCTCATGGCCGTGCTCCCCAGGGCCCCACACCACAGCCGATTCCCATGAGCACCACAGGGGGAAGGAGGATGGGACTCTTGACCGTTAGGACATGTCCCTTAAGTTTCATGTCATGTCACCTCAGACACTGCACAGAACTTAACTACATGTTTACAAGTAGGTGCAATGGAGGCTTTTTGTACAAAGTGTCACAAACAGCACAGGAATCACACCCGACGTGGCGCATGAGGCAGATCACGATGTGCGGTATCAGCAGCACGCGGAGCAGTGAGTGAGCGCAGCACACGGTGGCCTGCAGACTCCTCATCACATTTAGGAGCTTCCTTAGTCAACAGGCTGTTGTCAGGAGGAAGCAAGCAAAATTCCCTCCACCCTCCCACCCCTTCCATTTCTAGTTACACATGAGACTGGAAGGGGAAGAAAAACATCATTTTGATATGGTAAAGATAAAATGGCATCTCTCAGTCTAACTGTCTATAATAACAAGAAGCATGGGTTCATATCTGGGCACCTCTGCACACTAATATCCTGGGAACAGATGGACATGCTTCACTGGGCAGGAAATGATACAGCGGTAAGATCACCCCAATTCTAGGAAATACAGAGGGAAATTTTGTCTTCTAAGTTGTAGAATCATTCTGGTTTCTGGAAGCCCAGGTTGTTCCAGTTTCATTGGCTTGTGTTTATAAAGAGCACGGCTGATGCAATAATTCCTGAAGTTATTGCACTGCATAAAGATATTATTAATATCCTCATATGTTGGCATTACAACTAGGAAGTCTAGATTTCTTTGTAATCTTTTTATTAATGTTGCTACATGGACTTGGAAGCCACTGCCAAAAGCATACCACAATAATTATGTTCCACTGATATCTCTGTTTTCTCCGTGTGTCTGAAGAACATTCTGCAATGTCAGCTCTATCCGTGCTCCCAAGTGCCTAAAATAATATGTTAGTTTTAAGATACATCCCCACCGAATAAATTGTAGAATTTTAAAACAATATACTTTGTAACTAAAGAGGAACTTCTTTGTAAACTACCTGAATATATTTAATTTGACTTAAGTGCTACAATTCCAAGGGCTTTCCACAGACTGAAATTTATGTCCTTGTTTCTAAGGCTGTAAATGATGGGATTCAGTGATGGAGGCACCACTGTGTAAAACATAGAGAGAGATATATCCAGGTCTGACCTCACCTCAGAAGCTGGCTTCAGGTAGACCAAGGCACCTGTTGAAAGAAACACAGTCACAACGACCACATGAGGGATGCAGGTGGAGAGGGCTTTGGACCTGCCCTCCAGGGAGGAGATCCTGAAGACAACAGAGAAGATGTGCACATAGGAATATGAAATAGAGATGAAACAAGCTAGTGAGATACTTGCACCAAATGCAGTCACTGATGTTTCATTTAAGTTCATTTTGGAGTCTGAGATCAAAATAATCTGAGGAATATCACAGAAGAAATGATGGATCTTATTGGAACTAAATGTTACGGAAAATGTCACTGCCGTGTGCATGGCTCCAATCATCCCTGCACTGATATATGAAGCCACCAGTAACCACCCACAGGCCCCCTTGGTCATGGTGGTCTCATAGTGCAGCGGATGGCAGATGGCCACATAGCGGTCATAGGACATCACTGTGAGGATGAATAATTCAGCAGCTGCAAAAGTCACAAAGAACAGCAGCTGGAAAACACATCCAAGGAAGGATATTGTGTTCCTGTTCATCAGGGAGTTGAGAGCAAATTTAGGAACAGTGACAGAGATGTAGCAGAGATCTATGAGTGACAGGTTCTTCAGGAAGAAGTACATGGGTGTGTGAAGCTGAGGGTCCCACATAACGAGCGTGATGATGAGCCCATTTCCCGACAGGGCCGCCAGGTAAGCCACGAGGAGCAGGCAGCCTTGGAGGGTTTGCACCGTCTGGTCATCAGAGAATCCCAGGAGCAGGAACTCAGTGGCTCCTGTATTGTTGATCATCCCATCCAGCTGTGGGGTCCCCAGGAGAGAGTTGTTTTCTGCAGTGGACGTCACAGAAATAAAGGAAAATGGTATCTACTTGTGCCAATATATTATCTAAATTGTGTTGATTATTTCACAATGTGTAAGCATATTTATAAAATGTATATGTGTATCTTTATATTACGTTAAAAATTAAATACAACAAATATATAAATATCTGTATTGGCTAATTAACCTAAAAAATGTGAAAAATAAAATAAGGAGAGTAGTTTCAAGAAATAAATTAAGGTGTTAAGGTTGTAGTCCTAGCAGCATAGCTAACTTTAGTGATTCCAAGCTGCAGTGACGCATTGGTTTTCTATTATAGTGATGGATGCACACATGTTAAAAGGGGCTGGGACGGAGGGAGGAGGTGACCCTTTAAGATTTGTCGGGTCCAGTGGGGTTATTTCCACCATTATGTCTGCATGGAACTGCCAAAGTGTCACACCAAACACCGAGTTAGGAAGAAATGCCCCAAAGTTTCATCCAAGCTGATATAGGAAACTTGACTTCACAGTGTAAAAACAGTTCCAAGAAAATCCAAGCAGTCAGCGAAACCAAGGTCTTCCTGGAAACTTATTTATACATTCTCATTATGTGCATAGATATTTAATATTGCTTCCTGTTGTTATTTCTTATCTTTGAACATGAGTTAGTTTTGAATACAATATGGTCATTAAAATAACCCAGTCACAGTATGAGAAATACTGTGTGATTCCATTTATATGGGGTCCCTGGAATAAATTCATATAGGCAGAGACTAAAATGTGATGGGAAAGACCGAGGGGATGAAGCAACTTGGAGCTATTGTTTAATAGACACAGTTTCAGTTTTGCAAGAAGAGGCCGTTCTGGAGATGGAAGTGGAGAGGCTTGGCCACTGTGACCAGGTCTCACCACCTGACTGTACACTTAACAATGGTTAAGATGGGAAATCTGTGTTACCTGTATTTTGCCACAGTTAAAACTAATTCAATATTGAGGAGTCAGAATTTTTAACACTCAGAAAGGATCCCTGTGAATGTTTGAAAAATAATAAATGGTACTACATATTTTAAAGTCACAGCAAAAAGTAAAATGCCCAATTTTCAACATTTGTCAAATGCATTTTGGAACATTCCTGTTTTGTGCAGAAGATCTTAAAATAATTTAATTCATTTTTGAATTTTAGCCAGTTCATTTGTTAAAAAGTGGAATTTTTTACAGGTTTATAATGACTCTGAGATTCATGTAATTTAGGAGAAAGGAAAGCTCAGGATTTAGAAAAATTCTTGTGTTTAGTTTGAATCTGTCATTTCGTGGGTTGGTTAACTTGTGGTAGTTGATCATTGTTTAGGTGACAGTGAGAAAGGGATTATACGTGGAGCCCCACGGAAGTTCATCAAGAGCAATAGGCATATTTTTTATATAACATCTGGAATCTAGTAAACATCAATGTCTATAAGCAGATACTAAATAAGACATGTGAAATAAGAATTTATTATTTAATTTCATTATTATTAAATTTTGATAATAGACATTTAGTATTTATTGTATATTACAGAAGTGTATATTTAGAATTCTTTGAGGCACTTTACTAATAAAATGATTTTGGAAATGGTGACGGTCATCATCACTGATGAACTGTTGCAGATGTTGAAGTTGTTACTTATCAATGGTTTTAGTCTGCAGAATGACCAGAGAGGAAGGTGCCAGTACTGCTGTGGTTTCACCACTGAGGATAGTGAGACAGAGAGAGGTTGACTCTTCCCCCACCTCCAGCCCCAGTGTAAAGGGACATAACCAGTAAATGGCAGGGATGGGAGAGGATGCTTTCACTGACTTCCATGCATCCCTGTCCTCTGAAGGGACACACAGCCTAGGGAGATCTTGGCAGGCTGGAGGCAATAGATGTAGATTAGAAAACAATAAAAGGTAAGTTTAATTTTAATCCAACATGCATGTTAACGTATAGAAAACTAGAACCAGGGCATTTGAGTGGTGCAAACAACTTCATCTCAGTCGGTCCTGCTGTCCTCTCCAGTGGAAAGGGTGTTTACATACATGTGCAGCTACTACTGCACTTAAATATTTGTGCATAAAGGGCCGAAAAAAGAGAAAATTGTCTGAATTTGAGGTGTGTTTAAGTTCTTCCAGTTCTGTTTTTTAATAGGAATTAATTATGCATCACATACCACTTGTGTTTACACTTTCAGAATACAGTCTTTCCAGTGTATTTGTTTCCTTCACCCTGGATCTAGATGACAGGATTTTCCACCTCTAATATCAGCTTTTTAAAATTTATAAGAAAATTTCATAATTCAATAGAAAAAATGGCACAACTTCTAGCTCAAAATTCCAGGACTCATCAAAAATTACATTTCCTACTCCTCTGGTCATGGCCTTAAATACCGTGCCCTTGCCTATTAGTGAAAACAATGTACCTGACTTTTGTTCAGTTTCTCTGTCTTAATTATCTAAGATATAATACAGCAATTTTTCCTCATCTTTAAAGGGCTTTATAAAGTCCAAATAACAAAGTATTCATCCATGAAATGGAGTTCATGAAGAAAGTGATGGAACCATTTCTGATAATGCCTGAGTACATGTATAGATTTCCAAATCCTACCTGAACCTGGATTGCATGTGTATATATCAGCAAATATAACTCAGTCTCCTAGAATATGCCAGTATCAAGTATTGCTCTGCTTAGAAAACTGTACTGTGTCTGGGGTTTGGATCATGACTGTTCAGTGATGCAGAATTTGTCAAAGATCGTGGGCTCATTCCCAGGTTGGTCGCTCCCAGTCTGTGTGATCTACTCGGTTGGAAGCTCCCTGATCCGGAGCATCTGAGAGCTGAAATGTGAAAATTCTGGTGTCCTTTTTGTGTACCCTGGACACCACTTCTCTTGGTAGCAGAAGAAATACTGAGGCATCGCTACAGAAAACCACTGGGCTTTAGTGGCCACACTGCAATTCTACACGTAAAACTAATTTCAGAGCTAAAATACTCACAATAGCTCATTCTCTGATGAGGATAAAGCATATTCTGGTAATGGCGATGGTGCTGTAAAACACATATGAAAAGCCTTAAGATGTGGATACATTTTTCAGATAAATTCTTTTATAACAGAATTCTATAACAGATAGATATTTCTTTCCAAAGCTATTTTAAAGAGAGCCTTGGAAAAATAAATAATCACAGAGAAAAGCCTTTTCCTGTATTATAATTTTGATAAAATGTTTCTAATCATTGTTTAATCTTGATTGACAAGAGCTCATGAGTCATTGTCCTTTCTGGCTTACAGAATGATCTGTAGGGTTAATTTATATGTAAAGAAAAACGTACTTATCAGAATATATTTTCAATATATAACATTGATTTAAAATGTTCACTATCTCATAAATTAAATACAAAAGATTGACAGAATTTATTCTCAAAAATGAAATAGAAAGATTGTCTTAAGAATACATAGGCAAAGGTACCCAAACTACAGGTTCTTGAAGGATATAAGAGAGGTGTTTTGATTCTTAACGTTACTTTGTGACTTTTTGTTATATTTGGGAACTCTTTGGGACAAAAAAAATACTACTTGCTGTATTTCTGTATATGTTTTGACAAATGGCTTTATCTATACCACATTCCTAGGTATACTTTCCTATTCTTGTGTATATTACTGAGATTTTACATGCCTGCATATGTGTGTATGTGTGTCTGCTTTTACTTAGCTCACAACTATCTTTTTTAACTCTGGGATTTTTCTTTTTTAATAGTATCTGAGACAGAATAATTGAAATTTTCAGTGAAACTCATGATCATTTTAGAGTAAATATAAGTTTTGAATCAGGGTCTACATATCTACATATCAGATGAAAGAATCACACCTAACCATTCAACTGGATAATATGTTAGACAAAAAATCCTTTCTAAACGCAAGGAGTATTTTGTCCTATCCAAAAGTGCTAAATAAAGTTTACTTACGTTTTGGTTGTGCTTTAATCTTTGAAAAGCTTTGCTATAAAAGAGACTGTTTCCTTACTACAGCAATGTTACATGTGATGTGAACTCTCCAGTCTTCATAGATTCTCTTCATCCTGGAAGATTTATTCTAATCCATTGTAATAGGAAGTTGTATTAGGCCTCTATCCCACCCGGAGCTGAGGGAACTCACCTATCCTCTCACTGAGAGAAGGCCACCCTGTGGCTCTCTGAAAAGGCAAGTGGTTGCAGCTATGAGGCTCTGGTGTCTCCCTGAGTCCTTTCAAGAACTCCCATAAGAGGAGGAGGAGGGAGCAGGCCAGGAGGGGCAGTTACAAGTCAGGGACCTGGGGAATCAAACCAGAGAATAAACCCACAGGTATGCTCTAGGGAAAAGCATTTCTTTGTGACACTGGTTGGGTGGAAAAGGACAGGCTTAACAAAGCAGTTCAGCATTAATCAGGAATATCTCCACGGGAGTTCAAATCCCTAGCAATGATTTTTTAAATTTATTTATTTTATTTTGGTATCATTAATATACAATTACATGCCTAGTGCTGATTTATCAAATTAATTTTTACAGTGCCAGGAAGTACAAAACTTTTTCTATGAGCCATTATAAGAAAGCTGTTGTCTAGAACAAGAATTTTTATAAGTAAAAGTGAAATATTAGGTCTTTAAAATGTCTCTACATTTCACACACACATATATCTATTTGAGCTAATTTCTGCCTTCATTGTGCATGTTTCTTTGGTTTTATATTAAAATTTTTATTACCTAAGGGTTTTTAAAAGTGTTTATTTATATTCCAATGACAGATAATAGTATTCTAAAATTAGGATCTAATGCTGGCCAGAGGAACTGATTATAAAATTAAAAAAAAAAAACCTTGATTTCTGCAGTGATGATTAATTTTACATAATTATTATTTCCTCTTGAAATAGATGTGCTTGTTATTATTTGACATGTTTTCTTCTGTGGTATTTTTCCTTCAAAATAATTGAAAAAAGTAATAATTGCAAATGTATAATGAGTAGGAAATGCTAAAATACTGCCTGGTTCTCACAAAGAACATAAAAATTATCTCCAGAGCAAATTTTTTGAGGAGGAAATACACTTCTTACAAATCCAGAAGTAGCTTCCCAAAGTGTGCAGAACTATGAGATGCAGATGTCAGATATGTAACATTTCCAAGAAGGCTGAAATCATTTACAAAGAATTAGAGAGAACCCCTTCTTTCTATCAGAAGGAGAGTCTCTTCTGTGGGAAATTCTCAAGTTGTTTGGCACCTCTGCCCACGGAGAGGAAGCCAAGGAGCTGAGAAAAGAAATCATCAGGGAAATACTTGCTACCTTCAAGTTCATGTTCCAGCCTTTCCATGGGGCCCTTTTGTTCCCACTGTTCCACTTCCAGCTCACAGACCCCAGAATTATCATAGAATCCTCTGGGCCCTGAGGCCCCCAGGAATGGGCCCTGTCATATTTTCAGAGCGCAGAACATGAGACCTAGTTACCCACAGTTACAAGATAACATCTATGAATCCCTTCCCTCTTCATACTTCATAATCCATACTTCATAATATTTTCATTAGATTAATAAAAAATACCTTGAAAATTAAGGAAATGAAGAATTTCAACCTTTTGTTGCATCTTTTTTCATTTTTAAAATCTTTGTTATTTTATGTAAGATATTATTTGTTATGTACTGAAATACTACTCAATTTTGTAGTCAAAACAAGTTTTGCCTTGATGCAAAACAAACAAATAAACACTTCACAAAACAAACCACAGATTATTAGAAACTATTCATAATATATCCAACAAGAGGCTTTAATATATACAGAAGAATGGTTACATAATTCTCATCACATAATCAGAAAAAATTTAAAACATTGACAAATAATATGGTATAGCCTTCCACACCTAAGTATTTATGCAGGGTAACCAGAAACACTTGACCAGCAATGTTTTCCAGTAGTTTATTCTTAATAGGCTGAAACTAGAAACAATACATACATCCACCAACAGGGAATGGAATAATGAAGTGTGGTATGTCCTACTACATTCAAAAACTACTTTGCAATAAATGAATAAACTATTGATGCACACAAACTAATGGATGAAATTTTATGTACTCAAAAATTATTATGCTCTGGGAAGAAGTCAAACAAAACAGTTAACCTGCCTTATTTATGTATAACTAGAGAATTCTAACATGTAGATGGTCAGAAAAAGCAGATCAGAGCTTGCGGATTTGGGAGACCTGGAAAGCCAAATGGATGGATGACCACAGCGCACAAGGAAACTATAGGGGTGATGTTTGTGTTTATTTTGACTTGAAGTAAAGATTTCAAAGGTATGTACACTTGCCTACGTACATTATCAATTTGTGCACTGGAAATACAGGCAGCTTACTGTATGTCAGTCATAGTTTAATTAACCTGTTAAAATAAAACAACAAAAAAGCTAGTGGACTAGGTATTTTTTTCCTTTTTTTTCATGTCATATACAAAAAATCATCTTCCAGACCTATGTCAAGGAGCTCACTGCATAAGGTTTTTTCCTAGGAGTTTAATGAGTTCAGATCTTACACTGAAGTGTTGACATCATTTTGACTTTGCAAACTGTGTAAGACAGTAATGCCGCTTCATTATTTTGCTTGAGGCTGTTCAGTATTCCCAACCTCATTTATTCAGTATCCCACGTGTACATCCCAGGTACATATTCTTGGCTCTTTTATCACATATTAATCAACTATACATGTGGGTTTGTATCCAGGTTTTCTATTCACCTTCATTGATGTATGTGTTTACTTTTAGGAAAATACCACACTGTTTTGATTACTATAACCTTACAGTACAGTTTGAAGCCAGGAACCATGCTATATCCAGATTTGTTCTTTGTCAAGTTTTCTATGAAAATCTGCATTCATTTGTTCCATAAAAATGTAAGGATTTTTTTTGTTTATACTATTTCTTCAAATATGCCATTGGAATTTTAATAGGGATTGCATTGCATCTGCAGATACTCTGTATAGTATGGATATTTTAACAATATGAATTTTTCCATTCTTTGAGCATTGAATATCTTGAAAATTATTGTCTTTTCAATTTGTTACTTCAGTGTGTTTTAATTTTTAACACTCAGGTCATTCTCCTTATGCTTAAAATTTTTCAAAAATTGTATCATTTTTCTTCAGTTGTAAATAATTTTGTTTTTTTGATTGTTCTTTCTGATAATTATTGTATAGTAAGACAACTGATATATGTATGTCAATTCTGTATCCTGTGATTTAATTCATATTAACTCTCATAGAATTTTGGTGGAGTCATTAAGCTTTCCCATATAAAGTAGAATGTCATCTACAAATAGTGACAGTTTTATTTCTTCCTTTCCACTTTGGATGTATTTTATTTGCTTTTCTTGTCTGATTGCTGTGGATAGGACTTTCAATGTTAGGTGGAATAAAAGTAGCCAGTTTGGATATCCTTGTTCTATGCCTGATCTTTGAGGAAAATCTTTCAGCTTTTCTTTGACATTGACAAAGAAGATAGCAGTAGGTTTTTTATATGACTTAAGTGTTGAGAATGTTTCTTCAATACCCACTTTCTTGAGAGGTTTTTTTTATCGTAAACTGATGTTGAATTTGTCAAAAGATGCTTTTTCTGCATTTACTGAGTTGATCATATGATTTTTATCCTTCATTTTGTTCATATGTGTACCTCACTGATCTACAGATTTGAACCATCCATGCATCCTTGGAATACCTATTTGATAGTGGTGTGTGATATTTTTAATGTATTGCTGATATCAGTTTGCTAATTTGTTGAGGGTTGTCACAAATATCTATGTTCATAGTATATTAGAATTTTCTTTGTGGAGTCATTCATTTTGTAATCAGTGTTATGCTAGCCACATAAAATAATTTTGGAGGTGTTCCTTAATTTTAAATATTTTAGGAGTAATTTGTGAAGGATGCATGTTTGTCCTCTACTTGTTTGGTGGAATTTACTTGTTAAACTGTCCAGTAGTGGGACTTATTTTTAGGAGTTTTTAAATTAGTGATTCAATTTCAGTATTTTAGTTAGCCTATTCAGACTTTTTATTTCTTTATAATTCATTCTTGGATGATTTTATGTCTCTAACACTTTACCCACTTCTTTGTTTTCTAATTTGTTGGCATATTACTGTTCATAGTGATCTCCTCTGAGCCTCTGCCTTTCTGTGGCATCAGTTGTAACTTCTACACTTTCATATTTCTGTTTTTATCTATTTGGTCTCTTTCTGTTTTTCATTGTTCTTGATAGAAATGTACAGAATTTATTTAACTATTCAAGGAACTAGTTATCATTTCTTTGATCTTTTCCTTTTGCCATTTTTACTCTGTATTTCATTTATTTCCACTCTGATCTTTATTATAATCGTTCTTTTACTAACTTTGGGCTTTGGTGTCTGTCACCTCCATCCATGCAATAGTAGGATGAGACTTAGAATATATTGTTTACCACGATTTCCATCCCTGGTTGAAGAACCTGTATTTTCCTACCTCTCTGGAAGTGCCTTTAAAATGAGAAAGTGTATCTCCCTTGCATTTTGTCTTGACAACTCCGTCTCTGTTGGTTTGGCGCAGGACCTCAGGGTCACAGAAGCTGCACATCAGTCCTTCAAGAGTAGAATGTTTGTTCCCTATAGTTCTATGATTCTCCTGGACTCAGTCCCTGTTGATTTCCAGCCAGACAGATGAGGGGCTTGTCTTTCTGTTGCCAACCCAGAGTGAGGGTGTCTTATGTGGAACACAATACCTTCAAGTGAAAGTGCCATACTTTGGGATCCTTGTTCTGTGCAGGGTCAGTGCATCTGGGTGGGGTTCCATGAAAGTCTTTCTTTGTGCCTCTTCTACTTTGATATCTCTCTTTTGTCTTTTGCTGTTAAGGTGCTGTTCATATAGTTCTCAGGTCTTTATCAGTGGATAATCTATGTGAAGCTCTGAATTTTCTAAGTACATGGGATGAGGTGAATTCATGGTCTTCCTACTATGTTATTGCCAAACACACACCAGGAGATTTATACTTCGTGTTTTCCATTTTGGTATATGACCCATTTTGTATTAATCTTTACTGTTGTACATTAGAAGTTTATCATTTGATGGGTTTTCAAAAATACGTACACATGTTCAGTGCAAATGCATATCAGGAAATTGTTTCACAAAACTTTCCTGATGCCCTAACTAAGCCACCCTTTATATCTTCCCTTCATAAGCAACACCTATTAGGGATTCTTTTCCAGATAGTTTGGCCTGATCTTCAAATATGTGGACTTCACCATATGATTTTTTATTCCAAATAACTTTTTGATACTTACCTACTTATTGCCTATGTCAGTAGAGGTTTCTTTTTGTTTCCCTTTTTAATGTGGCTGGTAGTAAGACACTGAGGGAATGACCAGAATTTGTTGATTTTTTGATTGACAGACACATGGGATGCTTATGTTTTGGGGTTATTACAAATAGTATTTTATGAATATTCCTTTAGAAGCCTTTTATTCAAATGGGCTCATTTCCATTGGTCAATACCTAGGAATAGAGTTGCTCTGCATGTGTTTATTTGATAAATAACTGCCTTTAATTTAAAGAGACATTGTTGCATCTTCCCACAATGCCACCAAAGTGAAATGAGAGTTCTTGCTGCAGCACATCCTTGCCAAATTCAGCATTTTTAATCTTATTTTTAATTATGTAATTATAGTTTTGGGGTGGTTATTGTCATGTGCTTATTGGGCTTTGCTCATCTTATGTAGTGAGATGAGTTTTCCAATCCTTTCCCACCTCTATTTGGCCATTTGTTTATTCCCGAGTTGCAAGTATTTAAGGGCAGGTGCTTTGAAGGTTTCAACGTCTGACAAATCAGGCATGTTTGTTGTTCTGGGAGACAATTTCAGAAGTTATTTCAATGTGATAGGAGTAATTGAATGCTGATATTCTCATGGTGATTGACCAGGTAATATGTGGACTGAAAATCCACTACTAGAATTAACAATTTGAAGGATATTAACTGCCTTGATGAGAGGTGTATCTTGCAGTATTAGGGACATAGACTGGTCAGAGTGGCTTTAAGAGAAAATAGCAGGCGAGGGTTGGAGACAGAACAATGATGTGTGTGGGATGACATAAACATTGGCACGCACCAGAGCCCCTGGTCCTGAATAGCGTTCCCCCACCACTTGGCAGGTGCTGTAGTGAAAAATCTGTTACCTTCACTAATAATGTGTTAGCCACTTAAACACTGTAAACTGTGAGTTTTATCTGACCAGGGCAGTCCAATCTGTGCTCTAGACCCTCATGATATGGGTTCTTACTGAAGGGCTGAATTGGAGATGGAGATGGGCCTTCCTTTGTAATATCTCCATCTCTCCTGCCATTTTTTATTTCGTCATTTATCCCACCCTGTCTGCTCAGGAGTCTGCTCAGGCCTCATTTCTTCCTGAGGATGATTTTCTCTTTGTGTAGGAGTAGAGTTGTTGTATGTGTGTGTGGTAAGAGATTGGGTTCTGGCTTTATATCCTGCATCTTGGAATGCCTCCAGGAATGAATATTCTAAACAGTAATATTTCCATGGTTAAAGAACAGTTTCTAAAATGAGTGATGAATGCAACAGTAGATGTATTAAATTTCAAATAAAGACAGATCCTGTCTTCCTTGGGGGTTTTTCATATTAGAGTCTTAGTGACACTTGGTAAATCCTAGAAAGTATGTTCTGTAAATGGTGATGCTCTGGAAAGGATAATGTAGGGTTGCTAAATGTTCTTGCCTATTTACCAATGTGTAAGTTGCATGTTGAGACATCATTTTTACCGGTGATGCAATTATTTAAAAAAGATACTCATGAAGGTAAGTAGGAATGGAGAATACATGTTTCATGAATGGATACATGAAGGCAAAATATTTTTTATTGAAACAAGCAATATGCATTTTAAATTACAATGCTGTAGAACAAGGCAACTTGGATACTTTTATCCAGTTCACTCATTACTAAAAAAGGAGATGAAATACCATGATTTCAAGGACAATGGCTTACAGTAAAAGAGTTGGGAAATATTTATATGGACTTAGTGGGTTGATGTGGAATTTACAAATATCAGGAGAATGTATGTACAAATGTTTTCCTTCAGCAAAAGGATGCAGGCAGCTGATCTTTGTCTTTCATAACAGGGTGATAAGCATTCATAAATAGGAGGTTGTAAAGTTCATGAAGTTGTAGGGGCTCTAGAAACAACATAACAAATCCATGCCAAGTCATCCAATTTGTCTTTTTAGTAATAAGTTAGTGATTTCAGGTAGAAAAATTTCAAGGCCATACACGTTTGCTTTACTTAATATTTGGCTCTTCATTTTCTGAACATTCTAAACATGAGAACTAAAAGGTTGATCTCACAAGAGATTCTGATATATTGCTGGATAAATTATGTAAACCTATAATTGTGTATAGATGTGTGTGTGTGTGTGTGTGTTCTAATACATTGAGTTTCTAGTCATGAAGGAGAATATAAGTTTAGAGAAAATACCCAAATGTATGGCAGTTTGTAGGGCCTGTGGAGCTACAAGGAAGTGTTTACGCCAGTGCCATTTATGCAGCTCCTTGTAGATTGTCCTTGAGTGGCTTCTCATTTTTCTATATTTCTGTAGTATCTTTCAAAATTAATCAAATTTAATAAATATCAATTTATCACTACTAATATTATGATAACTGCTTCTTTGTTTAGTGTAAAAAACTCCTAACCACAGTTTATGAAGCTATATTTCTGTTATCTTCTAGATGGTTTATTGTTTTGCTCTTTACATTTCTATATTCCTTCACTATAGTTCTCTATTGAGCATGACAGGGGACAGAAGTCAAGAATAATTGCCTTCAGACTATTATTTGATTGGTTCAGCATTATTCATTAAGAGGATGGTCTTTCCCCCCATGTCTAGAAAGTTTTTATTGGCCTACTGTGGAAAATTCCTATATACCTATTGCCTATATTTGAGTGGGTCAGTTTTTGAATTCTGTTCTTTCAACTGATCTGTGTCTCTCTGACCCAGTACTGTAACTATTTATGTGCATAAGAAGTCTTGATATTTGATGACATAAATCTCCAGCTTTCTTTTCTTAATACTCAAGGATCTTTAAGTGTTCTCAACCCTTTGAACTTCTTTAAGACTTCCTTATTCTTGGCCTTTTCAATGTCAATGTGAATTTTTGGGTGAGCATTAAATCCTGTTGAGTGAGTGAACTTCAATTCAAGTTTTGAGTCCAAGAAGAAAGTATATGTTTCAGTTAAGTAGGTGGTTTTTTTGTAGTCTAGCTTCTGGGTAAAGAACTGTGAATTTTCAGTAGTGAACTTCCATGTGTTTATTTTTGGTCTTGTAAATTATGTTTAAACATCATTTTCTAATGGAATTTTCTTTCATAATGGAATATTTTCTATATATTGAATTTTGTAAATTCTAATAATTTTTGTACAGAATTTTAAGAAATCACTTTACAGTGGTATGATAGACATACTACTTGTTATACACAACTCAGTGACCTTGGGGATCAGAATAACCCATGAAACCTTCATCAGCATGAGGCCACAGACACATCCACCCCTCTGGAGGTTTCCGAATTCCCTCTTACCAAATTTCAAGTATGCAATACAGTATTTTTAGTGAGAACCTCTATGCTGTATAGTGGATCTACAGGATGCATTAATTGTGAGACTTAGAGAGAAAGGAAAACTGCATTTTTCCATTATAAGGTAAATGAGCTTTCATTCTGTCAGTCTGAACAGCAAGGGTCATGGTTTCATACCTGGGCCTGCCTGTCCAAACAGGTTCTGTGGAACACAAAAACAGGGTGTGGATCCACTTGTCATGAAATGATATAGCAGTAAGGGCACTAAAATATAGGAAATGTAAGCAACATATTTCCTAAACTGTAGGATCATTCTATTGAAGGCCAGGTTGTACCAACTATATTGAATTTTGTTTAATAAAGAATATTGCAAATGAAAAAATTTTGAAAAAATGAGTACATAATATGTTATTACTCATATCCTCCTAAACTAATTTTGCAATGAGGGAGTAAAAAACATATATTTATATTGCTAAAGAAATTTTCCTAGCTACTGCCCAAAATATACCACAGTAATTGTGTTCCACTGATATCTTTGTTTCATCCATTTGTCTGAAGCACACTCTGCACTGACAGCTCTCCTGCTGTTCCCAAATGACTGAGAGATTATATGAATAATATGACACATCCCCTTTATATAGATAGTAAAATTTGAAAGGGATATGTGTACGAACAATGGAGAAAAATCTAACCTACCCAAATATATTTAATTTGACTTAATTATTACAACTGCGAGGAGTTTTCCCAGAGTTGCCTTTATGTCCTTGTTTCTAAGACTGTACATGATGACGGTTACTGACGGAGGAACCACGGTGTAAAATACAGACAAAACCATGTTTACAGCAGACTTCAACTCAGAGGTTGGCTTCAGTTAGGCCGAGGCACCTGCTGAAAGAAACAAAGTTACAATGACCACGAGTGATGCAGGTGGACAGGGCTTTGGACCTGGCCTCCAGGGAGGAGATGCTGAAGACAACAGAGAAGATGTGCACATAGGAATCTGATATAGAAAGGAAACAAAGAAGTGAGATACTTGAACCAATTGTAGTCAGTGATGCTTCATTTTTGTTCATTTTGGAGTCTGAGATCAACATAATCTGAGGGATATCACAGAAGAAATGATGGATTTTATTGGAGATAAAAGCTGTGAAAAATGTCAGTGGCGTGTGTGCTCCATAGGTTCCCACAATGATGTGTGTCACCACCACCATCCGTCCACAGTTCCCCTTGGTCATGATGGTCTCGTAGTACAGCAGACAACAGATGGCCACATAGCGGTCAGAGGACATCACTGTGAGGATGACTATTCCAGCAAAAACAAAAGTCACAAAGAACAGCACTTGGAAGATGCATCCAAGGAAGGATATTGTGTTCTTGTGCATCAGGGACTTGAGAGCAAATTTAGGAACAGTGACAGAGATGTAGCAGAGATCTATGAGTGACAGGTTCCTCAGGAAGAAGTACATGGGTGTGTGAAGCTGAGGATCCCAAGTAATGAGTGTGATGATGAGCCCATTTCCCAACAGGGCTGCCAGGTAAGCCACGAGGAACAGGATGCCCTGTAGGGTTTGCCTCCTCAGGTCCTCAGAGAATCCCAGGAGAAAGAACTCAGTGATGCCTGTATGGTTGATCATTTCATCCAATACTGTGGTCACCAAGAGTGAACTGTGTACTATAAACAAACAAATACAGAAAGAAGATGTTACCAGGTCGTGTTGATGGACATGTGAATTATCCGTAGTGACCCTTTCACGTGTAGTATGTGTGTGTGTTTGTCTGTTCCTTCTCATTGTTCCTACTAGCTATACACATTTGTCAAGTTATTGAAACCCTTTGTCGCTGTCTCATCATTTTCTAGCAGGATTGTTCTAAAGTAATATATGTGTTTAGAAGTTTTTGAAATACTTTATAAAAGGAAACAAAATGATAAATAAACAAATGAGACTATGTCAAACTAAAAAGCTTCTGTTCAGCAAAGGACACCAAAGGACATCATGAGCAGAACAAACGTCACCCAACAGTGTAGGAGACTATATGCATGAGTGACTTACCTGATAAATGGTTAGCATCCAGAATATCCAATGAATTAATTTGCTTCAACATCCAAAAATAGATAATCTGATTAAAAAAATGGATTGAGGACCTGAAGACACTTCTCCAAAGAAGAAATTAAAATGGTCAACAGGCACATGAAAAGATGCTCCCCATCACTCATCATCAGGGAAATGCAAATCAGAACCACAGTGAGATATCACCTGACACCAGTTAGGATGGCAACTATCCCAAACACAAGAAATAACAAATTCTGATGAGCATGCGGAGAAATGGGAACATTCCTACACTGTTGGTGGGAATGTAAATTGGTGCAACTGCTGTGGAAAGCAGTATGGAGGTTCCTCCAAAAAGTAAAACTAGAAATACATTTGACCCAGTAATTCTTCTTCTAGGAATTCACCTGAAGAAAACAAAATCCCCTATTCAAGGAGATAAATACACCCCTATGTTTATTGGTGCACTATTTGCAATCTACAAGTATGGAAGGAACCTAATTATCCATTAGTAGATGAATGGATAAGGAAGAGGTAGTATGTATACACAGTGGAATGTTTTTCAGCCATAAAAGGAAAGAATTCTGCCATTTTAAACAACATGGATGTATCTGGAGGGTATACTCAGAGAAATAAGCCAGACAGTGATAGGAAATGCCATATGATTTCACTTATATTTGGACTATTAAAAAAAAGCAAAACAAAAGGAACAAAACAGCACTAGACTCACAGACACCGATTAGGCACTAGTGGTTACATGGGGGACGGGGAGCGGGAAAAGAGGCACAATAATTTTCACTGACGATATAAATTCATCACAGCATGGAGACTTTAGTCAATGATTCTGTAACATCTTTATAAGTTGATAGAAACCACACTAGAGGGGGAGAAGATTTAGTAATATGGGTAACAGTTGAACCACTGTGTTGTATATTTGAAACCAATAAAAATTGTATATGAATAATACTTCAATAAAAAAGTTTTGGCAGTGGTGATGTTCATTATCAACATTGGTTGTGAAGATACTGAAGTGATTATTTACTAATAATTGTAATCAGCACAACAAGCATGTGAGTAAAGTTCCAAGACTATTGTTATCTCACACCTGAATAAGTAAGACACAGAGAGGTTGACAGCGGCCTTGTCCCACCCCAGGGTCAAGGGACATAAGCCGTAAAAAGCACAGATATGACTGGGCAGTCATTTATTTGACTTTGATGCCTGCCTGTTTTCTGTAAAGACGCCCTGCATTGACAGTTACTGATTGGCAGTGGGGAATGAAGGTAACTGAGGAAACAATAAAAAGGTTAAGATTTTTTTAAGCCAATATTAATTATAATTAATTGGAAAATAAAACCAGGCTACTTTATTGCTGCTAACAGCTTCATCTCAGTATTTCTGGCCATTCTCTCTGGATGGAAAGGGTGTGTTTATTTGTGTGCAGCTTGTGTCCTTAAACTTTGGTGAGTGAATGGGAAAATAGATAATATTTTCTCAGCCACTTGTCTAAACTCTTCCAGGGTTTGTAAGTAAGCACATATGATCAATCTTCCTTGTTCATTTGCTTACTTCAGCCTGGATCTAAATGGCAATGACCCACCACCTATAGTTTCAGCTGTTTCCTAACCTGTGGGAATTCTAACTCAAAATTCCAGGAGTCAACAGATTGTATACTTTCTCTTCCTCTGGTCATGGCCTAATACCACCAAACATGAAAGACACAGTTTCTGGTTTGTTTAGTCTGTGTGCTTTAATTCTGAGATGTATAATACAGCAAATTAATCACCTCTAAATTGTTTAATGAACTCCAAATACTAAGGGGACTCATTCTATGAAACAGACTCCATGTAGTTAGGGCTGGAAACATGTCTGGTTCATCCTGACTGTATCTGTAGATTTCCAAATCTAACTAAACCTGGATTTCATGTTTGTACAAATCAGAAAATGTAACTCAGTTTCCCAGTAGGACATGTCATTGTGACTATTGTGCCTTAGAAACCCCTGCACTACATCTGAAGGCTTGATTAACACTCAGCTGTGGATGCAGAATTTGCCAAAGACAACAGGTGGGCCTTTCCCAGGTCAGGCCCCTCCCACTTTGTCCAGTCTACTGCTGTGTGACACTCCCTGATGCAGGGCACCTGAGCGTTGAGAAATAAAATATCTATTATCACATTAGTGGACCCTGGACACTATTTGTCTTGGTGATAGAGTGATATGCTAAGGCATCTGTACATAGAAGCATTGTGTTTTGGTTTCTACATTGCAATTCTACACATCAAACTAACTCCAGTGTAATGACCTCACAATTGCCCATTTCTGACAAGGAAAAGGCATAATTCTCTAGTGGAGATAATACTGTAAAACACAGATTTACAAAATATGACATGAATACATTTGGCAGATAATTTGTTTTATAACGAAATACTAAAGAGTGAGTTTGCCTGTCCAAATCCTCTATTATACAGAGAGTCAAAGACAAATGGATAATGAAAGAGAAATTCATCTTTTTCTGTGTTACAATTTTGATAACCACTGCTTCTGACACTTGTTCAGTCATGATTGGCAAGAGCTTGTGAATCATTGCACCTTCTTGCTTGCAGAATGATCTGCAGGATTAATTTTTGCATAAATAAGAAACATTCTTATATTTTCTATTGTAACACTAATGTATAATACATACTAACTCTCATAATTTAAATTCAAAATATAGAATTTACACTAACTACTAATTTGGAAGACAATTTTTAAGAGTGTTTCTGTGGGCACAAGTACCAAATGCTACAAAGTTGCTGTAGGATATAGTAGAAGATATTTTTATTTTAATTTACTATAAAATTTTTAGTATTTGGTGGGAAAAATTTACAATTGCTTATTATACATCAATTCATTATAATTTGATAAAATGACTTTATCTATACCACATTCCTAATTAAACTTCTATTTGTGTCTCCATATGTGTGTATGTGCACATGCATGAATTTTTGTAAGTCTGTGTTTTCCCTTATGTTCACACTGTTTTTAAGTCCAGAATTTTTCTCGTAAATTATCTTAGACTAAATACATGGAATTTTCAATAAAATGAAATTTAAATAAAGTTAATTTTAGAGAAATACAGGCTTTATATGAGTGTATATACCTAAAGGTGAAAGTATTACACTTACCCATTTAATTGGATAATATGTGAGTCATGTAATTCTTTTTACTATCATACTTAAGGAGTGTTTTGTTGTCCCTACAGTGCTAAACAATTGTTACTTACATGGTGGTTGTGCATTGAGCTCTGAAAATCTGGGTTGTAAAGAGGCTACTTCATTATAGTGACTTCACATCTGCGTTGAACTCTCCAGTCTTCATAGATTCTCTTCATCCAGGGAGATTTGTTCCCATCTAATGTCATGGAAGCAAGTGCAGGTTTCATGTACATCAAGACTGGGGGAGCTTAGTTTCCCTCTCATTTAGAGAAGACCCACTTCAAAGTTCTTTAAGAAAAAGGTGAATGATTGTAGCCTGAGGCTGTGATGTGTCCTCAGGAAGCCCCAGGGGAGGAAGGGGTCAGACAGGAGAGACCAGCACAGGTAGCTGGAGATTTGGGATCTAGGAAATTCCAGCATATTGTCAACAAATTTCCCCTGGGTCTATTTCAGGGGAAAGTATTTCTTCTATGATACTGACTGTGGATAACGGAACATGCTCAACAAAACAAGTCAACACGAAGCTCAGAAATCTCCAGATTTCCCAAAAAATCCCTGATACTGGGCTACCAAATGAATCATTTCATTACCTGAAGTGGAAACCTTGTCAGTGAGCCATTATAAAATACATCTTGTCTACAACAATATTTTTATAAATGAAGGTTATATATTAGGTCTTTAGTATATATCTATATCTGCTTGTGCAGACATACTAAGTGAATATTCACAATATGTGGACTATACTAAGTAGTTGATTTATGCTAATTTCTGCCTCCATGGTGCTAGCTTCTTTGTTGTTATATTAAAAATGTTATTGTCTAGGGTTTTTAAAAAATTCCCTTTATATTTCAGCAACACATATTAAGATTATTAAATTAGAATCTAGTGCTTAGATACAACTGGCTTTGAAAGTCCAGCAAGATTATTGTGGGTGTTCTGTGGCAATGATTAATTTCATGTAATTATTATTGCTTCTTGCTGAAGTACTTATTTTACCTGTTTTTGTCTTTATGTTTTTCATTAAAATGAAAATACAAATAATAATTGCAAATGTACAATGTGTAGCAATTGCTTAAAATATTGTACAAATCACACAAAGAATATATAATTAAATTCCAGACACATTATTTTGAGGAGGAAATGCACTGTTTAGATATCCAAAGGTGGCATCCTGGAGTGTAGAAATATGAACTGAACATTTCAGATATACAACTACTGTGAGGAGAAAAATGAAGACATGGAAAATACAATTATTGTTGACTTTGCTCTTGGTGCTACGCTCAGAAAAAACTACCACTAAGAAAGATATCAAGGAGCTCACTAAAAATATTTTCTTCTAGGTGTTTAAGGATTTTTGTTTTACATACAAGTCTTGAAAAAATTTGGAGTTAAAATTTGGGTAAGAAGTAATATAGTGGTCCATTTTCATTCTTATCCATGTGGCTGTCCAGTTTTCCCAACATAATTTATTGAAGAGACTTTCCTTTCCCCTCTGTATTTGTTTGGCTTATTTATAAATGAATTAACCATCCTGCATGCATTTATTTCCAGGCTCCCTATTTTTTCCATGGATATGTGTCTTGTTTAGGATAATACCATACTGTTTTGATTACCATAACTTTGCAATATAGTTTGAAATTGGGGAGCATCATGTCTCTAAATTTGTCCTTTTTTCTCAAGAATGCTTTAGCAATCTGGGTTCATTTGGGTTCCATACAAATTTTAGGATTGTTTTTAGTATTTATGTAAAACATGCTGTTAGAATTTTGATAGTGATTGTATTGAATCAATACATGGTTTTTTGTGGTATGGACATTTTAATATTAATTGTTCCATTTCATCAGCATGGACTATCTTTAAAATTATCTGTGTCCCTTCAAATTTCTTTCCTCAATGTCATTTAGTTTTCACTGTACAGGTCATTCTCATTGTTTATAATATTTAAAAATTATTATTGCTTTCATTTGCAAATGAATTTTTTTCCTTTATTACTAATTATAATAGCTTTGATCAGTGTATGGAAGCACAACTGATTTCTGTTTATTAGTATTGTATCCTGTAAATTTACTTCATTTACTTGTTAGTTCTAATAGTTTTCTGGTGGAGTATTTAGGGTTTTCTATATAAAGTATCATGTCATATCCAAAGAGTGAAAGTTTTTCTTCTTTTCTACGTTGGATGTTATTTATTTATTTTTCTTGTCTAATGGCATGGCTAGGAAATTCAATGCTATCTGGAATAAAAGTGACCATAATGGACATTTTGTTTTGTTCCCAATCTTAGAGGAAAAGCTTTGAGCTTTTTATTCACCATTGATGTGATGTTCACACTGAGTTTTTCATACATGGCCTTTATTATGTTTGGTTATTTTCCTACTATAATCATTTTGTTGAGTTTTTGTCATAAACTGATGTCTAATTTTGACAAATTTTTTTTCTGCATGTATTGAGATGATCATGTGATTTTTATTCTTTATTCTGTTAACAAGGTGTACCAATGTGACTGATTATCAGTTGTCATGCCATCCATGAATCCTAGGAATATTTATTTGGGGTGGTGCATAACCATTGAAATACACTGACTTCAGTTTGCTAATAGTTATTGAGTATAATTACATTTATATTCATTATGGTTACTGGTTTTTAATTTTCTTGGTGTCTGGTTTTAATAGGATAATCCTGGCAATGTAAAATTACTTTGGAAGTGTTCTTTCCTCTTAAATTTTTTAGAACTATTTTGAGAAGGATAGTGCTGACACTTCTTTCAATGTTTGGTGGTAGAATTCACCTGTGAACATATACAGAGCTGTGATTTTGTTTAAAAATTTTTTTTAAGATTAGTTTTTCAACTTCATTATTGTAAGCAGCCTATTTGTATTTTTCTTCATGATTCAATCTTTGAAGTTTTTATGTAACTAAGAATTTAGTATTTCTTCTACTTTTTCCAATTTGTTGACATAAAATTGTTCCCAGTAATGACTCTGATCCTTTGAATTTTTATGGTGTCAGTTATAACGTCCACTTCGTCATTCCTAATTGTGTTTTTTTGGGCCTTTTCTCTCTCTTGCTCTCTCTCTTTTGGATTATACTGCATGGCCGATTACATAGGTTGTTCATCTTTTCAAAGAGCTTGTTTGGACAGTGATCTTTTCTATTGTTGGTTTTTGCTGTTTAATTTATTTCCACAATGTTCTTTATTATATCCTTCCTTTTACTAACTTTAGGCCTTACTTTTTCTGTAGTTTACTTGTAAAGATTGATTTTTTCAAATGTTTCTTAGTTTTTGAGGTAGGCCTACACTGCTATGAATTGTCTTCATAGAACTGATTTGGCTGCTTCCCATAGATTTTGGAAAATTTTGCTTCCATTTTTATTTGTCCCAAGATATTTTTAAATTTCCTTCCTGATATGTTTATTGGCCCTTTGGCTGTTTAGTAGCACATTTAATGTACTTGTGTTTGTGTTTTTCCAGTCTTCTTTTTGTAATAGGTTTAGTTCTATATTCTTGGTGTAGGAAAAAATGCTGATACGAGTTTATTCATCTTGAATATATGGGACTTGGTTGGTTGGCTAACATGGGACCTATTCAGGAGAATATCCTATGTGCTACTGTAAAGAATATGTTTTGTTTAGTTTGGATGAAGTGCTTTGTATATATCTATTAACTCCATCTTATCTAATTTCTCTTAAAGTGAACACATCCTTATTGATATTATGTCTGGATGACCTATCTATTGATGTAAGTGGAGGTACTAATATTTCCTCCTATTATGTTACTGTCAATTTCTCCCTTTATATCTATAATATTGCAGTATATACATAGGTGCTCTTATACTGGGGGCACAGAGATTGGCAACTGTTATTCCCTGTATTTGGATTGTACCTTCTCTCACTTTGTAATGTCCTTGTATGTCTTCTGATACAGTGTTTGTTTTAAAGTATTTTGTCTTGTCTACATATTGCTACTCCAGCTTTATTTCTGGTTTTCCCAGTGCCATTTATTAAAGAGACTGTCTTTTCCCATTGTATACTCTTACCTCCTTTGTTATATTAATTCACCATATAGATGTGTGTTTATTTCTGTGCTCTGTATTCTGTCTCACTGATCTATGTATTTATTCTTATCCCAGAACCATACTGTTTTGATTACTGTAGCTCTGTAGTAGAGTTTGAAATCAGGGAGCATGATGCCCCCAGATTTGGTCTTCTTGTTCAATATTGCTTTGGCTGTTCATGGTCATTTCTTTTAACAGTGTGTACCTTTTAACAGTTTGCATTCTTATCCATGACATGGAATATCTATTTATTTATATCTTTAATTTCTTTCATCAGTGTCATAATTTTGAGAGCACAAGTCTTTCACCTCCTTGGTTAGGGTCATTCCTAGGTTTTTTATTCCATTTGATGCAATTCTAAAAGAAATGGTTTGTTCATTTCTCATTCTGCTAGTTTGTTATTGTTATATAGGAGTGCAAGAGATTTCTGTATATTAATTTTGTATCCTGTGACATTATTGAATACATTTATTAGTTCTAATATTTTTTGTAGAGTGTTTAGGGCTGTCCCTAGTATCATGTTATCTACCTATAGTGACAGTTTTATTTCTTCGTTTTACTTCTTTTCCTTGTCTGGTTGCTGTGGCTAGGACTTTCAGTACTATGGTGAATAAAAGTTGTGATAGTGTATGTCCTTGTCTTGTTACTTATATAAGAGGAAGAGATTCCAGGTTTTTGCACTGCATGTTATATTTACAGTGGTTTTGTCATATATGGATTTTATTGTATTGCTGTATGTTCCTTCTACATCCATGTTTTTGAGATATTTATCATGATGGATTTTGGTATTTTCAAATGCTTTTTCAGTTTCTATTGACATGATCATGTGTTTTTATCCTACCTTTGATTAATGTCATGTATTTCAGTGGTTGACTTGTGGATATTGATCTCTTGTTGATCTTTGTAGGAAATAAACCTCATTTGGTCATGGTGAATGATAATTTTGATATGTTAAAAATTTTTTTGCTATTATTTTGTTGAGGATTTCTATATCTTTGTGAGGGATATTGGTCTGTAAATTTCTTTTTTTGCAGCGTCTTTTTCTGGTTTTGGTAATGCTGCCTTGTGGAATGAGTTTGGAAGTATTCGTTTTCTATTTTTGGAAATTATTGTGGAAGGATAGGTATTATCTCTTTGTTAAATGGTTGGTAGAATTCACCTGTGAGTGAAGCCATCTACTCCTGGAATTTTTGTTTGCATTTTTTGAATACCAATTCATTTGTTTTACTAGCATTCAATCTGTCCAGATATTCGATTTATTCCTGTGTCAGTCCTGGAAGACTGTGTGTTTCTAGCAATTTAACCATTTCTTGTAGTTGTCCAACTTATTGGCAAATATTTCATAGAATCCTTTTGTACTCTGATTTATGTGGTGTCAATTGTGTCTTCTCTTTCATTTCTGGTTATATTTATTTGATTTCTCTTATTTCTTGGTGGGTGTAGTAAAAGTTTCATAAATTCTGTAGATCTTTTCAAAGAAAGTTTTAGTTTCATTGATTTTTCTTTTTTCTTAGTGCACTTTTCATTTATTTCTGCTCTGATTTTTATTGTGTCCCTCCTTCTTTATTGTTAGGTCCTCCTGTTTGGGTGCATAAATATTTAGAACTGTTATATCTTTCTGTTGGACCAATCCCTTTATAATTTTGTAATGTCCTTCTTTCTTGTTCCTTTCCGTGTTTTGAAGTCTATGTTGCCTGTGTTATTTACTCAGTTCCTCTTAGATTGATGGGGGTTTGTTACTTGTTTCTCTACATTTCTTGTTGTATCTTTAAAAATAAAGCAAATTTAAAGTACTTCCACTCATTAGTACTTAAGTTATAATTACTGCTTCTTTGTTTAGTTTAAGAAATCTTTCCTAACCACAAGGTCATGAAGATGTATTTCTGTGTTATCTTCAAAATGGTTTATTTTTTTCCTGTCTATATTTCAATATTCCTTCGCAAGGACCTTCCTTTTGAGCATGATAGGAGATACAGGTCAAGAATAATTGCTTCTGTATTCATATCAGATATTGCCGGCATCATTTACTAAGAAGACAGTGTTTTCCTCCAGTCTCTGTATTACCAAATTTGTCATATATTGATTGTCTCTATGTGAGTGTGTCGGTTTTTGACTTGTGTTAATGATCTATTCATCTTTCCCTTATCCAGTAAAATAACTATTTTTGTGTATAATAATTATTGATATAGGACATTAAAAATCTTCAACCTTTTTTTTTCAAGAATTCTTTACATATTGTTGACTCATTATAATTTTAAAGAGTTTTTTTTCCTGGCCTTTTCAATTTCAATGTAAATTTTATGATGAACATTAAAACTTCTTGATGGAGTGTTGTTGACACAAACATGAATTCAAATTTCGTATCCATAAATAACAGTATCCTTCACTTAAATAGGTGTTCTTTCGTTGTACAGTTTTAAAATAAGGAGTTGCGGTGTTTTGGTAGATTATTTCTATGTCCTTATTCTTTTGCCTGTTGTAAATAATATTTTAAAATATTTTCTGATAATGTGTTTTGTTTATAATGGAATCATGGCTTAATAGATGAGCATTTATTCATTTAAATCATTCATATACAGATTTTAAAATCTCAGTTTACAGAGGTCTAATTTATGTATAAATTATGCACACATTCAAGGTGTACAGCTCAATGAGTTTGGGGATAGTTGTATACCCATGACACCATCACCATCATCGAGGCCATAGACACGTCCATCATTTCTCAAAGTTTCTTCATGTCCTTTTCAGTATTTTTAATTTATGGTAACAATATGTAACATATGATCTACCCTCTTAGCAAAATTTATGTCTGCAATATTTTTAACTACATATATTTTTCTTTATAAGGGATCTCCAAAATTATTCATTAGTAGGACTGAATGTTTACCCACGCTGAGCATAACCAGCCCATTTTTTCTCATTTCTCAGCCTGTGGCAACCACCATTTTACTCTCTGCTTCTCTGAGTTTGACTATTTCAGATTTGACAGAAAATCCAGATCACACATTTGTCTGTCTGTGTCTGGCTAATTTCAATTACAAAGTGACTTCCAGGTATATGTGTGTTATGTGAACTGGCATATTTTCTGACACTTATAAAAGTATTTTTCATAATATTATATATACAAACAAGAAGGGGACATTTGTTTATTTCTACCCAGTATTTGTTATAATAAAATTATTTTATATGTTTTATTGCATTGAAGAGGAAATCCTGGGCACAAGTAGTTTATAGCATCAGCGTCCTGTTGGAAATTCCTGGAATGGCTGTGTTGCTGGTGAACTGAATGTACAGGATGCCAGGCCCATGTTCTTGCTCCCCTGGGCCCCACACCACAGCTGCATTCCAGTTAACACCATGGAGGGAAGGAGGAGTGGAGTCCTGGCTGGGAGGACATGTCCCTTAAGGTTCATGTCATTTCACATCAGACATTGCCCAGAATTTAAATACATTTTCACAACTGGTGCAATGGAGGCTTTTTACACAAACATAACATCATGAAGAGCACAGGGAATCACAGCAGAAGTGGCATATGAGGCAGATAAGAATGTGCTGTGTCAACACCATATGGAGCAGTGAGCACAGCACACAGCGGCCTTGGGCTCATCATCACATGTAGGGTCCTGCTTGGGCATCAGGCTGTTAGGAGGAAGAGGATTTAATAATATGGGTCAATGTTGAGCCACTGTGTTGTACATTTGAAACCAATATAAGACTGTTTATCAGTGATACTTCAATAAGTAAGAGAAAGTAATATGTTAGTGGAAAGGAGACTTCCCTCCACCCTCTCACCACTGCCATTTCTAATTGCATATGAGCCTATGAGGGGAAGAAGAACTTCATCAGTGTATGATAAAGATAAAATGGAATCTCTCAGTCTTACAGTCTAAATGACAAGGGCCGGGGTTTCATATCTGGGCCCCTCTGTGCACACTGAAATTCTGGGAACAAACGAACATGTCTCAATTTCCATGAAATGATACATCAGTAAGGTCCCAACAAATCTAGGAAACATATAGAGTAATATTGTTTTCTAAATTGTAAAATCATTCTTGGTTTTGGAGGACCTAGATGTACCAATCATATTTAGTTGTGTTTATAAAAAAACCACTGATGCAATACTTTTCAAAACTATTTTACTAATTAAATACAATATTATTAATAGCCTCTTATGCTGGCTTTTCAAATAGGTATTGTAGGTTACTCGGAAATTTCTTTATTAATATTGCTAAATAAATTTTGTTAGACACTACCCAAAATATACCATGATTATCATGTTCCACTGATATCTCTGTGTTTTTTTCCATGTGTCTGAACACATTCTGCAATGTCACTGTGTCACTGCTCCCAAGGGGCTAAAATACTACAATTATTTTAAGATCCCCATCACATTTATTATAATTTTAAAACAGTATACCTTGCAACAAAAAGAAACTTCTTTTTAAATTACCTAAATATATTTAATTTGCCTTAAATGCTACAATTTCAAGGACTTTTCCTATAGTCAATTTTATGTCCTTGTTTCTAAGGCTGTAAATAATGGGATTCAGTGATGGAGGTACCACTGCGTAAAACATAGAGAGAATGATATCGAGGTCTGACCTCAACTCAGAGGCTGGCTTCAGGTAGGCCAAGGCACCTGTAGAAATAAACAAAGTCACAACAACCACATGAGGGAGGCAGGTGGAGAGGGCTTTGGACCTGCTCTCCAAGGAGGAGATCCTTGAGACAGCAGAGAAGATGTGCACATAGGAATATAAGATAGAGAGGAAACAGATTAGTGAGATACTTGCACCAAATGTTGTCACTGATGCTTCTTTTTTGTTCATTTTGGAGTCTGAGATCAAAATAATCTGAGGGATATCACAGAAGAAATGATGGATTTTATTGGAACTAAAAGTTGTAGAAAAGGTTGCTGCTGTAAGCATGGCTCCACAGACCCCTGCACTGACGTATGAAGCCACCACCATCCACCCACAGGCCCCCTTGTTCATGATGGTAACATAGTGCAGCGGATGGCAGATTGCCACATAGCGGTCATAGGACATCACTGTGATGATGGCAAATTCAGCACCACCGAAAGTCGTAAAGAACAGTGCCTGGAAAACACATCCAAGGAATGATATTTTGTTCCTTTTAATCAGGGAGTTGAGAGCAAATTTAGGAACAGTGACAGAGATGTAGCAGAGATCTATGAGTGACAGGTTCTTCAGGAAGAAGTACATGGGTGTGTGAAGCTCAGGATCCCACGTAATGAGCGTGATGATGAGTCCATTTCCTACCAGAGCTGTCAGGTAAGCCACGAGGAACAGGATGCCCTGTAGGTTTTGCATCTTAAGGTCATCAGAGAATCCCAGGAGAAGGAACTCAGTGATCCCTGTATAGTTGAGCATTTCATCCAATACTGTGGTCCCCAGGAGTGAAGTGTGTATTGTAAACAAACATATAGAATAAAATGTTACCTGGTTGTGTTGATGAACATGTGAATTATCTATGGTGACAATTTTACGTATAGCATGTGTATGTGTTTGTATATACCTTCTCACTTTTCCTACTAGCTTTAAACATTTGTAAAATTACTGAAGTCCTGTGTATGTTTCATCATTTTCTAGCAATACTGTTCTAAATTAATTAATATATATGTTTAGAAGTATTTGAAAAACTTTATGAAAGGAACACAGTGAGAAATGAACAAGTGGAACCACATCAAACTAAAAAGCTTCTGCTCAGCAAAGGACAGAAACAGCGAAACAAAAAGACTTCCAACATATTTTTTGAGATTATATTCATAAGAGACTTACCTGATAAATGGTTAACATCCAAAATATCGAAACAAGCCTTTACTTCAACATACAAAAAACAAATAACCTGATTAAAAAAATGGGCAGAGAACAGGAACAGACACTTCTCCAAAGATGAAATAAAATGGCCAACAGGTGCATGAAAAGAAGCTCCTCTTTGCTTATCATCAGGGAAATGCAAATCAAAACCACAATATCACCTCACACCAGTTATGATGGGCACTATCCAAAAGACAAGAAATAACAAATTCTAACAAGGATGAAGAGAAATGGGAACCCACCTACACAGTTGGTGGGAATGTAAATTGGTAGAACTACTGTGGATAGAAGTATGGAGGTTCCTTATAAAACTAAAAAGAGAAATACATTTGACCCAGTAATTTGACTCTTAGAAATTTATGAGGAGAAAACAAAATCCCTGGTTCAGGAATATATATGAACCCCTGTTTATTGGCACACTGTTTGCAATAGCCAAGTCTGGAAGGAACCTAAGTGTCCATGTGTAGATGAATGGATAAAGAAGAGGTGGTACACATATACAATGGTATATTATTCAGCTATACAAAGGAAAGAAATCCTGCCATTTTTAACAACATGGCTGGATCTAGAGGGTATTATTCTCAGTGAACTAAGCCAGACAGAGAAATAGAAATGCCATATCATTTCATTTTATGTGAACTATAAAAACAGAGCAAAACAGAAGGAACAAAACAGCACTAGACTCATAGACAAGTGACTGCTGGTTACAATGGGGGAGGGTTTGAGGTGGGTGGTGGGGTTGTGAGAGGGGGATAAAAATGCACAATAATTCACAATGTTACAGCATGGCGAATATAGTCAATGTTCTGTAATATCTTTCTAAGTTAATAGTAACCACATTAGAGGGGTGAGGTTTTAATAACATGGGGAACTATTGAACCACTGTGATGTATATTTGAAACTAATATAAAATTGTATATGGACAATACTTTAATAAAAAAAGATTTGCAATGGTCATGTTCATTATCAACATTGGATGTCGAAGATATTGAAGTTGTTATATATTAATAATTGTAATCAGCAGAACAAGCAAGAGAGTAAAGTCCCAAGACTATTACAATCCCACAGCCTAAGAAGTAAGGCACAGAAAGGGGACAGCACTCTTTCCCTACGGCAGCGTCAAGGGGCATGAGCAGTAAAGGGCACAGATATGGCTGGGCAGTCATTTCTTGAACTTCTATGCCTGCCTGTTTTCTTCAAAGCACCCTGCATAGACAGTTCATGGCTTGCAGCAGGGAATGGGTGTAGTTTAGAAAATAATAAAATGGTTAGTTTTTTTTTTTAACTCAGTGTTAATTATAGTCAATTGGGAAATAAAACCAGGCCATTTGATTGCTGCTAATTTCATCTTAATAGTTCCTATCATTCTCACTGGATGTGAAGTGTGTGTTTATACACATGCAGCATGTCTACATAAACATTGTTGTGTGAATGGGAAAAACAGTATAATATTGTCTCAGATGCTTGTCTAAACTGTGCCCTGTGTTTTAAGTAGGAATTTATTATCAATTAAACAGTATTTATACTTTCAGAATAATTTCTTACTTCAGCCTGGGTCAAAATAGCAATGATCCACCACCTATAGTTTCAGCTGTTTCATAACTTGTGGGAATTCTAACTCAAAATCCCAGGAGTCAACAAATTGTACACTTTCTCTTCCTTTGGTCATAGTCTAAATACCACCAAACATTCTTCAAAGACATAGTTCCTGGCTTTGTTTAGTTTCTGTAACTTAATTCTCTTGTATATAATACAGCAAATACTTCCTCACCTCTAAATTGTTTAATGAACTCTGAACAAATATCAAGGGACTCGTTCCATGAAACAGACCCCACGTAGTTAGGACTAGAAACACGTCTGGTTCACCCTCACTATATTTGTAGGTTTCCAAACCTGACTAAACCTGGATTTCATGTTTGTACAAGTCACAAAATGTAACTCAGTTTCCCAGTAAGACATGTCTATTCCCAGTAACAGACAAAACGGTTGTGCCTGAGAAATCTGTGTTCTACATCTAAAGGCTTAACACTCACCTGAAGGTGCAGAATTTGCCAAAGACAACAGGTGGGCCATTCCCAGGTCAGGCCACTCTCGTTTTGTCCAGTCTACAGCTGTCTTACACTCCCTGATCCAGGGCACGTGAGAGTTGAGAAGTGAAAAATCTGTTGTCGTGTTAGTGGACCCTGGACACTATTTGTCTTGGTGATAGAGTGATATGCTGAGGCATCTCTACTTAAAAGCACTGTGTTTTAGTTTCCACATTGCAATTCTACACATCAAACTATTTCCAGTGTAATGACCTCACAATTACCCATTTCTGACAAGGAAAAGGCATAGTTCTCTAGTGCAGATAATACTGTAAAACATAGATTTACAAAATATGATATGAGTACATTTGGCAGATAATTTATTTTATAAGGGTATACTGAAAGAGTGAGTTTGCCTCTCCAAATCCTGTACTATACCGAGAGCCAAGGACAAATGGATAATGAAACAGAAATACATTTTTTTCTGTGTTATAATTTTGATAACCACTGCTTCTGACATTTGTTCAGCCATGATTGGCAATACCTTGTGACTCATTTCACCTTCTTGCTTGCAGAATGATCTGCAGGATTAATATAGGCATAAATAAAACATTCTTATATTTTCAGTTGTAACACTAATGTATAATACATACTAACATTCTCATAATTTAAATTCAAAATATTGTCAGAATTTATTTGTAACCATTAATTTGGAAGATGATTCTTCAGAATGTGTGTGTTGGCAGAAGTACCAAATACTACAAATTGCTCTGAGATATAAGAGAAAATACTTTGATTTTAATTTACTATAAAATTTTTAGTATTTGGCAGGAAAAATTTGAAATTGCTTATTATATATCAATCAATTGATTACAATTTGATAAAATAACTCTATCTGTACCACATTCGTAATTCTACTTTTCTATTTGTGTGTGTATGTGTGTATCGGGGCATTCAGGCCTATGTATAATTCTCTGTGTTGTTTTTAAGTCCAGGATTTTTTTTTAATTTTATTTGAGACAAAATACTTGCAATTTTCAATAAAATTAAATTTAAATAAAATTATTTTTAGAATATGTACAGGTTTTATGTCAGAGTCTATATACCTAAAGGTAGACATATCACACTTACCCCTTTAATTGGATAGTATGTGAGTCATATAATCCTTTTGTCTATCATAGTCAAGGAGTGTTTTTTCCTCCTCAAAGTGCTAAGCAAGTGTTACTCACATGGTGATCGTGCATGAAGCTCTGAAAATCTGTGTTGTAAAGGGACTACTTCATTATAGTGAGTTGTCATGTGCCTTGAACTCCAATCTTCATAGATTCTCTTCATCGAGGGAGATGTGCTCTCAGCTAATGTCATAGAAGCAAGCAGAAGCCTTCACGCTACCTCAGGACAGGGAGGACTTAGTTATCCTCTAATGAGGGAGGAACCACTTTAAATCTCTCTAAGAAGAAGGTGAATGATTTCAACTCTGAGGCTGTGATGTATCCTCAGGAACACCCATGAGAGAGGTGAGACAGGAAAGTCCAACATAGGTGGCTGTGGTTTCGGCATCTTGGAAATTTCAACAAATTTCCCCTGGGGCTATTTCAGGGGAAAATGTTTTTACATGATGATGAGTGTGGAGAAGGGGACATGCTCAGTAAAACATGTCAACATGAAGCTCCAAAATCTCTAAGAGATTACCCAGGAATTCCCTGATGCTGAGCTTCCTAATTAATCATTTCATTACCGGAACTGGAAACTTTCCCTATGAGCCATTATAAAATATGTCTTGGCTAGAACAATAATTTTTGTAAATAAAAGTTGTATATTAGGTCTTTAATATATCTCTGTATCTATGCTTGCACAGACATGTAGACTAAGTGAATATTCACAATATGTGGACTATACCAAATAGCTGATTTATGCTAATTTTTGCCAGCATGGTACCTGCTTCTTTGGTGCTATATTAAAAATGTTAGTATCTAGGTGTTCTTTAAAATTCTCTTTACATTTCAGTAACATATTAAGATTTTTAAATCAGGATCTATTGCTTAGATACAACTGGGTTTGAAAGTCTAGCAAGATTAACAAGGGTGTTCTGTAGCAATGATTAATTTCATGTAATTATTATTTCCTCTCCCTGAATCAGTACTTATTTTACCTGTTTTGTTCTTTTATAATTTTCAAGAAAATAATGAAAAATAAAATTAATAATTGTAAATGTACAATGTGTAGGAATTGCTTAAAATATTGTACAAGTCCCATAAAGAATATAAAATCAAATTCCAGACATATTATTTTGAGTAAGAAATACACTGTTTAGATACCTGGAGGCAGCTTCTCAAAGTGTAGAAATATCAACTGAACATATCAGATATACAACTACTATGTGGAGAAGGATGAAGACATGGAGAAATAATTGGAAAATCCCAACTATTGGTGCCTTCGCTTTTGGTGTTATACACAGAAAAACAATCACCAAGAGATGTCTAGGACTTCACTAAAAATGTTTCTTCTAGGAGTTTTAGGATTTTGGGTTTCACATTCAATTCTTGAAATAATTTGTGTTAAATTTTCCATAAGATGTATCATAGTGTTCCATTTTCATTCTTTTGCATGTGGCTGTCCAGTTTTCCCAACATAATTTATTGAAGAGATGATCCTTTCACCTACATATTTATTTGGCTTATTTATAAATTAATTAACCATCCTGTGTGTGTTTATTTCCAGGTTCCCTATTTTTTCCATAGATATATATATCTCATTTTAGGGTAATACCGTACTGTTTTGATTACCATAATTTTGTACTATAGTTTGAAATCAGGGAGCATGATGTCTTTACATTTGTTCTTCCTGTTCAAGAATGCTTGAACAATCTGGGTTCATTTGAGTTTCATAAATGTTTTATGAATATTTATAGTATTTGTGTAAAACATGCCATTAGAATTTTGATAGTAATTGCTCTGAATCAATACATGCTTTTTTGTGTTATGGACATTTTAAGAATATTAATTGTTCCAATTCATCAGCATGCAATATCTTTACAATTATCTGTGTCCTTTCAAATTTCTTTCTTCAGTGTCTTTTAGTTTTCAGTACATAGGTCATTCTCATTGATTATACATTTTATAATTTTTATTGCTTTCAGTTGCAAATGAATTTGTTTCCTTTATTACTAATTATAATAGCCTGTGACCAGTATATGGAAACACAACTCATTTCTGTATATTACTATCACATCCTGTAAATTAATTTTATTTGCTTGTTAGTTCTAATAGCTTTCTGTTGGATTTTTTAGGGTTTTCTATATAAAGTATCATGTCTTCTCCAATGAGTGAAAGTTTTAGTTTTTCCCAGGTTGGATGTCATTTATTTACTTTCCTTGTCTAATGGCTGAGGCTAGGAAATTCAATGCTATGTGGAATAAAAGTGGCAATAATGGGCATTTTGTTTTGTTCCTGATCTTAGAGGAAAAGCTTTGAGATTTTATTCAACACTGATGTGATGTTCACACTGGGTTTTTTACACAGAGCCTTTATTATGATTGGTCATTTTCCTTCTATAATCATTTGCTGAGTTTTTATCATAAACATGTCTAATGTTGACAATTTTTTTTTCTGCATCTATTGAGATCATCATGTGATTTTTATTCTTCATTCTGTTAATGTGGTGTACCAATGTGATTGGTTTTCAGTTATCATGCCATCCATGAATCCTAGGAATATTTATTTGGGGTGCTGCATGACCATTTAAATACACTGACTTCAGTTTGCTAACATTTATTGAGGATTATTACATTTATATTCATCAGAAATATTTGCTTTTAATTTTATTGGTATCTTTGGTTTTAATAGGAAAATCCTGACAATGTAAAATTACTTTGGAAGTATTTTTTCCTCTTAAAATTTTTAGGACTATTTTGAGTAGCATAGTACTGATGCTTCTTTCAATGTTTGGTAGAATTCACCTGGGAACACATCCAGAGCTCTGATTTTGTTTTAAAAAATTTTTTAAGATTAGTTTTTCAACTTCATTATTGAAATCAGCCTATTTGTATTTTCTCTTTCTTCATGATTCAATCTTTGAAGTTTTTATGTAATTAAAAATTTGGTATTCTACTTTTTCCAATTTGTTGACATAAAATTGTTCCTAGTAATGACTCTGATCCTTTGCATTTTGATGGTGTCAGTTATAAAGTCCACTTCTTCATTTCTAATTGTGTTTATTTGGGTCTTTTCTCTCTCTTGCTAAGTCTCTCTTTTGGATTATACTGCATGGCCAATTACATATGTTGTTCATCTTTTCACAGAGCTTGTTGTTAGGACAGTGATCTTTTCTATTGTTGGTTTTTGCTGATTAATTTATTTCCACTATGATCTTTATTATATCCTTCCTTTTACTAACTTTAGGCTTTACTTTTTCTGTAGTTTACATGTAAATATTGATTTTTTCTAATGTTTCTTAGTTTTTGAAGTAGTCCTGCATTGCTATGAATTGTCTTCATAGAACTGATTTGGCTGCTTTGTATAGAGTTTGGAAAATTTTGCTTTCATTTTTATTTGTCCCAAGATATTTTTAAATTTCCTTCCTGATATGTTTATTGGTCCTTTGGCTATTTAGTAGCACATTTAATGTACTTGTGTTTGTGTTTTTCCAGTCTTCTTTTTGTAATAGGTTTAGTTCTATATTCTTGGTGTAGGAAAAAATGCTGATACGAGTTTATTCATCTTGAATATATGGGACTTGGTTGGTTGGCTAACATGGGACCTATTCAGGAGAATATCCTATGTGCAACACATGCTTTCATCACATTTGCAAAATACCAAGTGCAGTTGCTGGATCATGTAGCAAGGGTATGTTTAGTTTTGTAAGAAACTGCCAAACTATCTTTCATAGCAGCTGCACCATTATGTGTTCCCACCAGCAACATACGAGAGGTCCTGTTGCTCAACATCCTCAACGTGACTTCATGTGGTCAGTGCTCTGGATTTTGGCCTTTCTAGTGGGGATGTCATGGCATCTCACTGCTGCTTTAATGCGTTTCTGTGATGACAGGTGATGCAGAGCATTTGTTCATATTCTGATTTAAATGTATATAATTAATTTGATGAGGTTGACTGTTAAAGGCTTTGGAATACCTTTCATCAGATTGTTTTCTGGTTTATGTTAAATGTCCTTTCTACAGGGGTTTATCAGATATGTTTTCTATAAATATTTTCTCATAAACTGTGACTTATCTTCTCACCCTTTTGTCAGTGTCCCTGACAGAGAGGAAATTTTTAATTTTTATGAAGTCCAGTTCATCAAGTATATTTTTCATGGATCATGCCTTTGATTTCTCTAAGAGTATCACCAACCCCAAGGTCATGGATACTTTCTCATTTATTATATACTAGGAGATTTATAATTTCACTATTGTGTAATTAGTGACACATAAAATATTTTTAGTTTCAGGTATGCATGATACTGATGTGATATATTGATATTATAAAATGATCACTGTGACAGGCAATTATTATCTGTTAAACAGAAAAAACACAGGTCCATCACAGGGTCACATATGCTAGGCCAAGTCAGCAAGTTGGGTCTTAGTACTTAAATTAATTACACTTTCAGTCTCCAGAGAAATGTAGTGGTCAGTCACAAATTTTCTATTGATCATTGATAAAAGAGTCCATCACTTGTGCCCTCTCCATTACACAAAAGATGTAATCTTGAATGTAAAAACTCCTTTTCTTTTTACTAATAGAGGGTGACATTTCTTGAAACAATCCTTTTTTTCTATTACTATTCCAATTTTGCTCCACCCTCATGCTTATAAAAACCTTCTATTTTGTATATCTCCTCTATTTCCTAGAGGGGATGCTGTCAAATTAATGAATCTCTTTATAGAGCCAAAAGGTTGAATAATTCACCTGGTTGAATTTTGTGTTTTCACAGATTTGGCCACAATTAGATCCAAAGTGAACATCCTGGGACATTTGGGGCTGAGAAGCACCTGCATAGTTCCTCCATCCCCTTTAGAGTTTGCTACTCTACTAACAATTTTTGAGGACCATTTTTGAGCAGCATGCTTGATATTTTTGCATTGATTTTCCAGTTATAATTGTCTTGCAGGGCTGATGAACATAACCTTGTGGACAGTAGTACCTGGGGCCCTAATGTGCTGGCAGTATTGCCTACTGTTCACTTAGGTCAGAAGTTTTTTCTGGAGTTCACCTGAACCTGAAGAAGGGTCTGCCCCAAACCAGGACCCTTGCCTTTCAGGTCACAATTCCTTGGGTGAAAACCTAGGCAAAATTCTAGAGGAAGCTGGTGTTTTACATAGGATCTGTTGGCCAGGATGTGGTAATACCTTTTGGTTACTCCTGCTGTGTATATGTACATTTTTTGTCTTGTTTTATGTAAATAATGATATTTCCAGCAGGTAAAAATAGTCATTAAAATTGGTGACAGCTCACCACGTCAAGAATACTCCCATGCTAGGTTGTTTATGGAGTGGCTTAGATAGATGCTAATTCAATCACCAACCTCAAAAAAACTTCTGTGCAAGAAGCTACATTGCAAAACAGGCACAATCAACCCTGTGGGATATTCCTTTTTGGTATTAGATCCACTCCAAGAATCAGAAAGGTTTTAGCTAGTGGGGTCTTTAAATTGTAACGAGTCAAATCACTACCTTATGGCTTTAGAAACTGTGGTTCTGGATGCATTGAATATCTGGGGAAAGTGACAATATCTTAATAATATTTTTTGTGTGTCCTGAGAACTTGGCCTAATGAATGTTGGGCTGGAGAGCCTGTGGCCAGACAGAAATGTGTATTGCATTCCATTTGTGGCCAAAATGGGTGGACAGAAGTGTGGGTTAGTTTACATTTGCAGCTTCAGCTCTACCAATAATTGCCAGCCTTCTGGGGAATTACAACCTAGAATGACTGTGGCCCTCATGAAGTACATTCCAGTTACATAAAATCATTTAAGAAGTACACTTAAAGTCTTTAAAATTCCAGATTAGCTTCATTAGTAGTTGCAAAAAGCTAATGAGAAATGGAGGCTATTAGATCCATAAAACAAAAGATATTAGAATACTTCTTTCTTTACTTCTTTACAAATCCATCCCAGTTATCCACTCCAAAAAAGAGTACATCAGCATAAACAAGAGTTTACCAAATTAATGGCCTTAGAGACATCCATATGTGGGACCCACCCTGAGTTGGCAAAACTGAATGAGTTTCTGGTGAACTGCCATATTATTCCCTTAAACATCCTCTTGCATACAGCAGAGCATAAAAGGGTTCTGGCAAAATTGGCAGAAGCCAGCAAAAGGTCAAAATACATACCAGAACCAGCTATTCCCAAATTTTCTCTCTGTAGTACATAATGACAGAAGAAAATAAAATTTCATGTTGCCTCTTCCTTTCCAAATCCAGATTCCTTGGTTATTGTAACTCCAGGGAGAGTAAATACTGGGGTAAAATACCTCTAAACTGAAATCAGCCAAAGGGAGAAATAAAGGTAAAACCCGTTTATTGCTTACAAACTGCGGTCTGGAGCCATCTCCTTCCGGCCTGGGCAGAAGCAAATTAGACCTCTCCCTAACCTCTCAGGTTCAGATAAGCCCTCTCAGTTGCCAAGGTAATTGCTCATTGATATGGAGATGTACCTTTCTCCACCCCTGAGGAATGCATGTTGATATGCAAATGAACTAAACCCAGGCAAGATATTCTGGAAATACTACAATTTTATCCACAGGCCACCCATCCAGAAATCTTACCTTTCAATCTACTCATTCCCCTTCTTCCACAATGGTCCCTGGGAAACAAAACTGGAGCATTGTGACCAAACTAAAGACATAACAATAACAACAGCAATAAAATCACGACAATCCTCAAGCCAGAGGTTTCAGCTATGTTCAAAGTCTTATGCATATTAAGTCCGTAGCTCGCCCATTCCATAGGCAGAGAGTAGCTGAAGAGGTAGAGGGTTCAAAGCAATCATCATGCGGCAGCTGCCGCCAGGGGGTGCATCCAGGATACAAGGAATGTAGAATAAAATAACCTTACGGGTGAGAAGATTCATGTTTTAATGACACCAGCATAGGCAAATCCTGTCTATCAGGTAGGATACATGCAAGAGAGTGGTCCTGTGATAGGACAGTGGCAGGAATGGGATCTTGTCCTGGTCTAGTATACTCAAATTTTACCCCCCTCCGTGTGGGAGGTACAGATGAGTCAATATATAGGGCTATGGGAGGTACATGCACTGGCCATAAAGATAAAACAAAACATCCCCATAAGATGCTCTCACCTCCTGGATGTTTTGGGTACACTACCATGATCTTTGGGGGCCACTCAGCTGTTACTCCAAGAATACACACAAGGCCAGCTTCCAGGCCTTTTCCTCAAGGTACAAGAAGGGCCAGCCATCAGTGGTCCATGTGTCAAAATGTCCAGGGCCAGGTCCATTCAACAGTGTCTCCAGGTGTTAATGCAGTAGGGGCTGGGAGCAGGATATTGCTCTGCTGGCCATATCCTGGCTTTAATAACTCATCTTTGGTTTGGATGTACAGTTGTATAGGAGAGGCAGCAAGGTGTGTTAGCATATCCACAGGGATCAAAGCTCCTTTACGTGGCTTCTCATTAAATATTGTAGCACTGTCCATAGGTGAGTTGACCAGCCTCTTAGACTATTGGTGTCTGATTTTAGGCCATATTTCAACAAACCACTGTACCTCTCTATCATGCCTGCCCTGGTAGGGTTATATGGTGCATGAAATTTCCACTTTATTCCTAATTGCTGCACGCATCCTTGTAATGCATGTCCAGTGAAGTGGATGCCTTAATCACTCTCAATCACCTGTGGCCAGCCATAGGCTGCAAAGAGACACTCTAGGCCCATCTTGGTATTTTCTGATATGCACAACAAGCAGGAAAAGCAACCAATAGTCCAGTAGCCATGTCCACACAAGTCATGGCATACCAATATCCTTCTGATATGGGCAGAGACCCAATATAGTCTATCTCAACTGACAAGGGGTATCAGCTCCTTTACTATTGTCCCATGTTGCTGTGGGACTCGATGTTAAGTCCCTCTTAGAGCTCACAAGGCACTCCATCTGGACTCTGCTGACTTCTTCAAAGGTCAACAGCAAGCTGCACTGATGGGCTACAGCCCATATTATCTTTTGCCCTGCGTGCAACAAATGCTGATGTAACCATTGGCTTCATCAGAGGCAGGCTTTCCTTCTAGCCAGTGCACCTGCGCCAAGGTATCTGCTTCATCAATGCCTGGGGATGCCAAAGACAAATGGCCAGTTCCATGATATACAGTAACAGTCTTAGTCTGACCAGGGCCATAGGTCTTGCCACAATTCTTGCCCCCAAAGGGGCCTGTGACCAACCCTCCAGTTGGCATGGTACCATGTTGGTAGCCACAGGGTAAAGCCCCTATAGACAGCCCAGCTGTCAGTGCAGAGAACTATGGGGGAAAGCTCCAGGTGATCACGAGCCATACTGCCCACAACTCAGCCCTTTGGCTGCTCTTCCCCTCTCCATCCTCCATCCACATTATCTCAGGATGGAAAGCCGCAGCCCTCCACTTCGGGGGCTGCCCATGACTGGAGCCATCTGTGTATCAAGCATCTACAGGTGTAGGGTCTTTTCCCTCCTGATAAGGACTCTCAGCTACCAATGGCTCCAACACAAGTTCTTCCTGCTTTTCACTGGTATACATCACTGGCCCCAGTGAGCACTGGAGTTCTCCACTTAAGGGGCTAGTAGGGAAGGCACAGCACTGCTGTGAAGATGCCACCCATTTAACCCCTCTAGGTGTCTGTGCCACACCACTCTGTGGCCTTTGGGTCCAGTCTTGAATCCACCCCATGATGGGATAGGTGGTTATTACCTTGGTCAGAGCTGTTCCAGTGATGGGCTTCGTAGCCAGTGGTGCATGGTATACAGCAGCCAGTTGATTCTCTGTCAATGTGTACTGGACCTCTATTCCTTTCCATAGTTGTGACCAGAGTCCTAAATGTTGGCGTGTCCATTCAAGCCATTGCCAATGACCCCATCCATAACTATCCTTGGCCACACAAACATCTAGCTCACAGGGCTTTGATGAGTCCATTACATTCAAGGCCTGCACATGAGTGCCTGCTTGGCAGCAGTAAGGCAGTTGCACATGTCTCATCCCAGTCCACCCTGATTCTCTTTCATACCAGCTGGTATAAGGGCTTCAGAATTTGTGCCAAGTGTGGGATATACATTCTCCAGTAGCCCGAAAGACCCCAAAACTCTTGTAATGCTGCTACAGTGGTAGGTGTGGGGCAAGCCTGGACCTTGTCGGTGACTGCTTCAGGAACAACTTTAATTTTACCCAATGAGACAACCCCCAAGAATTTCACAGACAAACTGTGTCCCTGAACCTTGGTGCTGTTCACAGCCCATCCTTTCTTCTGTGGATGTTGCAGCGGTCTAGGAACTGCCCTTTCTAAATCTGAAGGAGAATCAGATGTGAGCATGATATTACCAGTGTAGTGATGCAACCTCACTCTTTGTGGTTTCTTCAATGTGGCCACGTTCTGGGCTACAAGTCCATGACAGCGGTGGGACTGTGGAGGTATCCCTGTGGGAGGACAGTGAATGTCCACTGCTGGCCTTCCAACAGGAAGACCAACTGTTCCTGGCTTTCCTGTGCTATGCCAATAGAGAAGAGAGCATTAGCAAGGTCCACAACATAATGCCCAGGTCACGACTAGGTCCAGAATGGCTGCTATAGAGGGGATGGCAGCATGCAAATATGGTGTGACTTTATTCAATTCCCTGTAGTCCACAGTCATATGCCAGGAGCTGTCTGGCTTTCTCACTCGCCACACTGGGGAATTAACAGGACTATGAGTGGGCTTTATAATGCTCACCTCCTCCAACTCCTGTAGAGTTTCTCCAATTTACTCGTGCCCCCAGGCAGTTTATACTGCTTAGTACCTGTCACCCACCGAGGTTCAGGCAGAGTTACAGGTGGGTGCTTAGCATGAGCCCTCAGAACTGCCTTTACCACACATACCTCAGTCAGAGCTCACCTGCTGTTGTCGGTAACCACAGGCCCTGCAGGATATCTGACCCCGAAATATATTCAGTGATGGGAGAAATGTACACTGTATACTCCTTTGGGGGTAAATGCCCTGTCCCCAATGGGATTTGGGCTTTCTTCAGTCCAGTTACCTTCCCCCTTAGCCATGTATCAGAGCAGGGGTCCTGGGAAATGCTCAGGGTTGCCATAGATCAGAGACACTCAGCTCCTGTGTTCACCAGCGTCAGGACATGTTGTACATTCACAGACGACCAGTGAATTGCTAATTCTACATGTGGCCTCGGGTCCCCACCATGTCCCCCAAGGTGGGGACCTTGACCTCCCTCAGTCGTACCGTGATGCCCAATCATCCCCATGTGAGGGTGAGGGCTCAGGTGAATCCTCATTACTGTCTCCCATGAAGTTTTGCAGGGACACAGGTTGGGCAGGAGGCCTTGCCTCCAGTTTCCCTGTCATGGACCTCAGCGGCTGGAACTGCTGCTCTGGCTTTAACTGGCGCCACAGTTCTAACAAGATTCTGTTGGGCTGCCCATCAAGTTTTTCTTTCACTACCCCGGCCTTTATCACATCAACCCACATTTGGGTCCTTGAGACCTTCACGGGGCCTTTTGCAGTTCTCCTCTCGGTCATGGCCCATACTTCCCTCCGTGCCCTTATTATTTCAACCTCCCCCAGATCTGCTAAAGTACGAGTATCCCCACTTATGGGTTTGCCCTTGTTGGGGGAAAGAGTAGTCACTAGGGATCCAAAGAGATGGGGTAGCCGTATGCAGCACCAGGTTTCTCATTCCTGCAGTGAACACCTCCTCTTCAGGGCCTTGGGGGTCCATATTACACATAATGTTTTCATATTCAATTCCCACAGTACCTGTTGGAGCTCTGCATACATTTTCCAACTACTGGGTAAATATTGTAAATCACCCTGATTAGGCCAAACTACCCTGATGGCAGCTCTCAGCCTTTCCAGGAGTGTCTGATTCTCTGAGGCATGACGAGCATATTTCAACCACCTGCTGGAGGGAAGTGTGAGTCTTCAGGAAGCCATTCTACTCATCTCAGTACCCAACACAACAATGTATTCCACCCCCATGTAAAAGCCTTGTAGGCAGAGATTCCAATGGCTTCTGCCTATACTGGATGCTCATGTCCACCACCTCATCCTTGTTATAGGGAAGGAGCATGGAGTGCCCCACAACCTAGGGAGGGTCAGCTCCTCCGCCTGAGGAGCCCAAGGTTGTATAATTTTTATTCTCTTAATTACAGCCAGGCGGGCCTTTAAGACAGGAGAGGATGGTACCTCTGGCAGTGGCTTCAGTAGCAGATGAGCCCATGGCCCTGCTTCCTCCCTTCTCCCCACAACTCCTCCTCTATCTCTGTGGCTGAAGGCACCATTCTTTCCTCCCCCTCCCCCACGGCCTCCTGCAAGGCAGCTCTTCCTGCTGCATCTCCCCTCAGGGCTGCTAAGGAATCCCCCAGGAGAGTGAGCTGCCTTTTCAGTAACTGTCTCTCTTCTTTAACAGCATCCTATAGGTTATCGCCCAGCTCCTCCAAGCAGTGCTGAAGTGTGTCTCTCTCCCACCTAAGTTCCTCTCTCTCCTTGCTAAAACTCTCGATAATCCTCTTTTTCGCTTTATAAGTTTTTCCACTATCTTGAGGAAAAGAGACCCTACAATGCAAGCTGCTAAATGGCCCCCTAGGGTCTCCAAGCAGTCTTCCAACTCATGGAAGGCTAATTCTGCAGCTTCCAGTGTTTCCAGCCTTCCCCAGTTCTGGGGAAAGCCCCACCCCTCTCGAGGTACTTTACCCTAGACCAATTTCCCACTAAGGGCCCCCAAATTGGAATCCCCATAGTAGAGGTGATAATAACAGGTGAAACTGCACCCTATGCATCCACTGGGGCCTCCCCACCATCTCTAGGGACAGCCCTCTCAAAGGTCACACCCATTTTGACAGATTTTGGTTCAGAGATTCTGTCGAGTAATGCCAGATATAACCATGGGGAGAGGAAATCCTAGGGCAAAATATCTCCAAAACTGAAATCAGTCAAAGGGAGAAATAAAGTTTAAAACCCATTTATTGCTTACAAACTGCAGACCAGTGTCATCACTTTCCTTCTTGGGTAGAAGCAAACAAGACCACCCCTAACCTCTCAGGTTCATATAAGCCCACGGTTGCCCAGGTAATTACATATTGATATGGAGATGAACTGCTCTCCACTCCTGAGGAACACCTGTTGGTATGCAGGTGAACTAAATCTAGTTGAGATATTCTGGAAATATTACAATTTTACCCACAGTTATTCATCATTTTTCTCCCACTGATAGTTATTGCCTTCTTACTTGTCCCATTTCACATCATAAGACTGAGTTTGGCTTTCTGCCTGTTTAGGACATGCAGGTGGCTGATTATTTTGGACTACTTTTGAGAATGGCTCTGGATTGTGGGAAGGTAGCATCTTTTGCATTCTCTTTAATGAGCCTCTTGAGTTCATCGGGTTTTTACATATGCCAGAATAATTTAATATTGGTCCCAGGTGGAACTTGACAAGATGTTTGAAAGGATTTAATAATGTATTATTAATATCTGACCAATGGAAACTGATATTCAAAGCTTGATAGGAAATACTTTTTAGGCCATTTCCCTAAATGATCGCATTAAGCAAAATGTTCACAGAAGGCAATAAAAACATTCTAACATAGGTTGATGGGTGTGTCAGTCCATCAAGTATCATTTAGGTGGCAACCAAGACCTTTGAATAATTAAAGAAGCTGTCTTTACTTAGTAAATCTAAGATTTACAGGACCAGAGGTGTGGCTCCAGTAACAATTCAAAGTAAACCAATCTTTTTACAAAATCCAAAACCTACCCTGTTTGACTCTAATGGCTTCTAGGTGCTGCAGAAATGCTGGCATGAAAGGCATGAAGGAACACCTTGGAGGGACTTGCATTTTTTGTGACTTTCAGATATAAATGTTGTACTTTGAATTTCAAACGTGTAGAAGTCTATACAAGCATTCAAACTGAGGTCATTTTTAGTGTTTCAAGGACTAACAAATTAGGAACATATGTTGCTCCAGAAGCCCATTTCAGAATCTGATTCAATGAGAAAGAAGGAACCAAAGCAGTGATATTCTCATGGTGACGGGTCAGGTAAAATGTGGGCTGAAATTGACTACTAGAATGAAAAGTTTGAAGTTCTTCAATTGCCTTGACAGACATGTATTTGGGTGAAATGTCCAATTAGAGTGAGTTCAAGAGAATATAGCAGGGGAAGGTAGGGGACAGCTGTAGATAAATCTTTTTAAAGGATATTTTTGTGAATGGGAACAGATTTTTCAAAAATTTTCAGGAGCACTTAATGTAAAGAGATTATTATAAAATGATATAAAGTACTATATTTACAAGACAACTGGAATAGCCATGTAGAGAACAAAAAAGTGTTATGATGCAAATTAGATAAACAGAGCAATTCCTGGATGGATTACCTAGACATTGGGAGAGAGGTTAAGAGCTAGTGCAGAAAGGGAGGCATTGGCCATAGATAAGAAGATTGATACTTTCCCTCTATCGTGAAAAAGCCAGTGCTGAGTATGGGATTTCTGAATCCTGAAGGGAGCATTCAGGGTGGAGGAGGGAGTGCCTGTGATGTATCCTCTAATCACTTCTATATCCTCAGTATTGCCTCTCAGCTCCATTTTATACCATTCTGGACTGCTTTGCTTTAAACAACCTGGATCTCATAAACATTTCAATTTTGTTGACTGAAATTATGTTTGTCAGTAGATGATGTTGGGAGATCATCTAGATCTAGAGGTTTCCTTTCTTTTTCAGTGATGACTGCTAGTGAGTGGTGACATGGCAGTAAGTAGAGAAGAGTGTTTTCAAGATAAGTTTTACTGGCTTTCTAAGTGGGTTTGCCAGCAAGACCTACCATCCTTTCAGCAAGTGGCCACTCAGCAAGTGTCTGCCTGAAACAGCACACAGGTCCTTGCACGCAGCCCGTGCGCCTCAGCACACTTCCCCAGCCACCCATGGTCCACAGCCACATACCCTCTTCTGGCCTATTAAACACCATTGACAGATCCTTTGTCCCAACTTATCCCCATATCATATAGTTATGTATGCTGTAGAGCACTTTCTATCAAGAATAATGTTATATATTAAAAAGGAAACTCTCTCATGGAAGCAATTTGACTTTATATTGGACATTTCTCTCTGTCAAGGGAAAAAATGTTAAAACATTAGGAAAAAATCTGTATAGAGAACAATTAGCATCTTTGGAAAAATAACCATTATATTTTCCCCCTGAAAATATGAGAGTAGATGGAAAACACTGCTTATGTCAATCGTCAACACCGTGCAATCATACATGCTTAGAAAATGCAAAATACTTGTGGCAAATCATACACATGGTGAACACAGCAACGCCTGGTGCCATTTGTGGTCGCTCAGCTTTTGAAGATACTCTTTATAGTCACAACACGTTGTTTTATTTTAGCCTTCGATTATCAGGCTGTTTCTGTCTTCTCAAAATCTCTACTTCACATAGTGATTGTCCATCAGTGTTAGACTGGGGAAAGAAACAGACTACTAATAAGCCCAAATACATTGCCTCAGCAAGGATTCAGTTACAGCGCAGTCTTCCCTAAACCTTCCATCATATTGGGTATTGTTAGCTGTAGACTGTATGCTGTATGGTGGATCTCCAAAACTCACTCACCATGTGTGACTGAAAGTTTGCAGTCTTTGTCCATCACCCACCTCTTTTTGCTATCATCCCCCTCCCCAGTTCCTGGTGAATACCATTTAAATCTCTGCTTCTATGAGTTAGACAATTTTACTTTCTACCTGAAAGTGAGATTATACAGTATTTGCCCTTAGGTGTCTGGCGTATTGCACTTACCACAAGGTCTTCTGGTTTATTCATTTTGTTTGCAAATAACAGGTTTTCCTCCTTTTTAGGGGTGGAACATTTTTGATAATTTTTCATTATACACAATAGGTGCAATTTTGTTTCTTTTTTTCCAATGTTTGTTATAAGTAATATTTTCTATATTTTATTACATTGACCAGGAATTTCAGAGCAAGTTTAGATTATACCATCCATGTCTTTTTCTTCAATTCTAAACAGAAGAAAACATTTCAAATTTATCTGGTTTTATGTTTGTTATAGTTATTGTCAGAAAAAAGATCGTCCCAGCATTCCTTTTTTTCTGAGACATTTTTAATTAGAAGGGATAGTTGAATTTTACTAAAATAGCTTTGACTCTTTTTTGATATATTTTTATTGAGTATAGTTGATATACAATATTATATTGCTTAAAGTATGCAACATAGTTATTCAACAGTTATATACATTATTAAATTCTCATCCCAACTAGTGTAGTTACTGTGTGAGTAGAAAATGTTACAGAACTAATTGACTATATATTCTGTGCTGTTACTTCATTCTATAGGGATATCTTCTTTCTCTTTATTATTTAATTCTAACAAATATTTATGTCTTGAATCTTATCATTTAGAATGTTTTTAATTGAAAATTAGATTTATTTAATAGATGCAGAAATATTTTTTCTATTATTTTCTTATGTTAATTGTGGTAAAGATGTTTAAAATAGTGTTTTATTTTTCTAATATGTTATGTATTTGTAATAACATTTCTGATTATGTCTTCTATATGTATTTTCCTATAAAAATTGAGTACCTAATAAGTATAACTCAATACAATATAATGAAATAAACATATTCCTATACTAATCATATAAAGCAATAGGACACATCTACACAGCAAAACAGAAGCCCTCCTTTGAACCTTTGCAATAGGTGGTAACTTGTTTATTACTTCATCAATTTTCCCGGGGATTTATCAATTTTGTTAGTGTTTTGAAATTTGCAATATTATTTCCATGTTTAACATTTGTAAGCTTTTTTTGTGATATAGTTTTTTTTATTAAGGTATCTTTGATATACACTCTTATGATGGTTTCACAAGAAAAACAATGTGGTTATTACATTCATCCTTATTATCAAGTCCCCTCCATATCCTATTGCAGTCACTGTCCATCAGTGTAGTAAGATGCCACAGAGTGCCTGTTTGTCTTCTGTGAGCTACACTGTCTTCCCCGTGACCCACACACCATGTGCACCAATCATGATAACCCACAATCCCCTTCTCCCACCCCACCCACCCTCCCCCAACTCTCCCCTTTAGTAACTACTAGGCCCTTCTTGGAGTCTGTGACTGTGCTGCTATTTTGTTCTTTCAGTTTTGCTTTTTTGTTATACTGCACAAATGAGGGAAATCATTTGGTACTTGTCTTTCTCTGCCTTAGTTATTTCACTGAGCATAATACCCTCTAGCTCCATCCATGTTGCTGCAAATGGTAGGATTTATTTCATTTGTAAGCTTTTTTACTTTGCTTTTTACTGATAGTATCTCTCTTACACTGTTTATACTCATTTTGTGATAAATTTCTGTGCTCTTTTCAAAATTTTAAGTTAATAATTAGGCCATGGATTACCATCCATTTAAAATTTCTAAGTGCAAAGCTAGACCCACATGTTTGTCTTTGATCATGACTTGCGGTATACCCTGTGAGAAACATGACACAGTATTTGCCTTATATCTCATTTCAGTGTGATGCTCACTTTGACACTGAGATTTCCCTCCTCCTTTTTCTTTGCTTGTGGACAAACTTGTAGATTTTTTTCATTATATTAAATTATAACAATATGAGGAAATAAATCATAAATATTTGACTTGATCATTTTAACAAGCTTAACACACCATTTTAACCAGAACCCAAATCAAGAAAAAGTGTCCATACATCCCAAGAGAATCAACTTTGCCCCATGTCATTCATTAAGCTACCCATCACTGGACAAACAATAAATTGACTTCAAATGATCAATTGGTATGCATATTTTTGTCTTTTATAAATGGAATCATCCTGAGATTTCTGCTTCATGTCTGTCCCCTTCTGTTAATGATGATGATTGTTTGAATCAATATTACTTTTCTCAATGTCACCACCATTAAATCATTATTTAGCTGTCTGTTTTTCAGCATTGTGTTACTTTCCCGTTTGTGCAATGTAAAATTGGTGTCCGTATCTTTTGCTGAATGTCGATAGGAATTTCTGTTGGAAACCGTACAATGCTGTGTCATGGGTCAGTGGATGTCCAGGATGCCATACTCATGGGCATGCTCCCCAATATCTCCACACCTCAGCCTCATTCCAGTCAGCACCATGGGGGGGAAAGTTGTGGACTCCTGCCCTATGAGGACATCTCCCTTAAGTTTCACAGCTCTACTGACAAGTGTACTGTTAACGACATATTGGAGCAGTGGGACAGCACTGCACAGATCACCTTAGCCTGACTGTCCTGCACAGTGGCGTGCTTGCGCAGCAGGCCACTCTCAGGGAGAAGCACACATGGAGGAAGGAGTCTTCCCTCTACCCTACCGTGCCTGCAAAGTTTACTTATATGTGAGCCTACAAAGGGCAGGAAGCCTTCATTTATACATTATAAAGTTAAAAGAGGATCTTTCACTCTGACAGTCTGAATAACAGTGGTCAGGGGTTCACGCTCCAGACCAGCTGGGAAACAGATTCTGGGAATAGATGGATGTGCTTCCACTTTCTGTGATGTGATAAAGCAGAAATTTGTCCAAAATACAGAAATGTAAGCAGCAATACTGTTTTCTAAAATGTAGAATCATTCTGCTTCTGGAGTCTCAGGTTGAAAATTACATTGGATTTTGTTTAATAAAGAACATTGCTACCCATAGATCAATGGAACAGAATAGAGAGCAAAGATAAAACCTCAAGCATATATAGTCAATTCATATATGATAAAGGAGCCATGGATATACCAACGGGGAAATGACAGCCTCTTCAAAAACAGGTGTTGGCAAAACTGGACAGCTACATGCAAGAGAATGAAACTGGATTATTGTCTAACTCCATACACAAAAGTAAACTCGAAATATATCAAAGACCTGAAGGTAAGTCATGAAACCATAAAACTCTGAGAAGAAAATGTAGGCAAAAATCTCCTGAATATAAACATGAGCAACTTTTTCCTGAATGCATCTCCTCAGACAAGGGAAACAAATGCAAAAATGAACAAATGGGACTACATCAAACTAAAATGCTTCTGTACAGCAAAGGACACCATCAGAGAACAAAAGGCATCCTACATACAGTATGGGAGAATATATTCATAAAAGACATATGTGACAAGGGGTTAACATCCAAAATATATAAAGAACTCACATGCCTCATCACCCAAAAAGCAAAAAACCCTGTTAAAAAATGGGTGGAGGATATGAACAGACAATTCTCCAAAGAAGAAATTCAGATGGACAAAAGGCACAGGAAAAGATGCTCCACATCGCTAATCATCAGAGAAATGCAAATTAAAACCACAATGAGATATCACCTCACATCAGGTAGGATGGCCAACATAGAAAAGACAAGGAACAACAAATACTGGCGAGGATGTAGAGAAAGGGGAACCCTCCTACACTGCTGGTGGGAATGTAAATTAGTTCAACCATTGTGGAAAGCAGTATGGAGGTTCCTCAAAAACTAAAAATAGAAATACCATTTGACCCAGGAATTTCACTTCTAGGAATTTATACTAAGAATGCAGGAGCTCCGTTTCAAAAGACATATGCATCTCTATGTTTATCGCAGCACTATTACAGTAGCCAAGAAATGGAAGCAACCTAAGTGTCCATCAGTAGATGAATGGATAAAGAAGAGGTGGTACATATACACAATGGAATATTATCAGCCATAAGAAGAAAAGAAATCCTACCCATTTGCAGCAACGTGGATGGAGCTAGAGGGTATTATGCTCATTGAAGTAAGCCAGGCAGAGAAAAACAAGTACCAAATGATTTCATTCATATGTGGAGCATAAGAACAAAGCAAAAACTGAAGGAACAAAACAGCAGCAGACTCACAGAACTGAAGAATGAACTAACAATTACCAAAGGGAAAGGGACTGGGGAGGATGGGTGGAAGGGAGGGATAAGGGGATAAAGGGACATTACGATTAGCACACATAATGTGGTGGTGGGGGCACGGGGAAGGCCGTACAACACAGAGAAGACAAGTAGTGTCTCCATAGCATCTTACTACACTGATGGACAGTGACTGTAATGCAGTATGTGGTGGGGACTTGATAATGGGGGGAATCTGGTAACCACAAAGTTGCTAATGTGATTGTATATTAATTATACCAAAATTTAAAAAAAGCTGTTGTCTAGAGCAAGAATTTTTATAAGTAAAAGTTAAATATTAGGTCTTTACAGTTACAGTGTCTCTACATCTTACACAGATATATTCTTAACTGAGTATTTGTATGTGAAATATACTAAAGAAACCATTTGAACTAATTTCTGCCTTCATTGTGCATGTTTATTGGGTTTTATATTAACAATTATATTAACTAGTGTTTTAAAAGATTTATTTATATTTCAGTGACAGGTATTAATATTTTTAAATTAGGGTCTATTGCAAGTTACAAAAAGTGATTTCAAAAATCTAGAAAAAATAACATTTTCTGTAGGGATTATCAATTTCATGAATTATTATTTCTTCCTGCTGAAATAGATGTACTTATTCTTATTTTCCTTATCTATTCTCTGTTTTTTGTTTAAAATGATGAAAACAAGAGTAATAATTACAAATATGTAATGAGTAGGAAGTACTTAAAATACTGACTGAATCACATAAAGAACATAAAAATCAACTTGAGAGAAAATTTTTTGAGAAGTCAATGCACTACTCAGAAATCTAGAAGTAGCTTCCCAAAGTGTGCAGAACTATGAGATGCACATGTCAGATATGTAACATGTCCAAGAAGGCTGAAATCATGGACAAAGAATTAGAGAGAACCCCTTCTTTCTATCAGAAGGAGATTCTCTTCTGCAGGAAATTCTCAAGTTGTTTGCACCTCTGTCCACTGAGAGAAAGCCAAGGAGCTGAGAAAAGAAATCATCAGGGAAATACTCGGTAACCTTCAAGTTCAAGTTCCAGCCTTTCCCATGGGGCCCTTTTGTTCGCACTGTTCCATGTCCAGCTCACAGATCCCAGGATTACCAAAGAATACTCTGGGCCCTGAGGCCCCCAGGTAAAGAGCAGAATCATATTTTCAAAGCTCAGGGATCTGGAGTCCCCTTCAGGTTTGACTTGGCTTTCATAGAACCTGACACCTGAACAGTCACAGTTAAAAGATAACATCTATGAGTCTCTTCACTCTTCATACTTCATAATATTTTCATTAAGTTAATCGTAAATTCCTTGAATAATTAGGGAAATTAAGAATTTCAACCATTTGTTTCATGTTTTGTCATTATTTAAACCTTTGCTATTTGGTGTAATATATTATTTGTTAGTTACTGAAATACTCAGTTTTATGCTGTCAGAACAAGTTTTGCCTCGATGCAAAAAGAAGAAATAAACATCACAAAACAAAGCACAGATATTTAGAAAATATTTGCAAGTAATATATCCAATAAGAGACTTTATCTAAGATATACAGAAGAATGGGTACATAGTTCTCATCACCCAGTCAGAAAAAAGCTTATGACATTGACAAATAATATGGTAAACCCTTCTACACCTAAGTATTCTCAACACCCACTTCATTGACTGTTTTTTTCATAAATTGATCTTGATTTTGTCAAACACTTTTTCTGCGTCTACTGAGATTTTGCTTTTCTTGGGTAACGCTGATGATTCACCTGGAGTTGGTGTTGGTGTGCTCCGTACAGAGCATTCTTGGTATCCTGCTCCATGTCTGCCTTTGAAGACCAATGTAGCTGGAGAAGTCTAATGTAGCTGGAAAAGTAGTGGAACAGGAGGCTCCATGCCAGGGCCACCATGACAGAATGGCTATTGCTGAATCTATCAAATGTGTGGGATCTCAGGGAATGTCAAAATGGGGGTGATGTGTTGGAACAGCAGGGCCTTTTCTAGGATTTTGTGTTTCTGGAATGTGTCATATCCCACCTTGTTGGAATGTCTAGGGCTAGGCTAGGCATATAAAGAAGCACTTGGGGCATGTTGTACTCTGGCCGGGTTTGGGGGACAGCTGGAGCTGCTGAGGGCCAGGGGCAAGGAGCATGCTAACATGGCGCTAGCAGGACAGCTACAGCGCCTGTTCCTGCCAACAGTATCTAGATGGATGGAGAATGTAAAGAATGGTTCTTATTGGCATCTGACACTGGAGATAGTTTCAGCAGTTCCTCCCCGTTTGTCAGATGCTACTTTCTCTTTAATCTACTGTTTTATATCCTGTAGCTCTGGGCAGGTGAGTCTTTCCATGCACCTTCTTATACACCTCTGTAATGCAGGTCCCTGTGACAGAGTGAGCTGACCATCATTCCTGGGGCTCCGTCTCTCCTATCCTCCTTTCTGTGGTTCCTTTATTTTTGTTGTGCAGAAACTGCCAGCCATCAGTTAGTCTTCAGGAGGAACTGTTCTGTATGTATGTGCAGGTTTGGTGGGTCCACGGAAGGCAGTGGTTTATGGTCTTCCTAAACCACCTTCTTGGATCACCTGCAAATTCCTGTAACTTTAACTTGTTGTGTTGAGTCTTTATGTTATCTTCAATTCTTAAGGATCACTTTGCCAGGTAGATTATTCTACATTTGAAGTTTTTAATGCTTTCTCTAATTTGGATACATCATGACACTCTCCTCTGGCCTGCAACATTTCAGGTAAAACATCTGATTTTTTTTTTCTTTTCCAGCTTTATTCAGAAAAACAATTCCAGGTCCCAATGCCCCAGCCCTCCCCACCCCAGCCATAATTTAAATAACTTAGAGACAGAGTAGAGGGTTGGGGTGGGGTGAGGGAGAAGGGCTTGCTACAGTCGCCGCAGCGCCCGCTTCCTGTCCGTCTTTTCCTTGGCCGGCAGCTTCTTATCCCGCTCGCCCGCGTGCTTCTTGGCCATGGGGCTCTCGGCACCTCCTGGACCCCCAGGGGCCGCAGGGTCGGTGGAGGCGGCCGCATCTGCGCTGCCCAGGGCCCGGCTGTCTAGGCCCGCTCCGCCCCGCCCCGCCCCGCTGTCGCCCCGCCCACGCCCCGCCCACGCCCCGTGGATCTCGGTGAGCAGGCGGGCGCGCGCCGCACACTCCTCGCAGTCCTCCAGGAGCCCACGGGCTGCCTCCTCGCTGAGGGCGGACTCAGGGTTCCGATGGATCTGCAGGCACTTGAAGGTCAGCAGCACATGCCGGATGCCCAGCTCAGCTGTCCAGTCCCTCTTGAGCACGTTGAAGCAGATCTCACCTTTGGCCCCCACGTTTGGGTGTGGAACTATTGACAGTTTCATTTTAAGGTACTTCATTGTATGTGTCTTTGGGTTCATCTTGTTTAGAATTCTCTAGCCTTCCTTGGTATCAAAATATGTTTCCTTCCCCAGGTGAGGGAAATTTTCAGCCATATTTTAAAATTAGTTTTCTCCTCCTTTTTCTCACTCTTCTTTTTCTGGGACCCCAGTCATGGAAATCTTGGTCCACTTGTTTTGTCCCCTAAGTCCTTTAACCTATGTTTAGTTTTTTCATTATTTTTCCTTGCTGCTCTTATTGGCTGAGTTCTCCTAAACTATCTTCAGTTTCCCTGATCCTTTCATCTACTTTTTTTTGACCCCCTCTAGTGTATTATTCAGTGTAGTTATTGTATTCTTCATCTCTGTGATTTCTCCTCGGTGCTTTCTTATATTATCTTTCACGTCGTTGAAGTCTTAAGTCTGTTTATCCATTCTTCTCTGAGTTGGGTGAGCATTTTGTCACAATTATTATACAAACCTTTGCTCAGGTAAATCACTCATCTCCATTTCATTGATGGTTATTTTCTGATGTTTTATCATTCTTTTATTTGGAACATGTTCCTCTCTTTGATCACTTTGCTTGGCCCTCTGTGTATTTCTACCCAGGAGATTCAGCAGACAGCCCTCCCAGCCTTGAAGGGTTGAGCTCTGTTAGAGACAAATGGTGTCATTCCTTTATTTTTAGTGATGGCAGATTTCTGTTGCTGGGTGTTGTACAGTTTACTTGTCTCTTCACCTACTGAAGAACATCATGGTTGCTTCCAATTTGGGGAATTAAGAATAAAACTGGTGCTGGTATCCTTGTCCAGATTTTTGTGTGGACATAATTTTTATGTCTCTTCAGACAATATTGAGTGTAGTTGCTGGATCATATGGTAAGGGTATGTTTAGTTTTGTAAGGAACACCCTTCCAATGTGACTCTACCATTGTGTATTCCCACCAGCAATGTGTGACAGTTCCTGTTATTCATCATCCTCGACAGCATTTGATGTCAGTTTTCTGGATTTGAGCCTTTATAGTGTGTGTGCAGGGGTGTTTCATTGTTGTCTTAATTTGCATTTCTGTGATGACAGATAAAACAGAGCATTTATTCATATGCTTCCTTAAGTTTATATGATTTTTGGTAAGGTGACTGATCAGGTTCTTGGCACAGTTTTAAACCAGATAGTTTTCTTTGTGCAGTTTTAAGTATCTTTATATATTCTGAGGTACGGTCTTTAAGCAGATGTTCTTTGGCACTTTTTTCCCCAGGCAATGGCTTACCTTTCCAGTTTCCTCACAGTATCCCTCACAGAGATGAAGATTGTAATTTTAATGGTGTTTACCTTGTCAAACATGTGTTTCATGGGTCATGCATCTTCATTATTGAGCCTGGAGGAGGGGGCTGTGTCACTGACCCCATCATTAAGGTGGCTTTGTCTCTGCACGGATGGATGGGATGTGGCGTACGCATCTCACATGCAGAGACTGCCCACATGGGATGGGCAGGGCACTTACCCAGCCCAGTTCTATCTGGTGGTGGAAAGAGCACCCCTGCTGTTAGTAGCCAGAGGAAGGGTAACAAAAATGGTGTCTGTCAGCTCCATCCACGGAATGGTAGAATGAGAGTGAGTATATATGGTATACCAGGGCTTCCATCCCTGGGTGAAGACCCTGCAGTTTCCTGACTCTCTGGAAGCACCTTTAAAATGATTAAGTGGTTCTCCCTTGCATTTTGTCTCAACAATTTTCACTCTGTTACTTTTGCAGTGAACCTCAGGGTGACAGGGTCTGCTCACAAGCCCTTCAAGAGTAGAATCTTTGTTCCCTATAGTTCTGTGATTTTCCTGGACTCAATCCATGTTGATTTTCAAACCAGACATATGAGAGGCTTGTCTTTCTGGTGCCAACCCAGGGTCAGCATGTCTGATGTGGAACACAATCCCTTCAAGTGAAAGTGCCATATTTTGGGATCCCTCTTGTGTGCAGGGTCAGTGCATCTGGGTGGGGTTCCATGAGACTTTATCTGTGCCTTTCCTAACCTTGATGTATCCTTTTTGTCCTTTGCTGTGGAGGTGATGTTCATATAATTCTGAGGTCTTTATCCGTGGTTAATTATCCCATGTGAAGGCTGTGAATTTACTATGTTCATGGGAGGAGGCAAATTTAAGGTCTTCCTATTCTGTCATCTTGAAACACTCTCCAGATTTATAGTTTGTGGTTTACATTTTGGCATATGACCATTTTGTATTCACCTTTATTATTGGTACATTAGAAGTTTATTATTTAATGGGTCTTCAAAAATACGTACATATGTTCAGTGCAAATCTGTTAACAGGAAATTGTTTTACAAAACAATACTGAGGCCCAAACTCAGCCACCTGCTATATCTTCCCTTCATAAGCAACAACTATTAGGGATTCTTTTCCAGAATAGTTTGGTCTGATCTTAATGTATGTGGAGTTCACCATATGATTTTTCCAGGCCAAAAAGCATTTTGATGTTTGTTTCTGACATCTGTAGAGTTTTCTTTTTTTTTCCTTTTTTAAATGTGGCTAGGTAGTAAGACACTGAGGGAATGTACAAAATTTATTGATTCTTCTACTGACAGATACAGGGGAAGCTTACAGTTTGGGGCTCTTTCCAGCAGTATTTTATGAATATTCTTTTAGAAGCCCCATATTTAAACGGGATTATTTCCATTGGTCAATACCTAGGAATAGAATTGTTCTGCATGTATGTTTATTTGTTAAGTAAGAGCTATTAATTTAAAGAGACATTGTTGCATCTTCTCACAATGCCACCAAAGGGAAATGAGAGCTCTTGTTGTAGCACATCCTTGCCAAATTCAACATTTTTGATTGTGCCATTATAATTTTGAGGGAATTATTGTCATATGCTTATTGGGCTTTGCTCATCTGTATTGTGAGATGAGTTTTCCAATCCTTTTCCACATTTGTCATTTGTCTATTCCTGAGTTGCAAATATTTAAGGGCAGGTGCTCTGATGGTTTCAATCTGACAAATCAGGAGTGTTTGTTCTGGGAGACAATTTGAGAAGATATTTCAGTGTGGTATGAGTAACTGACATGCTGATATTCCCATGGTGCTTGACCAGGTAAGGTGTGGACTGAAAATCAACTACTAGAATTAACAATTTGAATGTCATTAACTGCCTTGATGAGAGGCATATGGTGCAGTATTGGGGACATTGACTGGTCAGAGTGGGTTTAAGAGAAAATGCCAGGGGAGCATTGGAGACGGAATCAATAATGTGTGTGGGGTGATATAGACATTAGCACTCACCAGAGCCTCGGGTCCAGAAGACAGTTCTAGGGATTCTGCCACCATTTGGCCGGTGCTACAAGTGAAAAACCTATTACCTTCACTAATAGTGTGTTAGCCTCTTAAACCCTCTATACAGTGAGTTTTCTAACCCAGGGCAGGCCAATCTGTGCTCTAGTCCCTCAGTGATATGCCTCCTTATTGAAGGTCTGAATTGGAGTCTTTTATTTCTTCATTTATCCCACATTTTATAGAAGGTGTGCGCTCAGGCATCATTTCTTCCTAAGGATGATTTGCTCTGTTTGTCGGAGTAGATTTGTTGTATATATGTGTAGCAAGAGGTTGTGTTCTGGCTCTTTGTATGGTACAGTCTTAGATTGTCTCCAGGAATGAGTATTGTAAAAAGCAATATTTCCATAGTTAAAGGGCATTTTCTAAAATGAGGGATGAATGCAACAGTAGATGTATTACATTTCAAATAAAGAAGGAGCCTGGTTTCTCTTGGTTGCTGCATATTGTTATATTCTAAGGACACTTGGTAAATCCGTAGTAAGTATATTCTGTAAGTGCTGATATTCTCGAAAAGATAATGGAGGGTTTCTAAATGTTCTTGCCTATATACTAGCATGTATCTTGCAGGTTAAGACATCCTCATAACTGGTGATGTAATTGTTTAAAAAAGATATGTTTGAATGAACTAGGAATAGATAATACATGTTTCATAAATGGACACTTAAGGGTAAAGTTTTTTATTAAAACAAGCCATATGCAATTTAAATTACAATGCTGTAAAACAAGGAACTTGGATAATTTTATCAAGTTCACTCAGTACTAGTAAAGGAGATGAAATGTCATTATTCCCAGGACAATGGCCTACAAGAAAAGAGTTGGGAAATGTTATATGGATTCAGGAGGCTGAAGTGGAATTTACAAATATCCGGAGAATGTACAATTGTTTTCTTTAAGCAAAATGATGTAGGTAGCTTATTTTGTCTTTCATAATGGGTGATTAGCATTCATAAATGTGAGGTTGTAAAGTGCATGAAATTGTAGGGGCTCTAGAGACAACATATGAAAAATCCATGCACAAGTCATTCAATTTGTCTTTTTAATATTAAGCTAGTGCTTCAGGTATAGAAATTGCATGCACATAACATGTTTGCTTTAATGAATATTTGTCTCCTTGTTTTCTGGACATTCTAAACATGAGAAATAGAAGGCTGATCTCACAAGATCTGAGAGATTCTGAAGTATTGGTGGATTTATTATGTTAATCTCTAAATGTATATACATGTGTGTATGTGTTGTTCCAACACATTGACCTTCTAGTCATGAAGGAAAAGAGATGTTTAGAGAAAATACCCAAATGTATATCAGTTTGTAGTGCCCATGGACCTACAAGGCAGTATTTAGGCCAATGCCATTTATGCAGCTCTTTGTAGATTGTCCTTGAGTGGCTTCTTATTTTTCTGTATTTTTATGGTATCTTTCAAAATTAATCAAATTTAAAAAATATAAATTTATCATTACTAATATTATGGCAACTGGTTCTTTTTTAGTGTCAAAAACTCCTAACCATAAGGTCATGAAGATATATTTCTGCTATTTTCTACATGGTTTATTGTTTTGGTCTTTACATTTCTATACTCTTTTACTATGGTCTTCCTTTGGATCATGACAGCGATAGAGGTCAAGAATAATTACTTCCATAGCATTATCAGATTTATTCACCATTATTTATTAAGAGGATGGTCTATTCCCCCATGTGTCTGTAGTACCACATTTGTTATATACCTACTGTCTGTATCTGTGTGGGTCAGTTTTTGAATTCTGTTCTTTCCTCTGATCTATGTGTGTCTTCTGATCCACTACTGTAACTACTTATGTGCATAAGAAGTCATGATAATGGATTATATAAATACTCAAGATCTTTAAGTATTCTCAAGCCTTTGAATTTGTTTAAGATTTCCTTATTCTGGGCCTTTTCACTTTCTGTGTAAACTTTAGGATAAACATTAAATCTTCTTAAATGAGTATACTTGAATTCATGTTTGGGTCCAGGAAAAAAGTATATGCTTCAGTTAAGAAGATGTCTAATTTTTGTAGTATAGCTTCTGGGTAAGGACTTGTGAATTTTCCGTAGTGAATTTCTAAGGGTTTATTTTTGGTCATGTAAATTATGTTTAAACATCATTTTCTAATGGTATTTTGTTTTCATAATGTAATAATTTCTATATATGGAATTATATCAATTCTAATACTTGTTCTACCGAATTTTAAGAAATCAATTTACTGAGGTATGATGGACATAATGTTTGGCATGTACAACTCAGTGACCTTGAGGATCAGAATTACCCATGAAACCTTCATTGCCATGAGGCCACAGACACATCCATCACCTCTGGAGGTTTCCTCACCCCCCTGAGCAAACGTCAGTATGTAATAAGGTATTTTACGTATAGCCACTGTGCTGTGTGGTGACTCTCCAGAAAGGAAAGCATTCATCTTGCATAACGGAGGGTTTGCACCCTTTGGCCATCACCTGCCCATTTCCCCTCTTTCCAGCCCCTAGTTACCTCCATTTTACCCTCTTCTAGGAGTTTAATTATTTTAGTTTCCATATAAAAGTGAGATCATACGGTATTTGGATTTCAGTGTCCGGCTTATTTCGCTTAGTATAATGTCCTCCAGATTCATGTGTTTTGTCGGAAGGGACACATATTCTCACATTTTATAAATGGAATATTGCCTGTGAACAGCCCTGTGTATAGAACAAACACACTCGTTGTATTTTCCCGTATTTGCTATGAATGCGCATGTTATTTCATGGTTCATAAAGCTCAGAGCCAGTTTAGGTTATACCGTCACTTCCTTTTTCTTGAATTTAGAACAAAAGCCAACATTTCACATTCACGTACGGTTTGGTATTTATTATAGTTACTGTTCATAAGAATATAGGTGGCCCTGGCTCCCCATTTAAGTAAGACTTTTTAAAATTAGGTGACACAAGTTAATTTATTATTTTTGATACTATGAGCAGAATTAATAACTCCTTTAAATGTTTGTTAGAATCCAATCATTTCATCTTGAATTTTTCATTTAGGTTGTTTTTAATTGAAAATTTAGTTTTGTTAGTAGATGCACTAACATTCTCTTTTCCACTAATTTCTTATGCCAGTTTTCTTAAAGTTGTGTTTTGGAACAGTGTTTTATTTTTCTATACATTATAGTTTTGGCATAACATTTATAATCATGTCTTGTTCGTATATTATCCCATAAAAATGGGTCAACAGAATTTTGTGAAGTAAAGATACCCTTATATTGACCACAGATGAAGAAGAACAAAATATATCTACTACAGAGTAGAAGGCTTCTTTGAAACTTTACAGTAGTAACTTGCCTATTTCTTTATTACTTTCACCAAGGATTAAATATATTTTATTATTTTTTTTCAGAGTATTTATTAATTAATTAATTTTTATTGATGTATAGTTGACATACAATATTATATCGTTTTCAAGAATACATTAGTGATTCAACCACTGTCTAGATTATGAGGTGCTCTTTCCAAATAATATAGTTACTATCTATAAACATAAGAAGTTGTTACACGATTGACTATATTCCCTATACTTTCCTTTCATCTTTGTGACTAATTTATATTATGATGGAGATTTTGTTTCCTATTTATTCCCTCCACAAGTTTCAGTCATCCATCCCAAACCATTCCCCATTGTAATCTCCAGTCCCTTCTCAATGTTTATAACTACTGCAGTTCTGTTCATATTGTTTTGTTTTATATTAGATTCCTCTTATAAGTGAAATCTAATGGCATTTGTCTTTTGCTGAATGACTTTTTTCAATGTTCATAATGCCCTCTAGATCTATTCATGTTGTTGCAAATGGCAACATTTCTTTCTTTTTTATGGCTGAATACTTTTACATTACATATGTTGCACTTGCACCTCATCCATTCATCTATTATGTTTTTTGGTTCTGTGACTCTGCTGCTGTTTTGTTCCTTCCGTTTTTGCTTTGTTGTTATACTCCACAGATGAGTGACATCATTTGGTACTTATCTTTCTCCGCCTGGCTTATTTCACTGAACATAATACCCTGTAGCACAATCCATGTTGTTGCAAATGGTAGGATTTATTTTCTTATTTTGGCTGAATAATATTCCATTGTGTATATGTACCACCTCTTCTTTATCCATTCATCTGCTGAGGACACTTAGGTTGCTTCCATTACTTGGCTATTGTAAATAGTACTGCGATAAACATATGGGTGCATATGTCGTTTTGAATCTGGGATCCTGTAGTCTTAAGATAAATTCCTACAAGTGGAATTCCTGGGTCAAATAGTATTTCTATTTTTAGTTTTTTGAGGAACCTCCATATTGCTTTCCACAATGGTTGAATTAATTTACTTTCCTACCAGCAGTGTAGGAGGGTTCCCCTTTCTCCACATCCTCACCAACATTTGTTGTTGTTTGTCTTTTGGATGTTGGCCATTTTAACTGGTGTGAGGTGATATCTCATTGTGGTTTTAACTTGAATTTCTCTGATGATTAGTGATGTGGAGCATCTTTTCATGTGCCTGTTGGCCATCTGAATTTCTTCTTTGGAGAATTATCTGTTAAGATTCTTTGCCCATTTATAAATGAGGTTATTTGCTTTTTGTTTGGTTAGGCATGTTTGTTCTTTATATATTTTGGATGTCAACCCCTTATTGGATATGTCATTTGTGAATATATTCTCCCATAGTATAGGGTGTCTTTTTGTTCTACTGATGCTCTCCTTTGCTGTACAGAAACTTTTTAGCTTGATATAATTCCACTTGTTCATTTTTGCTTTTGTTTCCCTTGCCTGGGGAGATTTGTTCATGAAAAAGTTGTTCATGTTTATATTCAAGAGATTTTTTGCCTATGTTTTCTTCTAAGAGTTTTATGGTTTCATGACTTACCTTCATGTCTTTGATCCATTTCGTACTTCTTTTTGTGTATGGAGTTAGGCAGTAATCCAGTTTCATTCTTTTGTATGTAGCTGTCCAGTTTTGCCAACACCAGTAGTTGAAGAGGCTGTCATTTCCCCATTGTGTGTCCATGGCTCCTTTATCATGTATTAATTGTCCATATATGTTTGGGTTATGGGTCTGTTCTTGTGCCAGGACCAAATTTTCTTGATTACTGTGGCTTTGTAGTAGAGCTTGAAGTTGGGGAGCATAATTCCCTCTGATTTATTCTTCCTTCTCAACATTGCCTTGGCTATTTGGGTTTTTCTTTTGTGATTCCATATGAATTTTAGAACTATTTGTTCCAGTTTGTTGAAGAATGCTGTCAGTATTTTCACAGGGATTGCATTGAATCTGTAGTTTGCTTTAGGCAGGATGGCCATTTTGACAATATTAATTCTGCCTACCCAAGAGCATGGGATGACTTTCCTTTTATTAGTGTCCTTTTTAATTTCTCTTAGGAGTGTCTTGTAGTTTTCAGGGTATAGGTCTTTCACTTCCTTGGGTAGGTTTATTCCTAGGTATTTTATTCTTTTTGATGGAATTGTGAATGAAATTGTTTTCCTGATTTCTCTTTCTGCTAGATCATCATTAGTGTATATGAATACAACAGATTTCTGTGTATTAATTTTGTATCTGGCAACTTTGCTGAATTCAGACATTAGTTCTAATAGTTTTGGGGTGTATTCTTTAGGGTACAATTCCAAAAGTATAATTTTTGTCCACTTTGAGTCATTGACCCTTCATAGTCAAACAATTGAATGACTTCAAACTGTCAGTTAGTATGCATGACTTTATGTCTTTTATTAATGGAATCATCTTAAGAGATTTTTTTTATATATCTTTTTATTATGATTGTGATTGAGTCATTATTGTTTCACTAAATGTTACCATCAGTAAATCATAGCCTAAGTGTATAACTGGGTTTCAGCATTATGTTAGTTTCTAGTCTGTGCAACAGAAATTACTGGACGTGTCTTTTGGTGAATGTAGGTAGGCATATCTCTTGGAATCTTAAGGGACCGCTATCTCCTCGGTAAGGGGATGTCTATGGCATGCTCCCCACACCACATACCACATTCCCGTGAGCACCACGTGGGGGAGGAAGAGGGGGCTCCTGACCATGAGGACATATCCTTAGGTTTCCTCTCACGTCACCTCTGACATTGCCCAGAACGTAATCACATGTTCTTAAACAATTGTAATGGAGGCTTTTTTGTAATGGCCAAGTGTCATGAAGAACCCAGGGAAATAGCACTGTTGACATGGGACACTTACTGAATGTGTATTGTAAACAGCATCTTGTAGCAGTGGGACAGTGTGGTCCGCAGGTAGGTTTAGCCTCATTGTACTGTGGATGGATATACGTGGGAAGGACACTGAGCTGATATTTTATTGTAGTTTTGATTTCCTTTTCCCTAATTACTAGTAATATATAGCATCTTTTTAAGTACCTGTTGTCCATTTTTATCTGTTCTTTGGAAAATTGCCTGTTTATATACTTTGTCTATTTCTTTGTTGGATTATTTTGTTTGTGTTGTCTTTGCAGTGAAGCTTCCTCATTTGATGAATTCTCACTCTATTTTTTTATTCTATGAGTTTCATGGATTCATGTCATCCATTTAAGCATTTACTGTATTTTGAGTTCATATTTTGTGAGTGGCATAAGATTGGACACCAGTTGCCCGTGTACACAGATATGGGGTTATGGTGAGTCCATAGTACAGAGAGAGGGTTGTCAGTGGCAGCAGAGCAGTCATAGGAAATGAAAAAAAGGAATAATAAATCTGTATCCAAAGAAGATAAATGAGAAAGTTGTGCCGCATATGCTTTGAAAGAAATCAATTCACTGCCCATTAGAGAATTCATGATGGGTTTGTGATCACATACTGAGATGTAACCAAAGCCTAACTAGGGCAAATTTCCTATAAGGGACTCCACTGGCAGGTGACGATAGGGGACCATCAAATTTTCAGCCAGGGTTCCTACATAAATCAGTAGGAACAACAGGCCTTGAAAGACTTGGAGCTCCTGGTAACTTGAGTAATTCATTACGAGAAATTCTGTGCAGTTGCGAAGTCATCTATGTCTCTCCTTGTAGACAAAGGATAAACTAAGAAGATAATACTACGTACCAAAATGAAAGTACAAACTATGCTCCTATGGAATGAAATGTCTGATGTATGCAATGTAGTGCATTGAATTACTTGCACAAAGGCACACTGATGTACAGACCCGTATCACTACCCTTCAGTCCTCTTCTTGAATGTGTTCCAGAGAATACTTCCTCACAGACGTATTTTTATGCAAACCCACATGAAGAAATGTGCATCAGGCTTCTCTGACTTGCTCGTTGATCTCTTTTTGGAGGGCTATGTGCTTGGATTGCTGACAAGCCTCAGGGCACCTACTAATTGCAGGCTCTTGAAAACCTACAGACCTTCAGTGCCTTGTTTTCCATAGAAAGTCTGTCCAATCCACTGAGATGAAGTAGATTGGTAGCAGGTATTTTACAGATAAACTTTAAGAGGGATTTAAATAGGTAAAATTTGGAAAGCAAAAGATCCCCAAAATAGCTTCTGGGTAGGTGGTAGGATAATGACATTTTAAAATTACTTTATTGCCCAAACATTGCAGCATGAACACAGATTTCAGGTTGGCAGGATCCTACCAACTATGCCAGATGTAGCTCTTGGGGTAAGAGTGTTCCCTGCCTGGGGCAACTCCGCTGTGGAATGTGAAACTAAAATAAGTCAAGAGGAAGGGTAGTTTGGCAGAAATCATGTTTTATTGCTCATAGCATGCTCGAACTTGCTAGCTAGAAATGGCCTCATCTATCTCCCCTGGCCACTGCTTATGCTCTGTCTTCATGGTGCACTCTCTACTTCCTGCTTTTCCCTTCTGGGAGGAATTCCACTGGTAGGTCCTTTGTTCCTGGCAGACACCACACCAATTATGTACCAGGAATGGAGGAGAGGCAAGAATGGCCTTTATCTCTCCACCTCCTGCCCCAGAAGCTGCAGGAGGATCCTCAGGAAACACCTTTTTGATATGTAAATGGCCTAAAGCCAGGTGGGAGATTCAGGAAAGTCTGTCATTTGACCCACATCTCCTCATTCCCCTTTCAGGGTTATTATTTTTTGCAGTAAGAATATTTGATGTAACATCTACTCTCCTAGCAATACTTAAGTGTACACTATTAGCTATGTATGGATTTATAATGGATTTCCAGAATTATTCATTTGCATGATTGATAGTTTGTTAACTTCGACCATAGCCTGCCCACTTTCCTCTTTCCTCCGTCACTGGGAACCACCATTTTACTCTGCTTCTGTGAGTTTGACTATTTTAGATTTGACATAAAAGTCAGGTCACACATGTGTCTTTCTGTGCATGTCTCATTTCACATAACATAATGACTTCTGCGTATACCCATGTTGTTGAAACTGGCAGGTTTTCTTATGTTTTAGATATAGAAAAATATTTTCATAAAATTTTCTGTATACACCATAGGGGCATATTCGTAGGTTTTTTCTCCAGTGTTTGCAATATAAAATATGTGACCAGGAATTTCTGAACACAATTAGTTTACAGCAGCAGGGTCCTGTTGAAAATCCATGTAATGACTTCATCATCAGTTAAGTGAATATCCTGGGTGCCAGGCTCATGGGCATGCCTCCCAGGGCCCCACACCACAGCCGCATTCCCGTGAGCACCACGGGGGGAAGTAGGAGTGGCCCCTCACCATGAGGACATGTCTCTTAAGTTTCATGTCACTTCACCTCAGACATTGCCCAGAACATAACTACATGTTCACAGCTAATTGCAGTGGAGGCTTTTTGTACAAAGAAAGCGTCATGAAGAGCAGAGGGAATCACAGAAGCAGCGGCACGTGAGGCAGATCAGGATGTGCATGGTCAGCAGCCCACGGAGCAGTGAGTGAGCGCAGCACACGGTGGCCTGCAGCCTCCTCACCATGTGCAGGAGCCTCCTTGGGCACCGTGCTGGTGTCAGGAGGAAGACAATTTAATAACATGGGGAACTGTTGAACCACTGTGTTGTACATTAAAACCAATATAACATTGTATATCGTAAGGGATACTTCAATTAAAAAGAAATAAAAATGCTAGTGGAAAGAAGACTTCCTTGTACCCTCCCACCCCTGCCTTTCCTAATGAGCCTGGGATGGGTAGAAGAACTTCACTAGTATGTGATAAAGATAAAATGGAATCTCTCAATCTTACAGTCTGGATGTCAAGGGCCAGGGTCATATTTGGGCCTCTCTGGGCATCTGAGATTCTGGGAACAGATGGACATGCTTCCTTGGTCATGAAATGATACAGCAGTAAGATCACCTGAAAATCTAGGAAATATATAGCACAATATTATTTCCTAAATTGTGGAATCATTCTGGCTTGTGGAGGACCTGGATGTACTAATTACAGTGGGTTTGGTTTATAAAGAACACCACTGATGCAATATACTTTCCAAAAATATTTTACTATATAAAAGTGGTATTATTAATATCTCCTTCTGTTGGCTTTTCAAGTAGGAATTCTGGATTACTTTGAATGTCTGTATTAATATTGCTAAGTAAGTTATTCAGCCACTACCCCAAACATGCCATAATAGATGTGTTCCACTGATAGTTCTGTTTCCTCCATGTGTCTGAAGAACATTCCGCAATGTTGTTTCTATCACTGCTCCCCAGTGGGTATGATACTATATTAATTTTAAGATACATCTCCATTATTTAAATGTAAAATTAAAAAATGATATATCTTGGAACCAAGGTGGGACCTCTCTCTAAAATAAACAAATATATCTAATTTGACTTAAATCGTACAATTCCAAGAACTTTTCCCAGGGTTACTGTTATGTCCTTGTTTCTAAGGCTGTAAATGATGGGATTCAAAGATGGAGGCACCACTGTGTAAAACGTAGACAGAATGATATCCAGGTCTGAGGTCAAATCTGAGGCTGGCTTCAGGTAGGCCAAGGCAGCTGTTGAAATAAACACAGTCACAACAACCACATGAGGGAGGCAGGTGGAGAGGGCTTTGGACCTGCCCTCCAGGGAGGAGATCCTGAAGACAACAGAGAAGATGTGCACATAGGAATATGAAATAGAGATGAAACAAGCTATTGAGATACTTGCACCAAATGCAGTCCCTGATGTTTCATTTATGTTCATTTTGGAGTCTGAGATCAAAATAATCTGAGAAATATCACAGAAGAAATGATGGATCTTATTGGAACTAAACGTTCCGGAAAATGTCACTGCCATGTGCATTGATCCAATCATCCCTGCACTGATATATGAAGCCACCACCATCTGCCCACAGGCCCCCTTGTTCATGATGGTCTCATAGTGCAGCGGATCGCAGATGGCCACATAGCGGTCATAGGACATCACTGTGAGGATGAATAATTCAGCAGCTGCAAAAGTCACAAAGAACATCAGCTGGAAAACACATCCAAGGAAGGATATTTTGTTCCTATTCATCAGAGAGTTGAGAACAAATTTAGGAACAGTGATAGAGATGTAGCAGAGATCTATGAGTGACAGGTTCTTCAGGAAGAAGTGCATGGGTGTGTGAAGCTGAGGATCCCACGTAATGAGCGTGATGATGAGTCCATTTCCTACCAGAGCTGTCAGGTAAGCCACGAGGAACAGGCAGCCATGGATGGTTTGCATCCTCGGGTCCTCAGAGAATCCCAGGAGAAGGAACTCAGTGACAGCTGTTTGGTTGGTCACTTCATGCAGTGACATGTTCCCTAGACTCAACTGTTTTCTGTAATCAAAATCATAGGAATAAATGAAAATGATACCTACCTGTGCTAAAGGACATTTTAATTGCCTTATCGTGTGGTCATTATTTTAGTATCTTTGTATAAGTATATATGTATGCATTTGTATATCTCTTTATAAGTTGTACACATTAAACATACATATTTTATTTGCCAATTAATCTAAAAAATTGTAAAATAAAATAAAGTGGAATAATTTAAAGAAAAAAAAATACGATGTTGAGCTTATAATTCTAGCAGCAGAATTAACTTTAGTGATTCCAAGCTACAATGATGCCCTGGTTTTTTGTTATGGTGATGGGCACACAAATGTTTAATAGTGGCTGGGATGGATGGATGAGGTGAGCATTTAGGGTTTGTCAAGTCCGGTGGGGTCATCACCATAATGGCTGTATCAGCTTACTTATGTGCCATGCCCAACAGCGATTTAGGAAGAAATGCTCCAAATTTCTCTCCACGCTCTTACAGGAAACTCCAGCTTGTCACTATAGAACAGTTCCAAGAAATCCCAAGAAGCAGGAAAAATCAAGGTGTTCCTGGAAACTTATTTAGACATTCTCATTATGTGCATAGATATTTAACATTGTTTCTTAGTTTTATTTGTTATCCTTAAACCTGAGTTAATGTTGAGTACAGTATGGTCAAGACTATAAAATAATCCAGTCACAAAATGACTCATTTATATGCAGTCCCGGGAATAAATTCATATAGACAGAGACTAACAGTGACGGGAAAGGCTGAGGGGATTGAAGGAACTTGGATATATTTAATGTATACCATTTCAGTTTTGCAAAAGACACAGTTCTGGAGATGAATGTGAAGGTGGTCGCCCAACTATGTGAATGTAGTTACCACCACTTGACTGTACACTTAACAATGGTTAAGGTGGAAAATTTATGTTACCTCTATTGTACCACAATTAAAAAGGATTTAACATTGATGAGTCAAAGTTTTCTAACACTTGGAAAGGATTCCTGGGATGTGAATGTGTGAAGAAAGGTAAATGTTAGTTCTTACTGTAAAGTCACAGCAGAATAATAATGCCCAATTTTCATCATTTGTCAGATATTTTGTTGGAACATTTCTCATTTCTGCAGAATGTATTAAAGCAATTTAAACAATTTCTGAATTTTAGCCGGGTCGTTGTTGGAATAAAAGGGGTATTCTTTATGATTATATAATAAGGACCGTGAGATTCCTGTAATATAGGGGAAAGAACATATCAGGGATCAGAAAAATTCTGTTTTCAGTCTGAGTCTGCCATGTAGTGGGGGAGTTACCTTGTGGCCTCTGTTTAATATTATAGGTGACTAGGTTTGATGACAGTTAACAGGACATTATACGTGGAGTCTCCTGGAAGTTTGTTAAGAGGCATAGGTATATTGTTTATACAGTGTTTGGATTGAGGTAAATATTGATGTCTACATGCAGCTACTAGATAAGAGTGAAATCTGCTTAATAAGAGTGAAAATATAGATATTTATCATTATACATATATTATTACTTATTATTAGACATTGGTAATAGACATTTATTTAGTATTTATTGGGCATCAGGCAAAGTTAAATGCAGTGGTTAAGAACAAGGCTACCCACATTTTTGTGTGCATCCCTTATTGCTGTCCTTCCTAGTTATAGACATTTTTCAAGTTACTTAAACCCTCTGTGCCTAAGTCATCAATTTGACGCAGGGCCACTTTAGGCACTAAATTAAGTGACATATATTTAGAAGTCTCTGAAGCACTTTACTAATAAAATGATTTTGGAAATGGTGATTTTCATCATCACTAATGGACTGTTGAAGATGTTGAAGTTGTTATTTATTAAAAATTTTAGTCTGCACAGTGAAAAAGAGAGTAAGGTGCCAATACTACTGTCATTTCACAACTGAGGATAATAAGAAACAGAGCAGCTGACTGCTTCACCACCTCCGGCTGCAATATAAAAGGACCATTCCGTAAATGGCAGAGATGGGACACGACAGTGGTTTCACTGACTTCTAAGTCCCTGTCCTCTGAAGAGACACACAGCCTAGGGAGATGTCAGGCTGGAGGCAGTAGATGTAGTTAAGAAAACTATAAAAGATAAGTTTAATTTTAATCCAACATGAATGTTAAAGTATGGAAAACTAGAACCAGGCCATTTGAATGGTGCAAACAACTTCATCTCAGTAGGTCCTGCCATTCTCACTGATAGAAAACGTTTATATAGGTGTGCAGCTGGTGGACTTAAATATTGGTGAATAAAGTTAAAGTAAATGAGAACATTGTCTCAACTAGAGCATCTTTAAATTATTCCACTTCTGTCTTTTTAAATAAGAATTAATTATGCATCATATACTACTTGTGTTTACATTTCCAGAATATATTCTTCCCAGGTTATGCTTACTTTACCCTGGGTTCAGATATCATGATCCTCCCCCTATAATTTAAGCTTTATCCTAATTTATGAGAAATTTTCCAGTTTCAATAGGGAGAATGTCAAAACTTCTCACTTAAAATTCTAGGACTCAACAAAAATTATATTTGCTCCTCCTCTGACCATGGCCTTAAATACCATTGCCTTTTAAGAAAATGTTCCTGACTTTTGCTCAGTGTCTCTGTCTTAATTATCTAAGATATAATACAGCAGTTATTTCCTCATCTTTAAATGGCTTTATAAAGTCCAAACAAATAGCAAAGGATTCTTCCATGATATGGAGAGCATGAAGAAAATGATGGAAACATTTCTGATAATGCCTCAATACATGTATAGATTTCCAAATCTCATCTGGACCTCAGTTGCATGTGTATATGAACCTGCAAATATAACTCAGTCCCCTAGTCTGATGCGTCAGCACCAACTATTTCTGTGGCTTAGAAACTACTGTGTCTGGGGTCCAGATCCTGTCTGTCCAGTGATGCATAATTTGTCAAAGATTGTGGGCAGCCTCATTCCCAGGTCAAGCCGCTCCCAGTCTATGTGTTCTACTGGGGTTGGAAGCTCCCTGATCCGGAGCATCTGAGTGCTGAAATGTGAAAATGCTGGTGTCCTTTTTGTGGATCCTGGACACCACTTCTCTTGGTGGCAGAAGAAATACTAAGGGACCTCTACATAAGAGCACTGGGTTTTAGTTTCTACACTGCCATTTTGTATGTCAAACTAATTCCAGAGGTAAAATACTTAAACTGTTCCTTGTCTGACAAAGAAAATATTCTGGTAATGGAGATGGTGGTGTGAAATACACATATGAAAAGCCCTAATATGTGGATGCATTTGGCAGATAAATTCTTTTATAACATATTTCTAGAACAGCAAGATATTTCTCCCCAAATCTATTTTAAGGAGCCTTGGAAAAAAGCAATAATCACAGAGCAACCCCTTTTCCTGTATTTTAATTTTGATAAATGTTTCTAATTGTTTAATCTTGGTTGGCAAGAGCTCATAAGTCACTGTCCTTTCTGGCTTATAGAATTATTTATAGGGTTAATTTATACGTGAGTAAAAACATACTTATCAGAATATATTTTGAATATATAAAATTTATTTAAAATGTTTGCTATCTTTCTCATAAATTAAACACAATATATTGACAGGCTCACTCTCAAAAATGAAACTGGGAGATGGTTTTAAGAACACATAGGCAAAGGTACAAAAAGTACAGATTCTTGCAGGATATAAGAGAGGTGTTTTGATTTTTAACTTTATGATTTTTGGTAATATTTGGAAACTCGTTGGGACAGAAAAAACACTACTTACTGTATTTTTGCATATGTTTTGACAAATGGCTTTATCCTTACCACATTCCTAAGTATACTTTCCTCTTCATGTGTATATGAGTGTGCCTTAGCATGCCTGCATGTGTATGTGTGTGTGTCTGCTTTTACTTATGCTCACAAGTATCTTTTTTTTGATTTGGGGATTTTTCTCTTTTAACTGTATCTGGGACAAAATAATTGAAATTTTCAATAAAACACATGATCATTATAGAATAATTATAGGTTTTGAATCAGGGTCTACCTATCTACATATCAGATGAAAGGATCACACCTAACCATTCAACTGGATAATATGTTAGAAAAATAATCCTTTCTATAGACAAGGAGTATTTTATCCTATCCAAAAGTGCTAAATAAAAGTTACTTACATTTTGATCATGCATTGATCTCTGAAAAGCTTTGCCATAAAGAGACTGTTTCCTTATTACAGCAATTTTATGTGTCACTTGAACTCTCCAATCTTCAGAGATTACCTTCATCCAGAAAGATTTGTTCTAATCTATTGTAATAGGAAGTAACATTAGGCTCATATCTCAACTGGAACTGGGGGGAACTGACTTATCCTCTCACTGAGAGAACACCTCCTGGATCCCTAAGAAAAGGCACATGGTTGCAGCTCTGAAGCTGTGGTGTCTCCCCTAAGTCTTTGGAGAACACCCAGGAGAGGTGGAGGAGGGAGCAGACCAGAAGCAGCAGTTGCAAGTCAAGGACCTGGAGAATCAAAGGAGGAAATAAACCCACAGGTCTTCTTCAGGGAAAAGGATTTCTTTGTGATGCTTGTTGGGTGGAAAAAGCCCAGCTTGGCAATGCAGTTCAGCATTAAGCTGGGAAGCCTCCGAGATTGTTAACATCCCTGGTGCTGATGTCCCAAGTTACTTTTATCAGTACCTGGAAATGCAAAACCTTTTCTATGAGCCATTATACAAAACCTGTTGTCCAGAAAAGAATTTTTATAATTAAAAGTTACATATTAGGTCTTTAAAATGTTTCCATATTTTACACAATATATATGCTTAGAGCTAATTTCTGCCTTCGTTGTGCTTCTTTGCTTTTATAATAAAATTAATATTGCGTAGGGTTTTTAAAATACATAACTAATTTTGGTATTGTTAATCTACAATTACATGTGCAATATTATGGTCACTAAACCACCCCTTCATCAGGTCCCCCCAACCAACCGCATTACAGTCACTGTCCATCAGCGTAGTGAGATGCTATAGAATCACTACTTGTCTTCTCTGAGTTGTACAGCCCTCCCCATGCCCACCAACATTAAGTCTCCTAATTGTAATGCCCCTTTTTCCCTCTTATCCCTCCCTTCCGACCCATCTTCCCCAGTCCCTTTTCCTTTGGTAACTATTAGTCCGTTCTTGGGTTCTGTAAGTCTGCTGCTTTTTTTTTTCTTCAGTATTTTTTCTTTGTTCTTATACTCCAAATATGAGTGAAATCATTTGATACTTGTCTTTTTCAGCTTGGCTTATTTCACTGATCATAATACCCTCTAGCTCCATCCATGTTGTTGCAAGTGGTAGGTTTTGTTTTCTTGTTATAGCTGAATAATATTCCATTGTGTATATGTACCACATCTTCTTTATCCATTCATCTACTGATGGACACTTAGGTTGCTTCCATTTCTTGGCTACTGTAAACAGTGCTGCAATAAACATAGGGGTGCATCTGTCTTTTTCAAACTGGGCTGCTGCATTCTCGGGGTAAATTCCTAGGAGTGGAATTCCTGGGTCAAATGGTATTTCTATCTTGAGTTTTTTGAGGACCTCCATACTGCTTTCCACAATGGTTGAACTAAGTTGCAGTCCCACCAGCAGTTTAAGTGGGTTCCCTTTTCTCCACATCCTCACCAGCATTTGTTGTTGTTTGTGTTTTGGATGTTGGCCATCCTCACTGGCGTGAGGTGATATCTCATTGTGGTTTTAATCTGCATTTCTCTGATGTTTAGCGATATGGAGGATCTTTTAATGTGCCTGTTGGCCATCTGAATTTCTTCCTTGGAGAAGTGTCTATTCATGTCCTCTGCCCATTTCTTAATTGGATTATTTGCTTTTTGTTTGTTAAGTTGCGTGAGTTCTTTATATATTTTGGATGTCAACCCTTTATCAGATACGTCATTTATGAATATATTCTCCCATACTGTAGGATGTCTTTTTGTTCTACTGATGGTGTTCTTTGCTGTACAGAAGCTTTCCAGCTTGATATAGTCCCTCTTGTTCATTTTTGCTTTTGTTTCCCTTGCTGGGGAGATATGTTCATGAAGTCGCTCATGTTTATGTCGAAGAGATTTTTGCCTATGTTTTTTCTAAGAGTTTTATGGTTTCATGACTTACATTCAGGTCTTTGACCCACCTTGAGTTTACCTTTGTGTATGGGGCTTGACAGTAGTCCAGTTCCATTCTCTTACATGTAGCTGTCCAGTTTTTCCAACACCAGCTGCTGAAGAAGCTGTCTTCTCCCCATTGTATATCCAAGGCTTCTTTATCAAACATTAATTGACAGCATATGTTTGGGTTAATGTTTGGATTTTCTATTCTGTTCCACTGGTCTGTGGGTCTGTTTTTGTGCCAATACCAAATTGTCTTGATTACTGTGGCTTTGTTGTAGAGCTTGAAGTCAGGGAGTGTAATTCCCCCTGTTTTATTCCTCCTTCTCAGGATTGCTTTGGCTATTCGGGGTCTTTTGTGGTTCCATATGAATTTTAGAATTACTTGTTCGAGTTCATTGAAGAAAGCTGTTGGTAGTTTGATCGGGATTGCATTGAATCTGTATATTGCTTTAGGTTGTATAGCCATTTTGACAATATTTATTCTTCCTAGCCAAGAGCATTGGATGCATTCCATTTGTTAGTGTCTTCTTTAATTTCTCTTAGGAGTGTCTTGTAGTTTTCAGAGTACAGGTCTTTCACTTCCTTCATTAAGTTTATTCCTAGGTATTTTATTCTCTTAGATGCAAGTGTGAATGGAATTGTTTTTCTGATTTCTCTTTCTGTTAGTTCATCATTAGTGTATAAGAAAGCAACAGATTTCTGTGTGTTTATTGTGTATCCTGCAACTTTGCTGAATTCAGATATTCGGCCTAGTAGTTTTGGAATGGAATATTTAGGGTTTTTTATGTACACTATCACGTCATCTGCATATAGTGACAATTTGACATCTTCTTTGCCATTCTGGATTCTTTGTATGTCTTTGTTTTATCTGATTTCTGTGCCTAGGACCTCGAGTACTATGTTGAATAACAGTGGAGACAGTGGGCATACCTGTCTTGTTCCCGATCTTAGATGAAAAGCTTTCAGCTTCTCGCCATTATGTATGATGTTAGCTGTGGGTTTGTCATATATGGCCTTTGTCATGTTGAGGTACTTGCCGTCTATACCCATTTTCTTGAGAGTTTTAATCAGGAATGGATGCTGAATTTTGCCAAATGCTTTTTCAGCATCTATGGAGATGATCATGTGGTTTTTGTTCTTCTTTTTGTTTTTGTGGTGAATGATGTTGATGTATTTTCGAATGTTGTACCATCCTTGCATCCCTGGGATAAATCCCACTTGATCATGGTGTATGATCCTCTTGGAATTCGGTTTGCTAATATTTTGTTGAGTATTTTTGCATCTATGTTCATCAAGGGTATTGGTCTGTAATTTTCTTTTTTGGACAGGTCTTTGCCAGGTTTTGGTATTAGAGTGATGCTGGCTTCATAGAATGAGTTTGGAAATATTCCCTCCTCTTCTATTTTTTGGAAAACTTTAAGGAGAATCGGTGTTATTTCTTCTCTATATGTCTGGTAGAATTCAGAGGTGAATCCACCAGGTTCAGGGGTTTTGTTCTTTGGTAGTTTTTCCATTACCGATTCAATTTTTTTGCTGGTGATTGGTCTGTTTAGTTTTTCTGTTTCTTGCTTGGTCAGTCTTGGGAGGTTGTATTTTTCTAAGAAGTTGTCCATTTCTTCTAGGTTTTTCAGCTTGTTAGCATATAGATTCTCATAATATTCTCTCATGATTCTTTGAATTTCTGTGGGGTCCGTCGTGATTTTTCCTTTCTGATTTCTGATTCTGTTTATGTGTGTAGATTCTCTTTTTCTCTTAATGAGTCTGGCTAGGGATTTATCTATTTTGTTTATTTTTTCAAAGATTTTTTCTATTTTCTTCTTCTCAATTTTATTTATTTCTTCTGTGATCTTTATTATGTCCCTCCTTCTGGTGACTTTGTTCCTCATTTGTTCTTCTTTTTCTAATTTCAGTAATTGTGTCTTTAGACTATTCATTTGGGAATGTTCTTCCTTCTTTAAATAGGCCTGGATTGCATTATACTTTCCTGTTAGAACTGCCTTTGCTGAGTCCCACAGAAGTTGTGGCTTTGTGTTGTTGTTGTCATTCGTCTCCATATATTCTTTGATTTCTGTTTTGATTTGGTCATTAACCCATTGATTAATTAGTAGAATGTTGTTATGTCTCCATGTATTTGTGAGCCTTTTTGGTTTCTTTGTAAAATTTATTTGTAGTTTTATACCTTTGTGATCTGAGAAGTTGGTTGGTAGGATTTCAATATTTTCGATTTTACTGAGGTTCTTTTTGTGGCCTAGTATGTGGTCTATTCTGGAAAATGTACCATGTGCACTTGAGAAGAATGTGTGTCCTGTTGCTTTTGGGTGTAGAGTTCTGTAGATGTCTGTTAGGTCCATCTGTTCTAGTGTGTTGTTCAGTGCCTCTGTGTCTTTACTTATTCTCTGTCTGGTTGATCTGTCCTTTGGAGTGAGTCGTGTGTTGAAGTCTCCTAAAATGAATGCATAGCTGTCTATTTCCTCCTTTAATTCTGTTAGTATTTGTTTCACATATGCTGGCGCTCCTGTGTTGGGTGCATATATATTTATAATGGTTATATCTTCTTGTTGGACTGACCCTTTATCATTATGTAATGCCCTTCTTTATCTCTTGCTTCTTTCTTCGTTTTGAAGTCTATTTTGTCTGATACAAGTACTGCAGCACATGCTTTTTTCTCTTTTTTGTTTGCATGAAATATCTTTTTCCATCCCTTCACTTTTAGTCTGTGTATATCTTTGGGTTTGAGGTGAGTGTCTTGTAAGCAGCATATAGATAGGTCTTGCTTTTTTATCCATTCTGTTACTCTGTGTCTTTTTTGGTGCACTCAGTCCATTTACATTTAAAGTGATTATTGATAGATATGTACTTATTGCCATTGCTGGCTTTAGATTCGTGGTTACCAAAGGTTCAAGGGTTGCTTCTTTACTATCTAACAATTATCTTATCTTTCTTGGTAAGTTATTGTAAACGCTGTCTGATGTTTCCTTATTTCTCTCCCTTCTTATTCTTCCTCCTCCATTCTTTATGTACGAGGTGTTTTATTCTTTGCGTTTAGTTAGTATTTGGATGGTCTGCTTTCTTTGCTATGATTTTGTTTTCTCTGGTGATATCTTTTTAGCCTTAGGGGTGCTTCCCTCTAGAGCCGTCCGTTTAAGATATTCTGTAGTGGTGGTTTATGAGAGGCAAACTCTCTCAACTTTCATGCGTCTGGAAATTGCTTAATCCCTCTGTCATATTTAAATGATAATCATGCTGGTTACAATATTCTTGGTTTTAGGCCCTTCTGTTTAATTACATTAAATATATCATGCCATTCAGTTCTGGCCTGTAAGGTTTCTGTTGAGAAGTCTAATGATAGTCTGATGGGTTTTCCTTTGTAGGTGATCTTTTTTCTCTCTCTAGCTGCCTTTAATACTCTGTCTTTATCTTTGATCTTTGCCATCTTAATTATTATGTGTCTTGGTATTGTCTTCCTTGGGTCCCTTGTGTTGTGAGATCTGTGGGCTTCCGTGGACTGCGAGACTATTTCCTTCCCCAGGGAGGGAAAGTTTTCAGCAATTATTTCTTCAAAGACACTTTCTATCCCCTTTTCTCTCTCTTCTTCCTCTGGTACTCCTATAATGCGAATATTTTTCCGTTTGGATTGGTCACACAGTTTTCTTAATATTCTTTCATTCCTAGAAATACTTTTATCTCTCTCTGCCTCAGCTTTTCTGTATTCCTGTTCTCTGATTTCTATTCCATTAACAATCTCTTGCATCTCATCCATTCTGCTGTTAAGCCCTTCGATCGCTTGTCTGATTTCTGCATTGTCTTTCCTGACTTCCCTCACTTCCTCCCTCAGCTCTTGCACATTTCTCTGAAGGTCCATCAGCATGGTTATGACTTTTATTCTGCATTCTTTTTCAGGACGACTGTGCATTTCGATCCGTTGTGGCTCCCTCTCTGGCGTTGTCTGTTTGATTTTAGTCTGGACCATATTTCTCTGTCTTTTCATGGCTATAGAAGTGGTTCCTGGTTGTTGCCACGTATATCAGCTTTGCTCTTTAAGATTTTAAAAAGAGAAAAAGAAAAAAAGGAAGAAAGAACAAAAAGAAAAAAAAGAAAAGAAAAAAGAAAAAACAAAAGAAAACAAAACAAAAAAAACAAAGAACAAAACAAAACAAACAAACCAAAAAAATGCCCGTGGGAGCAGATTCTGTGGGGTTGCTGTAGGTGGCGCTGTTGCCACACTATTGCACAGTCGTGGCCGCGCTGCTCCGCAGTGCCCTTTATAGCTCTGGCCAGGGTGTGAACGAATCGGAGGCTGTTGATCTCAGTGAGAAGTCTAAGTCTGGCCACGCTTTTCCAGTCGTGAGCTAAGGGGTCGGAAACTCCCCAGGACTCCCAGACTGCTGGGCTGAGTGTGCCCGGTTGATCTGGCTCCTCCGCTGGGCTCCTGTCTCTTTAAGACTGCTGAAGAAAGGGCATGCTTTTCTTTTTTTATCCTTCCCGGGAGCTGGGTGCAAGCACCCTGGCACGTTTCCCGCTCAGATCCTGCACTCTCTCTCTCTCCAATCTCTGCTACACCACACTATGTGTGTCAGCACTCCTTGCGCAGATCACCGGGGCTGGTTATTTCGCGGGGTGTACTTCCCCTCCCTCCCGGCTCTGAATCCTCTCCTCCCACCGGTGCGCTAGGGTGGGTGAGTGCTCGGGTCCCGCTGGTTCTGTCTCTGTATCTTACCCGCCTCTTTGGATGCCGAGTCCTCTCGGGTGTAGCTGCACGCTGTGCGCTTTCCGGTGTATTCTGGTATCTCTTTTAGCAATAGGTGTCTTTGCTGTATTTTTGTAGGTAAATATAGTGTTGGGAGGAGATTTCTGTTGCCCTGCTCATGCCGCAATGTGCCGGAAGTCCAATACATAGGGTTTTTTAAAAGATTACTCATTTATTTATATTCCAAACAGATACTATATTTTAAAATTAGGATCTAGTGCTAGTCACGGGGACTTTCTTTAAAAATCTAAGAGAATTAACAAATTTTTCTGCAAGGATTAATAATATGATGTAATCATTATTTCCTCCTTCTGAAATAGATGTGCTTATTATTTTACATGTCATCTTGTTATTTTTTTTGCTTAACATGATGAGAAACACGAGTATTAATTGAAAATATGTAATGAATAACAAATGCTTATAAAAATGCCTGAATCACATCAAGAACATAAAATTCAACTCCAGAGAAAATTGTTTCAGGAGGGGATGCACCCCTTGGAAATCTAGAAGTAGCTTCCCAAAGTGTGTAAAACTGAGATGCACATATCACATATGTAACATTTCCAGGAAGGCCGTAATCATCACAAAGAATTAAAAAGAGCCTCCTCTTTCTATCAAAAGGAAATTCTCTTCTGTGAGAAAATCTCAAGTTGTTTGCCATTCTGTTCACTGAGAGGAAGCTCAGGGAGCTGAGAAAAGAAATCATCAGGGAAATACTTGCTAACCTCAGGTTCAAGTTCCATCCTTTGCGACGGGCCTATTTGTTCCTACTGTTCCTCACCCAGCTCACCGATCCCAGAATTGTCATAGAATCCTCTGGTCCTTGAGGTTCCCCGTTAAAGAGCCCAGACATATTTTCAGGGTTCAGGGATCTGGAGTTCCCTGAAGATTTGACATGGCTTTCCCAGAAACTGATACCTGAACACTCACAGCTACAGGATAACATCTATGAGTTTCTTCATACTTTGTAATATTTTCATTAGGTTAATCATAAATTTCTTGAATAATTAAGGTAATTAAGAAGTTCAGCCTTTTGTTTCATGTTTTGTCATTTTTTGAACTTTTGTTTATTTTGTGAAGATATTATTTGTCATTTACTGAAATATTCCTCGAATTTGTGCAGTCAAAGCACGTTTGCTTTGATGCAAAAAGAACAAATAACACATCACAAAGCAAACCATAGATTTTTAGAAAATATTTGCGAGTAGTATATCCAATAAGAGACTTTACCTAAGATGTAAAGAAGAATTGATATATATATTTCTCATCACACAATCACATTAAAACGTAGAACATTGATAAATAATATGGTATAGCCCTTCCACACATAAGTATTTATGCAGGGTAATCAGAAACCCCTGACAAGAAATGCTTTCCAGTAGTTTATTTTTAATCGGCTGAAACTAGAAGCAATACATATGTCCATCAACAGAGAATGGATAAATGAAGTGTGGTATGTCCTGCATTCAAAAATGACTTTGCAGTAAATGAATATACTATTGATTCAGAAAATCTCGTCGATGACACTCAAAATTATTATGATCTGTGAAGAAGCATAACAAAAACAATTACCTGTCTCATTTATGTATATCTAGAGAATTTGATGACATATATAGTCAGAGAAAGGAAATCAGAGGTTGGGGATTTGGGAGACATGGAAAGCCATATGAAGGGATGACCACAGGGCGAAAGCAAACTATAGGGAGTAATGTTTATGTTTATTTTGACTTGAGGTTAGGGTTTCTAAAGTATGTACGTTTGATTGTGTACATTATCAATTTGTGCACTGAAAATATATGTAGCTTATTGTATTAACCTGCTAAAATAAAACAACACAAAAGCTAGTTGACTAGGTATTTTTGTTCCTTTGTTTTGGTATCATATACAAAAAAAAAATCTTCCAGACCTGTATCAAGGAGCTCACTGCATAAGGTTTTTCCTAGGAGTTCAACGATTTCAGTTCTTACAATGAAGTGTTGACATCATTTTGAGTTAATTTTGCATTAATTCAAGTTTTGTGTGTAAGAGAGCAATGCAGTTTCATTATTTTCTTGTGGCGGTCCAGTATTCCCAACCTCATTTATTCAGTATCCCATGTCTATATCTTGTCTCTTTTGTCATATACTAATCAAAGATACATGTGGGTTTTTATCCAGGCTCTCTATTCCCTTCATTGATGTATGTGTTTCCTTTTAGGAAAATACCACACTGTTTTGGTTACTATAGGCTTACAGTGTAGTTTGAAACCAGGGAGCATGTTATATCCAGGTTTGTTCTTTCTCAAGATTTCTATGACAATCTGGGTTCTTTTGTTCCATAAAAATGTAAGGATGTTTTGTTTATCCTATTTATGCAAAATATGAAATTGGGATTTTGATAGGCACTTCATTCAATCGGTAGATACTTTGTGTAGTATGGTTATTTTAACAATATTAATTTTTCTAATCAGTGAGCATGGAATATCTTAAAAAATATTTGTGTCTTTTTCAATTTATTACCTCAATGTCTTTTAGTTTGTAATACACAGGGCATTCTCTTCATGGATAAATTTTTCAAAAATCATATAATTTTTTTTTAGTTGTAAATGAGTTTGCTTTCTTAATTGTTCTTTCAGATAATTACAACTGTATAGTGACACAACTGATTTCTGCATGTCAGTTCTCCTTCCTGTGACTTAATTCATATTAACTCAGAGTTTTGGTGAAGTCTTTAAGATTTCCCAAATAAAGTAAAATGTCATCTGCAAATAATGAAAATTCCATTCCTTCCTTTCCACTTTGAATGTATTTTATTTCTGTTCTTGACTGATTGCTGTGGATAGGACTTTCCATGCTATATGGAATAAAAGTAGGCAGTTCGGACATCCTTATCTTATGCCTGATCTTACAGGAAAATCTTTCCGCTTTTCTTTGCCATTGACAATGAAGTTAGCAGTAGGTTTTTCATATATAGGACTGTAATTGTGGAGAATGTTTCTTCAATACCCACTTTGCTGAGAGTTTTTATCATAAATTGATGTTCGTTTTGTTAAAATACGGTTTTTCTGCATCTATTAAGATGATCATATAATTTTCATCCTTCGTTTTGTTCATGTGTGTACCTCACTGATTGATCTACAGATTTGAACCATCCACGCATCCTTGGAATACCTATTTGATAGTGCTGTCTGATATTTTTAATGTATTGCTGATTTCAGTTTACTCATTTGTTGCGGTTCGTCATGTCTATGTTCCTAGTATATTGTCTTAGAATTTTCTTTGCAGAGTCATTCATTTTGTAATCAGTGTTATGCTAGCCATATAAAATAATTGTGGACATGTTCCTTAATTTAAAATATTTTAGGAGTAATTTGTGAAGGATGCATGTTTGTCCTTTACCTGTTTGGTAGAATTTACTTGTAAAACTGTCCAGTGATGGACCTTATTTTTAGGAGGCGCAGAACTGGACAGTTTTACAAGTAATCTCCTATTTTATAATAAAATAAAATCTGTTATTTTAAAATAAAATTACTTATTTTAAATTAGTAATTCAATTTCATTCTTTTAATTAGCCTTTTCAGACTTTTTATTTCTTCACAATTCATTCTTGGAAGATTTTCTGTCTTTAACATTTAACCCATTTCTTCTAGGTGTTCTAATTTTTTTGCATATATTGTTCATAGTAATATCCTATGATCCTTTGCCTTTCTGTGGCATCAGTTTTAACTTCGACATTTTCTTATTTCTCTTTTTGTTAATTTGGTCTCTCTCTGTTTTTCATTGGTTGCCAGACATTTACAGAATTTAACTTTTCAAGGAACCAGTTATCAGTTTCATTGATCTTTTTCTTTTGTCCATTTTGGATCTGTATTTCATTTATTTCCATTCTGATATTTATTATAATCTTTCTTTTATTAATTTTGGGGTTTGGTGTCTGTCAGCTCCATCCATGGAATAGTAGGATGAGACTGAGAATATATTGTTTACCAGGGAGTCCATCCCTGGGTGAAGACCTTGCAGTTTCCTGCCTCTCTGGAAGTGCCTTTAAAATGAGTAAGTGCATCTCCCTTGCTTATTTTCTTGACAACTTTCACTCTGTTGGTTTGGCACTGGACCTCAGGGTGACAGGGTCTGGTCATGAGTCCTTCAAGAGTAGAATCTTTGTTCCCTATAGTTCTATGATTTTCCTGGACTCAATGCCTATTTATTTTTAAATCCAGACATATCAGGGGCTTGTCCTTCTCGTCCCAAACCCTGGTCAGGGTGTCTGATGGGGAATATAAACCCTTCAATTGAAAATGCCGTATATTGGGATCCTTCTTGTGTGCAGGGTCTGTACATCTGTGTGGGGTTCCATGAAAAATTTTGTGCGTCTCCTAACCTTGATACCACATTTTGTCTTTTGCTGTGGAGATGATTTTTGTGTAGTTCTCAGGTCTTCATCAGTGGATATTTATTCCACGTGAAGCTGTGGATTTACTCTACTCATGGGAAGAGGTGAATTTAGGGTCTTCCTACTCTGTCATCATGAAACACCCTCCAGGTTTATAGTGTGTTTTACATTTTTTATATGACCCATTTTGTGTTACCCTTTATTATTTGTTCATTAGAAGTTTATCATTTGAAGAGTTTTCAAAAATACATACACATGTTCAGTTCAAATCCATAACAGGAAATTGTTTCACAAAATATTCCTGAGGCCCTAACTCAGCTACCCTGTATATCTTCCCTTCATAAACAAGATCTATTAAGGATTACAGAATAGTTTGGTCTGATCTTCATATATGTGGACTTCACCATATGATTTTTTGTTCCAAATAACATTTTGATACTCACCTATTTGTTGCTGATGTCAGTAGAGTTTGCTTTTTGTTTCCCTTTTTTAATGTGGCTGGTAGGAAGACACTGTGGGAATGTACCAGAATTTGTTGATTCTTCGATTGACAGATACATGAGTTACTTACATTTTGGGGCTATTATAAATAATATTTTATGAACATTTATTTATAAGGCCTTTATTCAAATAGGCTCGTTTCCCTTGGTCAATACTTAGGAACAGAATTGTGCTGCATGTGTTTATTTCATAAGTAACTGCCATTCATTTAAAGAGACATTGTGGCATCTTCTCACAATGTCACCAAAGGGAAATGAGAGTTCTTGTTGCAGCACTTCCTTGCCAAATTCAGCATTTTTAATATTATTTTTAATTATGTAATTATAATTTTTGGATTTTATTGTCATGTGCTTTGGAGCTTTGCTGATATTATATTGTGAGATGAGCTTTCCAATGCTTTCCCACCTTTATTTGGTCATTTGTCTATTCCTGAGTTGCCAGCATTTAAGGGCAGGTGCTTTGAAGGTTTCAAGATCTAAGTATAGTTCTCAGGTCTTCATCAGTGGATAATTATTCCACGTGAAGCTGTGGATTTACTCTACTCATGGGAAGAGGTGAATTTAGGGTCTTCCTACTCTGTCATCATGAAACACCCTCCAGGTTTATAGTGTGTTTTACATTTTTTATATGACCCATTTTGTGTTACCCTTTATTATTTGTTCATTAGAAGTTTATCATTTGATGGGTTTTCAAAAATACATACACATGTTCAGTGCAAATCGAACAAACCATGATATATCTAACTGATTTCAATAACCATGGAAATATTACTGTTTCCATGGTTCTGGGAGAAAATTTCAGAAGCTATTTCAATGTGATAGGAGGTACTGGCATGCTGATATTCTCATGGTGATTGACCGGGTAAGCTGTGCACTGAAAATCAACTACTAGAATTAACAATTTGAAGGTCATCCACTGTCTTGATGAGAGGTGTACTGATGCACCTTGATGATGGTGTAGTATTGGGGATACTGATTGGTCAGAGTGGGTTTAAAAGGAAATAGGATGTGAAGGCTGGAGACACTACAATGATGTGTGTGGGATGACATGAACATTGGCACTCACCAGAGACTGTGGTCCTGAAGAGAGTTCTAGCAGTTCCCCCCCATTTGGCAGGTGCTGCAGTAAAAAATCTGTTACCTTCACTAATAATGTGTTAGTCTTTTATACACTCTCCTCTAAAGTGTGGGTTTCATCTGACCCAGGGCAGACCAATCTGTGCTCTAGTCCCTCAGTGATATGCCTCCTTACTGAAGGGCTGAATTGGAGGTGGGTCTCCCTTTGTAATGTCTCCATCTCTCCTGCCATTATTTATATGGTCATTTATCCCACGCTGTCTGCCCGTGAGTCTGCTCAGGCCTCATTTCTTCCAAAGGATTATTTTCTCTGTGTGTAGGAGTAGATTTGGTGTATGTTTATGTACAAGGAAAATAAGTTCTGGTTCTTTGTATCCTGCATCTTGGAAGACCTCCAGGAATGCATATACTAAACAGTAATATTTCCATGGTTATTGAACATTTTCTAAAATAATTGATGTATGCGAGAGTAGATGTATCAAATTTAAATAAAGACCGAGCCTGGCTTCCTTGGATGTTTTGCATATTATAGTCTTTTTAAATTTAGGTATAATTGATATACAATCAGATGTGCAACATTGTGGTTACTACATCCACTCCATTATTAAATGCCCACCACATACCCCAGTACGGTCACTGTCCATCAGTGTAGTAAGATGCTATAGAGTCACTACTTGTCTTCTCTGTGCTATACTTCCTTCCCCGTGCCCCACCTATATAATGTGTGCTAATCTTAATGCCCCTTAATCACCTTATCCCTGCCTTCACATCCACCCTCCCCAGGCTCTTTCCCTTTGATAACTGTTAGTCCATTCTTGGGTTCTGTTAGTCTGCTGCTGTTTTGTTCCTTCAGTTTTTGCTTTGTTCTTATACTCCTCAGATGAGTGAAGTCATCTGGCACTTGTCTTTCTCTACCTGGCTTATTTCACTGAGCATAATACGCTCTAGCTCCATCAATGTTCTTGCAAATGGTAGGATTTCTTTTCTTCTTATGAATGAATAATATTCCATTGTGTGTGTGTACCACCTCTTCTTTATCCATTCATCTACTGATGGACACTTAGGTTGCTTCCATTTCCTGGCTATTGTAAATAGTACTGTGATAAACATATGGATGCATATGTCTTTTTGAATCTATGGTCCTGTTTTCTTAGGGTAAATTCCTAGGAGTGGAATTCCTGGGTCAAATGGCATTTCTATTTTTAGTTTTCTGAGGAACCTCCATACTGCTTTCCACAATAGTTGAACTAGATTACATTCCCACCAGCAGTGTAGGAGTGTTCTCCTTTCTCAACTTCCTTGCCAGGATTTGTTGTTTGTCTTTTAGATGTTGGCCATCCTAACCAGTGTGAGGTGATATCTCATTGTGCATTTAATTTGCATTCCTCTGATGATTAGTGATGTGGGACATCTTTTCATGTGCCTGTTGGTTATCTGAATTTCTTCTTTAGAAAGTGTATGTTTAGACCCTCTACGCATTTTTTAATCAGGTTATTTGCTTTTTGGTTGTTGAGGCATGTGAGCTCTTTATATATTTTGGGTGTCAACCCCTTATCAGATGTGTCATTTATGAATATATTCTCCCATACTGTAGGATGCCTTTTTGTTCTACTGACGGCGTTCTTTGCTGTTCAGAAGCTTTTAAGTTTGGTATAGTTCTGAAGGTTCAATTTTGCTTTTCTTTCCCTTGCCCGAGGAGATATATTCATGAAAAAGCTGTTCGTGTTTATATTCAAGAGAGTTTTTTCTGTTTTCTTCTGAGAGTTTTATGGTGTCATGACTTTCATTCAGGTCTTTTATCTATTTTGAGTTTACTTTCATTTATGGAATTAGACAGTAATCCAGTTTCATTCTTTTACATGTAGCTGTACATTTTTGCCAACAACAGCTGTTGAAGAGACTGTCGTTTTCCCATCATATGTCCATGGCTCTTTTATTGTATATTAATTGAGCTTACATGCTTGGGTTAATATCTGGACTCTAGACTGTTCCATTGGTCTCTGCATCTGTTCTTGTGACAGGACCAAAATGTCTTGATTACTGTGGCTTTGTAGTAGAGCTTGAAGTTGGGGAGCGTAATCCCCCCTGCTTTTTTCTTCCTACTCAATATTGTCTTGGCTATTTGGGGTATTTTGTGGTTCCATATGAATTTTAGAACTATTTTTTCCTGTTTGTTGAAGAATGCTGTCAGTATTTTAATAGGGTTTGCATTGAATCTCTATTTTGCTTTAGGCAGAATGCTCATTTTGACCATATGAATTCTTCCTACCCAAGAGAATGCGATCAATTTCCATTTATTAGTGTCCTCCTTAATTTCTTTCATGAATGTCTTGTAGTTTTCAGGGTATAGGTCTTCCACTTCTTTGTTAGGTTTATTCCCAGGTATTTTTCTGTTTGATGCAATTGTGAATGGAATTGTTTTCCTGATTTCTCTTTCTGCTAGTTTGTCATTAGTGTATAGGAACCCTAATGGATTTCTGTGTATTAATTTTGTATTCTGCAACTTTGCTGAATTCAGATATTAGTTCTAGTAGTTTTGGAGTGTATTCTTTAGGCTATTTTATATACAATATCATGTCATCTGCAAACAGTGACAGTTTAACTTCTTCCTTATCAGTCTGAAAGCCTTTTATTTCCTTGTGTTATCTGATTGCTGTGGGTAGGACCTCCAGTACTATGTTGAATAAAAGCATGGACAGTGGGCATCGTTATCTTTTTCCCCATCTTAGAGGAAAGGCTTGCAGGTTTTCACTGTTAAGTATGATGTTGGCTGTGTGTTTGTCATATATGGCCTTTATTATGTTGAGGTACTTGCCCTCTATACCCATTTTGTTGTGAATTTTTATGATGAAGGGGTGTTAAATTTTGTCAAATGCTTTTTAGCATCTATTGGGATGATCATGTGAATGATGTTAATGGATTTTCAAATGTTGTAACATCCTTGTGTCCCTGGTATGAATCCCACCTGATCATGATATGTGATCCTCTTGATGTATTTTTGAATTCGGTTTGCTTGTATTTTGTTGAGTATTTTTGCATCTATGTTCATCAGGGATATTGGTCTGTAATTTTCTTTTTTTGTAATGTCTTTGCCTGGTTTGGTATTATAGTGATGTTGACTTCAGAGAGTGAGTATGGAAGTATGCCCTCCTCTTCTATTTTTTGGAAAACTTTAAGGAGAATGGGTGTTATGTCTTCTTGAAATGTCTGATAAAATTCAGTGGTGTAGAATCTGGTCTGGGGTCTTGTTCTTGGGTAGTTTTATGATTACTGATACAATTTCACTGCTAGTAATTGATCTGCTCAGAATATCTGTTTTTTCTGGGTCAGTTTGGAAGGTTGTATTTCTCTAGGAAGTTGTCCATTTCTTCTAGGTTTTCAAGTTTGTTAGCATATAATTTTTCATAGTGTTCTCTAATAATTCTTTGTATTTTGGTGGTGTCCATAGTGATTTTTTCTTTCTTATTTCTGATTCAGATTATGTGTATAGATTCTCTTTTTTACTTGATAAGTTTGGCTAGGGGTTTATCTATTTTGTTTATTTTCTCAAAGAACCTGCTCTTGGTTTCATAATTCTTTCTATTGTTTTATTCTTCTCCAGTTTGTTTATTTCTTCTCTGATCTTTATTATGTCCCTCCTTCTACTACGTTTGGGCCTCTTTTGTTCTTCTTTTTCCAGTTTCAATGACTGTGAATTTATACTGTTTATTTGGGATTGTTATTCCTTCTTTAAATCATCCCGAATTGCTATAAACTTTCCTCTTAGAACTGCCTTTGCTGTATCCCAGAGAAGCTGGGGCATTGTGCTACTATTTCAGCTGTCTCCATATGTTTCTTGATATCTGTTTTTATTTAGTCATCAATCCATTGATGATTTAGGAGCTTGTTGTTAAGCCTCCATGTGTTTGTGGGCCTTTTTGTTTTCTTTGTACAATTTATTTCTAGTTTCATACCTTTGTCATCTGAGAAGTTGGTTGGTAAAATTTCAGTCTTTTTGAACGTGCTCAGGATCTGTTTGTGGCCTAGTATGTGGTCTATTCTGGAAAATGTTCCATGTACACTTGAGAAGAATGTGTATACTGCTGCTTTTGGGTTGAGTGTTCTATAGATGTCTGTTAGCTCCATCTGTTCTAATGTGTTGTTCAGTGCACGGCCTTACTTATTGTCTGTCAGATCTGTCCTTTGGAGTGAGTGGTGTGTTGAAGTCTCAGAAAAATGAATGCATTGCATTGTTTCCCCCTTTAATTCTGTTAGTATATGTTTCACATATATATGTGCTCCTGTGTTGGGTGAATAGACATTTATAATGGTTATATTCTCTTGTTGGACTGACCCCTTTATCATTATGCAATGTTTTTCTTTGTCTCTTGTTATTTTCTTTGTTTTGAAGTCTATTTTATATGATACAAGTATTGGAACTCTGTCTTTTTCTCCCTATTGTTTGCATGAAATACCTTTTCCAATCCCTTCACTTTCAGTCTGTGTATGTCTTTGGGTTTGAAATGAGTCTATTGTAGGCAGCATATAGATGGGTCTTGCTTTTTTATCCATTCTGTAACTTTGTGTCTTTTGATTGGTGCATTTAGTCCATTTACATTTAGGGTGATTATCAACAGATATGTACTTATTGCCATTGCAGGTTTTGGATATGTGATTACCAAAGGTTTAAGGGCAGTTTCTTTACTATCTTGCAGTGTACCTTAATTCACTTATTATCCTATTATAAACAGAGTCTGATGATTCTTTTTTATTTCCCTTCTTTTTCTTCCTCTTCCACTCTTTATATGTTAGGTGTCATATTCTGTACTCTTCGTGTATCCCTTGAATGACTATCTGAGTAGCTGCTTTAATTTTGCATTTTTTTTAGTATTTAGTTGGTCTACTTCCTTTGCTATAGTTTTATTTTCTCTGGTGACAGCTATTTAGCCTTTAGGCACACTTCCATCTAGAGCAGTCCCTTTAAAATACACTGGAGAGGTGGTTTGTGGGAGGTAAATACCCCCAGATTTTGCTTATCTTGGAATTGTTTAATCTCCTCCTCAAATTTAAATGATAATCTTGCTGGGTAGAGTATTCTCGGTTCAACGCCCTTCTATTTCTGTGCATTGAATATATCATGCCATTCCATTCTGCCCTGTAGTGTTTCTGCTGAGAAGTCTGATAATAGCCTGATGGATTTTCCTTTGTAGGTGATCTTGTTTCTCTAACTGGCTGCTTTTAATACTGTGTACTTGGCCTTGGTCTTTGCCATTTCAATTATTATATGTCTTGTTGTTGTCCTCCTTGGGTCTCTTGAGTTGGGAGCTCTGTGGACTTTCATGGCCTGAGAGACTATTTCCTTCCCCAGGCTGGGGATGTTTTCAGCAATTATTTCTTCAAAGACAGTTTCTGTCTCTCTTTTTCTCTCTTCTTCTTCTGTTACCCCTATAGTGTGAATTTTTTTCCATTTGAATTTTTCACACTGTTCTCTTAATATTCTTTCATTCCTAGAGATCTTTATTCTCTCTTTGCCTCCGCTTCTTTCTATTATTGTTCTTTGATTTCTATTCCATTCACTGTATCCTCTACTTCACCTAATGTTTTTTTCATAGTCCTTTTATTTTTTTATTTTTATTTTGGTATCATTAATGGACAATTACATGAGCAAAATTATGGCTACTAGACTCTCCCCTTTAACAAGTCCCCACCACGTACCCCATTACAGTCACTATCCATCAGTGTAGTAAGATGTATAAAATCACTACTTGCCTTGTCTATGTTATGGTGCCTTCCCCATGCCCCCTCACTACATTATGTGTGCTAATCATAATGCCCATTTTCTCCCTTGTTTCTCCCTTCCCACCCATTCTCCCCAGTCCCTTTCCCTTTTATAACTGTTGGTCCATTCTTGGGTTCTGTGAATCTCCTGCTGTTTTGTTCCTTTAGTTTTTGCTTTGTTGTTATACTCCACAGATGAGTGATATCATTTGATCCTTGTTTTTCTCTACCTGGCTTATTTCACTGAGCATAATACCCTCTAGCTCCATCTATGTTGCAAATGGTAGGATTTGTTTTCTTCGTATGGCTGAATAATATTCCCTTGTTTATATGTAACACCTCTTCTTTAGCCATTCATCTACTGGTGGACACTTAGGTTGCTTCCATTTCTTGGCTATTGCATATAGTGCTGTGATAAACATAGGGTATCTTATGTCCTTTTCCAACTGGGCTCCTACATTCTTAGGGTAAATTCCTAGGAGTGGAATTCCTGGGTCAAGTGGTATTTCTATTTTTAGCATTTTGAGGAACATCAATACTGCTTTCCACAATGGTTGAACTAATTTACATTCCCACCATCAGTGTAGGAGGGTTCCCCTTTCTCCACATCCTCACCAACATTTGCTGTTGTTTGTCTTTTGGATGGTTGCCATCCTAACTGGTGTGAGGTGATAACTCATTGTGGTTTTACTTTGCATTTCTCTGATGATTAGCAATGTGGCACATCTTTTCATGTGCCTGTTGGCCAATTGAATTTCTTCTTTGGGCATAATCTGCTTTTAAATCAATCCATCGTTTGTTTCATTTAAATGATTTTCCCCTCCTGAATTTATCCCTTTGCTCTTGAATATTTTTCTGTAGCTCCATGAGCATGCTTATGACTTTTATTTTGAATTCTTTTCAGGAAAATTGGTGATTTCAGTCACACCGAGCCTTCTTCCTGTTGTTTGATTGATTGTATATTGAACAAGGTTCTTCTGCCTTTTCATAGTCCTGGAGCAATGGAAGTGATCCCCAGTGATTGGCGCACGTGTCAGCTGGGAGGATAAAGTTCATTCCTGCTTGCTGGTCACTGTGCCTGTGTCTGCTGTCTGTGACAGTCAACCATGCACAAGGGCAGCCTCTGGGTTAATCCCCTAAACTGCCTTGAATGGGGTGGCCTTCAGGATAGCCTAGGGTGCTGGCAGGGCTCTCAAGCAAGCAGTGTGGGTTCTGCTATGAGAACAAAGCACCTTCATGGATCCTGGTCTCGGTGTCCATCTGTGCTGTCTGTGTCGGTCAAATGTGCACAGGGAGCAACCTCTGGGTCTGGGCCAGTTAGCCAAGTACAGGAAGAAGCCTGTGTTAAGCTGTGTAGTTGCTGTAGGTTGTGTTGCCCTCTGGCTGGTTTGAAGCAATGGCAGGACAGTGGTTTTGCACACAGGTGTTGGCAGGGAGCACTGAGCGGCAGCCTGCTTATCATGTTGAGGGACTTCCGGGCTGCATTGCCAGCCATGGGAATAGGGCGCCTGAAGCTCCTGAAAGTTCCCAACCTGCTGGGCTGAGTGTACTGGGATGATTTTGTCCACCTGTTCCTTCTAAACCCTTGACCCTTTAGCAGCCCTCTGACTGCTGAGAAGTCTTTCAAAGTGCCTGCTTTTCTTTTGTCCCAGAGCAGCTGGTTGTGAGAACCTGTTCATTGCTTTAGTCTCTGACTTTGGTTGTCCACCCCTCTCATCTCCAGAGCACCATGCAGTATGGGTCTGTGCCCCGGGGTAGTTTTCTAAAGCTGGGTATTTAGCAGTCCTGTGCTTCCACTCCCTCCCTGCTCTGATTCTCTTCCTTCCACCAGTGAGCTGGGGTGGGGGAGTGCTTGGGTCCTGTTGGGTCATGGCTTTTTTCTTTACCCTTTTCTGTGAGATGTTGACATGTCCCAGATGTAGACTGGCTGGTGTATTGTTACTGGTCACTCTTTTAGGAATAGTTTCATATACTGTATTTTCAAAATATATGTGGTTTTGGGAGTAGATTTCCACCACACTTCTCACACTGCCATCTTTTTGGAAGCACAGGAGATTTCTATATTGATTTTGTATTCTGTGACTTTACTGAATTCATTTATTTTTTCTATTATTTTTTGTAGAGTGTTTAGGGCTGTCTATAGTATCATGTCATCTACCAACAGTGACAGTTTTATTTCTTCATTTTACTTATTTTCCTTGTCTGGTTGCTGTGGCTAGGAGATTCAGTACTATGGTAAATAAAAGTTGTGAGAGTGGATATCCTTGTCTTGTTCCTTATATAAGAGGAAGAGTTTACAGTTTTTACATTGCATATGATATTAACTGTGGATGTGTCATATATGGTCTTCATTATTTTGCTTTATGTTCCTTCTACGTTCTTGTTTTTGAGAATTTTTATCATGATAAATTTTCTGTATTTTCAAATGCCTTTTCAGTTTCTATTGACATGATCATGTGTTTTTGTCCTATTTTTGATTAATGTGGACTATCTCATTGATTAACACGTGGATATTGATCTCTCATGGATCTTTGTAGAAAATAAACCTCATTTTGTCATGATGAATGATAATTTTGATGTATTTTAAATTCATTTAGCTGTTATTTTTTTGAGGATTTCTATATATTTGTTCATCAGAGACATTGCTCTGTAATTTTCTCTTTTGTAGCATTTTTTTTTTCTGGTTTTGGTAATGCTGGCCTTGTGAATGAGTTTGGAAGTGTTCCTCTTCTAATTTTGGAAATTGATTCAGGAGGATAGGTATTGTATCTATGTTAAATGGTAGGTAGAATTCACCTGTGAAGCCATCTGCTCCTGAACATTACGTGGGCAGTTTTTGAAATACCAGTTCATTTGTGTTACTAGCGTTCAGTCTGTCCAAATATTCTATTTCTTCCAGAGTCAATCCTGGAAGACTGTATGTTTCTGGCAATTTAACCACTTCTTGTAGTTGCCCAATTTATTGGTATATGTTATTTCAGAGAATAGTCTTATGACCATTTGAATTTCTGTGATTTTCTCTTTCATTTCTGATTTTATTTATTTGAGTCCTCTTTCTTATTTTTTGATAAGTGTAGCAAAGGTTTTATCAATTTTGTAGGTATTTTCAAAGAACCAGTTTTCAGTTTCATTGATTTTTCTATTTTTTTCTTAGTCTCCTTTTCATTTATTTCTGCTCTGATCTTTACTTTGTCCTTCCTTTTATATGTTGAGGTCCTCCTATTTGGGTGCATAGATATTTAGAATTGTTATATCCTTTGTTGGACTGATCCCTTTATAATTCTGTAATGGCCTTCTTTCTTCTTACTCTCTCAGTTTTGAGGTCTATGTAGTCATATATAAGCCTGTGTTATTTATGCAGCACTTTTTAGATTGACAGGGATTGGCTACTTCATTCCCTACAAAGTTAATGAAAATTAAAGTACTTCCACTCATTATTGCAGAAGTTATAATTGCTGCCTCTTTGTTTAGTTTAAGAAATCTTTCCTAACCACAGGGTCATGAAGATATATTCCTTTGCTGTCTTCAAAATGGTTTCTTTTTTCTCTCTACATTTTAATATTCCTTCACTATGGTCTTCTTTTTGAGCAAGTTAGGAGGTATAGGTTAAGAATAATTGCCTCCACATTAATATCAACAAGTTCCAGCATCATTTACTAAGAAGACAGAGTTTTCCTCATGTCTCTGTGTACTAACACATTTGTCATGTATTGACTGTTTGTATTTGAGTGGGTCAGTTTTGGAATTGTGTTTTGTTCAACTGATCTGTCTTTCCCTGATTGAGTAAAATAATTACTTCTGTGCACAATACTTACTTATGTATGACAGTATAAATTCTCCACCTTTTACTTTTTTTTCAATAATTCTTCACGTATTGTTGATCCATTAGAATTTTTAAGACGTCTTTATTCTTAGCATTTTCAATTTCAGTGTAAATTTTATGATGAACATTAAAACCTCTTGATGGAGTGTAGTTGATACAAACATGAGTTCAAATTTGTGTATATGAAAAAACAGTATCCTTCACTTAAGTAGGTGTTCTTTAGTTTTATAATTTTGGAATAATGACTTGTGCATTTTCATTAGATTATTTCTAAGTGTTTATTCTTTGGTCCTGCTGTAAATAATATTTTAAAATATTTTCTCATAATGTGTTTGTTTATAATGGAATCAAGCTTTAATATATGGACTTTTATTTGTTCTAATCAATCATACATATATTTTAAAACATCAGTTTACTGATATATGATTGACATATAAATTATGCACATAGTCAATGTGTACAACTCAATGAGTTTGGGGATAGTTGTATACCCATTACACCATCCCCCTCATTGACGCCATAGACACAGCATCATTTCTCAAAGTTTCCTCATGCTTCTTTCAGTATTCTTATTTTTGGTAAGAATATCTACCCTCTTAGTACAATTTAACTGTACAGTATTTTTATCTATATATAGTTTTCTTTACAATTTATCTCCAGAGTTACTGATTTTCATGACTGAATGTTTACCCACTTTGACCATAACCTGCCCATTTTCCTTCTTTCTCAGCCTCTGGCTACCCCCATTTTAATATCTGCTTCTCTGAGTTTGACTCTTTTAGATTTGACACAAAAGCCAGATCACACATTTCTCTTTTTGTGTCTGGCTAATTTCACGTAACAAAATGACCTCCAGGTATATCTGTATGATGGAAACTGGCAGGTTTTCCTTCATTTCTATGTAGGAAAATATTTTACATAACATTATATACACAAACAATAAGGGAACATTTGTTTATTTCTACCCAGTGTTTGTCATCATAAAATCATTTTATGTATTTTATGCACTGATGAGGAAAATCTGAGCCCAAATTGGATATAGCGTCAGGGTCCTGTTGGGAATTGCTGGAATGGCTGTGTCACTGGTTAAGTGAATATCCAAATGCTGGCCTCATGGGCATGACCCCAGTGTCCCACACGACAACCGCATTCCAGTTAGCACCACGGTGTGAAGGAGGAGTGGACTCCTGACTGTGACAACATGTCCCATAAGCTTCATGTCACTTCACCTCAGACATTGCACAGAACAGAACTACACGTTCACAGCTAATTGCAATGGAGGCTTTTTGTACAAACAAAGCATCATGAAGAGCAGAGGGAATCACAGAAGCAGCGTCATGTGAGGCAGATCAGAACGTACGGTGTCAGCAGCACGCAGAGCAGTGAGTGAGCGCAGCACACGGTGGCCTGCATCCTCCTCACCATGTGCAGGAGCCTCCTTGGGCCCCAGGCTGGTGTCAGGAGGAAGGAAGCAGAATTACAGGGGAAAGGAGCCTCCCCTCACCCTCCCACCCCTGCCATTTCTAACTACACATGAGATTGGAAAGGGGAGAAAAACTTCATTTTTATACGGTAAAGATAAAATGGCATCTCTCAGTCTTAAAGTCTAAATACCAAGAGCCAGGGGTTCATACATGGGCCCCTCTAGGCACACGGAGATTCTGGGAATCAATGGACATGCTTCATTGGGCAGGAAATGATACAGCAGTAAGCTCACCCCAAATCTAGGAAATACGGACAGAAAATTTATCTTCTAAATTGTAGAATCATCCTGGTTTGTGGAGGCACAGGTTTTTCCATTTCATTGGATTGTGTTTATAAAGAACACAGCTGATGCAAAAAATTTTGAAAACATACCAAATAAAAATATTATTACTATCCTCATATGTTGGCATTTCAATTTGGAAATCCAGATTTCTTTGTAATCTTTTTATTAATATTGATACATAGACTTTGAAGCCAGTGACAACAACATACCACTATAATCACATTCCACTGATATCCCTGTGTTTTCTCCATTTTTATGAAGAACGTTTGGCAACATCAGTTCTATCCCTTCTCCCAAGTGGCTGAAATAATATGTTAATTTTAAGATACATCCCCATCACATAAATTAAAAAATTTTAAAACAATATACCTTGGAACTAAGGAGAAACTTCTTTCAAAACTACCTGAATATATTTAATTTGACTTAAATCCTACAATTGCAAGGAATTTCCCCAGAGTCAATTTTATGTCCTTGTTTCTAAGGCTGTAAATGATAGGATTCAATGATGGAGGCACCACTGTGTAAAACACAGACAGAGTGATCTCTAGGTATGACCTCAATTCAGAGGCTGGCCTCAGATAGGCCAAGGAGGCTGTTGAAAGAAACAAAGTCATAACGACCACATGAGGGATGCAGGTGGAGAGGGCTTTGGACCTGCCCTCCAGCGAGGAGATCCTTGAGACAGCAGAGAAGATGTGCACATAGGAATATACAATAAAGGAGAAACAAACCAGTGAGATACTTGCACCAAATGCAATCACTAATGCTTCATTTTTGTTTATTTTGGAGTCTGAGATCAAAATAATCTGAGGGATATCACAGAAGAAATAATGGATTTTATTGGAACTGAAAGTTGTGGAAAATGTTGCTGCCATGTGCATGTTTCCATAGATTCCCGCACTGATGTATGTCACCACCACCATCCGCCCACAGGCCCCCTTCGTCATGATGGTCTCATAGTGCAGCGGATGGCAGACGGCCACGTAGCGATCATAGGACATTACTGTGAGGATCACCAATTCAGCAGCAGCAAAACTCACAAAGAACAGCACCTGGAAAACACATCCCAGGAAGGGTATTCTGTTCCTGTTCATCAGGGAGTTGAGAGCAAACTTAGGAACAGTGACAGAGATGCAGCAGAGATCTATGAGTGACAGGTTCTTCAGGAAGAAGTACATGGTGTGTGAAGCTGAGGGTCCCACGTAATGAGCGTGATGATGAGTCCATTTCCCAACAGGGCTTCCAGGTAAGCCACGAGGGACAGGACGCCCTGCAGGGTTTGCATCCTCCGGTCCTCAGAGAATCCCAGAAGGAGAAACTCAGTGACTCCTGTGTGGTTCGTCACTTCATCCATTATCATGCTCCCCATGAGTGAACTATTTTCTGTAATTGAAATCACAGAAATAAAGGTAAATGGAATCTACTAGTGCCAATACATTATCTTAACTGTGTTAATTATTTCACAAAATGTATATAAGTATATTTATAAAATGTATATGTGTATCTTTATATTAAGTAAAATATTCAATACTAAAAATAAATATATAAATATATATATATTTGCCAGTTAACCTAAAAAATGTGAAAAATGAAACAAGGAGAATAGTTTCAAAAAATAAGGTGTTCATTTGTAATTCTAGCCGTGTAATTAACTTTCGTGATTCCAAGCTGCAGTGACGCATTTGTTTTTTATTATAGTGATGGGCACACAAATGTTAAAAAGGGCTGGGACGGATGGTGAGGTGACCATTTAATGTTTGTGGGTTCCTGTGGGGTTATTTTCACCATTCTGGGTGCACCAACCCCCCAACACCGAGTTGGGAAGAAATACTCCAAAGTTCCCTCCAAGCTAATACAGGAAATTTTACCTCATAGGGTAAAATCAATTCCAAGAAAAATTCAAGCAACGGCAACAACAAAGTCTTCCTGGAAACTTACTGAAACATTTTCATTATGTTCATAGGTACTTAATGTTGCTTCTTGGTGTTATTTGTTATCTTTAAACATGAATTAGACTTGAGTACAATTTGGTCATTAAAATAACCCAGTCACAATATGAGATTTTACTGTATGATTCCATTTATATGGGGTCCCTGAAATAAATTCATATAGACAGAGACTAACTGATGGGAAGGGCTGAGGGGATGAAGGAACTTGCAGTTCATGTTTAATGGATATAGAGTTTCAGTTTTGCAAAAAAAAAGAGACAGTTCTGGAGATGGGTATAAAGATGGTAGCCCAACTATGTGACTCGTTACCACCACTTGACTGTACACTTAACAGTGGTTAAGATGAAAAATTTATGTTATCTGTATTTTACCACAGTTAAAAATAATTTAATATTGAGGAGTCAGAATTTTTAACACTCAGAAAGGATCCCTGTGATTTGAATATTTGAAAAATAGTAAATGGTAGTACATATTTTAAAATCATAGCCAAAAAAAAATGCCCACTTTTCAACACTTGTCAGATAAGTTTTGGAACATTCCTGTTTTGTGCAGAAGGTATTACAATAATTTAATCCATTTCTGAACTTTAGCCAGTTTATTTAGGAAAAGTAGTATTTTTACAGGTTTATAATGAGGACTCTTAGATTTGTATAGTATAGGAGAAAGGACATATCAGAGATTAGAAAAATTCTTGTTTTCAGTCTCAGTCTGCCATGTAGTGGGTGAGTTACATTGTGGTATTTGCTTAACCTTATAGGTGACTAAGTTTTATGGCAGTTAGCAAGAGCTAATATGTGGAGTCCCATGGAAGTTTATTAAGAGGAATAGGCATATATTTATATAGCATCTGGAATGTACTCATCATCAATGTCTGTAAGCAGCTAATAAATAAGATAGTTAAAATAAGAATTTATTTCTAGACATTTCTTATTTATTTTCTTTATTATTAGACATTGATGATAGACATTTATTTAGTATCTGCTGTGCATCAGGCTAAGTTAAATGTAATGATTAAATGCAGGGCTACCCACATTTCCGTGTGTGTTCCTTATTGTTCCTTACTAGTTATAGACATGCGTCAAGTTATTTTAACCCTTTGTGCCTGTGTCATCAATTTGATCCAAGACCATTCTAGTCACTAAATTAGTTAATGCATGATTAGAAGTCCCTGAAGCACTTTACTAATGAAATGATTTTGGCAATGTGATGGTCATCATTATTAATGAATGGTTGAAGATGTTGAAGTTATTTATTAACAATTTTAATCTGTACAGTGAACAAGAGAGTAAGGTGCCAATACTACTGTCATTTCACAACTGAGGGTAGTAAGACTCAGAGAGGTTGACAGCTCACCCGCCTCTCACCCCAGGGTCAAGGAGAATAGGCAGTCAGTGGAGAGATGGTCAGGTAAGTGGCTCCTTTGAGTTTTCTACCTGCCAGTCCTCTGAAGAGACACACTCAGCATATGGAGATCTTAACAGGCCAGAGGCAATGGATATAGTTTAGAAAATGATAAAAGTTTAGTTTAACTTTAACCAAACATTTATGTTACATTATAGAAAATTAGAAGCAGGCCATTAGATTGTTGCTAACAGCTTCATCTCAGTAGTTCCTGCCATTCTCACTGAAGGAAAGGGTGTTTATATGTGTGTGGCTGGTGCACCTGAGTACTGTTGAGCGAAGGGGAGGAACATGAGAATATTGTCTCAGTTAGAGGCGTGTTAGAATTCTTCCAGTTGTGTTTTTAGTAACATTTAATTCTAGATTATATACTCTTTATGTTTTACTTTTTCAGAATATAATCCTGACAGACTATTTGCTTACTTCAGCCTGGTATATATGACATGTTCCACCTCTTATAATTTCAGCTCTTTCTTAACTTAAAGGAAATTTTCTAACTCAAAATTTCAGGACTCAACAAAAAATACCTTTCCTCCGCATCTGTCCATGGTTTTAAATACCACTACCTATTATCAAAAGGCACAGTTCCTGACTTTTCTTAAGTATCTGTGCCTTAATTATCAAAGATGTAATACAGCAAATTCTTCCTGAAATCTAAATGGTTTAATAAAGTTCAGAGACCAAAGGATTCATGAAACAGAGTCCATGCAGTTAGGGATGGAAACATCTCTTATAATGCATGACTGTATTTATAGATTCCAAATTCCACCTGAACATGGATCACATGTATATATGATTCAGGAAATATAACTCAGTCCCCTAGTCTGATGTGTCGGCATCAACTATTGTTGTGGCTTAGAAAACTACTGTGCCTTGGATGGGTCTAGACCAAGACTGCCTAGTGATGGAGAATTTGTCAAAGACCGTGGGCAGACTCCCTCTCAGGTCAGCCACTCCTTTTGTCTGGACTGCTGGGCTGATGCTCCTTGATCCAGAGCACCTCAGTAGTGGGGCATGAAAATGCTATTTGCATTTCTGTGGATGCTGGACACTATTTGTCTTGGTGCTGGACTGAAATGCTGAAGCAACTCTACATGAATGCACTGTGTTTAGCTGCCACTTTGCAATTCTGCACATCCAGTTTATTTAAGTGCTAAAATACAATTGCTCATTCCCTGACAAGGATAATGAATATTCTGATAATGGAGATGGTGCTGTAAAACACACATATGAAAGCCCTAAATTTGGATATATTTGGGAGATAAATTCTTTCATAACAGAAGACTAGAATAGCAGGATATTTCTCTCCACATCTATTTTAGAGAGAGCCTTGGACAAAGAGATAATCAGAGAGAAATCATTTTTTTCTGTATTATAATCTTCATAAGTTCTTTTTCTTATCACTGTTTAAGCATGATTGGTGAGAACTTGTGAATCGCTGTCCTTCTGGCTTACAGACTGATCTGTAGGGTTAATTTATATGTGCATAAAAATATACATATCAGAATATATTTTGAACGTGTAAGATTAATTGAAAATGTTCACTAAGTTTCATAAATTAGTTAAAACGATTGTCAGAATTTATTCTTAACAATGAAGTTGGAAAATATTTTTGTAATAACACAGGCAAATGTAATAAGAACTACAATTCATCGTAGTACAGAGGAGAGGTGTTTTGATTTTTAACTTTACTGTATGATTATTTATATTTGGGAACCCATTTGAGCAGAAAAATTTCCACTTACTGTATTTCCATGAGTTGATTATATTTTGACAAATGACTTCATCCATACCACATTCCTAATTATACTGTCTCATGGGTATGTTTGATTGTGCGCTGGCATGCACGCATATGTGTGTCTGTTTTCACTCAGTCTCATGACTCTCTTTTTTATAACTCTGGGATTTTTTTCCCTTTTAACTGTATCTGAGACAAAATAACAAATTTTCTATAAAATTCATGCTCATTTTAGAATAAGTATATTTTGAATCATGGTTATATATTTACAGGTGAAAGGATCATTCTCAGCCATTTAATTGGATAATATGTTATAAAAATAATATTTTCTCCTGTAGAGACAAGGAGTATTTTATCCAACCCAAAAGTGTTAAATAAATGTTACTTACATATTGATCATGTATTAATCTCTGGAAAGCTTTGATATAAAGGGAGTACTTCCTTATTACAGCAGTTCCATCTCTGACTTGAACTGTCCTATCTCTGCAGATTCTCTTCATCCAGGAAGATTTGTTCTCACCTAATGCAATAGGAGGAAGGAGCAGGCTGTATCCCAGCAGGAACTGGGGGAGCTCAGTTACCCTCTCCCTGAGAGAAGAACATCTTCAAGGTGCTCTAAGAAAAAGGCAAACTGTTACATCTGTGAGGTGGTGATGTGTCCCGAGTCCTTTCAAGAACACCCAGGAGAGGAGGAGGTGGGGCAGGAGAGACAAGGAGAGGTGGTTGCAGTTTGGGGACCTGGGGAATTAAAACACAGAATAAACTCACAGGTCCACCTGAAGGGAAAACATTTCTTTTGTGACCCTGGCTGTGTGGAAAAAGAACAGCTTAACAACAATTCAACATTAGCTAGGAAATTCCCAAGAGAGTTAAAATCCCTGAAGCTGCTCTACCAAATTAGTTTTTCCAGCACCTAAAAGTGCAAAACCTTTTCCATGAGCCATTATAAAATGGTGTTGTCTAGAACAATAATTTTTATAAGCAAAACTTAAATATTAGGTCTTTACAATATCTCCCCATATTTACCTACAAAGACATATAACCTGAATTGAATATTCATAACATATGGGATATACTAAAGAGTATATTTAAGCTAATTTCTGGCCTTCTTTGTTCATGTTTCTTTGGTGTCATATTAACATTTATATTACTTAGGGGGTTCTTTAAATATTATTTTTATTATGTGTCAGTTAAAGATATTAATATTTTTAAATTGTGAATTAGTACTTGTTATAAAAACTGGCAAAAAAATCTAGAAAAATTAGCATATGTGTTCTTCAGGGATGGTGAATTCCATGTAGCTGTTTTTTCCACCTGCTGAAATAGATATGCTTATTCTTCTTTTACTTGTTATCCCTTGTCATATATTTTCTTTGATGAAAAATAAAAATAATAATTACAAATACATATATGTAGGATATACTTAAAATAATGCATGAATCACAGAAGGAACATAAAATGCAACTGCAGAGAAAATGTTTTGAGGAGAGAACATACTGCTTAGAAATCCAAAAGTGACTTCCCAAAGGGTGTAGCATAAGAGGTGCACATTTTGGATATGTAATATCTACAAGTAGAAGGTTGAATTTATGGACAAAGAATTGAAAATAAGCCCTTTTTTTCCATCAAAAGGAGATTCCCTTCTATGAGAAAAGAGTTCAAGAAAGTTGGATGGCACCTCTGTCCCCTGAAAGGGAGCTCAAGGAGCTGAGGAAAGACAATGATCCCATCAGAGAAATACTTGCTAACCTCAAGTTCAAGTTCCAGCCTTTTCCCAAGGGGTCCTTTTGTTCCCGCTGTTCCATGCCCAGCTCACAGAGGCCCAGAATTATCATGCAAACCCCAGGGCTGTCAGGCCTCCTGTAAAGAGTAGGGTCATATTCTCAGGGTTGAGGGATTTGAAGTCACCTGACGATATGATTTGGTTTCACAGAATTTGAGACCTGGACATCCACAATTACAAGAGAACTTCTATGAGTCTCTTCTCTCTTCATACTTCATAACATTTTCATTAGGTGAATCATAAGTCCTTCAAATAATTTAAGGGCATGAAAAATTTGAAACATTTTTTCATGTGTAATTAAAAAATTATTTTGTGTAAGCTATTATTTGTTGTTTAAACACACCTCAAATTTGTGCAGTCAAAACAACCTTTGCCTTGATGGAAATATTATAAATATCAACTTATCACAACACAAACCACAGACTTTGAGAAAATATTTGCAGGTAATCTATCCAATAAGAGACTGTTATCTGAACTATGCAGCAGAATATGTGCATAATTCTCATCGCTCTATAAGAAAACACTTAAAAAACTGAAAAATAATATGACACAGCCATTCCACACCTAAGTACTTATCCAAGAAAACAGGCTTGAAGACAAGTGGTTTTTAGCGGTTCATCTGTAATAGGCTAAAATTAGGAACAATATATATATTCATCAACACAGAAGGGATGAATGAATTGTGGCATATCCTACATTGGAAAACTACTTCACAATAAATGAATAAACTGCTGATACCCAACAACCTGATTGAGGAGACTCAAAATAATTATGATCTGTGATGAAGCCCCACAAAACAATTACCTGCTTAATGTGTGTGTAACTAGAGAATTCAAACAAATCTCCAGTCAGCAAAAGCAGATCAGAGGTTGGGAATTTGGGAGGGCCCTAGGAAACTATTGGCGGTGATGTTTATGTTTATTATTTTGTCTTGCAGTAATGATTTCAAAGGCATATACATTTGCCTAAACTTATTGAATGATATACTGCAAAATATGTAGCTTATTGTATACAAGTCATACGTTAGCTGTTAAAATAAAACAAGAAAAAAGCTAGTGTACTAAGTATTTTTCTTCCTTTCTTTGGTGTTATATACAAAAAATTGTCTTCAAGACCTACCTAAGTCAAGGAACTCACTGCATAAGGTACTTTCTAGGAGTTTAATGATTTTAGGTCTTACGTTGAAGTGTTTACATCATTTTGAGTTCATTTTTGCATAGCGTGTAAATGATGCATTTTCATTATTTTGCTTGTAGCTCTCCACTAGTGCCACCATAATTTATGGAACATACCATGTGTATATTCTTGGCTTTTTGCCATAAATAACCAACTACATATATATGTGTATGGCTTTATATCTGTGCTTTCTACTGTCTTCATTGATTTATGTTTCTCCTTTATGACAATATCACAGTTTCGATTACTATAGCCTTATCGTATAGTTTGAAGTCAGGGCACATGATATATCCAGTTTTGTGCTTTTTTCTCAAGATTTCTATGGCTCTCTGGGGTCATTTGTTCCATAAAAATATTAAGATTGTTTGTCAATTTCTGTGAAATAAGCCAGTGGAATTTTAATAGGGTTTGCATTTCATTTGTAAATGTTTTGAGTAGTAGGGATATTAACAGTATTTAAAAGTTTAGTTTTTCCAAACAATTGGCACAGAATATCTTTACAATTATTTGTCTTTCCCAGTTTCTTTCCTTGATATCTTTCAGTTTTTATTACACAGTTCATTCTCTGCATGGTTAATATGTTTCAAAATTTTTATTATTTTTCTTCAAATATAAATGAGTTTGCTTTATTAATTATTGTTTCTAACAATTGTTGCTGTCTAGTAACACAACTGATTTCTGTATGTCAATTTTGAATCCTGTGACTTCACTAAGTTCATATTAGCTCTAATAGAGTTTTTTTATAATTTATTTTTTATCATTAATCTACAATTACATGTGCAATATTATGATTATTAAACTACCCCCTTCATCAGGTCCTCCCCACCAACCCCAGTGCACTCACTGTCCATCAGCATAGTCAGATGCTATCGAATCTCCATTTGTCTTCTCTGAGTTGTACAGCTCTCCCCGTGCCCCCCACAAACATTACGTCTGCTAATCATAATGCCCCTTTTTCCCTCTTATCCCTCCCTTCCCACCCTTCCTCCCCAGTCCTTTTCCCTTTGGTAACTATTAGTGCGCTCTTGGGTTCTGTGAGTCAGAGGCTGTTTTATTCCTTCAGTTTTTTTGGTTGTTCTTATACTCCACATATGAGTGTAATCATTTGATACTTGTCTTTTTTGGCTTGGCTTATTTCATTGAGCATAATACCCTCTAGCTCCATCCATGTTGGTGCAAATGGTAGGATCTGTTTTCTTCTTATGGCTGTATAAAATTCCATTGTGTATATGTACCACTTCTTCTTTATCCATTCATCTACTGATGGACACTTAGGTTGCTTCCATTTCTTGGCTATTGTAAATAGTACTGCGATAAACATTGGGGTGCATCTGTCTTTTTCAAACTGGGCTGCTGCATCCTTAGGGTAAATTCCTAGGAGTGGAATTCCTGGGTCAAATGATATTTCAATTTTGAGTTTTTTGAGAATGCTCCATACTGCTTTCCACAATGGTTGAACTAATTTCCAGTCCCACCAGCAGTGCAGGAGGGTTCCCTTTTCTCCACATCCTTGCCAACATTTGTTGTTGTTTGTGTTTTGGATGTTGACCATCCTCACTGGTGTGAGGTGATATCTCATTGTGGTTTTAACATGCATTTCTCTGATAAATACCAATGTGGAGCATCTTTGCATGTGCCTGTTGGCCATCTGTATTTCTTCTTTAGACAAGTGTCTATTCATGTCCTCTGCCCATTTCTTAATTGGATTATTTGCTTTTTGTTTGTTGAGGTGCATGAATTTTTTATATACTTTGGATGTCAACCCCTTATCGGATATGTCTTTTATGAATATATTCTCCCATACTGTAGGATGTCTTCTTGTTCTACCGATGGTGTCCTTTGCTGTACAGAAGCTTTTCAGCTTGATATAGTCCCACTTGTTTGTTTTTGCTTTTGTGTCCCTTGCCTGGGGAGATATGTTCATGAAGAAGTAGCTCATGTTTATGTCAAAGAGATTTTTGCCTATGTTTTTTTCTAAGAGTTTTATGGTTTCATGACTTACATTCAGGTATTTGATCCACCTTGAGTTTACCTTTGTGTATGGGGCTAGACAGTAGTCCAGTTTCATTCTCTTACATGTAGCTGTCCAGTTTTTCCAACACCAGCTGCTGAAGAGGCTGTCATCTCCCCATTGTATATCCAAGGCTCCTTTATCAAATATTAATTGACTGTATATGTTTGGGTTAATGTTTGGATTTTCTATTCTGTTCCACTGGTCTGCGGGTCTGTTTTTGTGCCAATACCAAATTGTCTTGATTACTGTGGCTTTGTAGTAGAGCTTGAAGTCAGGGAGTGTAATTCCCTCTGTTTTATTCCTCCTTCTCAAGATTCCTTTGGCTATTCGGGGTCTTTTATGGTTCCATATGAATTTTAGAATTATTTGTTCCAGTTCATTGAAGAAAGTTGTTGGTAGTTTGATAGGGATTGCGTTGAATCTGGAGATTGCTTTAGGTAGTACAGCCATTTTGACAATGTTTATTCTTCCTAGCCAAGAGCATGGGATACACTTCCATCTGTTAGAGTCCTCTTTAATTTCTCTCAGGACTGTCTTGTAGTTTTCAGAGTACAGGTCTTTCACTTCCTTCATTAGGTTTATTCCTAGGTATTTTATTCTTTTTGATACAATTGTGAATGGAATTGTTTTTCTGATTTCTCTTTCTGTTAGTTCATCGTTAGTGTATAGGAAAGCAACAGATTTCGGCGTGTTAATTTTGTATCCTGCAACTTTGTTGTATTCAGATATTAGTTCCAGTAGTGTTGGAGTGGAATCTTTAGGTTTTTTTTATGTACAGTATCATGTCATCTGCAAATAGTGACAATTTGACTTCTTCTTTACCAATCTGGATGCCTTATGTGTCTTTGTTTTGTCTGATTGCCGTGGCTAGGACCTCCAGTATTATGTTGAATAACTGGAGAGAGTGGACATCCCTGTCTTGTTCCCGATCTTAGATGAAAAGCTTTCAGCTTCTCGCTGTTATGTATGATGTTAGTGGATTTTCGAATGTTGTACCATCCTTGCATCCCTGGGATTAATACCACTTGATCATGGTGTATGATCCTCTTGATGTATTTTTGAATTCGGTTTGCTAATATTTTGTTGAGTATTTTTGCATCTACGTTCTTCAGGGATATTGGTTTGTAATTTTCTTTTTTGGTGAGATCTTTGCCCGGTTTTAGTATTAGAGCGATGCTGGCTTCATAGAATGAGTTTGGAAGTATTCTGTCCTCTTCTATTTTTTGGAAAACTTTAAGGAGAATGGGTGTTATTTCTTCTCTATATGTCTGGTAGATCTCAGAGGTGAATCCATCTGGTCCGGGGGTTTTGTTCTTGGGTAGTTTTTTGACTACCGCTTCAATTTCTTTGCTGGTGATTGGTCTGTTTAGTTTTTCTGTTTCTTTTTTGGTCAGTCTTGGAAGGTTCTATTTTTCTAAAAAGTTGTCCATTTCTTCTAGGTTTTCCAGCTTGTTAGTATATAGATTCTCATAATATTGTCTTATAATTATTTGTATTTCTGTGGGATCCCTCGTGATTTTTCCTTTCTCATTTCTGATTCTGTTTATGTGCGTAGATTCTCTTTTTCTCTTAATGAGTCTGGCTAGGAGTTTATTTTGTTTATTTTTTCAAAGAACCAACTCTTGGTTTCATTGATTTTTTTCTATTGTTTTGTGCTTCTCAATTTTGTTTATTTCTTCTCTAATCTTTATTATGTCCCTCCTTCTGGTGACTTTGGGTCTCATTTGTTCTTCTTTTCCCAATTTCAGTAATTGTGTCTTTAGAATATTCATTTGGGAATGTTCTTCTTTCTTTAGATAAGCCTGGATTGCAATGTACTTTCCTCCTAGAGCTGCCTTTGCAGCAGCCCAGTTTGAAAAAGATGCACACCTATGTTTATCGCAGCACTATTTACAATAGCCAAGAAATGGAAGCAACCTAAGTGTCCATCAGTAGATGAATGGATAGAGAAGATGTGGTACATATACACTATGGAGTATTATTCAGCCATAAAAAGAAAACAAATCCTACCATTTGCAACAACCAGGATGGAGCTGGAGGGTATTATGCTCAGTGAAATAAGTCAAGCTGAAAAAGACAAGTACCAAATGATTTCACTCATATGTGGAGTATAAGAACTAAGGGAAAAAAAAACTGAAGGAACAAAACAGCAGGAGACTCACAGAACCCAAGAATGGACTAATAGTTACCAAAGGGAAAGGGACTGGGGAGGATGGGTGGGAAGGGAGGGGCCAGTGGGAAGAAGGGACATTACGACTAGCAGATGTTATGTTGGGGGGGGCGCATAGGGAGGGCTGTACAACTCAGAGAGGACAAGTAGTGACTCTATGGCATCTCACTATGCTGATGGACAGTGTCTGTAATGGGGTTGGTGGGGGGGCTTGATGAAGGGGGTAGTGTAATCACCATAATATTACTCATTTAATTGTAGATTAATGATATGAAAATAAACTTATTAAAAACAAGTATGATGTTAGCTGTGGGTTTGTCATATATGGCCTTTATGATGTTCAGGTACTTGCCTTCTATACCCATTTTGTTGACAGTTTTATTCAGGAATGGATGCTGAATTTTGTCAAATGCTTTTTCAGCATCTATGGAGATGATCATGTGGTTTTTGTTCTTCTTTTTGTTGATGTGGTGGATGATGTTGATGGATTTTCGAATGTTGTACCATCCTTGCATCCCTGGGATGAATCCCACTTGATCATGGTGTATGATCCTCTTGATGTATTTTTGAATTCAGTTTGCTAATATTTTGTTGAATATCTTTGCATCTACATTCATCAGAGATATTGGTCTGTAATTTTCTTTTTTGGTGAGGTCTTTGCCTGGTTTTGGTATTAGAGTGATTCTAGCTTCATAGAATGAGTTTGGATGTATTCCCTCCTCTTCTATTTTTTGAAAATCTTTAAGGACAATGGGTGTTATTTCTTCTCCATATGCCTGGTAGAATTCAGAGGTGAATCCATGTGTTTTGGTCGTTTTTTTCTTGGGTAGTTTTTTGATTACTGATTCAATTTCATTGTTGGTGATTGGTCTGTTTAGTTTTTCTATTTCTTGCTTGGTCAGTCTTGGAAGGTTGTATTTTTCTAAGAAGTTGTCCATTTCTTCTATGTTTTCCAGCTTGTTAGCATATAGATTCTCATAATATTCTCTTATGATTCTTTGTATTTCTGTGGGGTCCGTCGTGATTTTTCCTTTCTCATTTCTGATTGTGTTTATGTGTGTGGATTCTCTTTTTCTCTTAATGAGTCTGTCTAGGGGTTTATCTATTTTGTTTATTTTTTCAAAGAACCAGCTCTTGGTTTCATTGATTTTTTTCTACTGTTTTATTCTTCTCAATTATATTTATTTCTTCTCTGATTTTTATTATGTCCCTCCTCTGGTGACTTTGGGCCTCATTTGTTCTTCTTTTTCCAATTTCAGTAATTGTGTCTTTAGACTATTCATTTAGGAATGTTCTTCCTTCTTTAAATAGGCCTGGATTGCAATATACTTTCCTCTTAGAACTGCCTTTGCTGCATCCCACAGAAGTTGTGGCTTTGTGTTGTTGTTGTCATTAGTCTCCATATATTCTTTGATTTCTGTTTTGATTTGGTCATTAACCCATAGAATAATTAGGAGAGTGTTGTTAAGTCTCCATGTATTTGTGAGTCTTTTTGGTTTCTTTCTAAAATTTATTTCTAGTTTTATGCCTTTGTGATCTGAGAAGTTGGTTGGTAGGATTTCAATGTTCTTGAATTTACTAAGGTTCTTTTTGTGGCCTAGTATGTGGTCTACTCTGGAAAATGTTCCATGTGCACTTGAGAAGAATGTCTATCCTGCTGCTTTTGGGTGTAGAGTTCTGTAGATGTCTGTTAGGTCCATCTGTTCTAGTATGTTGTTCAGTGCTCTGTGTCTTTACTTATTCTCTGTCTGGTTGATCTGTCCTTTGGAGTGAGTGGTGTGTTGAAGTCTCCTAAAATGAATGCATTGCTTTCTATTTCCTCCTTTAATTCTGTTAGTAGTTGTTTCATATATGCCGGTGTGCCTATGTTGGGTGCATATATATTTATAATGGTTATATCTTCTTGTTGGACTGACCCCTTTATCATTATGTAATGTCCGTCTTTATCTCTTGCTACTTTCTTCGTTTTGAGGTCTATTTTGTCTGATACAAGTACTGCAACATCTGCTTTTTTCTCCTTGTTGCTTGCATGAAATCTTTTTCCATCCCTTCATTTTTAGCCTGTGTATGTCTTTGGGTTTAAAGTGAGTCTCTTGAAGGCAGCATATAGATGGGTCTTGTTTTTCTATCCATTAAGTGACTCTATGTCTTTTGAATGGTGCATTCAGTCCATTTACATTTAGGGTGATTATGGATAGGTACGTACTTATTCGCATTGCAGGCTTCAGATTCGTGGTTACCAAAGGTTCAAGGTTAACTTCTCTACTATCTAAAAGTCTAACAACTAAGTTAATATGCTATTACAAACACAATCTAAAGGTTCTTTTTTGTTTATTTGTTTGTTTCCTTCCTCCTTTTTCTTTCTACTCCAATCTTTATATATTAGGTATCATATTCTGTACTGTTTGTCTATCCCTTGATTGACTTTGGGGATAGTTAATTTAATTTTTCATTTGCTTAGCAATTAGCTGTTCTATTTTCCTTACTGTGGTTTTATTACCTCTGGTGACAGCTATTAAACCGTAGGAAGACTTCCATCTATACAGCCTCTCAAAAATACACTGTAGAGATTGTTTGTCGGAGGCAAAATCTCTCAGCTTTTGCTAATCTAGGAAGTGCTTAATCCCTCCTTCAAATTTAAATGATAATCTTGCAGGATAACGTAATCTTAGTTCACGGCCCTTCTGCTTCATTGCATTAAATACATCATGCCACTCCCTTCTGGCCCGGAAGGTTTCTGCTGAGAAGTCTGATGATAGCCTGATGGGTTTTCCTTTGTATGTGATCTTATTTCTCTCTGGCTGCTTTTAATAGTCTGTCCTTATCCTTGATCATTGCCATTTTAGTTAGTGTATGTCTTGCTGTTGTCTTCCTTGGGTCCATTGTGTTGGGAGATCTGCGTGCCTCCATGGCCTGAGAGACTATCTCCTTCCCCAGATTGGGGAAGTTTTCGGCAATCACCTCCTCAAAGACACTTTCCATCCCTTTTTCTCTCTCTTCTTCTTCTGGTACCCCTATAATGCGAATATTGTTCCGTTTGGATTGGTCACACAGTTCTCTCAATATTCTTTCATTCTTAGAGATCCTTTTTTCTCTCAGTGCCTCAGCTTCCTTGTATTCCTCTTCTCTAGTTTCTAATTCATTTATTGTCTCCTCCACCATATCCAATCTGCCTTTAATACCGTCCATTGAGTTCTTCAATGCTTGGATCTCTGACCAGAATTCATTCCTGAGTTCTTGAATATCTTTCCATACCTCCATGAGCATGTTAATGATTTTTATTTTGAACTCCCTTTCAGGGAGAGTCATAAGGTCCAAATCATTTAAATTTTTCTCAGTAGTTGTGTTCATAATTTTACTCTGGACCAGTTTCCTTTGGCATTTTATATTTGTGTATGGCGCCCTCTAGTGCCAGAAGCTCTACTCTCTGGAGCTGCTCAGCCCCTGAAGCAATGAGGGGGTTGTAGGGGAGTGGTTTTCGTGCCTCTGGGGAGGAAAAGGGCTGTTTCCTGGTTCCTGGCTGCTATGCCTGTCTCCACTGCCCAAACAAGTGGGCTGAGCACACAGGTATAAGCCTCTGTGCTTTGCGTTTTTAGTTGCTATAGACAGATCTTCCCTCTGGCTGGCCTAACACCAGGGAAGGATTTCCCAGTTTGCAATCCCAGTGGGGCTGGCCAGAAGAAAGGCACACTAGACTGCCTGTCACAGAAGGGGCTCTTGGAGCTGTGTAGGCAGCCAGGGGCCTGGAGCACCTGAAGATCGTGAAAGCTTCCAACCTGCTGGGCAGAGTGCACCTGGACAATTTTGTCTACCTGTCCTCTCTCCTGAGCAGTAAGCTCTGCAATCCTTGCCCCTTTACAGCCCTCTTGCTAAGGGCTTCTTTGTTAGGAAGTCTCTCAGACTGTCCGCCTTCCTTTTGTCCCCAAGCAGCTGGGTATGGATCCCTGCTTTCCCAAGCAGCTGGAATCTTAGTCTCTCCGGGAATTCTGCCTGTCTTAACTTTCCAACCCCGTAAATACAAGAGTATCATGCAAGCACCATGAAATGTAGGTTTGTGCTCCCAGAGCAGATCTCCAGAGTTAGGTATTCCGCAGTCCCACATCTCCACTCCTTCCCTGCTCCATTCCTATTCCTCCTGCCAGTGAGCTGGGGTGGGGGAAGGGCTTGGATCCTGCAGGACCACAGCTTTAGTATGTTACCCTTTTCTGTGAGGTCGGCTCTTGTCTCCAGGTGTATGCAGTTTGTTGCCATCCTCTTTCCCATTGCTCTTTCAAGAGTAGATGTAGTAGCTTTATTTTCATATTATATGAGGGTTTAGGAGGAAGCCCCTGTCTCACCTCTCATGCCGCCATCTTTAATCCTCTCTCCCCCTAGCTTTAATAATAGAGTTTTGGTGAAGTCTTTAAGGTTTTCCGTATAAAGTAAAATGTCATCTGTAGGTAATGAATGTTTTATTTCTTACTTTCCAGTTTAGATGTCTATTTCTTTTTGTTGTCTGATTTCTGGGGATAGGACTTCCAGTGTAGCAAGTGTGGACACACTGTTTTGTTCCTGACCTTAGAGGAAAATCTTTCAGCTTTTTTTGACCATTGACTTTGAAGTTAGCAGTGGATTTTTCATATATGGGCTTTAATTTGTTCATTATATTTCTTCAATATGCACTTTATTGCGAGTTTTTATCAGAAATTAATGTTGAATTTTGTCAAATGAGTTTTCTGCATCTTTAGATGTTCATATGATTTTCATCCTTTTATCTTTTTAATGTGGTGTACCTTGCTGATTGATTTCCAGTTGGGAATCATCCATGCGTACCCGGAATACCTAGTAGATAGTGGTATATGATATTTTTAATGTATTGTTGATTTTAGTTTACTAATATTTTGTTGTGGCTTGTCTTATCTATGTTCATCAGGGATAATGCCTTGTAATTTTATTTCTTTGTGGTGCCTTTGATGTTATTACAAAGGTAAGGCAGACCATGAAAAATGAGTTTTGAAGTATTCCTTCATTTTAAATGTTTTAGGAGTGATTAGGGAAGGATACATGTTTGGTAGAATTCATTGTAAAGTTTCCAGGGCGGTTCTTCATTCTTTAGGAGTTTTTATATTAGAGATTCAATTTCATTATTTTAATCAGCCTATTCAGATTTTCTGTTTCTTCATGATTCATCTTGGAAGATCTTAAGTATTTAATATATTTTCCCTCTCTTGTAGGTTTTCCAATTTGTTGGAATGTAATTTTTCATATTAATCTCTTATGATCCTTTGCTTTTCTGTGGTCAGTTGCAACTTTTTCTCATTCATTCTGTTCTTTTCTGATCATTTCCACTCTGATTTTTATTATAGCCTTCATTTTACTAACTTTGGGCATTTGTTGTTTTTATTTCAATTCCTTTATGTTTAAAGTATATTGATTATTTGGGATATTCCCTGTTTTTAGAGGTAGGCCTGAATTGCTATGAACTTTCTTTTTAGTATGGCTTTTGTCATATCCCAAAGATTTTAAAACATTGCTTTTCTATTTGCATTTGCCTCAAGGTATTTTTTCTTAATTTTTCTGTTTTGATTTCTTCATTGACTCTGATGGTTTAGTAGCATGCTGTTTAATCTTCATGTGTTTGTGAGGTTTTTGTTTTCTTTTTGTAATTGACGTCTAGTTTCTAATGTGTTAGTAGGAAAAGAGGCTTGATAAGGTTTAAATCCTCTTGAATATATTGAGGTATTTTTTTGTACCTTAATATGTGACATTCTGGAGAATGCTGCATGTGCACTTAAAAATAATGTGTTTTTTGTAGTGTTTTCATGAAATGCTTTGCATACATGTTTAAGTCCATCTGATCTGTGTCTTTTAGGCAAAATATTTCCTTACTGACTTTCTATTTTGATGATCTTTCCACTCTAGTATTAAAATCATCTACTTTAATTGTCTTATTGTTAATCTTTATATGTTTGTAAAGATTCGCAAATGTCATATCCTCGTTGGATGGATTCCTTAGTCATTACTTAATTCTTATCTTTGTATTCCATAACAGTATTTTAAAGTGTTTTGTTAGATATGAATATTGCTTGTCCAGCATTAGAGTATCTTTTCTCTCACATCACTCATAATGTTTGTGTGTCTTTTTATCTGAAGTGAGTTTCCTCTAGAGAACACAGAGATGATTTATTTTAATCTATTTGGCCACCCAATGTCTTTTGATTTCAGATTTTATTCCATTTATACTTAAAGTAATTATTGATAGGTATAGACTTCTTGCTGTCTTGTTAATTGTTTTATGGTTGTTCTTATAGTTCTTCCTGTTTATTTTCTCTATGTTCACTTGTGGTTTGGTTTCTTTCTGCACTATTATGTTTGTTTGCCTTTCACTTTATTTTTTCAGTATCTATTGGAGAGTCTTAGTTCATGGATATCATGAGGTTCACATATACATATACTGACCTCTATATACTACAGTCTATTTGAACCTGAGTCACTTAAGTTTGAACATTCTAGAGCTGCATCGTTTTTAATTCCCTCACCTTGTTTATTTTTTAGTTTCCTATCTTACATCTTTTTATTTTATGTCTCTTAACTACTTAATGTTGTGCTATTTGATTTTACTATTTTTTGTCTTTTAACTTTCTTCTAGCTTTTATAAGTCGTTGGTTCACTGTGTTTGCTATATATTTGCCTTTACCAGTGATTTTTTTTCTTTCGTATATGAACTTATTTGTAATTAGGAGCATTGTTTTTCTCCTTAATGGAGACACTTTATCATTTCTTTAAGGCTGGTTTAGGGGACACAAAGGAACATGATACTTGTTTTACTCGAATATTTCTCCGTCAATTCTGAATGATCACATTGCCCTATACCCTGCTTTTGAAGTTTTCCTTTCAGCACATTAAATACAACCTGCCACTCCCTCCTGGCATCCAGTGTTTCTGCAGAAAACTGATCTGTGCCTTCCCTTGTTTGCAACCTTTTGCTTTTCTGTTACTGCATCTTTAATTTTGACTTGTTAAGTATAATTTATCTTGCTGTGGATTTGTTTAGATTCATCATTCTGGGTATCTGTGTACTTCCTCTTTACTATGCAAGGTTAGAGGGGTTTTTGCACATTATTTCATCAAAGAAGTTTTCTGTCATTTGTCTCTTTTTACCCTTCTGTGACACATATTGAGGATATTAGTATAATTTATGTAGTACTAGAAGTCAGTTACACTATCCATATTTTAAAAATTATATTTCCTTATGCTATTATGGTCAGGTGACTTCCAATATTCTGTATTCCCAATCACTCATCCATTTTTTTGAATCTTCTAATCTTTTTGGATCCATCCATTGTATTTTTCACTTACTTTTATATATTCTTCAACTCTGGTTGTTTATTTCACATATTTTTATTTTATTGATAATTTTATTGAAGTATTTTTGATGTAAAATATTACATTGGTTTCAAGTATATAAAATAGAGGTTCAAACGTTTGTATAAATTATAAAATCCTCACCCCACTTATTGTAGTTGCTCTCTGTCAATATAGAAAGATGTTACAGAAATACTATCTCCTCTATGTTTTAATTTCATCTCCATGACTAATTTATAATATGATTGAGATTTTGTGTCTCTTATCCCCTTTTGCTATTTCACTCACCCACCCCAAACCTCCACATGGTTACCACCAGTCACTACTTAGTGTCTATGAGTCCTCTGCTGGTTTGTTCATTTTGTTTTGCTTTCCTAGTGTAAGGTTCCTAGTGAAATCATATGGTATTTGTCTTTCCCTACCTGGCTTATGCCATTCAGCAAAATACCCTCTGCGTCTAACCGTGTTTTCACAAATGGCAGGATTTCTTTCTTCTTTATTTCTCCATAATATTTCAGTGTGTAGTACCACCCCTTCTTCATCATTTTACCTCTTGATGGAAACTTTGGTGTTTCCAGATCTTGGCTCTTGTAAATAATGCAGTCATAAACACAGGGTGCATATGTCCTTTTAAATCAGAGATTTTGTTTTCTCCAGTTAAATTCTTAGAAGTGGAATTACTGAGTCAGACAGTATTTCTATTTTTATTTTTTTTAAGAATCACATACACATACTGGTTTTCCTGCACCCCTTTACATTTCCATCAAGACTACTAGGGTTCCCTCTTCTCCACATCCTCACCAACACTTGTTATTTCTTATCTTTTGGATGGTGGCCATTCTGATTCATGTGACGTGATATCTCATTCTGGTTTTGATTTGCATTTCCCTGATGATTAGTGATGTGGAGCATCTTTTCATGTGCCCATTGGCAATCTGTGTCTTCTTTAAAATAATGTCTATTCGTGTCCTCTTATAATTAGTTTATTTGTGTTTTTGGTGTTGAGAAATATAGGTTCTTTATATATTTTGTAAGTTAACCCCTTACTGGTACATCGTTTAGGAATATTCTCCCACACGGTAGGTTGCCTTTTTGTTTCATTCATGGTATCCTCTGCAGTACAGTAGCTTTTCAGTTTGATGTGGACCCATTTGCTTATTTGGCCATTGTTTCACTTACCTAGGGAGATGCATAGATAAAAAAACTAATAATGCCCATGTTCATGAGATTTTCTCTATGTTTATTTCTAGGAGTTTATGGTTTCATGTCTTATATTTAGGTACTTAATCCATTTCAAGTTTACTTTTACATACGGTGTTTGGGAATAATGCAGTTTCATTCACTTGCATGCTGTTATACAGTTTTCCCAACATCATTTGTTGAAGTGAATGTCTTTTTCCCATTGTGTATTAATGGATCCTTTGTCATATTAATTGAATATGTATGTTTGGGTGTGTTTCTGGGCTCTATGTTCTGTTTCACTGAACTATGCATTTTTTCTTATGCCACTACTATACTGTTTAGAGTACTGTAGCTTAAAGTCAGGGAGCATAACACCCCCAACTTTGTATTTCTTTTTCAGATACGTTGTGGCTGCTAAGGGTGTTTTGTGGTTCCATATAAATTTAGGATTATTTGCTCCATTACATTGAAAAATGCCATTATTATTGCAATAGGCATTGCATTGAATCTGTAAATTTCTCTGGGCACGTTGGCCATTTTGATAATATTAAATCTTCCTGTCCATGAGAACAGGATAGATTTTCATTGATTTTGTCTTCTTCAGTTCTTCCAACAGTCTCTCAGTTTTCAGAGTATAGGTGTTTCACTTCCTTGGTTTGGTTTATTCCTAGGTATTTAAATCTTTTTGATGCAATTGTAAATGGAATTGTTTTCCTGATTTCTCCTTTTTGGTAGTTTGTTGTTAGTATACAGGAATACAACAGGTTGCTGTATGCTGCTTTTGTATTCTGAAACTTGCTGAATCCAGTTATTAGATCTAGGTTTTTGGTGGAATCTTTAGGCTTAGTGTCATGTCATCTGCCAAAAACAACCGTTTTACTCCTTCCTTACCAATTTGGATATCTTTTATTTTTTTCTGTTGCCTTATTGCCGTGGTTCGGACTTCCAATACTCTGCTGAAAAGAAATTGAGAGTGGGCATCCTTACCTTGTGTCTGACCTTAAAGGAAAAATTTCCCCTTTTGCCAGTAAGCCTGATGTTAGCTGTGTGTTTGTTGTATGTGTCCTTTAGTTTGTTGAGGAATGTTCCCTCTATACCCATTTGGTTGAGAGTTTTAATCATGAATGGATGTTGAATTTTGTCAAATTCTTTTCAGCATCTATTGATATGATCATATGCTTTCCATCCTTCCTTCTGTTATTGTGGTTTATCACTGTCTTGCCAATGGGTTTCAGCCCCAGGAAAGTTTGCTTTGGATTCAGTGTGACCAGAATAATTGACAGCAAAACGCTCTTGCGGTTATACCCAACCTTATTTCAATGGTGGCAGGTCGGTCACTAAAATCCTGTTCACTCAGAGCGAGTCTGCATGCAGCAAGCCGGTCTCTGCCTCTGGGCCCCTCTGTCCGCACAGCCATCCTATGGGCCTCTCTGCCTACACAGCCATCCCACAGAGCCGTCCTCTGAGCTAATCCTGTTGATGTATTTTTAAAATTCACCTTGCTGAATACTTTGTTGAGGATTCTTGCATCTATATTCAGTAAGGATATTGGCCTATAGTTTTGTATTTTTTGTATTATCTTTGTTTTTAGTGCTAGAGTAATGTTGGCCTTAGAGAATGAGTTTGGAAGTATTCCCTCCTCTTCTATATTTTGGAATACTTTCAGAATTGGTATTAATTCTTTAAATGCCTCACAGAATTCACCTTTGAATCCATCTGGTGTTGCTCTTTTGTTTTTTGGTTGTTTTGATTACCAGTTCAATTTTTTTAATGGTAGTTGGTCTGTTCAGATTTTCTGTTTCATCCTGTATCAGTCTTGCAGGATTGTACATTTCTAGGAATTATCCATCTCTTCTAGCTTGTCCAATTTATTCGCATGTAATTTTTCATAGAATTTTCTAATAATTCTTTGTTGTATTTCAGTGTTGTTGATTATAACTTCCTTTTTCTTTCTGATTTTGTTTACCAAAAGGTAATAGAAGGAGGAACATAATAAAGATCACAACAGAAATAAGTAACATAGAAAGTAGCAAAGAGGAAAAAAAATCAGTGAAACCAAGAGCTGGTTCATTGAGATAGAAAAAATATACAAACACCTAGCCAAACTTAACAAGGAAAAAGAGAGAGACACACGCTTTGCTTTTTCTTCTTGTCCAGTTCCTTTTCCTTTACTTGTTAGGGTCTGTGCTGCCAGTGAGGGAGATGGAGCGTTTGGGGCTGGCTCCTGCTTGTGCTGACCAGTCGGACTGAAGGAGGCCTGGAGAAGCATCATACTTCTACTGTTTCTCCTCTGGAGGGAGTCCCCTCAGACGCCTAACCCTGCAGCACACTTCCCAAGGCTAGCACATATTTCAAACTGCTGCTTCTGTGCTGGGTTTTAGTGGGACCAACAGAAAACCCCTGTCTCTGTAAGTGACAGAGACTCAGTCCCCAGTAGTGCCCCTGTTCTCCCTCCTGTTCAGCCTCATTAATCATAAAAGCCCAAAGAATTGTGAACTTGTCATTCCAGAGCAGATCCCCAGGGCCAGGTGTGACAGACTCCTGAGCATTTACCTGTTTTCCAACCCATTTCTCTCCAGCAGTATGCAAATCTATTAAGGAGTTTCTCTGCCCTTGTGGAATAACAAAACTGGCCCGAGGGCCTGCATGGCTCATTGTCTGTGGGCCCAAATTGGGTAAGACTGGGTTCTGGATTCCCTGGAGGGACAGAGCCGCAGGTTTCCTCTGCAGGTGGTAATCCATGGGCTGTGCTCTCTGTTTAAGTGCCACTGGCAGGAGGACTGTTGCTTTGCTGTGCAGTTTCCCTTTTACTCTAATTTGGATCCTTATCCAGGTGGGCTGTGTTAGCTATTCAGCACTCAGTGGGGCTGCTATTAGATCCCTACCCATGAGCAACTAGAGGGCTGGTCCCAGTTCCCTGCAGGTGCTCCTGGTCTTGCCTTTTAACCACGTGGGCCTGGAGCACCATTCAGCAGGGGTGGGGTTTGAATCAGCTCTTCTGCCTGGGCAGCCTGGGCTTCAGTTCTAATCAAGGTCTTTGTTTTGATCAAGCCCACCTGCGGCCCCCACCTTTGCTGTGCAGATGATCAGTGTGATGGCCACGCTGTCTGCTCGAGCCCTGCTGATTTATACAACTCCCAGGTGCTCCATCAAGGCATTCTGGTGTCAGGGTCAGGAGCGACACTCGGCAGTGCTCCCAGCAGTGATCAACTCCCTGCTGGACGGGGGAAGGCAATCCAGGTTCTGAGGGAGTGAAGCCTTCCCTGAAGACCCCACGCATGGAGACCTTGCTCTGCCACAGCCTTTGGTTGGAATGAGGCATTCCCGTTGCCATGGACATGAGTAAAGCTACGACTTTGGAGACTTCCTTGCAGGAGACCTCCTTGCTAACACCCGAGTGTTGGTTGTGGGAACCCTCCCCCTTCTCTGGGACAAGCAGACTCACAGGGGTTTATGGTATGACCATGTTTAGTTTTGCAGGAAAATGCCTCACTTTCTTCCAAAGTGAGTATCATCTTGTTTTTCCACAAGAAATGTATGAAAATTTCTGTGGCTCAACATCCTTGGCAGCATTTGATGTCTATTTTCTGGGATTTTGACATTTCTCAGGGCTCAGTGGTTATCTCCTTGGTGCTTTAGTTTGTATTTTCGTGACAACACATGATGTGGGATATTCACATGCTTATTTGATATCTCTGTGATGAGGCATCTGTGAAGGTCTTTGGAACATTTTTAAGTCAGATTGAATTGTTGGATATTTTTAAGTTTTTAAAAAATATTTGGACTATTAGTCTTTTATTAGATGTGGTTGTTGCCAATATTTTCTCCTAGTCTGTGACTTGTCTTTTCATTCTCTTGACCGTGGTCCTCACAAGAGGAACTTTTTAATTGTGATGACATCCTGATGGTTGATTATTTGTTTTGTGGGTCATGTTTTTTTTGTATATGAAAGTTTATTACCAAACACATGGTTATTTATGATTTTCTTGGTCTTTTTGTTTTCTTTGTAAATATCTGTAAGTGCTGCATCTGAAATATTCTGAAACATAGTGTTTCCATTTGCATTTGTGTCAAGGTATCTGTTTTGTTTGGTTACACACTGGCTGTTTATTAGAATGTTGTGTAGTCTCTGTGTGTTTGCATTTTTTGTTTTACTTTTGTAGTTGATTTCTATTTTTATTCCATTGTGGTCAGAAAAGATGTTTGATATTATCCTAGACTTCCTAAATTCATTGAGACTTGTTTTGTGGCCTGACATTGATCACTCCTGGAGAATGATCCATGTGCAGTTGAAAAGAATTTATTTTCCTGTTCAGATATGTTCTGTGTACATCATTAAGTCCATCCATTCCAACATGTCACTTAAGGCCAAAATTTCCTTATTGATTTTACTGGGTGAGCTATCATTTGATGGAAGTGAAGTACTATAGTCCTCTACTATTACTGTATTAATGTCTCTATATCCATTCTTGTCTTTTAGTATTTGCCTTATATATTCAGAAAGAAATTGTGAGGATACAGAGAGAAATAAAGAGAGCAATTACTGAATGGATTCCCTAGAGACTGGAAAGGTAAGAGGACTGATACTTCATCTAAGGTCACAGAGGTAGAGCTGTGTGTGTTATTCTGAGTCTTGTAGGTAGTAATCAGAACAATGGAGGCACTGCCTGTGAGATATCTGTTCCCTTCTATTTCCTCCATATTTTCTCTCAGGTCCAATTAACCCTGTTCTGAGCTGTATTTTGATAACCAAGATGGAAGGGACAGAGGCCAGACATGGGGCTTTGCATCCAGGTTCTGTGCCCTGGACCTCAGCAACTGGAACCACTGCTCTGGCTTAATTGGTGCCATAGTTCTAACAAGATCTTATTGGGCTGCCAACCAAGTTTATCTTTCACTACGCCTGCCTTTATCCAATCAACCCACATGTGGGTCGTCATAATCTTCATGGGACCCTTTGCACCTCTCCTTTCATATGCATCCCATAGTTCCTTCCATGCTCTATTGTTTCAACCTCCCCCAGAACTTCTAAAGTACAAGTAGCCTCATTTATGGGCTGCCCTATATATGGGTTGGCAAGAATAGTCACTGGAGACCTAAAGTGAGATGGGGGAGCTATATGAAGCACCAGATTTCTCATTCCCATGATGAACAACTCATTATTGAGGCCCTTGGTGTCCATATTATAGATATTTTTCATGCCCAGCTCCCATAACACGTGCTGGAGCTCTGAATATGTCTTCCAGCTAGTGGGTAAGTATGATAAATCACCCTGATTAGGCCAAACTGCCCTGATGCTGTTGTCATCCAATCCTGAAGTGCATGATTCCCTGGTGTGTGATGGGAACTTTGCAAGTGCTCCTGGAGGGAAAGTTGAGTCCTCTGGGAAGTCAGTCAACCCATTTCAGAACCCAACATAACAATTTCTCTACCCCCATATCATAAATTGTGAAAGCCGTGTAGGCCGAGGTTCTGATGGCATCTACTGAAACTGTATGCTCACGTCCACCAGCTCATCCTAGTATACAGGTGGAGTATGGAGTGTTCCATAACCTGGGGAGGGGATGGCTCCTCCCCGTGAGGAGGAGCGGTGGCCTCAGGGAGAGGCCTCGGCAACAGATAGGCCCTTAACCCCACCCCCTCATCCTTTCCCAAATCTCTTTTACCATCTCCAAGCTGAAGGCAGAACTCCTTCCTCCCCCTCTCCCACATCCTCCTGCAGTGTGGAGCCTCCTGCTGCCTCCTCCCTTGCTGCTAACATATCTTCCAGGAGTGCAACCTGTTTTCTCAGTAACTGTCTGTCTTTCGTAAGGGTATCCCGTAGGTTATCACCCTGCTCCTCCACGTGATGCTGAACTGTGTATCTATCCTGCTGAAGTCTCTCTCTTTCCTCAATAACCCTTTCTAATATCTTCAGAAACATATATCCCACAATTCCAGCTGCCATGGGGCCATTCAGGGCCTCTAATCAGTCTTCTGTCTCATGGAGGGCTAATTCCACAGCTTCTGGTGTCTCCACCCTTGTAAGAGGTGCTTTACCCTTGACTAATTACCCACTAGGGGCTCCCCAAATTGAAACTCCATGGATAGGAGGCTCTTGGGTGAATCATCACCCCCACCACAGCAGCAACTGGGGCCTTCCCACAATCCACATGGGGGTCTCTGATTATCTCCCCACCATCCCTAGGGGCAGCCAGACATAGCATTGCTCCCATAATGACAGACTTTGTGTTTAGAGGTCCTGCTGACAATCAGCAGGTGTAACTTCCTGCAGGATTTATGTTCCCAGGCTGAAGTAAATCTTTGAAACCAAAATCAGTCAAAAGGAGAAATAAAGTGGGGTATATCTGTTTTTTGCTTATAATAAATTGTCTTTTTTTGCTTGCCCATGTCTCTCATGACCAGGCTATAAAGGACCCCACCAAACCTCTCTGGTCCAGGTGTGCCCTCCCTCCCCTTTGTAATCACCTATTGATATTGAGATGGACTAAGACCAGTGAGAGATTATGGAAATATTGCAGTTTTACCCACAATTACCATGTGACAACTATCAAATTTTCAAAATTTTATTTTAATGAAATCATAACACTAAAAAGATACTCAAAAGAATAATGATAGGAAAAATAAATGCTAAAGGAAACTTTGATCTGTGACATACTGAAGACAATAATTTGGAATATGATTTACATAATTCAGCAATTTTCAATTTTTTTTTGTTATTGGGACAGGTTTGAAGACACCAAAGCTTAAAGTTACTTGGCTAGGATGTATTGGTTGATATTTAAAATATTTGAAAAGATACATTTTTATTATATATGTTGAATTTAATAAGGTGATAAACCATTTTGATACTAATTTAATGTCCCATTTTGTTGGAAAGTCCTTTTATAAAAACATAAGAGAAGTGGCATTATTTTACATTTTTACCAATCTGTTTAAAATCTGCCTTAATAGAAGATAGGTTATTCTCAGATATACCTCTACACTCACTTTGTTGCAATTTATTCTTGATTAATGTATATAAAGAAAATAAGGCCTCATACAGATATATGGCTGGAAATTTGAAGCATTGATTTAACGTCACTAAATAATAGTTAATATTCATCATTGGTAGTATGCCAAATTCAACAAGTGAATTACTGAAGATTAGTTGGTTTTGTAATTGAAAACCACATACTAAACTTTTTATATGCTGATTTAAATCTACTTAGCACTTTGGATTTTACCAATTCTGAATTTATAACATACTGACTTGATCACCTGGAATAGATTGGCTCCCAGAGACATGTAAATGTTACAAATATGACATATTTCATCATATGTTAAAATAAAGCCCTTAAATATCACTACTAATTTCATTAGAAAGGTCTTTAAGTATTACAAAATCATCAAGCTCATGGGGAATATAATCATTAAAATTATAGTTTTGACTTAAACTCAAATATGAGCAGCTCAGTTTTTGGATTATTTTTGCTTCAGTTTTGGAAAATGTCTGTCAAACACTGAAGTTGTCAGAAAGAGCACCTATTTTTACTAATATATGGAATTTATATTTCCCAGCTTGATTGAGATATATTTGACTATTGACTTTGTGTAAGTTTAAGGTGTACAAAGTGATAATTTAATTCACATGTGTATGGTGAAACTCTTACCACAATAAGGATAGTTAGCACATTATCAACACAAGTTTTCCAACACAAACCTGTTAGAATGGCTATCATCTTGTAGACAAGAGATAAATTCTGATGAGGATGTAGAGAAAAAGGGAATGTTTGGGCACTGTGCGTGGGCTTATAAACTGGTACATCATTATAAAAACAGTTTGGAGGATCTTCAAAGAAATAAAAAAAAGAACTGCTAGTATTTCCATTTCTGGGAATATGTGCAATGGAATCAAACTCTACAAGGTATCTGGAGCCCTTGTTCATAGCATCACAATTTACAGTAACCAATACATGAAAAAAACCTCAGTGCCTATAGCAGATGAATGGATCATGATGAATTTTTCAGCCATGCAAATGAGGAATCCTGACATTTGCAAAAACATGGATGGATCTTGAAGGCAATATGGTAAGTGAAATGTCAGAGATAGAAAAATATTACTATTTGGTTTCACTTATTTTTGGGAACTAATAAGTAAACCTTAAAGAAATAGAGGTCAGTCTCGTGGTTACCTGGGGCAGAGGGTATAGAGAAAAGGAATTGGTAGAAGTTAAGTAAGTGGTACAAATTTCCAGTTATAAGATAAATAAATACTGGGATGGTATGTCCAAAATTATGACTAGAGTTATACAGGTACGGCATGGTGACCATAGTTAACAAATATTGAGTTGTATACTTGCAAGTTGCCAAGAGACTAGATCTTAAATATTTTCACCACAAAACTTTTTCAGATGATATCTCACTGTGGTTTTGTTGTGCCTTTCCTAATGCCTAGTGATGTTGGGCATGTTTTCATGCACCTGTTGGCTATTTGTATATCTTCTTTGGAAAAGTATCTACTCAGGTGTTATGTCAATTTTTAAAAGATTATATATAGTTTTACTACTGTTGGGGTTTGTATAACTAGCCACTTGAAGTACTGTCATAAATTACTTGCACATTAGGGAAAACCGATGGATTGGGAAACCATGGCCTGAGTACAATCTGGCACAAAACGTATATTTTTTTGATATATATATTTCCTGAAGTGTAGTTGATATACAAAATTATATTGGTTTCATTTATACAAAAGAGTAATTTAACAGTAATATACATTATTAAATCCTCAACTAGTGTAGTTAATATCTGTCAACATAGAGAAATGGTACATAAAAAATTGACTATATTCTCTATGCTATACTTTCATCCCTGTGACTAATTTATTATTGAGATTTTGTGCCCCTTTATCCCTATCCCACTGCCACCAAGGTAACCACAAGTCACTTTTCAGTGTGTATGAGTCCACTGCTGTTTCGGTCCTTTTCTTTTGTTTGGTCTTAATATTGCACAAATAAGTGAAATCATATGATATTTGTCTTTCTCTACCCAGTTCATTTCACTTAGTATAATGCCCTCTAGGTCCATCCATGTTGTCAAAAATGGCAGGATTTCTTTCTTTCTTATGGCTGAATTATATTCCTTTGAGTATATGTACCATTTCTTCTTTATCCATTTATTTATTGATGGATTCTTTGGTTGCTTCCATATCTTTCCTATTGCAAACAGTGTGGTAATAAACATAGGGATGGAAATACTTTTTCAAATCAGAGATTTTGTTATATTTGGGAAATTCCTAGAAGTGGAATAAGTGGATCATATGCATTTCTATTTTGACTGTATTTGAGGAACCTCAATAAAGCATTCCTTGCACCAGTTTACATTCCCACAGTAGTGTAGGATAGTTCTCTTTTCTCCACATCCTCACCAACACTTGTTATTTCTTGTCTTGTGGATAGTGGCCATTCTGATTGATGTGATGTCATAGCTCATTGTGGTTTTGATTTACATTTCCCTGATGATTAGTGATATGGAACATCTTTTCTCATGCCTATTGGCCATCTGTATGTCTTTTTTCGAAAAAAGTCTATTCAGGACCTCTGCCTACTTTTTAATTTTTTTTGTGTTTTTTTTTTTTGGTGTTGAGGCATGAAGTTCTTAATATATTTTGGATGTTAACGCCTTATGAAATAAATCATTAAGGATATATTCTCCATTACTGTAGGTTGCCTTTTTGTTCTGATGATGTTCTTTGCCATAAAGAAGCTTTAAGTTTGATGTAGTCCCACTTGTTCACTTTTTATTTTGTTTCCTTTGCCCAAGAAGATGTGTCCAGGAAAAAATTGCTCATGCTTATATACAAGAGTTTATGCCTATGTTTTCTTCTAAACGTTTTATGGTTTCATGTCTTACATTCAGGTCTTTGATCCATTTTGACTTTACTTTTGTGTATGTACTTAGACAGTAATGCAGTTTTATTCTCCTGAATGTAGGTTTCCAGTTTTCCATACACCAGTTGTTGAAAGGGCTGTGTTTTCCTCATTGTATATTCATGGATCCTTTATCATATATTAATTGACATTGTGTGGGTTTATATCTGGACTCTCTATTTCACTCCATTGATCAATGGGTCTGTTCTTGTGCCAGTACCAAGTTGTTTTGATTACTGTAGCTTTGTAGTAAAGCTTGAAGTCAGGGAGTATAATCCCCCCAGCTCTGTTCTTCTTTCTCTCAACTGCATTAGTTATTCATGGTCTTTTGTGGTTCCATATGAATTTTAGAACTATCTGTTCTAGTTCATTGAAAGATGTACTAGGCTACCAAAGAGCCTAATAAATTAAAAAGTTTGACATTGTATCAAGTATCTTCTCAGACCACAGTAGTATGAAACTAAGAAGAAAGTACTCAAGAAAACAAAAAAGCCTAGAAACACATGGAGGCTAAACAACATGCTTCTAAATAATCAATGGATCAACTAATTAAACAGAAATCAAGTAATACATGGAGACAAATGAAAACAAAAATTCAACAGCTTGAATTCTGTTGGACATGGTAAAGACAGTTGTAAGCGGAAAGTACAAAGCGATACAGGCTTATCTCAAGAAACAAGACTAATCCCAAATAAAAACTCTAAACCCACAATTAGAAAACTAGAACAAGGAGAACAAATGAAACCCAAAGTTCATAGATGGTGGGACATAATAAAGATCAAAGCAGAAAGCAATAAAATAGAGAAGAATCAAATTATAGAAAAAAATCAGTGAAGCCAGAAGCTGCTTCTTTGAGAAAATGAACATAATAGATAAACTCCTAGCCAGACTTATAAAGAAGAAAAGAGAGTGTACATACATAAAGTAAAAAACAAGGAATAATCACAACGTAACACAGAAATGCAAAGAATTATTATAGAATGCTATGAAAAATGATATACCAATGAATTGGACAAAGAAGAAGAAATGGACAACTTTATAGAAAAATACAACTTCCAGTTTGATGCAGGACAAAACAGAAAACCTTAACAGATGAATTACCAGCAAGGAAATTGAACTGGTAATTTAAAATAGAAGTTCCCCAAACAAAATTCCTGAACCAGATGATTTTACAGCTGAATTCTACCAGACATTTAAGGAAGAGCCAATACTCATCCTTCTCAAAGTATTCCAAAAAGTAGAAAAGGAGGGAATACTCCCAAACTCATTCTATGAGATGTGCATCTCTTTAATACAAAAACCAGGCAAACACAACACAAAAAAGAAAATTATAAACCAATATCACTGATGAACATAGATACAAAAATTCTCAACAAAATATTAGTAAACAGCATTCAAAACTCCATCATGCCCAAGTGGGATTTATTCCAAGGATGCAAGGATGGTACAATATTCATAAATCAATCAACATCATACACCCCATTAGTAAAAAGGATAAAAACTACCTGATCGTCTCAATAGTTGCTGAAAAATCATTTGACAATATTCAACATCCATTCCTGATAAAAATACTCAACCAAATGGGTATAGAGGGCATATAACATAGTTAAGGCCACATATGACAGACCCACAGCCAACACAATACTTAATATGAAAAGCTGAAAGTTTTTCCTCTAAAATTGGGAACAGGACAAGGATGTCCACTCTCACCACTTTTATTCAACATAGTTCTGGAGGTCCTAGCCATGGCAATCAGACAGCACAAAGAGATAAAAGGCATCCCGATTGATAAGGAAGAAATTAGACTGTCACTATTTGCAGATGACATGATATTATATATAGAAAACCCCAAAGACCTCACCAAAAAACAGAATAGCTGAGTTCATCAAAGTTCCAGGATACAAAATTAATACACAGAAATCTTTCATATTCCTATATATTAACAACAAACTAGTAGAAAGAGTAATAAGGAAAACAACTCTTTTATAATTGCATCAAAAAGAATAAAATACCTAGAAATAAACCTAACCAAGGAGGTGAAAGACCTTTACTCTGAAAATTATAAGACACTCCTGAGAAAAATTAAAGAAGACACCAATAAATGGAAATCCATGCCATGATCATGGATAGAAACAATTAACATTGTCAAAATGACCATCCTGCCTAAACCAATTTACAGATTCAATGCAATCTCTATCAAAATGCCAACAGTTCCCCATATTATTAATCCTCAACCCCACTAGTGTGGCTCTTATCTGTTAACATAGAAAAATGCTACTAAATCATTGACTGTATTCTCCATTTTTATTACTGTACCCATGATCACATTATATTATGATTGAGAATATTTGTGTCCCTTTATACCACTCACCATCCCTACACACCCTCCCCAAATCCTCCGTCTTGGTAACCACTAGTCACCTCTCTGTGTCTAAGAGGCTACTGCTGTTTTGTTCATTCTGTTTTGCTTTGTTTTTATATTCTACAAAAAAATGAAATCATATGGTATTTGTCTTTCTCTACCCACCTTATTTCACTGAGCATAACACCCTCTAGGCTCATCCATGTTGTTGCAGGATTTCTTTTCTTTTTATGGCTAAAATAATATTCCATTGTGTGTATGTTCCACATCTTCTTTATCCATTCATCTATTGATGGACAGTTTGGTGGTCTCCGTATCTTGGCTATTATAAATAATGCAGTGATAAACAGGGGCATGTGTATCTTTTCAAATCAGGGGTTTTGTTTTCTTTAGGTACATTCTTAGAAATGGAATTACTGGGTGGAATAATTTCTTTCTTAAAGACATGTTGGCCTGTCCCCAGAATTGGGGAAGGGTGGAGATACCAGAAGTTGTGGAATTAGCGCTCCGTGATATAGAAGACTGCTTAGTGGCACAGAGTAGCCGTGTGGCAGTCAGGATTGTGGGATGTTTGTGTTTGAGACAGTGTAAAGGGTTATTGAGGAGAGAGACACACTTCAGTGTCACTTAGAGGAGCTGGGCAGCAACCTATCTGATGCCTTTAAGAAAGGGAGACAAGTATTGAGAATATTGAGAAGTGAGATTGTGCTCCTGGAAGATATGTTAGCAGTGAGGGAAAAGGCAGTTGGAGAATCCAAGTTGCAGGAGGCCATGGGAAGGGGGAGGAAAGAATGGTGCCTTCAGCCCAGGGGATGGTAAAGGAGATGTTGGGAGATTATGAGGGGGTGGGGCTGAAGGAGGTACTTTTGCCAAGGCAGCACCCGAGGTACCAACCCCTCCCATATTAAAGGCCCACCCAGGCTGTGACTGAAAAGAGAGGTACAAATAGCCCCATGAAGGTCTTGAGGACCCAGATGGGTGTAGATGTAATAAAGGCCGGGGTAGTGAAAGAAGAATTTGATGGGCAGCCCAGTAGAATTTGTTAGAACTGCAGCACCAAGTAAAGCCAGAGGAGCAGTTCCTGCCGCTGAGGTCCAGGACACAGAAGCCAGAGGATAAGCCCCATGTGCAGCCTAGGTCCCTGCAAGACTTCCTGTGGGACAGTACTCAGGCTCTGCCTGGGCCCTTACCCCCAAGGAGGACAATTGGGCATCATGGTTTGCTGGGGAAGGAAGTCAAGGCCATATCTTGGGGGACATGGTTGGGACTGGAGACTACATGCAGTTAGCCATCATTGGTCCCCCATGAATGTACAGGGAGTCCTGGTGCTGGTGAGTGCAGTAGCTGGATGTTCTCTGATTTATAGCAATGCTGAGTATTTTCTTGGGACCCCTGCCATGATAGACGGCTATGGGGATAAGGCAATTAGAGTGAATAAAGCCCAAATCCCATTAGGGATAGGGTGTTTATCCCCAAAGGACTATGCGTGTACATTTCCCCCATTTCTGAATATATTTTGGGGGTATATATCCTGTAGGGCCTGTGGTTACCGACCACTGCAGGTGAGTTCACACTGAGGGTATGCTAAGTAAAGGCAGTTCTGAGGGGACATGCTAAGCACCCAGCTATAGCTCTGCCTGTACCTCAGCAAGTGACAAATACTAAGCAGTATAAATGGCCTGGGGGTCACAAGGAAATTGGAGAAACTCTCCAGGAGTTGGAGCAGGTGGGCATCTTGAAGCCCACTCACAGTCTTTTTATTTCCCTGGTGTGGCCAGTGAGAAAGCTGGATGACTCCTTGTGTGTGATCATGGACTACAGGGAATTGAATAAAGTCAAAACCCTTTTGCATGCTGCTGTCCCCTTTGTAGCAGCCATCACGGACACTCTTATTCATGAACTAGGGATGTATTATTATGTTATGGACCTTTTTAATGCTTTATTCTCCATTGACATAACATAGGAAAGCCAGGAACAATTTGCCTTCATGTGGGAAAGCCAGCAATGGACATTCAGTGTCCTTCCACAGGGATACCACCATAGTCCCACCATTTGTCATGGAGTTGTAGCCCAGGTCCTGGCCACATGGAAAAAACGGCCGACAGGGTAGCTGTGTCACTACATTGATGATATCATGCTCACATCTGATTCCCTGGCAGATTCAGAAGGGGCCGTTCCTAGACTGCTGCAACATCTACAGGAGAAAGGACGGGCTGTGAACAGCACCAAGGTTCAGGGACCTGCTCTGTCTATAAAGTTCTTAGGGGTTGTGTGGTTGGGTAAAAGTAAAGTTATCCCAGAAGCAGTAATAAACAAGGTCCAGGCTTTCCCTGCCTCTACCACTGTGGCAGTATTACAAAAGATTTTGGATCTTTTGGGCAACTTGAGAGTGTTTATAGCACATTTGGCACAAATTCTGGAGCCCTTATACTGGTTGGCATGAAAGGGCATCAGGTGGGACTGGGATGAGACATGTGCAGCTGCTTTTACTGCTGCTAAGTGAGCAGTCAAGGCTGTACAGGCCTTGTGCATAATGGACTCATCAAGGCCCTGTGAACTAGATGTTCATGTAACCGAAGGTGGTTATGGAAGGGACCTTTGGCAGTGGCTTGAATGGAAATGCCAACCTGTTGGATTCTGGTCACAACTGTGGAAAGAAGCAGAATTCTGGTACTCTTGACAGAGAAGCAACTGCCTGCTGTGTTCCATGGTTTGCTGGCTACAAAGCCCATCAACAGAACAGCTCCTACCAAGGAAATAACCACCTAACCCATTGCAGGGTGGGTGCGAGACTGGACCCAAATGACATGGAGTGGCGTGGCACAGATGCCTACACTGGCCAAATGTGCCACATATTATAGCAGTGTAGCACCCTTTACTCTAGCCCCTTAAGTGGAGTACTCCAGTGCTTATTGGGGCCAGTGATGTAAAGCAGTGGAAAGCAGGAAGAACTTGCTTTTGTGCCATTGGTAGCCAAGAGTCCTTATCAGAAAGGAAAAGCCCCTACACCTGAAGATGCTTGGTATTCCAATAGGTCCCATCTGCTGCCCCCTGCAGCCCCACTAGTGTGTGTCTCAGCATCATCTCAGTTCTCAATAGCTTTCGATCCTTTTACAGAGCACCCCACAGCTCATCTCACCGTTTTTCCAGTCAATGCTGAAGTACTTCTCTACTTGATAACGCTTTCCAATGGTGCAAGAAACAACCATTCCACATTTTCTCGCACCCTGAGACCACTCAGTTCCCCTAAGGAGTCCCCCATTTAGTGGAGGGCCAACTCCACTGCCTCCAGTGTACCCAACCTTCTCCAATTCTGGGGAGAGGCCCGTTCCTGTAGGAGGCAACTTATCCTAGCCCAGATCCCTAAAGAGGAATCCCCAGGTCAATTCCCACCACCCACAAATGGTTCAAGGGTATTTACCTAACATCTATAGGGGCAGCCCTCCCAAACATTGCACCCATGAAGACAGATTTTGGGTTCTCTGGATCCTACCAACTATGCCAGATACAGCTCTGGGGGGAAGGCTGTTACTGGCCTGGGGCAAATCCCCTATGAAAGGTGAAAACAGAATAAGTGAAGGGATAGGGAAGGTTGGGAGAAACCATTTTTTATTGCTTACAGCTTACTCAAACTCACTAACTAGGCCTGGCCGTGTCGGTCCCCTCTGGCAGCTGCTCACACTCTGCCCTCAAGTTAAACCCTCTCAATCCCACCCTCCCCTTCCCTGAGGAACTTCCATGGGTCCCTGGTGACTGGCAGACACCAAACTGGTTATGTACCACAAACCAAGGGGAGGAGAGATTGGCCATTATCTCTCCACCCCTTGCCCCAGATGCTGCAGGAGGCTGCAGTGGGAAACACCTATTGATGTGTAAATGGACAGAAGCCAGGTGGGAGATTGTGGAAATTGTCATTTTCTGCACATTTCCTAATGCCCCTCTAAGTATTATTATTTTGGGGCAATAATATTTAACATAAGATCTACCCCCTTAGCAATATTTAATCTCCACAATTATTCATTTGTGTGGCTGATGGTTTGTCCACTTTGACCATAACCTGCCCACTTTCCTCTTTCCTCCGTCCCTGCGGACCACCATTTTATTCTCTGCTTCTGTGAGTTTGGACTCTTTTAGATTTGACATAAAAGTGAGTTCACACATTTGTCTTTCCGTGTGTGGCTCACTTCACATTACATAATGACTTCTGGCTATACCCGTGTTGTTGAAACTGGCAGGTTTTCCTACGTTTTAGATGTAGAAAAATATTTTCATAAAATTTTCTGTATACACAATAAGGATACATTTCTAAATTTTATTTCCCCATTGTTTGCTATATTAAAATCATGTGACCAGGGATTTCAGAGCACAATTAGTTTACAGCATCAGGGTCCTGTTGGAAATTCCTGGAATTGCTGTGTCACTGGTTAAGTGAATATCCAGGGTGCCAGGCTCATGGGCATGCTCCCCAGGGCCCCACACCACAGCTGCATTCCCGTGAGCGCCACGCAGGGAAGGAGGAGGGGCTCCTGACCATGAGGACATGTCCCTTAAGTGTCATGTCGCTTCACCTCAGACACTGCACAGAACTCAATTACATGTTCACAACTAGGTGCAGTGGAGGCTTTTGTACAAACAAGGCATCATGAAGAGCACAGGGACTCACAGCAGAAGTGGCACGTGAGGCAGATCAGGATGCGCAGCGTCAGCAGCATGCGGAGCAGTGAGTGAGCGCAGCACACCGTGGCCTGCAGCCTCCTCATCACTTGTAGGGTCCTGCTTGGGCACCAGGCTGTTGTCAGGAGGACGAGGATTTAATAATACGGGGAAATGTTGAAACTGTTTCAAACGTACATTTGAAACTAATATATGATTGTATATCAGTGATACTTCAATTAAAAAAAAAAGTAAGCTGCTAGTGGAAATGAGCCTTCCCTCCTCCCTCCCGCCTCTGCAGTTTCTCATTGCATATGAGCCTAGGAGGAGTCAAAGAACTTCATTAGTATATAATAAAGATAAAATGGAATCTTACAGTCTGGATGCCAAGGGCCAGGGATTCATTTCTCAACCCTTCTGTGCACACTGAAATTCTGGGAACACGTGGACATGCTTCATTGGCCATGAAATGATACAGCAGTAAGGTCACCCCAAATCATGGAAATATATAGCTTAAAGTACTTTCTAAATTGTAGAATCATTCCGGCTTGTGGAGGACCAATTATAGTGAGTTTTGTTTATAAGGAAAACACTGCTGATGCAATACTGTTTCAAAAATATTTTACTAAATAAAAGTGATATTATTAATATCTTCTTATGTTGGCTTTTCAAGTAGGAATTCTAGATTACTTTGAAAAGTCTTTATTAATATTGCTAAATAAATTTTGCTAGCCACTACTCAAAACATACCACAATAGTTGCGTTCCACTGATATCTCCATGTGTTATTCCCATGTGTCTGAAGAACATTCCCTAGTGGTAAAATACAATGTTAACTTTACGATAATTCCCCATTACTTAAATGGTAAAATCTTAAAATGATATATCTTGTAATTAAGGAGGGTCCTCTCTCTAAAATAATCAAATATATTAATCTGACCTAAATTGTATAATTCCAAGGACTTTTTCCAGGGTTACTTTTATGTCCTTGTTTCTAAGAGTGTAAATGATGGGAATCAGTGATGGAGGCACCACTGTGTAAAACACAGACAGAGTGACATCTATGTCTGACCTCAACTCAGAGGCTGGCTTCAGGAACCCCAAGACACCTGTTGAAAGAAACACAGTCACAACAAGCACACAAGGGAGGCGGGTGGAGAGGGCTTTGGACCTGCCCTCCAGGGAGGAGATCCTTGAGACAGCAGAGAAGATGTGCATGTAGGAATATAAAATAGAGATGAAACAAACCAGTGAGATACTTGCACTAAATGATGTTATTGACACTTCATTTATATTCATTTTGGTTTCTGGAATCAAAATAATTTGAGGAATATCACAGAAGAAATGATGGATTTTATTGGAACTAAAAGTTGTCGAAAAAGTCACAACAGTGTGCATGGCTCCATAAACTCCCAGACTGATGTATGTCACCACCACCATCCGCCCACAGGCCCCCTTGGTCATGATGGTGTCATAGTGCAGTGGACGGCAGATGGCCACGTAGCGGTCATAGGACATTACAGTGCAGATGGCCAGTTCAGCAGCACCAAAACACATGAAGAAAAACACCTGGAAGACACATCCAAGGAAGGATATTTCATTTCTCTTCCTCAGGGTGTTGAGAACAAATTTAGGAACAGTGACAGAGATGTAGCAGAGATCTATGAGTGACAGGTTCTTCAGGAAAAAGTACATGGGTGTGTGAAGCTGAGGGTCCAAAGTAATGAGTGTGATGATGAGTCCATTTCCCAACAGGGCTTCCAGGTAAGCCACGAAGAGCAGGACACCAAGTAGGGTTTGCATCCTCGGGTCCTCAGAGAATCCCAGAAGGAGAAACTCAGTGACTCCTGTGTGGTTGCTCATTTCATGCAATGATATGTTCCCAAGGGGAAACTGTTTTCTGTAATCGAAATCATAAGGATAAAGGAAAATAGTACAAGCTGTGCTAAAGGGTGTATTAATTATCTGTGGTCATTATTTCATAATCTTTGTGTAACTATATATATAATTCATATGTATATCTCTACAGAAGTTATACACATTAAACATATATATTTTACGTGCCAATTAATGTCAAAAAATTGCAAATAAAATATAGGGTATAATTTTAATAAAACATTAAGTTGATAAAGTTGTAATTCTAGCAGTGTAATTAACTTTAGTGATTCCAAGCTTCAGAGATGCTTTGGTTTTCTATTATAGTGATGGGTGCATAAATGTTTAACAAGTGACTGGCATAGCTGAGTGGGGACACCATTTAATATTTGTCTAACCCAGTGGTGTTATTAGCATCATTATGGCTGCAGCAGCTCACCGATGTGCCATACCTAACACTGAGTTAGGAAGAAATGCTCCAAATTTCTCTCCAAGTGGTTCCAGGAAACTCTATCTCACAGCATAAAACAGTTCTGGCATATTGTTTATACAGTATTTGGAATGAGGTAAACATCAATAAAACCTAAGCTACAGGTAAAGACCAAGGTATTCCTGGAAACTTATTTACACATTCTCATTATGTGCATAGATATTTAATATTGCTTCTTGGTGTTGTTATGTTTAAACATGAGTTAGCCCTGAGTGCAGCATGGCCTTTGAAATAATCCAGGCACAAAATGAAATATGTTGTATGATTCCATTTACATGGGGTCCCTGGAATAAATTCATGTAGACAGAGACTAAATGGTGATGGGAAGGGCTGGGGGGATAAAGGAACTTGGAGTTTTTGTTTAATGTATACAGAGTTTCAGTTTTTCAAAAAAGAAACAGTTCTGGAGATGGGTGTGAAGATAGTTGTCCAACTATGTGACTAGTTACCACCACTTGACTGTACACTTAACAATGGTTAGGATGGAAAATTTATGTTACCTGTGTTTTACCACAATTGAAAATAATTTAACATTGATGAGCCAAATTTTTCTAACACTTGGAAAGGATTCCTGTGATGTGAATGTTTGAAGAAAGATAAATGTTGGTTCTTATTGTAAAGTCACAGAATAAAAAAAACATGCCCAGTTTTCAACATTTCTCAAATATTTTGTTGGAACTTTTCTGATTTGTAAAGAAGGTATTCAAATATGTTAATCCATTTCTGAATTTCAGCCAGCTCATTTTGGGGAAAAAGAGAATTTTTTACAAGTTTATATTAGGACTGTGAGATACCTGTAATAGAGGAGAAAGGACAGATAAGGGATCAGAAAAATTCTGGTTTTCAGTCTGAGTCTGTCATGTAGTGGGCAAGTTACCTTGTGATACTTTTTAAACATTATAGGTGAGTAATTTGTATGACAGTTATCAAGACATTACATGTGGAGTCTCATGGAAGTTTATTAAGAGGAATAGGCATATTGTTTATACAGTATTTGGACTGAGGTAAACATCAATATCTGTAAGCAGCTTCTATAATAGGTATTTATGATTAGACATTGATAATAGACATTTTCTTAGTATTTATTGTGTATCAGGTGAAGTTGAATGTAGTGGTTAAAAACAAGGCTACCCACATTTTTGTGTGTGTTCCTTCATATTGTTCCTTTCTAGTTCTAGACATTTGTCAAGTCACTTAAACATGCATCAGATTGATGCAGGAGAATTCTTGCCACTAAATTAATTAATATGTATTTAGAAGTCTCTGAAGCACTTTACTAATAAAATGATTTTGGCATTGGTGATGGTCATCATCACTGATGAACTGTTGAAGATGTTGAAGTTGTTATTTCTTAATAATTTTAGTCTTTACAATGAACAAGAATGTAAGGTGCCAATACTGTTATAATTTCACACCTTAGGATAGTAAGAGAGAGAGGTTGAGTGTTCCTCTGTCTCCAGACCCAAGGTAAAGGGACATAGCCAGGAAAACTGCAGGGATGGGAGAGGAAGGTGGTTCACTGACTTCTATGCGTCCCTGTTCTGTGAAGAGACACACAGCATAGGGAGATACTGGCAGGGTGGAGGCAATAGATTTAGTTTAGAAAACAATAAAAGATAAGTTCAATTTTAATCCAACATGAATATTAAAGTATAGAAAACTAGAACCAGGCTATGTGAATGGTGCAAACAACTTTATCTCAGTATTTCCTGCCATTCTCATGGATGGAAAGCGTGTTTATAGATGTACAGCTGGTGGACTTAAAGGGCAGGAAAAAGAGAACATTGTCTCAATTAGAGGATGTGAAATCTTCACGTTCTTTGTTAATAAGAATTAATTATTCATCAAATACTACATGTTTACACTTTCAGAATATATTCTTCCCATGTTGTTTATTTCACCCTGGGTCTAGATGACAGGATCCTTCACCTCTAATTTCAGCTTTTTCCAATTTATAAGAAATTTTCTGAAAGAATGGCTAAACTTCTAACTGAAAATTCCAGGACTCAACAATATTGTTTTCTACTCTTCTGATCATGGCCTTAAATATCACTGCTTGTTATTGAAAGACAATGTTCTTGACTGTTGTTCAGTGTCGCTGTCTTAATTATCTAAGATATAATATAGCAGTTTTTCTTCATGTTTAAATGGCTTTATAAAGTCCAAACAAGTAACAAAGGATTCATCCATGAAATGGAGTCCACGAAGAAAGTGCTGAAAACATTTCTAATAATGCCTGAGTGCATGTATAGATTTCCAAATCTCACCTGAACCTGGACTGCATATGTATATGAATCAGCAAATATAACTCAGTCCCCTAGTCCGATGTGTCAGCGCCAACTATTGCTGTGGCTTAGGAAGCAGTACTGTGTCTGGGGTCCGGATCATGACTGTCCAGTGATGCAGAGTTTGCCAAGGTAGTTGGCAGGGTCACTCTCAGGGTGAGCTGCTCCCGGTCTGTGTGGCCCGCTGGGGTTGGAAGCGCCCTGATCTGGAGCATCTGAGCGCCGAGACAGGAAATGCTGGTGTCACTTTTGTGGATCCTTCACACCACTTCTCTTGGTGGCAGAAGAAATGCTGAGGCATCGCTATATAAAACCACTGGCTTTTAGTTGCCACACTGCAATTCTGGACATTAAACTAATTTTAGGGATAAAATATTCACAATTGCTCATTCTCTAACAAAGGTAAAGCATATTTTGGTAATGGAGATCATACTTTAAAAGACACATATGAAAAGCCATAAGATGTTGGTACATTTGTCGGATAAATTCTTGTATAACGGAAGACTAGGATAGCAAGATATTTCTCTCCCCATCTATTTTAGACAGAGCCTTGGACAAAGATAGTCACAGTGAAACCATTTTTTCTGTATTACGATTTTGTTAAGTGTTTTTTCTTAGCACTGTTTAATCATGATGGGTGAGAACTTGTGAATCATTTTCCTTTCTGGCTTACAAGATGATCTGTAGCATTAATTTATATGTAAATAAAAATATACATATCAGAATACATTTTGAATATGTAATATTAAAATTTTCACTTTTTCACAAATTAAATACAAAAAAATGTCAGAATTTTTCTCAACAATGAAATTGGAAGATGGTTTTAAGAATACATAAGCAAAGGTACCAAAAACTACATGTTCTTGCAGGATATGAAAGGTGCTTTGATTTTTAACTTTACTGTATGATTTTTTCTTATATTTGGGAACTTAGTGGGACAGGAAAAAGTACTAATTACTGTATTTCTGTATATGTTTTGATATATGTCTTTATCCATACCAATTCCTAAATATATTTTCCTATTTGTGTTTATATGAGTGTGCCATAGCATGCATGCCTGTGTATGCGTGTGTCTGCTTTGCTCACTTTTTTAACTCTGAAAATTTTCTCTTTTAACTGTATCTGAGACAAAATAATTGCAATTTTCAATAAAACTCATGATCATTTTAGAGTAAATGTAGGATTTTGAATCAGGGTCTGCAGATATACAGGTGAAAGGATCACACCTAACCATTCAATTGGACAATATGTTAGAAAAATAATACTTTCTGTAGTTAAGGAGTATTTTATCGTATCCGAAAGTGCTAAATAAAGGTTACTTACATTTTGACCATACATGAATCTCTGAAAAGCTTTGCTATGAAGGAGACTATTTCCTTATTACAACAATTTTACATGTTATTTGAACTCTCCAGTCTTCATAGATTCTCTTCATCTGGGAAGATTTGTTCTAATCTATTGTAATAGGAAGTAGTATTAGGCTTCTTCCACCCGGAACTGGGGAAACTCATTTATCCTCTCACTGAGAGAGGAACATTTCATGGCTCTCTGAGAAGGCACATGGTTGCAGCTCTGAGGCTGTGGTGTCTCCCCCAAGTCCTTTTGAGAACACCCAGGACAGGAGGAGGAGGGAGCAGACCAGGGGGGCAGTTCCAAGTCAGGGACCTGGGGAATCAAACCAGAGAATAAAACCTACAGGTCTGCTTCAGGGAAAAGTCTTTCTTTGTGATGCTGGTTGGGTGAGAAAGGATAGGCTTAACAAAGTAGCTCAACATTAAGCTAGGAAATCATCTCTGAGAGAGTTAAAATCCCTGATGCTGATCTACCAAATTAATTTTTCCAGTACCTAAAAGTGCAAAACCTTTTCTATGAGGTGCTATGAAAAGCTGTGGTTTAGAGCAAGAATTTTTATAATTCAAAGTTAAATATTGGGTTTTTACAATATCTCTATGTCTTACATAGACATATCCTTAACTGAGTATTCATAATATGTGAAATATACTGAAGAAACCATTTCAGCTAATTTCTGCCTTCATTGTGCATGTTTCTTTGGTTTTATATTAAAAATTATATTACCTAGGCATATTAAAGAGTATTTGTCTCATTTGTATTTCAGTGACAGGTATTCATGTTTTAAAATTAGGATCTAGTGCTAGTTATTAGAAGTGATTTAAAAAATCTAGAAAAATTAATGTATTTTCTGCAAATATTATCCATTTCATGACATTATTTCCTTCTGCTGAAATACATATGCTTATTCTTATTTGATGTATTATCTTGTTATATTTTCTCTTTAACATGATGAAAAACAAGAGTAATAATTGAAAATGTATAATGGGTAGGAAATGCTTAACATACTGCCTGAATCACATAAAGAACATAAAATTCAATTCCAGAGAAAGTTTTTGAGGAGGGAATGCACTGCTAAGAAACCTACAAGTAGCTTCCAAAAGTGTGTGGAAATATGAGATGCACATTTCAGATACATAACATTTAAAAGGCTGAAATCATGGACAAAGAATTAGAGAAAACCCCTTCTTTCTATCAAAAGGAGATTCTCTTCCGTGAGAAATGCTCAAGTTGCATGGCACCTCTGTCCAATGAGAGGAAGCTCAGGGAGCTGTGAAAAGAAATCAGGGAAATACTTGCTAACATCAAGTTCAAGTTCCAAACTGTCCAACAGGGCCCTTTTGTTATTGCTGTTTCACGCCCAGGTCACAGATCCCAGAATTATCATAAAATACTCAGGGCTTTGAGATTCCCAAGTAAAGAGTAGGGTCATATTTTTGGGCCTCAGGGATCTGGGGTCCACTCCAGATTTGACTTGTCTTTCACAGAAACTGACCACTCAGAGTTACAAGATAACATCTATGAGTCTCTTCCCTCTTCATACGTCATAATATTTTCATTTGGTTAACCATAAATTCCTTGAATAATTCAAGGAATTAAGAATTTAAGCCTTTTGTTTCACTTTTGTCATTTTCTTAATCCTTTGTTATTTTGTGTAAGGTTTTATTTGTTGTTCACTGAAACACTCCTCAATTTTGTGCCGTCAAAACAAGTTTAGCCTTGATACAAAAAGTACAAATATACAACACATCACAACATTAACCACAGATTTTGAAAAAATATTAGCAGGCAATATATCCAATAAGAGATTTTATCTAAGATATAAAGAAGAATCAATACATAATTCTCATCACACAATCAGAAACAACTTAAAACATTGACAAATAATATAATATAGGCCTTCCACACCTAAGTGTTTATGCAGGGTAATCAGAAACACTTGACCAGAAATGTTTTCCAGTAGTTTATTTTTAATAGGCTGAAGCTAGAAACAATACATATGTCCATGAACAGAGAATGGATACATGAAGTATGGTATGTCCTACATTGAAAAACTATTTTGCAATAAATTAGTAACCTAACTCGATGCACACAACCTCTTGGATGAAGTGCAGAATTATTATGATTTGTGATGAAGACTAACAAAAACAATTACCTGCTTCATTTATGTGTAATAACAGAATTCGAACACATATATAGTCAGAGAAAGTAAATCAGAGGTTGGGCATTTGGCAGACATGGGAAGCCAAATGGAGGGATGACCACAGGGCCCAAGGAAACTATAGGGGGTGATGTTTGTGTTTATTTTGACTTGAAGTAAAGATTTCAAAGGTATATACACTTGCCTATGTACATTATTAATTTGTGCACTGAAAATATATGCAGCTTACTGTATGTCACTCATACTTCAACCTGTTAAAATAAAACAAGAAAAAGACTAGTGGACTAGGTATTTTTATTCCTTAATTTTTGTGTCATATGAAAAAAACATCTTCCAGACCTATATCAAGCAGCTCACTGCATAATGTTTTTTTCCTAGGAGTTTAGTGATTTTTAGGTCTTACATTAAAGTGTTGACATCATTTTGAGTTAATTTTGCACACTGTGTAAGACAGCAGTACAGTTTCATTATTTTGCTTGAGGCTGTTCAGTATTCCCAACCTCATTTATTCAGTATCCCACGTGTACATCCCAGGTATATATTCTTGGCTCTTTTGTCACATATTAATCAACTATACATGTGGGTTTATATACAGGCTATTTTCTTCATTGATTTATGTGTTTCCTTTTAGGAAAATACAACACTGTTTTGATTACTATAGCCTTACAGTATAGTTTGAACCCAGGGACCATGCTATATCCAGGTTTGTTCTTTCTCAAGATTTCTATGACAGTCTGGGTTCATTTGTTCTATAAAAATGTAAGGATCATTTTCCCTACTTCTGTGAAATATGCCTTTGGAAGTTTGATAGGGATTGCATTCGATCTGTAGATACTTTGTATAGTATGGACATTTTAACAATATTAACTTTTCCAATCTATGAGCATGGAGTATCTTAAAAATTATCTGCTTTTTCAATTTCTGTATTTTAGTTTTTAATAGACAGGTCATTCTCCTTGTGGTTAAAATATTTTACAAATTGTATTATTTTTCTTCAGTTGTAAATGAGTTCATTTTCTTAACTGTTCTTTCTGATAATTATGACTGTATACTAACACAACTGATTTCTGTATGTCAGTTCTGTATCCTGTGACTTAATTCATATTAACTTTAATAGAGTTTTGGTGGAGTCTTTAAGATTTCCCATATAAAGTAAAAAGTCATCTACAAATAGCAACAGTTTTATTTCTTCCTTTCCACTTTGGATGTATTTTATTTGTTTTTCTTGTCTGATTGCTGTGGATAGGACTTTCTATGCTATATGGAATAAAAGTAGCCAAGTTGGATATCTTTGGCTTGCACCTGATCTTAGAGGAAAATCTTTCAACTTTTCTTTGCCATTGACAATGAAGTTAGTAGTAGGTTTTTCGTATATGGGACTGTAATTGTGGGAATTGTTCCTTCAATACCCATTTTGTTGAGAGTTTTTAACAGAAATTGATGTTGAATTTGTCAAAAGATGCTTTTTCTGCAGCTATTGAGATCATCATATGATTTTCAGCCTTGATGTTGTTCATGTTGTGTATCTCACATGTTGAGCTACAGATTTGAACCATCCATGCATCCTTGGGATACCTATTCGATTGTGGTGTCTGATCTTTTTAATGTATTGCTGATTTCAGTTTGCTAATTTGTTGAGGGTTGTCACATCTTTGTTCATCAGTATACTGGCTTAGAATTTTCATTGTGGTGTCATTCATTTTGTAATCAGTGTTATGCTGGCCATATAAAGTAATTTTGGAAGTGCTCCTTAATTTTAAATATTGTAGGAGTAATTTGTGAAGGATGCATGTTTGTCCTTTACATGTCTGGTAGAATTTACTTGTAAAACTGTTATTTTGTAATAAAATGTAATCTGTTATTTTATAATAAAATCACTTATTTTAAATTAGTGATTCAATTTCATTATTTTAATTAGGCTTTTCAGACTTTTTATTTCTTCACAATTCATTCTTGGAAGATTTTATGTCTCTACCATTTTACCCATTTCTTCTGGGTTTTCTAATTTTTTGGCATGTAATTGTTCATAGTAATCTCCTATGATCCTTTGACTTTCTGTGGCATCAGTTGTAAGTTCTACATTTTCATATTTCTGTTTTTATTTATTTGGTCTCTGTTTTTTCATTGGTCTTGCCAGACATTTACAGAATTTTCTAACTTTTCAAGGAACCAGTTATCAGTTTCATTGATCTTTTTCTTTTGTCCATTTTTAATCTGTATTTCATTTATTTCCACTCTGATCTTTATTATAACCTTTCTTTTACTAATTTTGGGCTTTGGTGTCTGTCAGCTCCATCCATGCAATGGTCGCATGAGAGTGAGTATATATGGTTTACCAGGGCTTCCATCCCTGGGTGAAGACCCTGCAGTTTCCTGCCTCTCTGGAAGCACCTTTAAAATGAGTAAGTGGATCTCCCTTGCATTTCGTCTCAACAGTTTTCACTCTGTTGTTTTCGCAGTGGACCTCAGGGTGACAGGGTCTGCTAACAAATCCTTCAAGAGTAGAATCTTTGTTCTTTATAGTTCTATGACTTTCCTAGACTCAGTCCCTGTTGATTTTGACAGACATATGAGGGGCTGGTCTTCCTGGTGCCAACCCAGGGTCAGCATGTCTGATGTGGAACACAATCCCTTCAAGTAAAAGTGCCATATTTTGGGATGCCTCTTCTGTGCAGGGTCAGTGAAACTTAGTGGGGTTCCATGAAATACTTTGGGCCTCTCCTAACTTGGATATCTCTCTTTTGTCTTTTGTTGTGGAGGTGCTGTTCATATAAGTCTCAGGTCTTCATTAGTGGATAATTTTTCCATGTGAAGCTTGAATTTGCTGTGTTCATGGGAGGAGGTGAATTTTGGGTCTTCCTACTCTGTCATCATGAAACACCCTCCAGGTGATTTATAGTTTGTGTTTTACATTTTAGTATAACACCAATTTTATATTATCCTCTATTATTTGTATATTAGAAATTTATCATTTGATGGGTTTTCAAAAATACATACACATATTCAGTGCAAATCCATGTCAGGAAATTGTTTCACAGAACATTCGTGAGGCCCTAACTCAGCCACCTGCTATATCTTCCCTTCATAAGCAACAACTATTAGGGATTCTTTCCAGAGAGTTTGACCTGATCTTCATATATGTGGACTCCACCATATGATTTTTTAGTCCAAATAACATTTTGATACTTACGTACTTGTTGCTGATTTCAGTAGAGTTTTCTTTTTGTTTCCCTTTTTAATGTGGCTGATAGTAGGACACTGAGGGAAAGTGCCAGAATTTGTTGATTCTTCGACTGACAGACACATCAGATGCTTACATTTTGGGGCTACTAGAAATAGTGTTTTGTGAAAATTCTTTTAGAAGCCTTTTATTCAAACGGGCTCATTTCCATTAGTCAATACCTAGGAATAGAATTGCTCTGCATGTGTTTTTTTAATGAGTAGTTGCCGTTAATTTAAGGAGACATTGTTGTACCTTCTCTCAATGCCACCAAAGGGAAATGATAGTTTTTGTTGCAGAATATCCTTGCCAAATTCAGTGTTTTAAATCTTATTATTAATTATGTATTTATAATTTTGGGGGATTAGTATCTGTGCCTCTGTGCTTATTGGGCTTTGCTCATCTCACACTGTGAGATGAGTTTTCCAGTCCTTTCCTACCTTTATTTGTTCATTTTTCTATCTCTGAGTTGCAAGCATTTAAGGGCAGGTGTTTTGAGGATTTCAAGATCTAACAAATTAGGAATGTGTGTTGTTCTGGGAGACAATTTCAGAAGCTATTTCAATGTGATAGGAGTAACTGAAGTGCTAATATTCTCATGGGGATTGACCAGGTAAGATGTGGACTGAAAACAACTACTAGAATTAATAATTTGAATGTCATTAACTGCCTTGATGAGAGGTGCATGGTGCAGTATTTGGGACATTGACTTGTCATAGTGGGTTTAAGAGAAAATAGCAGGGGAGGGCTGGAGACAGAACAATAATGTGTGTGAGGTGACATAAATATTGGTACTACCAGATTCTCTGGTTCTGAAGAGATTTTTAGCAGTTCCCCCACCATTTGGCAGGTACTGTATTGAAAAATCTGTTACCTTCACTAATAGTGTGTTAGCCTCTTAAACTCTATAAAGTGTGAATTTTTTTGACCCAGAGCAGGTCAGTACATGCTCTTGTCCCTCAGTGATATGCCTCCTTACTGAATGAACTGCAGATGGGTCTCCCTTCATAATGTCTCCATCTGTCCTGTAATTTTTTATTTGATCATTTATCCCACATTGTATAGAAGGTGTCTGGTCAGGCCTCATACCTTCCTAACAGTGATTTGCTCTCTGTGTAGGAGTAGATTTGGTGTATGCGTGTGTAGCAGGAGATTGGGTTCTGGGTCGGTCTTTATATCCTGCAAACTTGGAATGCCTCCAGAAATGAATATTTCAAACAGTAATATTTCCATGGTTAAAGAAAATTTTCTATGCAACAGTAGATGTATTAAATTTCAATTAAATAAGAACCTGTCTTCTTTGGGTGTTTTGCATATTATAATCTTAATGACACTTGGTAAATCTTTAGGAGGCATGTTCTGTAAATGGTGATGCTCTGCAAAGGATAATGTAGGGTTGCTAAATGTTCTTTCCTGTTTACCAATGTGTAACTTGCATGTTGAGATATCATTTTTACTGGTGATGCAATTATTTAAAAATAATAATTATAAAGGAAGTAGAGATAGAGAATACATATTTCATAAATGGATACATGAGGGCAAATATTTTTTATTAAAACAAGCAATATGCAATTTAAATTACAATGCTGTAAAACAAGGTAACTTGGATACTTTTATCCATTTCAGTCAGTACTAAAAAAGGAGATGAAATACCATTATTTCAAGGAGAACGGCTTAAAAGAAAAGTGTTGGGATATATATTTACATGGACTTAATGGGTTAAAGTGGAATTTACAATTATAAGTAGAATATACAAATTTTTTTCTTTAACAAAATGATGCAGGCAGCTGATCTTTGTCTTTAATAACAGGGTGATTAGCATTCATAAATATGAGGTTGTAAAGTTCATGAAGTTGTAGGGGCGCTAGAAACACCATATCAACAAATCCATGCATAAGTCATCCAATTTGTCTTTTTAATACTAAGCTAGTGATTTCAGGTAGAAAAACTGCATGCACATAACATGTTTGCTTTACATAGTATTTGGCTCTTTGTTTTTTCGACATTCCTGAGAAATAAAAGGTAGATCTCACAAGAGCCAAGTGATTCTGATATGTTTGTGAATAAATGATGTAGATCTCTAAGTGTGTATAGATGTGTGTGTGTATCTCTGTGTATTCTAGTACATTAAGTGTCTAGTCATGAAGGTAAAGAGATATTTAGAGAAAATACACAAATGTATGTCAGGTTGTAGGGCCCGTGGAGCTACAAGGAAGTGTTTAAGCCAGTGCCATTTTTGCAGCTCCTGGTAGATTGTCCTTGGGTGGCTTCTTATTTTTCTATATTTTTGTGGTATCTTTCAAAATAATCAAATGTAATACATATCAATTTATCATTACTAAGATTATAACTGCTTCTTTGTTTGGTGTAAAAAATTCTTTTCTAACCACAAGTTCATGAAGACATTTTCTGTTATCTTCTAGATGGTTGATTGTTTTGCTCTTTACATTTCTATATTCCTTCACTGTGGTCTTCCATTTGAACATGACAGGGGATAGAGGTCAAGAATAATTGCCTCCAGACTATTATCAGATTGGTTCACCATTATTTACTAAGAGAATGGTCTTTTTAGCCATGTCTGTGTAGTAGAAATTTTTTATACGCCTACTTTGGGAAATTCTTATATACCTACTGCCTGCATTTGAGTGGGCCAGTTTTTGAATTTTATTTTTTCAGCTGATCTGTGTCTCTCTGACCCGGTCCTTTAACTATTTATGTGCATAAGAAGTCTTGATATTTGATGACATAAATCCTCCAGCTTTTTTTTATTACTCAAGGATCTTTAAGTATTCTCAACCATTTGAACTTCTTTAAGACTCCTTTATTCTTGGCCTTTTCAATTTCAATGTGAACTTTAGGGTGAACATTAAATCCTGCTGAATGAGTGTACTTAAATTGAAGTTTTGAGCCCACGAAAAAACTATATGTTTCTTTTAAGTAGGTACTTTTTCTTCTGTGTAAAGGCTTGTGAATTTTCAGTAGTGAACTTCCAAGTTTTTATTTTGGTCTTGAGGATTATATATTTTTTTAGTTTATTTTGATATCATTAATCAACAATTAAATGAGTAATATTATGGTGATTACACTACCCCCTTCATCAGGTTCCCCCGGCCACCAACCCCATTGCAGTCACTCTCCATCAGCGTAGTGAGATGCTACAGAATCACTACTTGTCCTCTCTGGGTTGTACAGCCCTCCCCGTGCCCGCCTAACATTACATCTGCTAATCATAATGTCCCTTTTTCCCCCTTTACCCTCCCTTCCCACCCATCCTCTCCAGTCCCTTTCCCTTTGGTAACTATTAGTCCGTTCTTGGGTTCTGTGAGTCTCCTGCTGTTTTGCTCCTTCATTTTTTTTTTCCTTAGTTCTTATACTCCACATATGAGTGAAATCCTTTGGTACTTGTCTTTCTCAGCTTGGCTTATTTCACTAAGCATAATATCCTCTACCTCCATCCATGTTGTTGCAAATGGTAGGATTTGTTTTCTTCTTATGGCTGAATAATATTCCATTGTGTATATGTACTACCTCTTTATCCATTCATGTACTGATGGACACTTAGGTTGCTTCCATTTCTTGGCTATTGTAGATAGTGCTGCGATAAACATAGGGGTGCATCTGTCTTTTTCAAACTGGGCTGCTGCAGTCTTAGGGTAAATTCCTAGGAGGGGAATTCCTGGGTCAAATGGTATTTCTATTTTGAGTTTTTTGAGGAACCTCCATACTGCTTTCCACAATGGTTGAACTAATTTGCATTCCCACCAGCAGTGTAGGAGGGTTCCCTTTTCTCCACATCCTCGCCAACATTTGTTGTTTGTGTTTTGGATGTTGGCCATACTCACTGGTGTGAGGTGATATCTCATTGTGGTTTTAATCTGCATTTCTCTGATGATTCATGATGTGGAGCATCTTTTCATGTGCCTGTTGGCCATCTGAATTTCTTCTTTGGAGAAATGTCTATTCATGTCCTTTGCCATTTCTTAAATGGATTATTTGCTTTTTGTTTGTTGAGGTGCATGAGTTCTTTATATATTTTCGATGTCAACCCCTTATCGGATACGTCATTTATGAATATATTCTCCCATACTGTAGGAAGTCTTTTTGTTCTACTGATGGTGTCCTTTGCTGTACAGAAGCTTTTCAGCTTCATATAGTGCCACTTGTTCATTTTTGCTTTTGTTTTCCTTGCTTGGGGAGATATGTTCATGAAGAAATCACTCATGTTTATGTCCCAGAGCTTTTTGCCTATATTTTTTTCTAAGAGTTTTATAGTTTCATGACTTATATTCAGGTATTTGATCCAACTTGAGATTACCTTTGTGTGTGGGGTTAGACAGTAGTCCAATTTCATTCTCTTAAATGTAGCTGTCCAGTTTTTCCAACACCAGCTGCTGAAGAGGCCGTAATCTCCCCAATGTATATCCAAGACTCCCTTATCAAATATTAATTGACTGTATGTGTTTGGGTTGATGTTTTGAATTTCTATTCTATTCCACTGATCTGTGGGTCTGTTTTTGTGCCAGTACCAAATTGTCTTGATTACTGTGACTCTGTAGTAGAAGTTGAAGTCAGGGAGCATAATTCCCCCTGTTTTATTCCTCCTTCTCAGGATTGCTTTGGCTATTCGGGGTCATTTGTGGTGCCATGTGAATTTTAGAATTATTTGTTCGAGTTCATTGAAGAAAGCTGTTGGTAGTTTGATAGGGATTGCATTGAATCTGTAGATTGCTTTGGGTAGTATAGCCATTTTGACAATATTGATTCTTCCTAGCCAAGAGCACGGGATGCATTTCCATTTGTTAGTGTCCTCTTTAATTTCTCTTAGGAGTGTCTTGTAGTTTTCAGCATACAGTTCTTTCACTTCCTTCATTAGGTTTATTCCTAGGTATTTTATTCTTTTTGATGCAGTTGTGAATGGAGTTGTTTTTCTGATTTCTCTTTCTGTTAGTTTATCGTTAGTGTATAGGAAAGCAACAGATTTCTGTGTGTTAATTTTGTATCCTGCAACTTTGCTGAATTCAGATATTAGTTCTAGTAGTTTTGGAGTGGAGTCTTTAGGGTTTTTTGTGTAGAATATCATGTCCTCTGCAAATAGTGACAATTTGACTTCTTCTTTACCAATCTGGATGCCTTGTATGTCTTTGTTTTGTCTGATTGCCATGGCTAGGACTACCAGTACTATGTTGAATAACAGTGGAGAGAGTGGGCATCCCTGTCTTGTTCCCGATCTTAGATGAAAAGCTTTCAGCTTCTCGCCATTAAGTATGATGTTAGCTGTGGGTTTGTCATATATGGCCTTTATGATGTTGAGGTACTTGCCCTCTATACGCATTTTGTTGAGAGTTTTAATCATGAATGGATGCTGAATTTTGTCAAATGCTTTTTCAGCATCTATGGAGATGATCATGTGGTTTTTGTTCTTTTTATTGATGTGGTGGATGATGTTGATGGATTTTCGAATGTTCTACCATACTTGCATCCCTGGGATGAATCCCACTTGATCATGGTGTATGATCCTCTTGATGTATTTTTGAATTCAGTTTGCTAATATTTTGTTGAGTATTTTTGCATCCACATTCATCAGGGATATTGATCTATAGTTTTCTTTTTTGGTGAGGTCTTTGCCTGGTTTTGGTATTAGAGTGATGCTGGCTTCATAGAATGTGTTTGGAAGTATTCCCTCCTCTTCTATTTTTTTGAAAACTTTAAGGAGAATGGGTGTTATTTCTTCTCTATATGTCTGGTAGAATTCAGAGGTGAATCCATCAGGCCCAGGGGTTTTGTTCTGGGGTAGTTTTTTGATTACCACTTCTGTTTCATTGCTGGTGATTGGTGTGTTTAGTTTTTCTGTTTCTTGTTTCGTCAGTCTTGGAAGGTTGTATTTTTCTAAAACGTAGTCCATTTCTTCTAGGTTTTTCAGCTTGTTAGCATATAGATTCTCATAATATTCTCTTATAATTCTTTGTATTTCTGTGGGATCCGTCGTGATTTTTCCTTTCTCATTTCTGATTCTGTTTATGTGTGTAGATTCTCTTTTTCTCTTAATGAGTCTGGCTAGGGGTTTATCTATCTTGTTTATTTTTTTAAGAACCAGCTCTTGGTTTCATTGATTTTTTTCTATTGTTTTGTTCTTCTCAATTTTATTTGTTTCTTCTCTGATCTTTATTGTGTCCCTCCTTCTGGTGACTTGTGAATTACATTTAAATATCATTTTCTAATAACATTTTCTTTCATAATAGAATATTTTATATATATGGAATTATATTCGTTCTAATAGTTTGTATACAGAATTTTAAGAAATCACTTTATTGAGTCATGATTGTCCTAATATTTGATGAATACAACTTGGTGACGTTGGGGATGGGAATAACCCATGTAACCTTCCATAAGGCCACAGACAAAGCCATCACCTCTGGAGGTTCCTCATCCCCCTTAGCAAATTTCAAGTATGCAATACGGTATTTTTACTCATAGCCACTGTGCTGCACAGCGGATCTACAGGATGCATTCCCCTTGCATAAGTCAGGGTTTGCACCGTTTGTCCATCACCTGCCCTTTTCCCCATTTCCAGCCGCTAGTTCCCTCCTCTTTATTCTCTGCTTCTATGAGGTTGACTATTTTAGCTACCATTTAAATGTTAGATAATTTATTGTTTATCTTTATGTGTCTAGCTTTTTCCACTTTATGTAATATCCTGTAGGTTTATCCATGTTGTCAGAAAGGACATATATTCCTATATTTTAGAGATGGAATATTTTTGACAAATATCCCTAAATACACAATAAATACTCTTTAAAGATTTTTTCCAACATTTACTATAATTACTTTACTTATTTTATTTCATTGTCCATAACATCCAGAGCAAGGTTAGATTATATTGTCACTATCTTTTTCTTGAATTTTGGACAAAACATTGTTCCTTAATCATGAATTAGGTACATCTGTGAGAAAGACTATAGAATATTTGTACTATATCTCATGATATTTTTTCTTCTCTTGATTTGTGGATATTGTATTGGTTTTACAGTATATAAAAGTGTAGTAATATGAGTAATTAGCAAAAAATAAAGTATACAGTTTGATCATTTTTATAAACTTACTATGAGATTTAAACAACCTAAAAAATCAAGAATAAATTTTACTACTATTCCAACAGTACAGTTTTTGTACACTTTTAGTCACTGACCTTTCAAAGTGAAACAATTGAATGACTTCAAACTGCCAGTACACATGACTTTATGTCTTTTATTAATGGAATCATCCTGTGAGGTTTGCTTTTGTCAATCACCTTTTAATTGTGATTTTGATTGTCTGAATCAATATTGCTTTTCTCAATGTCACCATCAGGAAATCGTAATATAACTGTTAACTGGGTTTCAGCGTTGTGTTAGTTTCCAGCGTGTGCAACATAAATTACTGGATATGTCTTTTCATGAATGTAAGTACTCATTTCTGCTGGGATGCCACAGGATGGCTGTGTCCTGGGTAAGTGGATGTCCATGGCATGCTCCCAGATGCCTCCACACCACAGCCACATTCCTGTGAGCACCACGGAGGCAAGGAGGGGGAGACTCCTGACCATGAGTACATGTCCCTTGAGTTTCATGTCACGTCACTTCTGACATTGCTCAGAACGTAATCACATGTTCTTAAACAGTTGTAATTGAGGGTTTTTTGTAATGGCCAAGTATCATGAAGAGCATAGGGAAATATCACCATTGACATAAGGCTCTTACTGAATGTGTATTATAAACATATTGTTGCAGTTGGACAGTGTGGCACACAGGTGGTCTAGCCTCCTTGTCCTGCAGAGAAACATATCTGGGAAGCCTCTTGTCAGGAGGAAGAAGTAGTCTTCCCTCTACCCACACACCTGTTTATTTTCTATTTGATTGTGAGCCTAAGAGAGAAAGGAAAACTGCATTTTTCCATTATAAGGATAAATGATCTTTCATTCTGACAGTGTGAACAGCACGGACCAGTTTCATACCTGGGCTATGTGGTCCATACTGAGGTTCTGGGGACATTAAAGTCAGGCTGTAGGTCCACTTGTCATGAAATGATATAGCAGTAAGGGCACTAAAATATAGGAAATGTAAGCATCATATTTTCTAAACTGTAGGATCATTCTTTTGAAGGGCCAGGTTGTATCAAATATTTTGTATTTTGTTTAATAAAGAATATTGCAAATGAAATTTAAAAAATGAATACATAATATGTATTACTCATATCCTCCTTAACTAATTTTGCAATAAGCAAGTCTAGATTTTCTTTTAAAAATAACATATATTCATATTGAAAAATAAAATTTGCTAGCCACTGCCCAATATACCACAGTAATAGTGCTCCACTGATATATTTGTTTTTTTCCATTTGTCTGAAGCACATTCTGCACTGACAGCTCTACTGCTGTTCCCAAATGACTGAGAGAGTACATTAATAATAAGATACATCCCCTTAATATAAATGGTATAATTTGAAAGGGATATGTGTTCAAACAAAGGAGAAAACTCTAAACTACTCAAATGTATTTACTTTGACTTAATTACTGCAACTACAAGGAGTTGTCCTAGAGTTACCTTTATTTCCCTGTTTCTAAAGCTGTATATGATGGGGTTTACTGATGCAGGAAAAACTGTGTAAAATACAGACAAAAACATGTCTACAATGGACTTCAATTCAGAGGCTGGCTTCAGATAGGCCAAGGCACCTGTTGAAAGAAACGAAGTCACAATGACCACCTGAGGGAGACAGGAGGAGAGGGCTTTGGACCTGCCCTCCAGGGAGGAGATCCTTGAGACAGCAGAAAAGATGTGCACATAGGAATATAAAATAGAGAGGAAACAAGCTAGTGAGAAACTTGCACTACAGTCACTGATGCTTCATTTATGTTCATTTTGGAGTCTGAGATCAACATAATCTGAAGGATATCACAGAAGAATGATGGATTTTATTGGAACTAAATGTTGTGAAAAATGTTGCCATTGTGTGCATGGCTTCATAGATTCTCACACTGATGTACGAAGCCACCACCATCCATCCACAGGCCCCCTTGTTCATGATTTTCTCATAGTGCATAAGCTGCCAGATGGCCACATAGCTGTCATAGGACATCAGTGTGAGGATGACTATTTCAGCAATACCAAAAGTCACAAAGAACAGCACCTGAAAGACACATCCAAGGAAGGATATTTTGTTCCTGTTTACCAGCAAGTTGAGAGCAAATTTTGGGACAGTATCAGAAATGCAGCAGAGATCTATGAGTGACAGGTTCTTCAGGAAGAAGTACATGGGTGTGTGAAGCTCAGGATCCCAAGTAATGAGCGTGATGATGAGCCCATTTCCAAACAGGCCTGCCAGGTAAGCCACAAGAAACAGGACACCATTCAGGGTTTGCATCCTTAGGTCATCAGAAAATCCCAGGAGAAGGAAGTCAGTGACACCTGTATTGTGGTTCATTTAATTCAAGACTGTGGACCCCAATAGTGAACTGTGTACTGTAAACAACCATATACAATAACAGAAAATTTTACTTAGTTGTGTCGATGGACATGTGAATTATCTGTAGTGACCATTTCATGTGCAGCATGTTTGTGTGTTTGTATATACCTTCTCATTGTTCCTACCAGGTATACACATTTGCCAAGTTCTTGTAACCCTGTGTAGCTGTTTCACCATTTTCCAGCAAGACTGTTCTAAATTAATTAATACATATGTTTAGAAATTTTTCATAAACGTTGTAAAAGGAAACAAAATGAGAAATGAACAAGTGGGACTACATCAAATTAAAAAGCTTCTGTATAGCAAAGGACACGATTAACAGAACAAAAAGACATCCAACAGTATGGGAGATTATATTCATAAGCGACTTATCTGATAAACACTTAAAAATCCAAAATATCTGAAGAACTCATTTACTTCAACATCCAAGAAACAAATAAGCTGATTAAAAAATTGGCAGAGGACCTGAAGACACTTCTCCACAGAAGAAATAAAATGGCCAATAGGCACATGAAAAGATGCTCCACATCGCTGATCATCAGGAAAATGCAAATCAAAACCACAATGAGATATCACCTCACACAAGTTAGTATGGTCACTCTCCCAAACACAAGAAATAAAAAATTCTGATGAGGATGCAGAGAAATGGGAACCCTCCTACACTGTTGATCAGAAAGTAAATAGGTGCAACGGCTGTGGAAAGCACTATAGAGGTTCCTCAAAAAACTAAAATACAAATACATTTGACCCAGTAATTCTACTACTTTGAATTTACCTGAAGAAAACAAAATCCCTGATTCAGTAACATATTTGCATCCCTATGTTTATTGGCACACTATTTACAATAGCCAAGTATGGAAGGAATGTAAATGCCCATCCATAGATGAATGGATAAAGAGGTGGTACATATACACAATGGAATATTATACAGCCATAAAATGGAAAGAAATCCTGCCATTTATAACAACATGGATGGATCTAGTGGGTATTGTTCTCAGCCAAAGAAAAAGAGAAATGCCATATGATTTCATTTATATGTGGACTATAAAAACAAAGGAAAACAGAAGGAACAAAACAGTACTGGACTCATAGACACTGAGAAGGGACTAGTGGTCACAACAAGGGAGGGGTTGAGGTGGGTGGTATGGGTGGGGAAGGGGATAAAGAGGCATAACATTTTCAATGACAATATAAATTAGTCACAGCATTGAGAATATAGTCAATGATTCTTTAATATCTAAGTTGAAGGTAACCACATTAGAGGTGTGAGGATTTAGTAATACAGGTAACAGTTGAGCCACTGTGTTGTGTATTTGAAATCAATATAAAATTGTATATGCGCAATAATTCAATAAAAAACGATTTGACAAATGTGATGTTCATTGTCAACATTGGTTGTTGAGATATTGAAGTTGTTATTTATTAATAATTATAATCAGCACAACAAGAAAGATACTAACGTCTCAACACTATTGTAATCTCACAGTTGAAGAAGTAAGACACAGAGAGGCTGTCAGCCTCTTTGCTCCATCCAGGGTTAAAGGGAATAACCAGTAAAAGGCACAGATATGACTGGGTAGTAGTATCTTGGACATCATGCCTGCCTGTTTTCTGCAGACACCCTGTATATACAGTTGCTGGCCAGCAGAAGGAAATGGATGCAGCTTAGGAAACAATAAACAAAATTTAATATAAGACTAATTATAGTTAATTGGAAAGTAAAACCAGGCCATTTGATTGCTGCTAACTTCATCTCAGTAGTTCCTTCCATTCTCATTGGACGGAAAGGGTGTGGTTATATGTGTGCAGCTTGTGCACATACACATTAGTGAGTGAAGGGGAAAAACAGGATAATATTGTCTTAATTAAAGGCTTGCCTCAATTTTGCCATATTTTTTAAGTATTTGTTATCAAATACAGAGTATTTATACATTTTAGGAATAATTTCTTCCAAGCGCATTCACTTACTTCAGCCTGGGTCTAAATGGCAATGATCCACCATCTATGGGTTCAGCTGTTTCCTGACCTGTGGGAATTCTAACTCAGTATTCCAGGAGTCACCAAAAAGTACACTTTCTCTTCCTCTGGTCATGGTCTAAATAATACTAAAGATTGTTGAAAGACATCGTTCCTGGCTTTGTTTAGTTTCTGTACCTTAATTCTCAGAAGAATAATACAGCAAGTTCTTCCTGATTTCTAAATTGTTTTATGAACTCTGAACAAATACCAAGGGACTCATTCTATGAAAAGGCCTGCATGTAGTTAGGGCTGGAAACATCTCTAGTTCACCCTGACTATATTTGTAGGTTTCCAAATCTGACTAAACCTGAATCTCATGTTTGTACAAATCAGAAAATGTAACTTACTTTCACAGTAAGACATGTCATTGTAGCTATTGTGCCTTAGAAACCCCTGCACTACATCTGAAGGTGTAACACTCCCCTGATGATGCTGAACTTTCCAGAATAACAGGTGGGATATTCCCAGGTGAGGCCACTCCAGTGCAGTTTACTGCTGTCTGACACTCCCTGATCCAGGGCACCTGAGGGGTGAAGAATGAAAAATCTGTTGTCCTGTTTGCGAACCCTGGACACTATTCGTCCTGGTGATAGACTGACACGCTGAGGCATCGCTACATGAAAGCACTGTGTTTTAGTCACCACACTGAAATTCTACACATCAAAATAATTTTGGTGTCATGGCCTAACAACGACTCATTTCTGACAATACAAAGCATAGTCCTGTAATGGAGGTAATGCTGTAAAACATAGATTTACAAAATATGATGTGATTACAGTTGGCAGATAATTTATTTCATAAGGGAATACTGAAAGAGTGAATGTTTCTCACTCTTTTACACAGAGCCAAGGATAAATGGATAATGAAAAAGGAATCCATTTTTTGTTTGTTACAATTTTGATAACCACTGCTTCTAACATTTGTTCAGTCATGATTGGCAAGAGCTTGTAAATCACTGCAGTTTCTTTCTTTCATAATGATTTGCAAGATTAATTTATGCATGAATAAGAAACATTATTATATTTTCAAATGTAACACTAATTTATAATGCACACTAACTTTCCCATAATTTAAATTCAAATATTTTCAGAATTTATTTGAAACCATTGATTTGGAATATGATTTTTAAGAATGTGTATGTAGGCAGAAGTACCAAATACTACAAGTTTGTGTTTGATGTAGGAGAATATATTTTGATTTTAGTTTAATGGCCTAACAGATTCAGTATTTGGCAGTAAAAACGCAATTGCTTATTATATATCAGTGAGTTTATTATGATTTGATAAAATGACTTTATTCCACATTCCTAATTCTTTTCTATTTCTGTGCATACATGTGTATATGGGCGTGAATGGATGTATATAAGTCTGTGTGTTTTCCCTTATGCTCACAGTATTTTTAACTCCAGGATTTTTCTCTTAATTGTATCAGAAAAAATATTTAAACTTTTCAATAAAATTAATATTAGAAAAATACAGGTTTTAGATCAGGGTCTATATATCTAGAGGTCAAAGTATCACACTTAAACATTTATGAGACAAATATGTTAGAAATATTATCTTCTTTTCTATCATAGAAAGGAATATTTTTTTGTCCCTTAAACTGACAAGCAAGTGCTACTCACATGGTGATAATGGTTTAAGTTCTGAAAATCTGGATTTAAAGAGACTACTTCCTTATTATAGTGACTTCACATGGGCCTTGAACTCTCCAATCTCCAAAGTCCCTTCATCCAGGAAGATGTGTTCTCATCTAATGTCATAGAAACAAGTAGCAGGCTTCATGCTACCTCAGGACTGGGAGCATTTAGTTATCCTCTCAGTGAGGGAGGAACCACTTCAAATCTCTCTAAGAAAAAGGTGAATGATTGCAGCGCTAAGGCTGTGATGTGTCTCAAAATATTTTCAAGAACACCCAGGAGAGGAAGAGGAGAGACAGGAGAGACCAATACATGTTGGTGTACTTTGGGGATCTGGGAAATTTCAACTAATTTCTCCTGGGTAACTTCAGGGTAAAGTATTTATTGTATGATCATGACCTTGGAGGAGGGAACATGCTAAAAAAAAGGTGAACATGAGGGTCAGAAATCCCTAAGAGATTTCCCAAGAAATCCCTGACGCTGAGCTACCTAATTACCCATTTCAGTACCAAAAGGGGAAACCTTGCCTATGAACCATTATAAAATACATCTTTTCTACAATAATTTTTATACATAAAAGATAAATATTAGGCCTTTCCTATGTAGCTATATCTATAATTAAATTTGTATGGACACTAAGTGAATATTCACAATATGTGGGCTATACTAAATAGTTGAATCATACTAATATCTGGCCCCATGGTACACATATCTTTAGTTTTATATTAAAAATGTTATTGTCTAGGGGGGTATCTCAAAATTCTTTTATATTTAATAACATATTAAGATTTTAAATTAGAATTTAATGTTTACATAAAACTGGCTTTGAAAGTCTAGAAAAACCAACATATGTGTTCTGAAGCAATGATTACGTTAATATTATTATTAGCTCCTCTTGCTGAAGTGCTTGTTTTACCTATTTTGGTCTTTTATATTTTTCACTAAAATTATGAAAAAAAAGTAATTGCAAATGTACAATGTGTAGGAAGTGCTTAAAATATTGCACAAATCACATGAACATACAATTACATTCCATACACATTATTCTGAGCAGGAAATGCACTGTTTAGAAATCTAGATGCAGCTTCTCTTAGCACACTGAACATCTCAGACATACAACTACTATAAAGGGAAGGATGAAGATATGGAGAAATAATTGGAGAAAATCTTTTCTTTCTATCAGTGGAAGATGATTTTCCATGAGAAAAGAGCTCAAGAAGTTGTAAGGCATCTCTGTCAACTAAGAGGAAGGTCAAAGAACTAAGTAAAGTTAATGATCTCATTAGGGAAATACACGCTAACATCAAGTTCAAGTTCCAGCATTTCTCAAGTGGCCCTTTTGGTTCTACTGTTCCCTGCCCAGCTCACAGTGGCTCACAATTATCATGGAATCTGGGGTCATCAGGGATCTGAACAATGAATAAGGTCATGCTGTCAGGGCTCAGGGATCTGGGGTCATCTACAGATTTCACTTGGCTTTCACATATCTGTAAAAATCAACAGGAAATTTGTATGTATCTTTTCTCTTTGAAGCCATTTCTATTTATCTTTTAATTTAGTTATTGCCATTTAATTGGTTTTATCATTGCTTTCATTGATGTTTGTTAAAATTATCATTTTATGATACCACTTCAGATAAAGACTCATTTAATATACTTGTTATGAACACATACCCATGTCACTGGATTATCTGGGATTACATAAGTACTCCACTCTGATTTAAATAAAAGGTCTCATATTTCTTAAACGATCATCAAATTTTTTCATGGTTAAAAACTTGTAGAACAATCCAGACCATTTCTTTATGTTATGAATGCTACTAACAACCAATAAAATTATTTTGAGTATTTATGTGAATATGTCTAAGTGATTAAAAAATACAGAAATTTGGTGAGTAGAGACAAAGGAGGAAGAGTATGTTGGCAAGGTACAAACCTCCTCCCGTAAACATATAAAACACAAAAATACAGTAAAAACAACTAAACCCCAAAATGACTTGAAGTCTGCAGGACAGACTACCTACATCAGGGGAAGAAGAGAAGACCTCACAGAAAAGGGTCTGGATGTAGAAGAGCCATCTAATACAAAGGAAAAAACTCAGAAATGCTGACAAAGTGAGGAGCCAGAGAAATATGTTCAAAACAAAAGTACAAGATACGACACCATAAAGAGGGCTAAATGAAATACAAATCATCAATCTTCACAAAGATTTCAAAGTAAAATTGTAATATTCAATATCTCAGGGAGAATGTCAACAAAAAGAAGACCTGCAAAAAAGCCACTCAAGCTTAATAATACAGTATCAGAAATTAATCATACAATGGAGGGATTTAAAAGCAGATTATCAGAGGTTGAAGAAGCTGTAAATGAAATGGAAATTAGGAAACAGGTAAACAATGAAGCTGAAAACAGAAAAAAGGATCTCTCAGAATGGAAGACTAAGAATAGAGCTGTATGAGCAATCCAAACAGATTAATATTCAGATAATAGGGGTAGCAATAGGAGAAGAGGGAGACAAAGGGTTAGAAAGTCTCCTTGAGGAAATAATTGTTGAAAATACCCGCAATCTTGGGAAAGAATTAGACACTCAAGTCATGAAAGCACAGGGAGCCCCTAACAAAAGTAACCCCAGGAAGAAAACACCAAGATGTATAATAATTAAAATGGCAAATATCAAGTACAAGGAGAGAGTATTGAATGTAGGCAGTGAAAAAGATTACTTATAATGAAATTCCATCAGACTGTCAGCAGACTTCTCAGCAAAAATTTTCCAGGCCAGGAGTGAGTGGACCTCCAACCAAGAATCTTCTACCTGGAAAGAGTATCATATAAGTTTGAACCAGGGATTAAACCAATTCCAGATAAACAAAATTGTAGGACCTCACCACTACTAAGCCAGCCATGCAGGATATGTTAAAGTGACTGCTATAGATGGATATATTCCTAAGGCTAAATAGGTTTCACCAGTGAAAATAAACTCACAGTAGAGGTAGTAGATCAATTAGTTTTCAATTATAAAATTAAAACAGTAGCAAAATCAAGTAATCACAAAACTAATCAAGGAATAAACAGCAATTGAAGATTATGACATCTAATACAAAAAGTGTGGAAGAGAAAGAAGAAGAAAAATGCACCTTTAGATCTTTAGATTGTGTTTGAAATAGAGTAATCAGCAATTTAAGATAGACTGTTATACAGTAAGGAAGATATCCTTGAATCTGGTAACCACAAGATTAAAGCCTACAATTGATACAGAGAAAGAAAGAGAGAGAGGGAAGGAAGGAAGTAAAGGAGGAAGTGAGGGAAGGAGGGAGATTAAAGAAAGAAAAAAAGAAGGAAAAAGATCCCATCACAGCACTAAAGAAATCCATCAAAAAACAAGAGAGGCATATAAGAGAAAAAAAATGGAGCAGAGAGGATATATAAAAACAACCAGAATACAATCAATAAAATGGAAAAAAATAGATATGTATAAATAATCACCATAAATGTAAATGGACTGAATGCACCAAAAAACATAAAATAGCAGAAGGGATAAAAAAAAGAGACCCATTTATATGCAGCCTACTAGAGACTCACTTCATACCCAAAGACATACACAGAATAAAAGTGAGGGAGTGGAAAAAGATAGTTTGTGCCAATAATAGGGAGGAAAAAAAAAGAATTAGCAGTATCTATATCAGACAAAATAGATTTCAAAACAATGAAGGCAAAAAAGAGACAAAGGACATTTCATAATAACAAAGGGGTCAGTCCAAGAGGATATAACCATTAGAAATATCTAGGCATCCAATATAGGAACACCTAAATATGTGAAAAAGAATACTAACCGAATTAAAGGGGGAAATAGACTGCAACATATTCATTTTGGGAGACTTTAAACACCACCAAAAACAATAGATCTAACAGATAGAAAATAGAAAATGAAAAAGATGACAGAACAATTTATTACATCAGATGGTTTAACAGATATCTAGCGAACATTCCTGCCAAAAGCAGCAGGATGCATGTTTTTCTCAAGTACACATGGGATGTTCTCCAGAATAGATCACATACTGGGAGACAAAGAGAGCCTCAATCAATTCAAAAAGACTGAAATTGTATCAAGCAGCTTCTCAGACCACAATGATATGAAATGAGAAATAAATGACACAAAGAAATCAAAAAGCCTACAAACCCATGGAGACTAAACAACATGTTTCTAAATAATCAGTGGATCAATGACCAAATTAAAACAGAAATCAAGCAATCCATGGAGACAAATAAAAATAAAACTAAACAGCCCAAAACCTGTGGGATGCAGTAAAGGCAATTCTAAGAAGAAAGTACGTAGAAATACAGGCTTACCTCAAAAAACAAGAACAATCTAAAAAAAAAAGTCAGAAACTCATTAAGAGGCTTGGAAAAGAACAACAAATGAAGCCCAAATTAGTAGAAGGAGTGACAAAATAAAATCAGAGCAGAAATAAATAAAATATAGAAGAATAAAACAATAGAAAAAATCAGTGAAACCTGGAGTTGCTTCTTTGAGAAAATACACAAAATAGATAAACCCCTAGCCAGACTTATCAAGAAAAATAGAGGGTACACACATAAAGAAATCAGAAACAAAAAAGGAATAATCACAACAGACACCACAGAAATACAAAGAATTATTAAAGAATACTATGAAATATTATATGTCAATAAATTGGACAACACAGAATAAATGAACAACTTTCTAGGAAAATACCACTTTCCAAGTCTGACCCAGGAAGAAAAGCTGAACAGACCAGTTACCAACAATGAAATAGAATTGGTAATTGATAACCTATCTGTATTATATATTATATATTCATATTGCTTTCCACAATGGTTGCACCAACTTAAATTCCCACCAGCAGTGTAGGAGGGTTTCCATTTCTCTGCTTCCTCACCAGCATTTGTTATTTCATGTCTTGGATTGCAGCCATTCTACCTGGTGTTAGGTTGATATCTCATTGTGGTTTTAATTTGCATTTCCCTTCTGATTAGTGATATGGAGCATCTTTTCATGTGCCTGTTGGCCATCTGTATTTCTTCTTTGGAGAAGTGTCTGTTCATATCTTCTGCCCATTTTTTAATTGGGTTATTTGTGGTTTTTTGTTGAGGCATATGAGTTCTTTATATATATTTTGGATGTTTAACCGCTTGTCAGATGAGTCATTTATGAATATATTCTCCCATACTGTAGGGTGCCTTTTGGTTCTGCTGATTTGCTGTACAGAAGCTTTTTAGTTTGATGTAGTCCCACATGTTCATTTTTTATTTTGTTTCCCTTGCCCAAGGAGATGTGTTCGGGAAAATGTTGCTCATGTGTATATTCAAGAAATGTTCTGCCTGTGTTTCTTCTAAGAATTTTATGGTTTCATGACTTACATTCAGGTCTTTGATCTATTTCGAGCTTACTTTTATGTGTGTAGTTAGACAGTAATCCACTTTTATTCTCTTATATGTAGCTGTCCAGTTTTCTAAACACCATTGTTGGAGTCCATCTTTCCCCATTGTCTATTCATGGCTTCTTTATTATATATTAATTGGCATATATATGTGGTTTATATGTGGGCTTTCTATTCTATTCCATTGATCAATGTGTCTGTTCTTGTGCCAGTACCAAATCGTTTTGATTACTGTGTCTTTGTAGTAGAGCTTGAAGTCTGGGAGCATAATCCCCCAGCTTTGTTCTTCTTTATCAGGATTGCTTTGGCTACTCAGGGTCTTTTGTGGTTCCATATGAAATTTAGTACTATTTGTTGTAGTTCATTAATGAATGTTGTTGGTATTTTGATAGGGATTGCATTGAATCTGCATATTGCTTTGGGCAGGATAGCCATTTTAACAATATTAATTCTTCCTATCCATGTGCATGGGATAGATTTTCATTTATTTGTGTCTTCTTTAATTTCTCTCATTAGTGTTTAATAGTTTTCAGAGTACAGGTCTCTCACCTCCTTGGTTAAGTTTATTCCTAGGGATTTTATTCGTTTTGATGCAATTTTAAATGGAGTCGTCTTCCTGATTTCTCTTTCTTCTAGTTCGTTGGTCATACATTGGAACGCAACAGATTTCTCTATATTAATTTTGTATCCAGCTACTTTGCTAAATTCAGTTATTAGATCTAGTATGTTTTTGGTGGAGTCTTTAAGTTTTATATGTATAATATCCTGTCATCTGCAAATAGAGACAGTTTAACTTCCTCCTTACCAATCTGGATGCCTTTTATTTCTTTGTGTTGTCTGATTGCCGTGGCTAGGGCCTCCAGAACTATGTTGAATAAAAGTGGGGAGAGTGGGCATCCTTGTCTTGTTCCCGACCTTAAAGGAGGAAATCTTTCAGCTTTTTGCTGTTAAGTGTAATGTTGGCTATGAGTTTGTTGTTTACAGCCTTTATTATGTGAGGTACTTGCCCTCTATACCTATTTTAAGAGTTTTTACCATGAATGGATGTTAAATTTTGTCAAATGATTTTCAGCATCTATAGAGATGATCGTATGGTTTTTATCCTTCTTTTAGTTGATGTGGTGGATGATTTTGATGGATTTACAAATTTTTGTACCATCCTTGCATCACTGGAATAAATACCACTTGATCATGATGGATGATCTTCTGGATGTACTTTTGAATTTTTTTTACTAATATTTTATTGAGGATTTTTGCATCCTTGTTCCTCAGGAATATTGTTCTACAATGTTCTTTTTGTAGTGTCTTTGGTTTTGTTATTGAGTGATGCTATCCTCATGGAATGCATGTGGAAGTCTTCCCTCCTCTTATGCTTTTTGGAATACTTTAAGAAAGATGGTAATATGTATTCTTTTCTAAATGTTGATAAAATTCAGCTGTTTAGTCATCTGGCCTGGAGTTTTGTCTTTTGGTAGTTTTTTTGATTATCAATTCTATTTCATTGTTGGTAATTTGTCTGCTCAGTTTTTTTGTTTCTTCTTGGGTCAGTCTTGCAAAGTGGTATTTTTCTAGAAAGTTGTCCATTTCTTCTAGGTTGTCCAATTTATTGGCATATAATGTTTCATAGTATTCTCTGATAATTTCTGTATTTTTATGGTATCTGTTGTGATTATCCTTTTTTCATTTCTGATTTTGTTGATGTGTGTACCCTCTCCTTTGCTTGATGAGTCTGGCTAGGGGTTATCTATTTTCTTTATTTTCTCAAAGATCCAGCTCCTGGTTTCATTGATTTTTTTTCTATTGTTTTATTCTCTATTTTATATATTTCTTCTCTGATCTTTATTTTGTCAGTCCTTTTATTAATTTTGGCTTCATTTGTTCTCCTTTATATAGCCTCTTTTAATTGTGCGTTTAGACTATTTGAGATTGTTCTTGTTTTTTGAGGTAAGCTTTTAGTGCTATGTACACTCCTCTTTGGACTGCCTTTGCTGCCTCCCCCAGGTTTTGAGCTGTTGAGATTTTGTTTTCATTTGTCTCCATGTATTGCATGATTTCTGCTTTAATTTGATCATTGATCCACTGATTGTTTAGTATTATATTATTTAGAGTCCATGGGTTGGTAGTCTTGCTTTCTTTGTGTAATTTATTTCTCACTTGATACCACTGTGGTCTGAGAAGTTGCTTGATACAGTTTCAGTTTTTAGAGTTGATTGAGGCTCTTTTGTCTCTTAGTATGTGATATATTCTGGAGAATGTTCCCTGTACACTTGAGAAGAACGTGTATCCTGTTGCTTTTGTGTGGGATTTTCTGTTGATATTTGTTACATCTATTTGATCTAATGAATTGTTCAGTGTCTCTGTTTCCTTATTTTTCTGTCTGGTTGATCTGTCTATTGATGTGAGTGTTGTGTTAAAATCTCTTAAAATGAATATCTGGCAGTCTATTTCCTCCTTTAATTCTGTTAGTATTTTTTTTCACATATTTAGGAGCTCCTGTGCTGAGTGCATAGATATTTGTCATGGTTCTATCCTCTTATTGGACTGACCCTTTTATCATTATGTAAAGTCCTTCTTTGTCTCTTTTATACTTTCTTTGTTTTGAAATCTATTTTGTCTGACATAGTACCTCTAATTCTTTTCTTTTCCTCCCTATTATTTGCATGAAACATTTTTTCCTTTACTTCACTTTTAGTCTGTGTATGTCTTTGGGTCTGATGTGAGTCTCTAGTACGCAGCATATAAAGGGGTCTTCTTTAAATCCATTCTGCTGTTCTATGTCTTTCTTTCTTTCTTTCTTTTATCTTTTTCTTTATTTCTTTCTCTTTCTTTTTTTCTTTCTTCTCCCAATCTCCTTTTCTCTCTCTTTCTCTTTCTTTTTCTCTTTCTTTCTTCCTTCCCTCCTTCCTTCCTTCCTTCCTTCCTTCCTTCCTTCCTTCCTTCCTTCCTTCCTTCCTTCCTTCCTTCCTTCCTTCCTTCCTTCCTTCCTTCCTTCCTCCCTTTCTTTCTTTCTTTCTTTCTTTTCCTTTCCTTTTCTGTCTGTCTCTCCCTCCATCCCTTCCTTTTTTTCTCTTTCTCTCTTCTATCTTTTTTTCCCTCTTTCTTTCATGTAGGTATTGTATGTTTTCATTTTGTGCTTACGAAAGGTTCAATGATAACTTCTTTACTATATAACAGTCTATCTTAAATTACTGATTACTCTGTTTCAAACTTGATCTGAAGGTTCTTTTTTTAACCTTCTTCTTCTTCCTCCCCCACACTTTATGCAGTAGGTGTCATATTCCACATTTTTTGTATCCCTTGGCTGATTTTGTGAGCTGTTTATTTTGCTTTATTTTCATACTTGCTTGGTTATTATAATTAGTTGGTCTACTACCTTTTCTGTGGGTTTGTTTTCACTGGTGGCAGGTATTTATCCTTAGGAAATTTCCATATAGAACAGTCCATTTGAAGCATACAGTAAGGCTGGGTTAGAGGTGGTGAATTTCTTCAACTTGTTCATCTGAAAATTGTTTAATCCCTGCATCAAATTTAAATGATAATCTTGGTGGTTAGAGTATTCTTGTTTGAAGGTGCTTCTGTTTCCTTACATTAAATATATCATGTCATTGCTTTCTGGCATGTAAATTTTCTGATGAGAAGTCCACTGATAGCCTGATCAGGTTTCCTTTGTATGTCATCTTTTTCTCTCTGGCTGGTTTCAATACTCTCTCATTGTACTTGATCTTTCCCATTTAAATTATTACATGTATTGCTGTTATCTTCTTGGATTCCTTTTGTTAAAAGGTTTCTGTGTTTTCATGACCTGAGTGTCTAATTCCTTCCCCAGATTGGGGAAGTTTTCCACAATTATTTCCTCACAGAAGGTTTCTACCCCTTCTTTCTCTTTCTCCTTCAGGTACCTCTATTTTGTGAATATTGTTTCATTTGGATTGGTCACACAGCTCTCTTATTCTTTCATTACTGTGCAGCCTTTTTCCTTTTTGCTTCATTGTTTTCTTGCTCCCTAATTTCCAAATCATTTACAACTTCTTCAACCTGTGAGAAGTCTGCTGTAAAATCCCTCCATTGTGTTTCATTTCAGATATTGTATTCTTCTTTCCTCTCTGGGTGTCTCTTTTGTGGGGTGTAAGTGTGGAAAATTGTGGGGTAAAATCCCTTTGAAATTGAAATCAGTCAAAGGGAGAAATAAAGTTGTAGAAACCTGTTTATTGCTTACAAGTAGTCATCCACATCTGCTCTGCCATGTCTCTCACCACCTGGCTGCAGAAAAAAGGGACCCCACTCAACCTCTCTGGTCCAGAAATGCCCTTGTTCATCCTTCTAATTACCTATTGATATGGAGATAGACTACTTCTCTCCACATCTTGGAATCACCCATTGATATGGAGATACACTAAGGCCATGCCGGGGACTCTGGAAATATTGCATTTTATTCACAACCCACCCCTCCAGAAACTTGCCTTACACTCTACTCATTCCCCATCGTCTACAGTGCCTCTGTGTGACAAAACTGGAGCACTGTAACCAGACTAATAACATATAGTACCAACAGCACTAAAATCATAATAATCCTCAAACTGGAGGATTCAACTAGTTTCAAAACCTATGCAGATTAAGTCCATAGCTCACCCATTCCACAGACAGTTAATTGCTGAATGAGTAGGGAGTTCAGAGCAATCATTGTGTGGCAGTTGCAGCCAGGATGTGGGGCCAGGCCAAAGGTGTGGAAGAAAATAATCTTAAAGGTGATAAGATACATATTTTAATGATACCAGCATAGGAAAATCTTGTACATCAGGTAGGATGCATTCAAGACAGGAATGGGATCTCATCCTGGACTAATACACCAGGCTTTCATGCCCCTCCCTGTGGGAGTTACAGATGGGTGGTAAGCATGTCCCATCACAACTGACTTTACCACATGTACCCTCAGCCTTAGCTCACCTGCAGTGTCTGTAACCACAGGCCCTGCAGGTTATAGGGCCCCCAAATGTATTCAGGAATGGGAAAAATGTACACAGTATACCCCTTTGGGGTTAAATACCCTACTCCCAATGAGATGTGGGCTTTCTTCACTCTAATCACCTTATCCCCATAGCCATCTCTCACAGCAGGAATCTCAGTAAAATGCTCAGGGTTGCCATAAATCAGAGAACATTCAGCTCCTGTATCCACCAGCACGAGAACATCTTGTACATTCATGGGGGACCAGTGACTTGCTAATTCTACATGTGGCTCCAGTACCCACCACATCCACCAAGGTGGGGCCCTTGATCCACCCTGTCAGTCAAACTGTGGTGCCCAACGGTCCTCCTGTGAGGGTGAAAGCCCAGGCAGACCCTGATTACTGTCCTCCAAGAAGGCTGTCATGGATAGAGGCTGGACATGGGTCTTTGCCTCCGGCTTCTGTGTCTTGGACCTCAGGACGTGCAATTGCTGCTCTGGCTTCAATTGGTGCCACTGTTCTAACAAGATCCTAATGGGCTTCCCATCAAGTTTTTTTTTTCACTATGTTGCCTTTATCAAATATACCTATATGTGGGTCCTCAAAACCTTCATGGGGCCCTTTGCACCTCTCCTTTCAGTTGTAGCCCATACTTCCTTTTGTGCCCTTATTGTTGCAACCTCCCCCAGATCTGCTAAAGTACAAGTAGCCTCACTTATGCATTTCCCTCTGTAGGGGGCTAGAATAGTCACTAGGGACCCAAAGGGAGATTGTGGGGGCTGTATGGAGCACATGATTTCTCATTCCTATGATGAATAACTACTGATCAGGGCCTGGGGGGGTACACATTATAGATGATATTTTTCATGCCCAACTCCTGGAACACCTATTGGAGCACTGCATGCATCTTCCAGGTAGTGGGTAAGTATGGTAAATCATCTCGATTAGGGCAAACTGCCCTGATGGCTACTTTCAGCCAATCCATAAGTGTCCAATTCCCTAAGGTGTGTCAGGCACTTTTCAAACACTGGTGGATGGTAGGGTGAGTCATCATGGAAGGAACAACTAGGAAGAACTTGCATTTTTATTTCTGTGACTTTGAGATATAAATGTTACACTTTGAATTTCAAAAGGTCAATACAAGCATTCTGGCTGAGATTATTTAAAGGTTTGAAGGACAAAAAAAATTAGGAATGTTCATTGTTCTGGAATCCAGTTTCTGAATCATGTTTCAATGACAAAGAAGTAAACAAAGCTGTGATATTCTCATGGTGATGGGTCATGTATGATGTAGGCTGAAAAATAGTTACTAACATTAATGTAGTGAAATTTATGAAGGTGTGCAAGTCATCAATTAACTTGATGAGACATGTATTGTGGAGTTTTGGGGGCAATAAGAGTGGGTTCCAGAGGACATAGCATTGGATGGTTGGAGACTGCTCTGGGAAAACTTTTTCAAGGATATTTTTTGTGAATGGCAGCAGATTTGTTTTTTATAGTTTTCAGGAGCATTTAAGGTAGAGATTATTATAAAATCATATAAAATGGTATGTTTGCAAGACAATTTTTGGAATAACAATAGAGAAAAAAAACCATTATGATGCAAGACAGATAAACAGAACAATTCCTGGATGGATTTCCTAGATGCTGGAAGAGAAGATGACAGCTAGTGTACAAAGGAGGACTTGACCATAGATAAGAGGATTGATACTTTCCTCTGTGGTCAAAAAGGCAGTGTTGAGTATGTGATTTCTGAATCTTGAAGGTAGTAGTCAGAACAGAGGAAGCAGTTCCTGTGATGTGTCACCTGATCACTTCTTTATCCTCAGTATTGCATCTCAGCCCCAACTTATCCCATTCCGGGCTGCCTTGTGATAAGCAATCTGGAGCTCATAAACACTTCAACTTTGTTGACTGAAATTGTGTTTGTCAGTAGATAGTGTTGAGAGATCACACAAAAGGAAGGGGCTTGTCTTCTCAGATGTAGATGTTTCCTTTGTCTTTCAGAGATGACTGGTAGTGTGTGTGTGGCAGTAAGTAGAGGGGAGTGTTTTCAAGGTAAGTTTTACTTTATTTCTAGGTGGGTTCCCCAGCAAGACCTACCATCGCTTCATCAGGTGGCTCCCAGCAAGCTCTGCTGGGATCCCTGTACACAGTTTCTTGCACCCAGTCTGTGCAACTCAGCACACTTCTCCACCCACCACTGGTCCACAGCCACAGACCCTCTTCTGTCATCTGAAACACCACTGAAAGGAGATATTTTGCAACTTCTCCCCATATCAGATATTTTTGTATGCTCCAGAGATTCTCTTTCTAGCATCAATAATGCTACATATTAAAAAGGAAACTCTTTCATGGATGCAATCTGACTCTATATTGGACATTTCTCCTTGTCAAAGGGGAAAAATGTCAAAAGATTGGGAATAATCTATACAGAGAATAAAAATTAACATCATTGGGAAAATACTCATTACGTTCTTTCTCTGAAAACATGAGGGTAATTGTAAAACACTGGTCATGTTCATTGTCAATAACGTGCAATCATATGTGCTTAGAAAAGCCAAAATACCTGTGGTAAATAATAGACATGGCAAACAGCAATGTATGAATCCGTTCGTTGGTTGCTCAATTTGTGAAGATACTCTTTATATTCACATCACCCTGTATTTTATTTCGTTTCTTCAGTTATCTGGATATTTCTGTCTCCTCAACATCTCTATTCGTCATGATTGTCCATCAGTCTTAGATTGGGGAGAGAAACAGATTATTAATAAGCCCGAATATATTTCCTCAGCAAGAATTCTCTTACAACACAGTCTTCCCTAAACCTTCCATCCTGTTGGGTATTGTTGGCTGTAGACGGTGTGCTGTATGGTGGATCTCCAAAACTTACTCGTTGTCCATGACTAAAAGTTTTCTGCCCTTGGCCTTCGCCTACGTCTGTCTGACCATCAGCCTCGCTCCCCAGTTCCTGGTAAATGCCACCTGAGCCTCTGCTCCTATGAGTTTCTCTGTTTACCTCTGGTTCAATACCTACATGAAAGTGAATTCCCACAGTATTTGTCCTTCTCTGTCTGGCCTACTTCATTTAGTACAATATCTTCTCAGTTTATGCAGTCTGTTGCCAATAGCAGGTTTTCATACTTCTTTTGGGATGGAATTTTTTGATAATTAGCACAATGTTCTTTATTTTATTCCCAATATTTGTTATAAAAATTATTATTTTATACATCTTATTACATTGTCCAGGAAATTCAGAGTAAGATTAGGTTATAACATCAGTGTCTTTTTCTTGAATTCATAACAGAAGAAAAGAATATTTCAAATTTATGTCTGAAGTTTGATGTTTGTTGTTATAGTTATTCTTTATTAGAAAAAAGATGGTTCCAGCATTCCTTTTTCTGAGATATTTTTAATTTGAAGGGGTTATTGAATTTTACTCAAATAGCTTTTCTTCATTTTTGATATATTTTTCTTGAAATATAGTTGATGTACAATATTATATTGGTTAAAATATGCAATGTAGTTATTCAACAGTTATAAACCTTATTAAATCCTCACCCTAACTAGTGTCATTACTATCTGTCAACACAGAAAATGTTGAAACACTAATTGAGTATATTCTCTATACTTTGCCTTTATTCAATGGGTTGACCTTTTCCTCTCAAATATTTGTTCGAATTAAATAATAATGTTTTGAATCATCTCATGTAGAATGTTTTATTTGAAAATTAGATTTATTTAAAAGGGGCAGAAATATTATTTTTTTCTATTATATTCTTATGTTAACTGCTGAAGATGTTTAGAATGGTGTTTCATTTTTACAATTTTATGTGTTCGGTGTAATATTTTTAATTATATCTTCATGATATATTTTCCCATAAAAATTACACACCTCATAATTATACATCAATGAAAGACAATTAAATAAATATACCCCTATATGGACCACTTATGAAAAGCAATAGAACATGTTTTGAGTAGAATAGAAACCTTACTTTGACCCTTTGCAAGAAGTAGTAACTAGCCTATTTCTTGATCCATTTCATCAGGCATTTCTTAATTTTTTTAGTGTTTTCCAACTTCCAATCTTTTTACCAATGTTTAACATGTGTGAGCTTGTGTTTGTTATTTTGCTTTTTCCTGATATCATCTTTGTCATACTGTTTAGACTCTTTATGTGTGATAATTATTAGCTACTGCCCAAAGCACAGCACAATCATAGTGTTCCACTAATATCTCTGGTTTTATTTTTTCCATATTTCTGAATTGACATTCTGCAATAATAGATCTATCACTAATCTGAAATGCTTCAAACAGCACATTCATATTGTGATGCATAACCATCATATCAGTGGCAAAGTTCAATATAATATAGAACTGAAGAGCACCTCTCCCTAAACTACTCAATTATATTTAATTTGACTTAAATACTACAATTCCAAAGACTTTTCTCAGAGTCAGTTTTAAGTCTTTGTTTCTAAGGCTGTAAATGATGGGATTCAATGATGGAGGCACCACTGTGTAAAACATAGACAGAGCGATATCTAGGTCTGACCCCACCTCAGAGGCTGGCTTCAGGTAGGCCAAGGCACCTGTTGAAAGAAAGAAAGTCACAACAACCACATGAGGGAGGCAAGTGGAGAGGGCTTTGGACCTGCCCTCCAGGGAGGAGATCCTTGAGGCAGCAGAGAAAATGTGCATGTAGGAATATAAAATACAGATGAAACAAGCTAGTGAGACACTTGCAGTGAATACTGTCACTGACACTTCACTTATGTTCATTTTGGGGTCTGAGATCAAAATAATCTGAGGGATATCACAGAAGAAATGATGGATCTTATTGGAAGTAAAAGTTGTGGAAAATGTTGCTGCTGTGTGCATGGCTCCAGAGACCCCTGCACTGATGTATGAAGCCACCACCATCCGTCCACAGGCCCCCTTGTTCATGATGGTCTCATAGTGCAGTGGATGGCAGATGGCCTCATAGTGGTCATAGGACATCACTGTGAGGATGGCCAGCTCAGCAGCAGCAGAACTCAAACAAAAGAGCACCTGGGAAACACATCCAAGGAAAGATATTGTGTTCCTGTTCATCAGGGAGTTGAGAGCAAATTTAGGAACAGTGACAGAGATGTAGCAGAGATCTATGAGTGACAGGTTCTTCAGGAAGAAGTACATGGGTGTGTGAAGCTGAAGATCCCAAGTAATGAGCGTGATGATGAGTCCATTTCCCAACAGGGCCGCCAGGTAAGCCACGAGGAACAGGCAGCCATGGAGGGTTTGCCTCCTCGGGTCCTCAGAGAATCCCAGGAGAAGAAACTCAGTGAGTCCAGTGTGATTGATCATCTTGTCCAATGGAGGTTCTCTAAGTGGTCTGTGTATTGTAATCAAACACATGGAAATGAAGGAAAATTTTACCTTCCTGTGTAAATATATATGTTCTCTGCATTGATTATTTCACAATATGCATGTGTATAAATACACATAAAAGTGTTATAGTATATGTATATGTACATATCGAGTTACACTTAAAATACGTAAAATTTTAACTATTAGACCCCCAAAACATGCAAAAATAAAATAAGTGGAAAAGCTTCTAAAAAATATAAGTTGTTTGTTTTTTTCTAATTGAGGATATTAATATTTCTAAGCCCCAGTTGCAGAGAGAGGTTGGTTTGATGTTACAGTAATGGGCTCATCAAAGTGTAGCCAGTGCTGGGACAGCAGGATGAGCTGATCTTTTAGTATTTATCCGTTTCTGTGGTGTTAGTGTTTCCATCGTGGCTGTGTCACTTCACCAACATGCCTCACAACAGTGAGTAACATGCTCAGAACTTCTCTTCAGCTGTTACCAGAAACTTCAGTGCATCATTATAATTTCAAATAAAACCAAAGCAGCAAGCTAAAAACAAGGGATTCCTGGAAACTTATTTAAATATTTTCATTATGTGCATAATAATTAATTTTCTTGTTAGTTTTATTTATAACTTTATGGATAAATGAGCCATGAGAATATTATACTGATTAAGAAATTGCATCACAAAATGACAAATATTGTGTGATCCCCCTTGTACGAGGCACCCAGTGTAGTTAAATTCATATGGACACAGATTAAATGGTGATTGGGAGGTGAGGAGATGTTGAAGGAACTTGGAATTCTTGTTTAATGGGTACAGAGTTTCAGTTTTGCAAAGGTAAACAGTTCTGGAGATGGACAGTGAACATGGCTGCTGACCGCCAGCCTGTACACATAAAACTATTTATGATGGAAATCGTATGTCATTTGTATTTTGCCATAGTTAAAAATAATTTAGCCTAGATGTGTAAAAGTTATTTTTTGAAACTTTCAGAATGGATCCCCTCTGAAATGAATGGGTCATGAAGGTAAATGTTGGGGTATAGTTTAAAGAAAATGCCCTGAAAAACCACATTGTTTTCCTACATGTCAGATATTTTTCAGAAATGTTCTGATTTGTGCAGGAGATATTTTCAAATTTTAAGAAACTTCTGAATTTCAGAGAGGTCATTTGGAGAAGAAGGGGAAATCCTTTTCAGGTTTCTAATGAAGTCTCTGAGAATCAGTTAATATAGCAGGAAGAACAAGGCCCAGGGGTTAGAAAGTATCTTGTTTACAATCTGAGTGCCTTTTACTCATGAGTTACCTTGTGAAATTTGCCTAATATGTGAGATGGCTTAGTTTTACAACTAGTTAGCAAGAGATTATAATGTGAAGTCCCATGGGTTTATGAACAAGAAGAGGCATAATCTGTATCCACTATCTGACACTGGTAAAAATTCAGTCTATGAAAAGCTACTAAAAAAGAAAATTAGTACAATAGAAACATTCATTTAATATTTATTGTTTCTCAGGGAAAGTAAATTATAGTGGCAAAAATCAAGGCTCCTGAAGTCAAAATTTTTAGGTGTGTGATTTCCCATTGTTCCTCACTGACTACACACATTTGCCAGGTTACATAAACCTTCTGAGCCTAAGTCATCATTTTACTTCAGGACTGTTCTAGGTACTGAATTTGTTAATAGATATTTAAAAGTCTGTCAAGCACATTATTAAAACAAATTTGTCAATGGGGATGAACTTTGAGTTATTGAAGATTGCTTATTATTAATTTTAATCTGCTCAGCAAACAAGAAAGGAAGTTGCCAATATTATTGTCATGTCACAGCTGAGGATAGTAAGACATAGGGAGGTGGACAGCTTCCCCGCCTCCTGTCCAATGTCAAGGGGCAAAGCCAGTAAATGCCAGAGTGGGTGGGGAAGCGTTTTTTTTTTTTACTTCTGTGCCTGCCTGTTCTCTGCAATGATGCACAGTATAAAGAGCTGTTGGCAGGATGGGGGCTCTAAATGTAGTTTAGTAAAGAATAAAAAGGTTACATTTTTAAACCCAACACATATGTTAAATGATTAGAAAAGAAGACCTGGCCTGTGGCTCGCTGCTGCAGCTCCACCTTGGTAGTTCCTGCCATTCTCACTGGGGCAGAGGGTGTGTTCAGACCTTGCAGCTGCTGCATTTAAATACTGGTGAGTGAAGGGGAGGAAGGGAAACCTCCTCTCAGTTAGAGGCATGTTAAATTCTTCAGTTGTGTTTAAAAATAAGAATTTTTTGTAGATCACATATTATTTACGTTAACATGTTCATAATATTTTCTTCTCAAAGTCTGCTTGTTTCATTCTGGGTCTAGATGACATTGTTTTGCCACCTATACTCCTACTATTTCTTAACTAATAGGAAATACACTGTCTTAAGTAGGAGGAATGGTAAGAAGTCTAACTCAAAGTTACAATTCTCAGCAAAAAATGTATGTCCTCTTCCTCTGGCCGTCATATTGAGTACCATCACCCTTTATTGGAAGAAACAACTCCTGACATTTGCTCAGTTCTTGTGCCTTAATTATCAGTGATATAATACAGCCAATTCTTCCTCATTTCAAAATGGTTTCATAAAGACCAAACAAATTCATGAATAAGAAAGGATCCATTAATGAAATGTAGCCCATGTGGCTGGGGCTGGAAACATCCCTGATACTCCCTGACTATATGGATTTCCCAAACACACATGCAGCTGGATTGCATGTGTGTGTGAATCAGCAAATATAACTCAGTCTTCCTACGTTATGTGTCACAGTGTCAGCAGTAGCTGTGACTGAGGAAACCGTAGCGTGTCTGAAGGCTGGATCCACACTGTCCCAGTGGGGCAGAATTTGTCAAAGATAGAGGCTGGCTCATTCTCAGGTCAGCCTCTCCCACTTTCTCCAGTCTCCAGGGCCCTGATGCTCCCTTGGCCAGAGCATCCGAGTGCTGAGAGGTGAAATACCCGTTGTCATGTGCGTGGCCTCTGGAAACATGTATCCTGGTGGTAGATTGAACTGAAGCATCTCTACATAAAACCACTGTGTTTTAGTTTCTACATTGCTATTCTATAATAATTTTAGTGCTGAAAACACACAATTGCCTGTTTTCTGACAAGGAGAAAACATACTCCTATAAAGGAGGTAGTGCTCTAAAAAAATATTTTAAGAGCCTTGAGATGTGAATACACTTGTCAGATAATTTCTTTTTTAAGAGAAGGCTTAAAGAGTGCCAGAGTCCTCTCTAAATCTGCTGTTTTAGAGTGAGCCATGGACACACGGATAATGAGAGATAAACCCATTTGTTTCTGTACTATAATTTCAGTAAATGCTGCATCTTTTAATTGTTTAAAAATGATTGGTGATTAGATAGCAAATAATTTCCCTTTCTGGCTTGCAGAATGATCCATAGGATTAATTTATGTGTAAATGCAAAGCATTCTAATGGGAATGTATTTTGAATATGTAATATTAATTTAAAATGTACACTAATTTGTTCTTATATTAAAAGCAAAACATTGCCAGAATTTATTTTAATAATAAATTTGGGGGATGGATTTTAAGAATGTGTGAGCAGAGGTAACAGCCTACAGGTTGTTGTGGGAGAGAAGTGAGGATATTTGACTTTAACATTTTATGTGTTGTTATATTTAGGAATACATTTAGGCAGGAAAATTTTCCACATACTGTATTTTAGTGAGTTCATTATAATTGGGCAAAATCACTGCATATCACATTCCTAAGCCAATTTTTCTATTGTGTGTGTGTGTGTGTGTATAGACATGCATGCGTGTGCTTGTGTGTATGTCTATTTTTCCACAGGCTCACACTTTTTTTTTGTAACTCTGGGAATTTTCTCTTTTAGTTGTATCTGAGACAAAATAATTGTAGTTTTCAATAATGTTCAAGTTCATTTTAGAATAAATATAGTGTTTAATCAAAGTCTATATATCTACAATGAAAAGGAGCACATACAGACATTTAATTGCAAAATATGTTAACAAAATAATAATTTTTCTTCTCTAGATAAGAGCATTTTATCTCCTCAAAAGTGCCAAATAGGTGTTACTTACATGGTGATCATGGATCAGTCTCTGACAATCTGGGATATAGAGGAGCTAATGTCCTTATTCCAACAATTTCACATGTGACTTGAACGCTCTGATCTTCAGAGATTCTCTTCATCCAGGAAGATTTGTTCTCATCCAGTGTAGTAGAAAGAGCTGGTGGACTTGTGTCTCAGCAGGAAGAGGGTGAACTCAGTTACCCTCTTGTGAGGAGAACCACTTCTGTGTGCTCTGAGGAAAAGATGAGTGGTTGGTTGTAACTATAAGGTGGTGATGTGTCCCCTAAGTCCATTCAAGAACACCCGGGAGAGGGGCAGATGGGACAGGAGAAGGATCTGTAGTTTGGTGACCTGGGGAATTAAAGCAGACAGGAAATCGCCAGGTCTACCTAAGGGAAGGTATTTCTTTTGTGATGTTGGTTTGGGAGAAAGAGACATGCTTAATAACAGCCCATCATTAGGACAAGAAACCTCCAAGAAAGTTAAGTCCCTGATGCTGAGCTGGCAAAATAGTTTGCCTATGAAACATTATAAAAATGTTATCTAGAACTGTAATTTATTTAAGTATATGTTAAGTGTTAGGTCTTTTATATATTTCTATATGTATACTTACACAGACATATACACTTAGCTGAATATTCATAATATATGGAATATATTAGAGTCCATTTAAGCTTATTCCTGACTAAGTAGTGCATGTGTCTTTCATTTTATATCAAAATTATATAATTAGTACTTCTTTAAAACTTTTTTCTGTCCTTCCTTCCTTCCTTCCTTTTTTAAAATTATAGTTGATATACAATATTATATTGGTTTCATGTTTTAAAACAGTCATTTGACCATCATAAACATTACTAATGCTCACCCCAACTAAGGTAGTTGCTATGGGTCAACACGGAAAGGTGTCACATGATCATGGCCTATATTCTCTCTGATCTACTTTCATCCCCATGACAAATTTTATTATGCCTGAGATTTTGTGCCTCTTTACCCTATTCACCTATTTCACCCACATACCTCACACCCTCCCCCATGGTAACCAACAGGTCTTCTCAGTGTCTCTGAGTCTACTGCTCTCTTGTTCATTTTGTTCTGTTTTTATATTCCACAAATAAGTGAAATCATATGGTATTTATCTTTCTCTGCCCAACTTATTTTACTTAGCATAATACCCTCTAGGTCCACCCATGTTTTCACAAATGGCAGGATTTCCATCTTTTCTATGGCTGAGTAACATTCCATTGTGGGTACGTACCACTTCTTCTTTATCCATTCACTTTGTCGGACACTTTGGGTGCTGCCCTGTCTTGACTATTGTAAATAATGAAGCAATAATCATAGGGGTGCATGTATCTTCAAATCACAGAGTTTTTTAAAATTTATATTTCAGTTACAGATATTAATATTTTTAAATGAGGATCTAATGACAAGGCAAAACAACTAATTTTAATTATGTAACAAGATTAACATGTGTTTTCCACAAAGAGAAATAATGTCATGTAATTACTATTTCCTCCTTCTGAGATAGATGAAAGTACCCATATTATATTTGTTATACTCTGGCATCTTTTCTCTTTACAGTGATGTAAAGTAATCATTGAAAATGTACAATGTATGAGTATCTGCTTAAAATACTGCCTGAGTCACATAAAGAATATAAAATTCAGGTCTAGAGAAAATTGTTTGAGGAGGAAATACTATGCTTAGAAATCCAGAAGTAGTCCCCAAAGTGTGTAGAAATATGAGATGCACTTGGCAGATATGCAGCTTCTACAAGAAGAAATCTTATGGGAGAATATATTTGTAAATGACATATCTGACAAGGGGTTAACATCCAAAATACCTAAGCAACTCATACACCTCAACACACAAAAAGCAAATAACGCTATTTAAATATGGGCAGACGATATGAACAGACACTTCTCCAAAGAAGAAATTCAGATGGCCAACAGGTACATGAAAAGATGCTCCACATCACTAATTATCAGGGAAATGCAAATTAAAACCACAATGAGATACCACCTCACACCAGTTAGTATGGCCAACATAGAAAAGAATAGGAACAACAAATGCTGCTGAGGATGCAGAGAAAGGGGAACCCTATTACACTGCTGGTGGGAATGTAAACTAGTTCAACCATTGTGGAAATCAGTATGGAGGTTGCTCTAAAAACTCAAAATAGAAATACCATTTGACCCAGGAATTCCACTCCTAGGAATTTACCCTAAGAATACAGTAGCCCAGTTTGAAAAAGACAGATGCACCCCTATGTTTATTGCAGCACTATTTACAATAGCCAAGAAATGGAAGCAGCCTTAGTGCCATAATAGATGAATGGATATCGAATACGTGGTCCATATACACAATGGAGTATTATTCAGTCATAAGAAGAAAACAAATCCTACCATTTGCAACAAGATGGATAGAGCTAGAGAGTATTATGCTCAGTGAAATAAGCCAGGCAGAGAAAGACAAGTACCAAATGATTTCACTCATTTGTGGTACATAAGAACAAAGCAAAAACTGAAGGAACAAAACAGTAGCAGAGTCACAGAACTGAAGAATGGACTAACAGTTGCCAAAGAGAAAGGGAATGAGGAAGTGATGGGTGGGAAGGGAGCGAGAAGGGGAATAAGGGGCCTTATGAATAGCACACATAATGTAGCAAGGGCTCGTGGGGAAGGCAGTATAACACAGAGAAGACAATTAGTGACTCTATAGCATCTTACTACGGTGATGGACCATGACTGTAATGGGGAATGGGGTGGGGACTTGATAATGGGAGGAATCTAGTAACCACAATGTTGCTCATGTAACTATATTAATGATACAAAAATAAAACAAAATGAAAATAAAAGAAGAAATCTTAAGTGTAGAAAGAATTGAAGAGAGCCTCTTATTATATCAAAAGGAGATTCTCTTTTCTGAGAAGGAGTTTGAGAAACTGGAAGTCTTCTCTGTCCCCTGAAAGAAAGCTCAAGGAGCTGAGAATAGACAGTGACCCCATGAGGGAAGTACTTGTTACCATCAAGTTCAAGGTCCCTGCCGGGCTCAAAGGGGCCCAGGACTGTCATGGAATCCCAGGGTCATCAGGTCCCCAAGGAAGGAGCAGCGTCAATTCAGTAATGAAGTCTTGAATTTTCTCATTTAGAATGTTTTTAATTGAAAATTAATAGATACAAAAAGATTATTTTTTATACACCCACTTTGGTAAAGTTGCATATTAGAATAATGTTTCTTTTATCCAATATCTTAAGTTTTTGACATAAAACTTCTCATTCTTTATCTTGATGTATTTTCCCATAAAACTGCAACTCATAAATGCATGTCAATAAAATATGAAATAAATATACCCATTTATTGACCACACAAGAAAAGCAACAAAACACATCAAAAGAGTAGAAGCTTCCTTTGACTCTTTGTTGTTACCAAATCAGTTTCAAAATTGTTTTATTTATTTTATTAGTGTTTTCAAAGTTCCTGTAGTCTTCCATTTTAAGCATTTGTAATGTGTTGTATTTTTTAATTTACTTTTTACTAATATTGTTTGTTCTATATTGTTTATTCTCTTTTCTTTGTGATAAGTTACCTGTGTTTTTTAAAATTTTCAGATAATGGTGTGATCTTTGATATTCATTCTTTTAAAACTTGTGATATATAAGGTTAAACATGACCATTTTTCTTTAATCATAACTTAGGTATAGCTTATGAGAAACATTATAGTGTATTTTCAATATATCTCATGTCAATGGATGTACATTTCCACAGAGATTTTTCTATATTTGACTTTGACTTATGGCCACACTCTTAATTTTTTTCTTTATAGCAAAGTGTAAAATAGAACTTCATTCCCATGTCCTTGACAGAATTCCTTTGGAGAGTGAGGGATAATCTGAAACGTTGCCTCTTCTCATGCATAGATAGCACCAGGAGGTACATAGGCATGTAAGACAATAACCAGATGTATCCTGGGCACCCTGACTGATGTACTGATGAATAACATATCCCCTGCTTCAAACTGCATGTAAAGTGTCCCCAAACAAGGAACATTGTTTTTTTACAAGTGAAACCATTATGTGAGTTTTACTTTATGTCAGTTTCTTTTTGCTTATGGTGGTAATTATTTGCATAATTTTTTCTCAATGTTGCCATCAATAAATCATAATAGTGGTTTTTAGCATTATGCTAGTTTCATTTGTGCAATGTGAGATTCAAGTACATGTCATTTGGTTCATGCAGGTTGGCCGGCAGATGTCCAGGATGTGTGCTCCCCAGGGCCTCCACCCCACAGCCATATTCCAGTTAGCGTCATAGGGTAAGGAGTGGACTCCTGAGCTGTGAGGACAGCTCTCTCAGCTTCCATATCCCTTTGCCTCCGACATTTCCCTGACCTTAATAAAATGTACACAAAGAGCGGCAATGCAGGCCTTCTGCAGTAACACAACTTCATGAGCAGCACAGGCAAATCACAGCCCTCGGGACCCGTAGCGCTTGCTGAGTGTGCCCTGTGAACAGCCTGTGGGTGCAGTGGGACCGCGTGGTGCACAGGCCGCCTCAGCCTCACCACCTTGTGGAGGCTCACATTTGGGCGGCCGACTGTTGTCAAGAGGAAAAAAGTGAAACACTAGGAAAAAGGAGGCTTTTCTCTGGCCTCCCATCCTAGGAATTTCTCTTTATGTGTAAGCCTAGGAGGTGTAGGGAAGCTTCATTTATGCATTATAATGATAAAAGGATATTTCTCAGTCTGATGATAAAACTACCAATGGCAAGCATTTCATACCTGGTCTGTGCTGGGCACAGAGATCCCAGGAACTGATGGCTGTGCCCCCACTTGCCAGGATTTGATGCAGCAGGAAGGCCACCCAACACTGAGGAAATACATGTCTTCCTAAAATGTGGCATCATTCTGGCTTGTGGGGACCCAGGCTGGACAGATTACATTGGCTTATATCTAGTAAAGAAAATTGTCAAGGCAATACTACAAAAAAATTGAATTAAAAAGTATTTTGTTAGTAACTTCTGTATTTTCAATTAGAAAGTCTAGGTTTTTAAATTCTGTGTATATTGCTAAGTAAATGTTGTTATCCACTGTCCAAACAGACCACACTAATTGTGCTCCACTGATACCTGTTTCCTTCTGTTTGTCTGAATAACATTCTGGAGTGAGAGCTCTATCACTAATCCCAAACAGCTAAAATACAACATTATGGTTAAGATATGTCTAATTTGGATAAATGGTAAAATTTGAAAAAAAACGAGTCATAGAAATGAAAAGTCTCTTTTTAAACTAACCAAATATATTTAATTTAACTTAAATGCAACTCCTAGGACTTTTCCCAGAATTACTTTTATGTCCTTGTTTCTTAGGCTGTGTATGATGGGACTCAATGATGGAGGCACCACTGTGTAAAATATAGACAAAATATTATCGAGAATGATCCTTGACTCAGAAGCAGGCTTCAGGTAGGCCAAGGCACCTGTTGAAACAAACACAGTCACAACACCCAGATGAGGGAGGCAGGTGGAGAGGGCTATGGACCTGCCCTCCAGGGAGGAGATCCTTGAGACAGCAGAGAAGATGTGCACATAGGAATATAAAATAAAGATGAAACAAGCTAGAGAGATACCTGCAGTGAATGCTGTCACTGATGCTTCATTTATGCTCATTTTGGAGTCTGAGATCAAAATAATCTGAGGGATATCCTGAAGATGTGATGCATTTTGTTGGAAGTAAAAGTAGTGGAAAATGTCGCTGCTGTGTGCATGGCTCCAGAGACCCCCCCACTGATGTATGAAGCCACCACCATCCGCCCACAGGCCCCCTTGTTCATGACGGTCTCATAGTGCAGCGGACGGCAGATGGCCACGTAGCGGTCATAGGACATCACTGTGAGGATGTCTACTTCAGCCAAAGCAAAACTCAAAAAAAAGAGGACTTGGAAACACATCCCAGGAAAGATATTTTGTTCCTTTTCATCAGAGAGTTAAGAACAAAATTGGGAACAGTGACAGAGATGTAGCCGAGATCTATGAGTGACAGGTTCTTCAGGAAGAAGTACATGGGTGTGTGAAGCTGAGGATCCCATGTAGTAAGGATAACGATGCGTCCATTTCCTAACAGGGCCCCCAGATAAGCCATGAGGAACAGGGCACCATGTAGGGTTTGAATCCTTGGATCATCAGACAATCCCAGAAGAAAAAACTCAGTGACACCTGGGTGGTTGATTGATATCCAATGGCTCCCAAAAATAAGCTGTGCAATCACCACAAAGAAAGAAAACAATATGGTTCCTCCTTGTGCTATTAGATATGTTAATTATCTTACCTGTGGTCATTATCTCACAAATTGTGTGTGTCTATTTATATTTACATATATATAAAATATATGTATACCTATATATCAAGTTGAACCCTATAAATATATAAAATGTTTTTATTTTTTATACCTCAAAAAGCAGGAAAAATAAAATACATGGCATAGGTTCTTTGAAAATAAGGTATTATGTAGTATGTCTAAGGAATGGTATTAATCTTTCCAATTCCCAGTTGCACTGCTCTATTTATTGGTGGTGTGTTCCTGTGACTGGCTCATGTATGTGTGACAAGGTCTTTGATGGATGAAAGAGCTGATCTTTCAGCGTTTGCAAATGTATGTGATGTGTTCCCAGTTACGGCTTTATCACATTAGCAATGTGATATCCACTAACACAAAGTAAGTTATGCTCAAAATACACTTTTAGCCATTAGAAGAAAGTCCAGCACATCAGTATAAAGGGGTTTCAAATGAAACCAAAGTAGGAAGCAAAGACCAAGGTATCTCTGGAAAGTTTTTTATTTGTTCATAGTTATTTATTTTGCTTCTTTGTTTTATTGCCTTTGAAGATGAGTCTTGAATCCATCAAAACAATCTAGTTAGAAATGATAAAAACTGTGATTCTATTAAAATGTGGTACCTACAGTAAGTGTCTATAGACAGAAAGCACACGATGATTGTCAAGGTCTTGGGGAGAATGGAATGTGGAGTTATGCTTTACTGGGTTAGAGTTTCAGCTTGTCAGAGTGAAACAGCTCTGGAGATGGATGGAGAATGGATGCCCAGCAATGTGCGTGTAGTTACCAACACAGAAATATGGTTAAAAATAGTTAAAATTTCTTATTGTACATGTCATTTCCCAAAATTATAATAATTAAAAAAATTTCTAACATTCAATAATGATCTCTCTGAAATGAATGATGCGTGAAACATAAATTGTAAGACATTTAAAAATAATGGCCAGAAAATATGCCCATTAACAGAACACTTCTAATTTGTACAAAAGATATTAATTGAATGAACTTCTGAATTTTAGCCAGCTTTACTGGAGATAAAGGGAGAATTCTTTATGGGTTTATAATAAGGAGTCTGAGAATCAGTATAATGTAGAAGAAAGGACTAGGACCAGGGGAGAGAAACATTTTGGCCTTCAATGTGTCTGCCTTGAACAGGGTGAATTACTTTGTGAAACTTTGTGAATACTTTAAGTGACTAAATTTTACAACTGATTAACAATAGGTTATAAGCGGAGTCCTATGGAAATTCATTGAGCATTAGGAGTACTGTGTACACAGTATTTACCACAAGGTAAACATTCACTATAAACAGCTACTAAATAAGACAAATAACAGGTAACATTTGCTTAGTATTTACTGCACCTTAGAAAGTGAAGTATAGCAGCTGAATGCAGGGCTACAGAAGCCAGAACTGTGTGGTGTGCACTTCCTCACTATTGCTCACCACCTACAGACATTTGCCAAGTTGCATAAACCCTCGTGCCTGTTTCATCACTTTGTTGCAGGGCTGTTCTAGGCATCAAATTAGTTGATGTAAAGAAGTTACTGAAACCGTTTGTTGACTGGAAGATTTTGGCAATGGTGATGGTCATCATCAACTCTGAACTGTTGGTGATGTTGAACATGTTATTATTAATTTTAATTTTCTTAATAAACAGAGCAGGATTTCAATACTACTGTCATTTTACAGCTGAGGACAGTCATACAAAGAGATTTCCTTTGCTCCCTGATGTCCCCCAGTGTCACGGGGCATGGCCTGTAAATGGCAGAGGTGTTACTGGAAAGTGGTTCCTCTGGCTTCCATTCCTGCCTGTCCTCTGCAAAAGCACACAGCACAGAGAGTTCTTGGCAGGCAGGAGGCAATGTGTGTGTAACCTAAATAAAAGGTTATTTATTTAGCCCAAATGTATATTAGATAATACAAATATAGGATTGGGCCATCTGGTTGCTGCTAACATCTTCATTTCAGTAGTTACTGTCATTTGCACAGGACAGAAAGGGTGTGTTTGTATGTATGCAGCTTGTGCCCTTAAATATTGGTGAGTGAAGGGGATCAAGGGAACACTGTCTCAACTATAGGCATGTTTAAAATCTCCTAGTTGTGTTTTTTAATTAAGTGTTAATTATGTATCACATACTATTTGTCTTCTACATTTTCAGGATAATTTCTTGCCAGACTATTTGCTTACTTTAGATGTCATTGTTCCACCACTTACAGTTTCAGCTGTTTCATAACATATAGGAACCTTCCTTTCCTAGGTAGGAGTGATGGAAAAATTCTAACTCAAAATTATAGGCCTCAATGAAAAGTACATTTCCTTCTCCTCTCCTGGTGGTCTTAAACACCATTAGCTATTATTGAAAAATGTAGTTCCCGGCTTTAGTTCTTTCCCTATGCTTTAATTATAAGAGATATAACAGCTAATTCTTCCTTATCTCCAAGTGGTTTTACAAAGTGCAAACCTGTACCAAAGTGTTCATCTATGAAAAGAAAGGTCCACAAAGGGATGTAAATATCTCTGAAAATGCCCAACTATATTAATACAGTTCCAAAATCCACATGAACCTGGATTGCATATGTATGTTCATGAAAGAGCAACTAGAGCTCCATTTCCCAATATGCTCTGTCAGAGTGTCAGCAACTGCTGTGGCTCTGAAATATATGATGTATATATTTTGATTTTAACTTTACTGTCAAACTTTTAGTTCTATTTAGGAACACATTTGGGCAGGAAAAACCCTGCTTCCTGTGTTTCTGTGAAGTGATTATAAAATGATTTTATCTATACCATATTCCTAATTCTATTTTCCTTACTTGTGTGTATATGTGTCTGTCTGATTTTCCCTGATGCTCACAACTGGGTTTTTTTTCTTTCAATGGTATCTGAGACAAAAATAGAAATGTTCAATAATATTAAATTTCATTGGAGAATAAATGCAATGTTTGAATTAGGTCTACATATGTACAATAGAAAGGGTTACAGTAATTTAATTGGATAACATGCTAGAAAAATAATGTTTTTCTATATCAAGGAAAATTTCATCCTTCCCAAAATTCCAAGTAGTTGTTACTTACATGGTGTTCATGTGTTTATCTCTGAAAATCCAGGCTGTAAAAGAAACTATTTCCTTACTATAGGAATTACACATGTGTACAGAACTCTTCAGTCTTCATAGATTCTCTTCATCCAGGAAGATTTGTTCTCATCTAATGGAACAGAAATTAGTATCAGGCTGTATCACAGCAGGAACTGGGAGAACTCAGTTATCCTCTCACTGAGAGAAGAACCTCCTCAAGGCATTCTAAGGAAAAGGTGAATTGTTCCACATATAAGGTGTTGATGTGTCCCCTAAGTCGAGGAGGGGAAGAGGCGGGACAGGAGAGACCAGGGGTAGGTGGTGGTAGTCTGGGGCCCTGGGCAATAAAAACTGAGAATAAACGCAGAGGTCTGTTGAGGGGAACGTGTTTGTGTTGTGATGCTGGTTGGGGAGAAAGTGACAGGCTAACAGAGCAACTGAACATTAAGCTAAGAAATCTCAAAGCTCCCTGATGCCAGGCTAACAAATTAATCATTTTAGTACATAAACATACAAACATTGCTTATGAGTTATCTGAAACACTTGTCAGCTAGAACAATAATTTGTATAAGTGAAAGTTAAATAATAGATCTTAAATGTATATAATTATGGTTAATAAAATATTAATTATATGTACAAGTAATTATTTGTCTGCTTTCATGCACATATACATTAAATGAATATTCATACTATCTGGAATATAATAAAGAATCCATTTAAGCCCATTTCCAACATCATGATTCATGCTTCCTTGGTTTTAAATGAAAAAATGTGTTGATTAGGGGTTCTTTAAAAGTCATTCACTTTATTTATATTTCATTTACAGATGTCAATATTTTAAATTACAGTCTAGTGGTTAGTTACAACAACTACTTTTGAAAATTTAGCAAGAGTAACATGTTTTCTTCTGGGATGATTATGTTCATGAACTAATAACATTTCTGCCAGCTGAAATAGGTGTAAATATTCTTAGGTAACCTGTGGTACTGTAATACTTTTCTTTAAAATTAGAAAAATAAAAATAATAATTGCAAATATACCATGTGTGGAAACTGCTTAAAATAATCCCTGAATCTCATAAAGAACATATAAAGCAACTCCAGAGAAAAATTGTTTGAGCAGGAAAGACCCTGTTTAGAACCCAGAATTAACTTACCAAAGTGCATGCAAGTTTCGGCTTCATATAGCAGAAATGTAACATCTGTAAGAAGACTCAGCTCATGGAGAAAGGATTGGAATGATTCCCTTCTCTCAGAAGGAATTATTTTCTATAGGAAAAGAGCTCAGGAAAGTTGGAGGAAAGCTTCGTAAACTGAGCGAAAGCTCAAGGAGCTTAGAAAAGAAAATGACCACATCCAGCCAATACTACTTAACATTGGGTCTAAGTTCCAGGCTTTACCAAGTGACCCTTTTATCTTCTGCTCCATGCACAGGTGACAGAGGCCCAGGATTAGTATGGGATCATGTGGGTCATCATACACCCAAGGAATGAGCAGAGTCACACTCTCTGGGGTCAGGCACCTGGGGTAGCCTAGATGTGACAGGGCTTTCACAGCACCTGAGCCCCGACGCCCACAGACACAGGGGAAATTCTACCTCGGTAACTGGCAGGTTTTCCTACATTTTGTATGTAGGAAAGTATTATTCATAACCTAATATACACAAACAATAGGGCACATTTGTTTGTTTCTACCTAGTGTTTGTTATACTAAAATTATTTTATATATTTTATTGCATTGATGAGGAAATCTCGAGCACTAGTAGGTCATAGCATCAGGGTCCTGTTCGAAATTCCTGTGTCACTGGTTAAGTGAATATCCAGGATGCCAGGCTCATGGCCGTGCTCCCCAGGGCCCCACACCACAGCCAATTCCCATGAGCACCACAGGGGAAGGAGGATGGGACTCCTGACCATGAGGACATGTCCCTTAAGTTTCATGTCATGTCACCTCAGACACTGCACAGAACTTAACTACATGTTTACAAGTAGGTTCAATGGAGGCTTTTTGTACAAAGTGTCACAAATAGCACAGGAATCACACCCGACGTGGCAGGTGAGGCAGATCAGGATGTGCGGTGTCAGCAGCCCACGGAGCAGTGAGTGAGCACAGCACACGGTGGCCTGCAGCCTCCTCACCATGTGAAGGAGCCTCCTTGGGCACCAGGCTGGTGTCAGGAGGAAGGAAGCAGAATTACAGGGGAAAGAGGCCTCCCCTCACCCTCCCACCCCTGCCTTTTCTAGTTACACATGAGACTGGAAGGGGGGAGAAAAACTTCATTTTATATGATAAAGATTAAATGGCATCTCTCAGTCTAACTGTCTATAATAACAAGAAGCAGGGGTTCATATCGGGGCCTCTCTGCACAGTAAGATCCTGGGAACAGATGGACATGCTTCACTGGGCAGGAAATGATACAGCAGTAAGATCACCCCAAATCTAGGAAATACGGAGGGAAATTTTGTCTTCTAAATTGTAGAATCATTCTGGTTTCTGGAAGCCCAGGTTGTTCCAGTTTCATTGGCTTGTGTTTATAAAGAACACGGCTGATGCAATAATTCCTGAAGTTATTGCACTGCATAAAGATATCATTAATATCCTCATATGTTGGCGTTTCAACTAGGAAGTCTAGATTTCTTTGTAATCTTTTTATTAATATTGCTGAATGGACTTTGAAGCCACTGCCAAAAGCAAACCACAATAATCATGTTCCACTGATATCTGTCTTTTCTCCATGTGTCTGAAGATCATTCTGCAACGTCAGCTCTATTCCTGCTCACAAGTGGCTAAAATAATGTTAGTTTTAAGATACATCCCCGCCGAGTAAATTGTAGAATTTTAAAACAATATACTTTGGAACTAAAGAGAAACTTCTTTGTAAACTACCTGAATATATTTAATTTGACTTAAATGCTACAATTCCAAGGGCTTTCCGCAGACTGAAATTTATGTCCTTGTTCCTAAGGCTATAAATGATGGGATTCAGTGATGGAGGCACCACTGTGTAAAACACCGGGAGAATGATATCCAGGTCTGACCTCACCTCAGAGGCTGGCTTCAGGTAGGCCAAGGCAGCTGTTGAAAGAAACACAGTCACAACACCCAGATGTGGGAGGCAGGTGGAGAGGGCTTTGGACCTGCCCTCCACGGACGAGATCCTGAAGACAACAGAGAAGATGTGCCCATAGGAATATAAAATAGAGATGAAACAAGCTAGTGAGATACTTGTAACAAATGCAGTCACTGATGCTTCATTTATGTTCATTTTGGAGTCTGAGATCAAAATAATCTGAGGAATATCACAGAAGAAATGATGGATCTTGTTGGAACTAAATGTTACGGAAAATGTCACTGCCGTGCGCATGGCTCCAATCATCCCTGCACTGGTATATGAAGCCACCACTAACCGCCCACAGGCCCCCTTGGTCATGGTGGTCTCATAGTGCAGAGGATGGCAGATGGCCACATAGCGGTCATAGGACATCACTGTGAGGATGAATAATTCAGCAGCTGCAAAAGCCACAAAGAACAGCAGCTGGAAAACACATCCAAGGAAGGATATTGTGTTCCTGTTCATCAGGGAGTTGAGAGCAAATTTAGGAACAGTGACAGAGATGTAGCAGAGATCTATGAGTGACAGGTTCTTCAGGAAGAAGTACATGGGTGTGTGAAGCTGAGGGTCCCACGTAACGAGCGTGATGATGAGCCCATTTCCCGACAGGGCCGCCAGGTAAGCCACGAGGAACAGGCAGCCTTGGAGGGTTTGCACCGTCTGGTCATCAGAGAATCCCAGGAGCAGGAACTCAGTGGCTCCTGTATTGTTGATCATCCCATCCAGCTGTGGGGTCCCCAGGAGAGAGTTGTTTTCTGCAGTTCACGTCACAGAAATAAAGGAAAATGGTATCTACTTGTGCCAATATATTATCTAAACTGTGTTGATTATTTCACCATGTGTAAGCATATTTATAAAATGTATATGTGTATCTTTATATTATGTTAAATATTAAATACAACAAATATATAAATATCTGTATTGGCTAATTAACCTAAAAAATGTGAAAAATAAAATAAGGAGAGTAGTTTCAAGAAATAAATTAAGGTGTTAAGGTTGTAGTCCTAGCAGCATAGCTAACTGTAGTGATTCCAAGCTGCAGTGACGCATTGGTTTTCTATTATAGTGATGGATGCACACATGTTAAAAGGGGCTGGGAAGGAGGGAGGAGGTGACCCTTTAAGATTTGTGGGGTCCAGTGGGGTTATTTTCACCATTATGGCTGCATGAAATCACCAAAGTGTCACACCAAACACCAAGGTAGGAAGAAATGCCCCTAAGTGCCCTCCAAGCTGATACAAGAAACTTGACCTCACAGCCTAAAAACAGTTCCAAGAAAATACAAGCATCCAGCGAAACCAAGGTCTTCCTGGAAACTTATTTATACATTCTCATTATGTGCATAGATATTTAATATTGCTTCCTGTTGTTACTTGTTATCTTTGAACATGAGTTAGTCTTGAAAACAATATGGTCATTATAATAACCCAGTCACAATATGAGAAATACTGTATGATTACATTTATATGGGTCCCTGGAATAAATTCATATAGACAGAGACTAAAATGTGATGGGAAAGACCGAGGGGATGAAGCAACTTGGAGCTATTGTTTAATAGATACAGTTTCAGTTTTGCAAGAAGAGGCCGTTCTGGAGATGGAAGTGGAGAGGCTTGGCCACTGTGACCAGGTCTCACCACCTGACTGTACACCTAACAATGGTTAAGATGGGAAATCTGTGTTACCTGTATTTTGCCACAGTTAAAACTAATTCAATATTGAGGAGTCAGAATTTTGAACACTCAGAAAGGATCCCTGTGAATGTGTTTGAAAAATAATAAATGGTAGTACATATTTTAAAGTCATAGCAAAAAGTAAAATGCCCAATTTTCAACATTTGTCAAATGCATTTTGGAACATTCCTGTTTTGTGCAGAAGATCTTAAAATAATTTAATTCATTTTTGAATTTTAGCCAATTCATTTGTTAAAAAGTGGAATTTTTTACAGGTTTATAATGACTCTGAGATTCATGTAATTTAGGAGAAAGGAAAGATCAGGATTTAGAAAAATTCTTGTATTTAGTTTGAATCTGTCATTTCGTGGGTTGGTTAACTTGTGGTAGTTGATCATTGTTTAGGTGACAGTGAGAAAGGGATTATACGTGGGGCCCCACGGAAGTTCATCAAGAGCAATAGGCATATTTTTTATATAACATCTGGAATGTAGTAAACATCAATGTCTATAAGCAGATACTAAATAAGACAGGTGAAATAAGAATTTATTATTTATTTTCATTATTATTAAATTTTGATAATAGACATTTAGTACTTATTGTGTATAACAGAAGCCTATATTTAGAATTCTCTGAAGCACTTTACTAATAAAGTGATTTTGGAAATGGTGACGGTCATCATCACTGATGAACTGTTGCAGATGTTGAAGTTGTTACTTATCAATGGTTTTAGTCTGCACAGTGACCAGAGAGGAAGGTGCCAGTACTGCTGTGGTTTCACCACTGAGGATAGTGAGACAGAGAGAGGTTGACTCTTCCCCCAGCTCCAGCCCCAGTGTAAGGGGACATAACCAGTAAATGGCAGTGATGGGAGAGGATGCTTTCACTGACTTCCATGCATCCCTGTCCTCTGAAGAGACACACAGCCTAGGGAGATCTTGGCAGGCTGGAGGCAATAGATGTAGATTAGAAAACAATAAAAGGTAAGTTTAATTTGAATCCAACATGAATGTTAATGTATAGAAATCTAGAACCAGAGCATTTGAGTGGTGCAAACAACTTCATCTCAGTAGGTCCTGCCGTCCTCACCAATGGAAAGGGTGTTTACGTACGTGTGCAGCTACTGCACTTGAATATTTGTGCATAAAGGCCATAAAAAAGAGAAAATTGTCTTAATTTGAGGTGTGTTTAAGTTCTTCCAGTTCTGTTTTTTAATAAGAATTAATTATGCATCACATACTACTTGTGTTTACACTTCCAGAATATAGTCTTTCCAGTGTATTTGTTTCCTTCACCCTGGATCTAGATGACAGGATTTTCCACCTCTAATATCAGCTTTTTAAAATTTATAGGAAATTTTCTTAATTCAGTAGAAAGAATGGCAGACCTTCTAGCTCAAAATTCCAGGACTCACCAAAAATTACATTTCCTACTCCTCTGGTCATGGCCTTAAATGCCGTGCCCTTGCCTATTAGTCAGAACAATGTTCCTGACTTTTGGTCAGTGTCTCTGTCTTAATTATCTAATATAATACAGCAATTTTTCCTCATCTTTAAATGGCTTTATAAAGTCCAAATAACAAAGTATTCATCCATAAAATGGAGTTCATGAAGAAAGTGATGGAACCATTTCTGATAATGCCTGAGTACATGTATAGATTTCCAAATCCCATCTGAACCTGGATTGCATGTGCATATAAATCAGCAAGTACAACTCAGTCTCCTAGAATATGCCAGTATCAAGTATTGCTCTGCTTAGAAAACTGTACTGTGTCTGGAGTCTGGATCATGACTGTCCAGTGATGCAGAATTTGTCAAAGATCGTGGGCTCATTCCCAGGTCAAGCTGCTCCCAGTCTGTGTGGTCTACTGGGTTGGAAGCTCCCTGATCCGGAGCACCTGAGCTCTGAGACAGGAAATGCTGGTGTCTTTTTGTGTACCCTGGACACCACTTCTCTTGGTAGCAGAAGAAATACCGAGGCATTGCTACAGAAAACCACTGGGTTTTAGTGGCCACACTGCAATTCTACACATAAAACTAATTTCAGAGCTAAAATACCCACAAAAGCTCATTCTGTGATGAGGATAAAGCATATTGTGGTAATGGCGATGGTGCTGTAAAACACACATGAAAAGCCTTAAGATGTGGATACATTTTTCAGATAAATTCTTTTATAACAGAATTCTATAACAGATAAATATTTCTTTCCAAAGCTATTTTAACGAAAGCCTTGGGAAAATAAATAATCACAGAGAAAAGCCTTTTCCTGTATTATAATTTTGATAAAGTGTTTCTAATCATTGTTTAATCTTGATTGACAAGAGCTCATGAGTCATTGTACTTTCTGGCTTACAGAATGATCTGGAGGGTTAATTTATATGTAAAGAAAAACGTACTTATCAGAATATATTTTCAATATATAACATTGATTTAAAATGTTCACTATCGATCTCATAAATTAAATACAAAGATTGACAGAATTTATTCTCAAAAATGAAATTTGAAGATGGTCTTAAGAATACATAGGCAAAGGTACCAAAACTACAGGTTCTTGAAGGATATGAGAGGTGTTTCAATTCTTAACTTTACTTTGTGACTTTTTGTTATATTTGGAAACTCTTTGAGACAAAAAAATACTACTTACTGTATTTCTGTATATGTTTTGACAAATGGCTTTATCTATACCACATTCCTAGTTATACTTTCCTATTCTTGTGTATATTACTGAGATTTTACATGCCTGCATGTGTATGTGTGTGTGTCTGCTTTTACTTAGCTCACAAGTATCTTTTTTAACCCTGGGGTTTTTCTTTTTTAATAGTATCTGAGACAGAATAATTGAAATTTTCAGTGAAACTCATGATCATTTTAGAGTAAATATATGTTTTGAATCAGGGTCTACATGTCTCCATATCAGATGAAAGGATCACACCTAACCATTCAATTGGATAATATGTTAGACAAAAAATCCTTTCTATAGGCAAGGAGTATTTTGTCCTATCCAAAAGTGCTAAATAAAGGTTACTTACATTTTGGTCGTGCTTTAATCTGAGAAAAGCTTTGCTATAAAAGAGACTTTTTCCTTACTACAGCAATGTTACATGTGATGTGAACTCTCCAGTCCTCATAGATTCTCTTCATCCAGGAAGATTTGTTCTAACCTATTGCAATAGGAAGTAGTATTAGGCCTCTATCCCACCCGGAGCTGAGGGAACTCACTTATCCTCTCACTGAGAGAAGACCTCCCTGTGGCTCTCTGAAAAGGCAAGTGGTTGCATCTCTGAGGCTCTGGTGTCTCCCTGAGTCCTTTCAAGAACTCCCAGGAGAGGAGGAGGAGGGAGCAGACCAGGAGGGGCAGTTGCAAGTCAGGGACCTGGGGAATCAAACCAGAGAATAAACCCACAGATGTGCTCTAGGGAAAAGCATTTCTTTGTGACACTGGTTAGGTGGAAAAGGACGGGCTTAACAAAGCAGTTCAGCATTAATCGGGAATATCTCCAAGGGAGTTCAAATCCCTAGTGCTGATTTTTTAAATTTATTTATTTTATTTTGTTATCATTAATGTACAATTACATGCCTAGTGCTGATTTATCAAATTAATTTTTACAGTGCCAAGAAGTAAAAAACTTTTTCAATGAGTCATTATAAAAATTCTGTTGTCTAGAACAAGAATTTTTATAAGTAAAAGTGAAATATTAGGTCTTTAAAATGTCTCTACATTTCACACACACATATATCTATTTGAGCTAATTTCTGCCTTCATTGTGCATGTTTCTGTGGTTTTATATTAAAAATTTTATTACCTAAGGGTCTTTTAAAGAGTGTTTATTTATATTCTAATGACAGGTAATAATATTTTAAAATTAGGATCTAATGCTGGCTACAGGAACTGATTATAAAATCTAGAAAAAAAACTTGTTCTCTGCAGTGATGATTAATTTGACATAATTATTATTTCCTCCTGAAATAGATGTGCTTATTATTATTTGACCTATTATCTTCTGTGGTATTTTTCCTTTAAAATAATGGAAAAAAGTAATAATTGCAAATATATAATGAGTAGGAAATGCTACAATACTGCCTGATTCTCACAAAGAACATAAAAATCATATCCAGAGCAAATTGTTTGAGGAGGAAATACACTTCCTAGAAATCCATAAGTAGCTTCCCAAAGTGTGCAGAACTATGAAATGCACATGTCAGATATGTAACATTTCCAAGAAGGCTGAAATCATGGACAAAGAATTAGAGAGAGAACCCCTTCTTTCTATCAGAAGGAGATTCTCTTCTGCAGGAAATTCTCAAGTTGTTTGGCACTTCTGTCCACTGAGAGGAAGCCAAGGAGCTGAGAAAAGAAATCATCAGGGAAATACTTGGTAACCTTCAAGTTCAAGTTCCAGCCTTTCCCTTGGGGCCCTTTTGTTCCCACTGTTCCACGTCCAGTTCACAGATTCCAGAATTATCATAGAATCCTCTGGGCCCTGAGGCCCACAGGAATGGGCCCTGTCATATTTTCAGAGTGCAGAACCTGAGACCTAGTTACCCACAGTTACAAGATAACATCTATGAGTCTCTTCCCTCTTCATACTTCATAATTCATACTTCATAATATTTTCATTAGATTAATAAAAAATTCCTTGAAAAATTAAGGAAATGAAAAATTTCAACCTTTTGTTGCATGTTTTTTCATTTTTAAAATCTTTGTTATTTTATGTAAGATATTATTTGTTATGTACTTAAATAATCCTCAATTTGGTACAGTCAAAACAAGTTTTGCCTTGATGCAAAAGGAACAAATAAACACTTCACAAAACAAACCACAGATTATTAGAAACTATTTGTAATATATCCAACAAGAGGCTGTAATATATACAGAAGAATGGTTACATAATTCTCATCACACAATCAGAAAAAACTTAAAACATTGACAAATTATATGGTATAGCCTTCCACACCTAAGTATTTATGCAGGGTAACCAGAAACACTTGACCAGCAATGTTTTCCAGTAGTTTATTCTTAATAGGCTGAAACTAGAAACAATACATACATCGACCAACAGGGAATGGATAATTGAAGTGTGGTATGTCCTACATTCAAAAACTACTTTGAAATAAATGAATAAACTATCGATGCACACAAACTAATGGATGAAATTTTATGTAGTCAAAAATTATTATGCTCTAGGAGGAAGTCAGACAAAACAATTAACCTGCCTCATTTATGTATAACTAGAGAATTCTAACACGTAGATTGTCAGAAAAAGCAGATCAGAGCTTGGGGATTTGGGAGACCTGGAAAGCCAAATGGAGGGATGACCACAGCGCTCAAGGAAACTATAGGGGTGATGTTTGTGTTTATTTTGACTTGAAGTAAAGATTTCAAAGGTATGTACACTTGCCTACGTACATTATCAATTTGTGCACTGGAAATACATGCAGCTTACTGTATGTCAGTCATAGTTTAATTAACCTGTTAAAATAAAACAACAAAAAAGCTAGTGGACTAGGCATTTTTTCCTTTGTTTTGATGTCATATACAGAAAATCATCTTCCAGACCTATGTCAAGGAGCTGACTGCATAAGGTTTTTTCCTAGGAGTTTAATGAGTTCAGATCTTACACTGAAGTGTTGACATCATTTTGACTTTGCAAACTGTGTAAGACAGTAATGCCGCTTCATTATTTTGCTTGAGGCTGTTCAGTATTCCCAACCTCATTTATTCAGTATCCCACGTGTACATCCCAGGTATATATTCTTGGCTCTTTCATCACATATTAATCAACGATACATGTGGGTTTGTATCCAGGTTTTCTATTCACCTTCATTGATGTATGTGTTTACTTTTAGGAAAATGCCACACTGTTTTGATTACTATAGGCTTACAGTACAGTTTGAAGCCAGGAACCATGCTATATCCAGATTTGTTCTTTGTCAAGATTTCTATGAAAATCTGCATTCATTTGTTCCATAAAAATGTAAGGATTTTTTTTGTTTATACTATTTCTTCAAATATGCCTTTGGAATTTTAATAGGGATTGCATTCCATCTGCAGATACTCTGTATAGTATGGATATTTTAACAATATGAATTTTTCCAATCTATGAGCATTGAATATCTTGAAAATTATTTCTGTCTTTTCAATTTGTTACCTCAATGTCTTTTAATTTTTAACACACAGGTCATTCTCCTTATGCTTAAAATTTTTCAAAAATTGTATCATTTTTCTTCAGTTGTAAATTATTTTGTTTTTTTGATTGTTCTTTCTGATAATTATGATTGTATAGTAAGACAACTGATATATGTATGTCAATTCTGTATCCTGTGATTTAATTCATATTAACTCTCATAAAATTTTGGTGGAGTCATTAAGCTTTCCCATATAAAGTAGAATGTCATCTACAAATAATGACAGTTTTATTTCTTCCTTTCCACTTTGGATGTATTTTATTTGCTTTTCTTGTCTGATTGCTGTGGATAGGACTTTCAACGTAAGGTGGAATAAAAGTAGCCAGTTTAGATATCCTTGTCCTATGCCTGATCTTTGAGGAAAATCTTTCAGCTTTTCTTTGCCATTGACAAAGAAGTTAGCAGTAGGTTTTTGATATATGACTTAAGTGTTGAGAATGTTTCTTCAATACCCAGTTTCTTGAGAGGTTTTTTTTATCATAAACTGATGTTGAATTTGTCAAAAATGCTTTTTCTGCATTTACTGAGATGATCATATGATTTTTATCCTTCATTTTGTTCATATGTGTACCTCACTGATCTACAGATTTGAACCATCCATGCATCCTTGGAATACCTATTTGATAGTGGTGTGTGATATTTTTAATGTATTGCTGATATCAGTTTGCTAATTTGTTGAGGGTTGTCACAAATATCTATGTTCATAGTATATTAGAACTTTCTGTGTGGAGTCATTCATTTTGTAATCAGTGTTATGCTAGCCACATAAAATAATTTTGGAGGTGTTCCTTAATTTTAAATATTTTAGGAGTAATTTGTGAAGGATGCATGTTTGTCCTCTACTTGTTTGGTGGAATTTACTTGTTAAACTGTCCAGTAGTGGGACTTATTTTTAGGAGTTTTTAAATTAGTGATTCAATTTCAGTATTTTAGTTAGCCTATTCAGACTTTTTATTTCTTTATAATTCATTCTTGGATGATTTTATGTCTCTAACACTTTACCCACTTCTTTGTTTTCCAATTTGTTGGCATATTACTGTTCATAGTGATCTCCTCTGAGCCTCTGCCTTTCTGTGGCATCAGTTGTAACTTCTACACTTTCATATTTCTGTTTTTATCTATTTGGTCTCTTTCTGTTTTTCATTGTTCTTGATAGAAATGTACAGAATTTATTTAACTATTCAAGGAACTAGTTATCATTTCTTTGATCTTTATCTTTTGTCCATTTTTACTCTGTATTTCATTTATTTCCACTCTGATCTTTATTATAATCGTTCTTTTACTAACTTTGGGCTTTGGTGTCTGTCAGCTCCATCCATGGAATGGTAGGATGAGACTGAGAATATATTGTTTACCAGGACTTCCATCCCTGGTTGAAGAACCTGTATTTTTCTACCTCTCTGGAAGTGCCTTTAAAATGAGAAAGTGTATCTCCCTTGCATTTTGTCTTGACAACTCTGCCTCTGTTGGTTTGGCGCTGGACCTCAGGGTCACAGAGCTGCACATCAGTCCTTCAGGAGTAGAATGTTTGTTCCCTATAGTTCTATGATTCTCCTGGACTCAGTCCCTGTTGATTTCCAGCCAGACAGATGAGGGGCTTGTCTTTCTGTTGCCAACCCAGAGTGAGGGTGTCTTATGTGGAACACAATACCTTCAAGTGAAAATTCCATACTTTGGGATCCCTGTTCTGTGCAGGGTCAGTGCATCTGGGTGGGGTTCCATGAAAGTCTTTCTTTGTGCCTCTTCTACTTTGATATCTCTCTTTTGTCTTTTGCTGTGGAGGTGCTGTTCATATAGTTCTCAGGTCTTTATCAGTGGATAATCTATGTGAAGCTCTGAATTTTCTAAGTACATGGGATGAGATGAATTCACTGTCTTCCTACTATGTTATTGCAAAACACACACCAGGAGATTTATACTTCGTGTTTTCCATTTTGGTATATGACCCATTTTGTATTAATCTTTACTGTTGTACATTAGAAGTTTATCATTTGATGGGTTTTCAGAAATATATACACATGTTCAGTGCAAATGCATATCAGGAAATTGTTTCACAAAACATTCCTGATGCCCTAACTAAGCCACCCTTTATATCTTCCCTTCATAAGCAACACCTATTAGGGATTCTTTTCCAGATAGTTTGGCCTGATCTTCAAATATGTGGACTTCACCATATGATTTTTTATTCCAAATAACTTTTTGATACTTACCTACTTATTGCCTATGTCAGTAGAGATTTCTTTTTGTTTCCCTTTTTAATGTGGCTGGTAGTAAGACACTGAGGGAATGACCAGAATTTGTTGATTTTTTGATTGACAGACACATGGGATGCTTATGTTTTGGGGTTATTACAAATAGTACTTTATGAATATTCCTTTAGAAGCCTTTTATTCAAATGGGCTCATTTCCATTGGTCAATACCTAGGAATAGAGTTGCTCTGCATGTGTTTATTTGATAAATAACTGCCTTTAATTTAAAGAGACATTCTTGCATCTTACCACAATGCCACCAAAGTGAAATGAGAGTTCTTGCTGCAGCACATCCTTGCCAAATTCAGCATTTTAAATCTTATTTTTAATTATGTAATTATAGTTTTGGGGTGATTATTGTCATGTGCTTATTGGGCTTTGCTCATCTTATGTAGTGAGATGAATTTTCCAATCCTTTCCCACCTCTATTTGGTCATTTGTCTATTCTTGAGTTGGAAGCATTTAAGGGCAGGTGCTTTGAAGGTTTCAACGTCTGACAAATCAGGCATGTTTGTTGTTCTGGGAGACAATTTCAGAAGTTATTTCAATGTGATAGGAGTAATTGAATGCTGATATTCTCATGGTGATTGACCAGGTAATATCTGGACTGAAAATCAACTACTAGAATTAACAATTTGAAGGATATTAACTGCCTTGATGAGAGGTGTATGGTGCAGTATTGGGGACATTGACTGGTCAGAGTGGCTTTAAGAGAAAATAGCAAGCGAGGGTTGGAGACAGAACAGTGATGTGTGTGGGATGACATAAACATTGGCATGCACCAGAGCCCCTGGTCCTGAATAGTGTTCCCCCACCACTTGGCAGGTGCTGTAGTGAAAAATCTGTTACCTTCACTAATAATGTGTTAGCCTCTTAAACCCTCTAAACTGAGTTTTATCTGACCCAGGGCAGTCCAATCTGTGCTCTAGTCCCTCATGATATGAGTTCTTACGGAAGGGATGAATTGGAGATGGAGATGGGTCTTCCTTTGTAATATCTCCATCTCTCCTGCCATTTTTTACTTGGTCATTTATCCGACACTGTCTGCTCAGGAGTATGCTCAGGCCTCATTTCCTCCTAAGGATGATTTTCTCTATGTGTAGGAGTAGAGTTGATGTATGTGTGTGTGGTAAGAGGTTGGATTCTGGCTTTATATCCTGCATCTTGGAATGCCTCCAGGAATGAATATTCTAAACAGTAATATTTCCATGGTTAAAGAATAGTTTCTCAAATGAGTGATGAATGCAACAGTAGATGTATTAAATTTCAAATAAAGACAGATCCTGGCTTCCTTGGTGGTTTTTCATATTAGAGTCTTAATGACACTTGGTAAATCCTAGAAAGTATGTTCTGTAAATGGTGATGCTCTGGAAAGGATAATGTAGGGTTGCTAAATGTTCTTGCCTGTTTACCAATGTGTAACTTGCATGTTGAGACATCATTTTTACCGGTGATGCAATTATTTTAAAAAGATACTTATGAAGGTAAGTAGGAATAGAGAATACATGTTTCATGAATGGATACATGAAGGCAAAATATTTTTTATTAAAACAAGCAATATGCAATTTAAATTACAATGCTGTAGAACAAGGCAACTTGGATACTTTTATCCAGTTCACTCATTACTAAAAAAGGAGATGAAATACCATGATTTCAAGGACAATGGCTTACAGTAAAAGAGTTGGGAAATATTTATATGGACTTAGTGGGTTGATGTGGAATTTAAAAATATCAGGATAATGTATGTACAAATGTTTTCCTTCAGCAAAAGAATGCAGGCAGCTGATCTTTGTCTTCATAACAGGGTGATTAGCATTCATAAATAGGAGGTTGTAAAGTTCATGAAGTTGTAGGGGCTCTAGGAAAAACGTAACAAATCCATGCACAGGTCATCCAATTTGTCCTTTTAATAATAAGTTAGTGATTTCAGGTAGAAAAATTTCAAGGCCATACACGTTTGCTTTACTTAATATTTGTCTCTTTGTTTTCTGAACATTCTAAACATGAGAACTAAAAGGTTGATCTCACAAGAGATTCTGATATATTGCTGGATAAATTATGTAAACCTCTAATTGTGTATAGATGTGTGTGTGTGTGTGTGTGTGTGTGTGTGCGTGTGTGTGTGTTGTTTTAATATATTGAGGTTCTAGTCATGAAGGAGAAGATAAGTTTAGAGAAAATACCCAAATGTATGGCAGTTTGTAGGGCCTGTGGAGCTACAAGGAAGTGTTTACGCCAGTGCCATTTATGCAGCTCCTTGTAGATTGTCCTTGAGTGGCTTCTCATTTTTCTATATTTCTGTGGTATCTTTCAAAATTAATCAAATTTAATGTGTATCAATTTATCACTACTAATATTATGATAACTGCTTCTTTGTTTAGTGTAAAAAACTCCTAACCGTAGTTTATGAAGATATATTTCTGTTATCTTCTAGATGGTTTATTGTTTTGCTCTTTACATTTCTATATTCCTTCACTATGGTTCTCTATTGAGCATGACAGGGGATAGAAGTCAAGAATAATTGCCTCCAGACTATTATTTGATTTGTTCAGCATTATTCATTAAGAGGATGGTCTTTCCCCCCATGTCTAGAAAGTTTTTATAGGCCTACTGTGGAAAATTCCTGTATACCTATTGCCTATATTTGAGTGGGTCAGTTTTTGAATTCTGTTCTTTCAACTGATCTGTGTCTCTCTGACCCAGTACTGTAACTATTTATGTGCATAAGAAGCCTTGATATTTGATGACATAAATCTCCAGCTTTTTTTTTTAATACTCAAGGATCTTTAAGTGTTCTCAACCCTTTGAACTTCTTTAAGACTTCCTTATTCTTGGCCTTTTCAATGTCAATGTGAATTTTTGGGTGAGCATTAAATCCTGTTGAATGAGTGAACTTGAATTCAAGTTTTAAGTCCAAGAAAAAAGTATATGTTTCAGTTAAGTAGGTGGTTTTTTTGTAGTCTAGCTTCTGGGTAAAGACCTGTGAATTTTCAGAAGTGAAATTCCATGTGTTTATTTTTGGTCTTGTAAATTATGTTTAAACATCATTTTCTAATGGAATTTTCTTTCATAATGGAATATTTTCTATATATGGAATTTTGTAAATTCTAATAACTTTGTACAGAATTTTAAGAAATCACTTTACAGTGGTATGATAGACATACTACTTGTTATACACAACTCAGTGACCTTGGGGATCAGAATAACCCATGAAAACTTCATCAGCATGAGGCCACAGACACATCCACCACCTCTGGAGGTTTCCTAATTCCCTCTTACCAAATTTCAAGTATGCAATACCGTATTTTTAGTGAGAGCCTCTATGCTGTACAGTGGATCTACAGGATGCATTAATTGTGAGACTAAGAGAGAAAGGAAAACTGCATTTTTCCATTATAAGTAAATGAGCTTTCATTCTGTTAATCTGAACAGCAAGGGTCATGGTTTCATACCTGGGCCCGCCTGTCCAAACAGGTTCTGTGGACAACAAAAACAGGGTGTGGATCCACTTGTCATGAAATGATATAGCAGTAAGGGCACTAAAATATAGGAAATGTAAGCAACGTATTTCCTAAACTGTAGGATCATTCTATTGAAAGTGAGTTTGCATCAAGTATATTGAATTTTGTTTAATAAAGAATATTGCAAATGAAAATTTTTTGAGAAAATGAGTACATAATATGTTATTACTCATATCCTCCTAAACTAATTTTGCAATGAGGGAGTAAAAAACATATATTTATATTGCTAAAGAAATTTTCCTAGCTACTGCCCAAAATATACCACAGTAATTGTGTTCCACTGATATCTTTGTTTCATCCATTTGTCTGAAGCACACTCTGCACTGACAGCTCTCCTGCTGTTCCCAAATGACTGAAAGATTATATGAATAATATGACACATCCCCTTTATATAGATAGTAAAGGTTGAAAGAGATATGTGTACGAACAAAGGAGAAAACTCTAACCTACCAAATATATTTAATTTGAGTTAATTATTACAACTGCGAGGAGTTTTCCCAGAGTTGCCTTTATGTCCTTGTTTCTAAGGCTGTACATGATGAGGGTTACTGATGGAGGAACCACAGTGAAAAATACAGACAAAACCATGTCTACAGGAGACTTCAACTGAGAGGTTGGCTTCAGGCAGGCCTAGGCACCTGCTGAAAGAAAAAGTCACAACGACCACATGAGAGATGCAGGTGGACAGGGCTTTGGACCTTGCATCCAGGGAGGAGATCCCGAAGACAACAGAGAAGATGTGCACATAGGAATCTGATATAGAAAGGAAACAAAGAAGTGAGATACTTGAACCAAATGCAGTCAGTGATGCTTCATTTTTGTTCATTTTGGAGCCTGAGATCAACATAATCTGAGGGATATCACAGAAGAAATGATGGATTTTATTGGAGGTAAAACTGTGAAAAATGTCAGTGGCATGTGTGCTGCATAGGTTCCCACACTGATATATGTCACCACCACCATCCGTCCACAGGTCCCCTTGGTCATAATGGTCTCATAGTACAGCAGACAACAGATGGCCACATAGCAGTCAGAGGACATCACTGTGAGGATGCATAATTCAGCAGAAACAAAAGTCACAAAGAACAGCACTTGGAAGATTCATCTAAGGAAGGATATTGTGTTCCTGTTCATCAGGGAGTTGAGAACAAATTTAGGAACAGTGACAGAGTTGTAGCAGAGATCTATGAGTGACAGGTTCTTCAGGAAGAAGTACATGGGTGTTTGAAGCTGAGGATCCCAAGTAATGAGCGTGATGATGAGTCCATTTCCCAACAGGGCTGCCAGGTAAGCCACGAGGAACACGATGCCCTGTAGGGTTTGCCTCCTCAGGTCCTCAGAGAATCCCAGGAGAAAGAACTCAGTGATGCCTGTATGGTTGACCATTTCATCCAATACTGTGGTCACCAAGAGTGAACTGTGTACTATAAACAAACAAATACAGAAAGAAGATGTTACGAGGTTGTGTTGATGGACATGTGAATTATCCGTAGTGACCATTTCACGTGCAGCATGTGTATGTGTTTGTCTGTTCCTTCTCATTGTTCCTACTAGCTATACACATTTGTCAAGTTATTGAAACCCTTTGTCGCTGTCTCATCATTTTCTAGCAGGATTGTTCTAAAGTAATATATGTGTTTAGAAGTTTTTGAAATACTTTATAAAAGGAAACAAAATGATAAATAAACAAATGAGACTATGTCAAACTAAAAAGCTTCTGTTCAGCAAAGGACACCAAAGGACATCATGAGCAGAACAAATGTCACCCAACAGTATAGGAGACTATATGAGTGAGTGACTTACCTGATAAATGGTTAGCATCCAAAATATCCAATGAATTAATTTGCTTCAACATCCAAAAATAGATAAGCTGATTAAAAAAATGGGTTAAGGACCTGAAGACACTTCTCCAAAGAAGAAATAAAAATGGTCAAGAGGCACATGAAAAGATGCTCCACATCACTCTTCATCAGGGAAATGCAAATCAGAACCACAGTGAGATATCACCTGACACCAGTTAGGATGACAACTATCCCAAACACAAGAAATAACAAATTCTGATGAGCATGCGGAGAAATGGGAACATTCCTACACTGTTGGTGGGAATGTAAATTGGTGCAACTGCTGTGGAAAGCAGCATGCAGGTTCCTCCAAAAACTAAAACTAGAAATACATTTGACCCAGTAATTCTTATTCTAGGAATTCACCTGAAAAAAAAACAAAATCCCCTATTCAAGAAGATAAATGCGTCCCTATGTTTATTGGTGCACTATTTGCAATTGACAAGCATGGAAGGAACCTAATTATCCATCAGTAGATGAATGGATAAAGAAGAGGTAGTATGTATACACAGTGGAATATTTTTCAGCCATAAAAGCAAAGAATCCTGAGGACTTCCGGGAAGATGGCGGTGTGAGCAGAGCGGCAGAAATCTCCTCCCAACACTATATTTATCTACGAAAACACAGAAAATACATCTACTCCTAAAAGAGAGACGAGAATACACAGGAAAGCGCACAGCGTGCAGCTACACCCGAGAGGACTCGGCACCCCAAGAGGCGGGTAAGATACGGAGCCGCGACCCGGCGGGACCCGAGCCCTCCCCCACCCCAGCGCACCGGCGGGAGGAGAGGATTCAGAGCCGGGAGGGAGTGGAAGTGCACCCCGCGAAGTAGTAGCCAGCCCCGGTGATCTGCGCGGGGAGCGCTGACCCACATTGCGCAGTGCAGCGGAGATTGGAGAGACAGAGGGGCAGGATCTGAGCGGGGAACGCGCCAGGGTGCTTGCAGCCGGCTCCCGGGAAGGAAAAAAAAAAGCGCACGCTTTCTTCAGCGGTCTTAAAGAGACAGGAGCCCAGCGGAGGAGCCAGATCGCCCCAGCACACTCAGCCCAGCAGGCTGGGAGTCCTGGGGAGTTTCAGACGCCTTAGCTGGCGACTGAGGAAGCGTAGCCATACTTAACACTTCTCACTGAGATCAACAGCCTCCTACTCGTTCCCACCCCTGCCAGAGCGATAAAGGGCCCTGCGGAGCGGCACAGTCACAGCTGTGGAATAGTGGGGCAATAGCGCCACCTAGAGCATTCCCACAGAATCTACGTACGGTGGGCATTTTTTTTTGTTTTTTTTGTTTTGTTTTTTGTTTTGTTTTTGTTTTTTCTTTTTTTCTTTCTTTTTTTTCTCTTTTTTTTTTCTTCTCTTTTTAAAGTCTTAAAGAGCCCAGCTGACATACGTGGCAACTATCAGTGACCAATTATACAGCCATGAAAAGACAGAGGAATACGGTTCAGACCAAAATCAACCAGACAACCCCAGAGAGGGAGTCTGAAGGGATGGAAATGCACAGCCTCCCTGAAAAAGAATTCAGAATAAAAGTCATAACCATGCTGATGGACCTACAGAGAAATGTGCAAGAGCTGAGGGAGCAAGTGAGGGAACTGAGGAAAGACAATACAGAAATCAGACAAGCAATCGACGGGCTTAACAGCAGAATGGATGAGATGCGAGAGACTGTTAATGGAATAGAAAACAGAGAACAGGAGTACAGAGTAGCTGAGGCAGAGAGAGATAAAAGGATTTCTAGGAATGAAAGAATATTAAGAGACCTGTGAGACCAATCCAAACGGAACAATATTCACATTATAGGAGTACCAGAGGAAGAAGAGAGAGAAAAAGGGATAGAAAGTGTCTTTGAAGAAATAATTGCTGAAAGCTTTTTCTCGCTGGGGAAGGAAGTAGTCTTGCAGTACACCGAAGCTCATAGATCTCCAAACACAAGGGACCCAAGGAAGACAACACCAAGACACATAATAATTAAGATGGCAAAGATCAAAGATAAAGACAGGGTATTAAAGTCAGCTAGAGAGAGAGAAAAGATCACCTACAAAGGAAAACCCAACACACTATCATCAGAAATCTCAACAGAAACCTTACAGGTCAGAAGAGAATGGCATGATATATTTAATGTTAAGAAACAGAAGGGCCTCGAACCAAGAATATTGTATCCAGCACGATTATCGTTTAAATATGATGGAGGGATTAAACAATTTCTAGATAAACGAAAGTTAAGAGAGTTTGCCTTTCATAAACCACCACTACAGGATATCTTAAATGGACTGCTCTAGATGGAAGCACACCTCAGGCCAAAAAGATGTCACTAGAGAAAAAAAAAATCATAGCAAAGAAAGCAGACCATCGAAATACGAACTAAAGGCAAAGAATAAATCACCTATTATAGAAAGAATGGAGGAGGAGAAATAAGAAGGGAGAGAAATAAAGAAACATCAGACTGTGTTTACAATAACTTAACAAGAATGTTAAGTTAGATTGTTAGATAGTAAAGAAGCAACCCTTGAACCTTTGGTAACCACGAATCTAAAGCCAGCAATGGCAATAAGTACATACCTCTCAATAATCACCCTAAATGTAAATGGACTGAATGCAGCAATCAAAAGACACAGAGTAAAAGAATGGATAAAAAAGCAAGACCCATCTATATGCTGCCTACAAGAAACTCACCTCAAATCCAAAGATATACACAGACTAAAAGTGAAGGGATGGAAAAAGATATTTCATGCAAACAACAAAGAGAAAAAGCAGGTGTTGCAGTACTTGTATCAGACAAAATAGACTTCAAAACGAAGAAAGTAGCAAAAGATAAAGAAGGACATTACATAATGATAAAGTGGTCAGTCCAACAAGAAGATATAACCATTATAAATATATATGCACCCAACACAGGAGCGCCAGCATATGTGAGACAAATACTAGCAGAGTTGAAGGAGGAAATAGACAGCAATGCATTCATCTTAGGAGACTTCAACACACCACTCACTCCAGAGGACAGATCAACCAGACAGAAAATAAGTAAAGACACAGAGGCACTGAACAACACACTAGAACAGATGGACCTAACAGACATCTACAGAACTCTACACCCAAAAGCAGCAGGGTACACATTCTTCTCAAGTGCACATGGAACATTTTCCAGAATAGACCACATACTAGGCCACAAAAAGAACCTCAGTAATTTCAAAAATATTGAAATCCTACCAACCAACTTCTCAGATCACCAAGGTATAAAACTAGAAATAAATTTTAGAAAGAAATCAAAAAGGCTCACAAATACATGGAGACTTAACAACACTCTCCTAATTAATCAATGGGTTAACGACCAAATCAAAACAGAAATCAAAGAATATATGGAGACTAATGCCAACAACAACACAAAGCCACAACTTCTGTGGGACGCAGCAAAGGCAGTTCTAAGAGGAAAGTATATTGCAATCCAGGCCTATTTAAAGAAGGAAGAACATTCCCAAATGAATAGTCTAAAGACACAATTACTGAAATTGGAAAAAGAAGAACAAATGAGGCCCAAAGTCACCAGAAGGAGGGACATAATAAAGATTAGAGAAGAAATAAATAAAATTGAGAAGAATAAAACAATAGAAAAAATCAATAAAACCATGAGCTGGTTCTTTGAAAAAATAAACAAAATAGATAAACCCCTAGCCAGACTCATTAAGAGAAAAAGAGAATCTACACACATAAACACAATCAGAAATGAGAAAGGAAAAATCACGACGGACCCCACAGAAATACAAAGAATCATAAGAGAATATTATGAGAATCTATATGCTAACAAGCTGCAAAACATAGAAGAAATGGACAACTTCTTAGAAAAATACAACCTTCCAAGACTGACCAAGCAAGAAACAGAAAAACTAAACAGACCAATCACCAGTGACGAAATCGAATTGGTAATCAAAAAACTACCCAAGAACAAAACCCCTGGGCCTGACGGATTCACCTCTGAATTCTACCAGACATATAGAGAAGAAATAACACCGATTCTCCTTAATGTTTTCCAAAAAATAGAAGAGGAGGGAATACTTCCAAACTCATTCTATGAAGCCAGCATCACTCTAATACCAAAACCGGGCAAAGACCTCACCAAAAAAGAAAATTACAGACCAATATCCCTGATGAACGTAGATGCAAAAATACTCAACAAAATATTAGCAAACCGAATTCAAAAATACATCAAGAGGATCATACACCATGATCAAGTGGGATTCATCCCAGGGATGCAAGGATGGTACAACATTCGAAAATCCATCAACATCATCCACCACATCAACAAAAAGAAGAACAAAAACCACATGATCATCTCCATAGATGCTGAAAAAGCATTTGACAAAATTCAGCATCCATTCCTGATTAAAACTCTCAACAAAATGGGTATAGAGGGCAAGTACCTCAACATCATAAAGGCTATATATGACAAACCCACAGCTAACATCATACTTAACGGCGAGACGCTGAAAGCTTTTCATCTAAGATCGGGAACAAGACAAGGATGCCCACTCTCTCCACTGTTATTCAACATAGTAATGGAGGTCCTAGCCACAGCAATCAGACAAAACAAAAACATACAAGGCATCCAGATTGCTAAAGAAGAAGTCAAATTGTCACTATTTGCAGATGACTTGATACTCTACATAAAAAACCCTAAAGATTCCATTCCAAAACTACTAGAACTAATATGTGAATTCAGCAAAGTTGCAGGATACAAAATTAACACACAGAAATCTGTTGCTTTCCTATACACTAATGATGAACTAACAGAAAGAGAAATCAGAAAAACAATTCCATTCACAATTGCATCAAAAAGAATAAAATACCTAGGAATAAACCTAATGAAGTAAGTGAAAGATCTGTACTCTGAAAACTACAAGACACTCCTAAGAGAAATTAAAGAGGACACTAACAAATGGAAATGCATCCCATGCTCTTGGCTAGGAAGAATAAATATTGTCAAAATGGCAATACTACCTAAAGCAATCTACAGATTCAATGCAATCCATATCAAACTACCAACAGCTTTCTTCAATGAACTGGAACAAATAATTCTGAAATTCATATGGAACCACAAAAGACCCCGAATAGCCAAAGCAATCCTGAGAAGGAGGAATAAAACAGGGGGAATTACGCTCCCTGACTTCAAGCTCTTCTACAAAGCCACATTAATCAAGACAATTTGGTATTGGCACAAAAACAGACCCACAGACCAGTGGAACACAATAGAAAATCCAAACATTAACCCAAACATATACAGTCAATTAATATTTGATAAAAGTGCCTTGGATATACAGTGGGGAGATGACAGCCTCTTCAACAGCTTGTGTTGGAAAAACTGGACAGCTACATGTAAGAGAATGAAACTGGACTACTGTCTAGCCCCATACACAAAGGTAAACTCAAGGTGGATCAAAGACTTGAATGTAAGTCATGAAACCATAAAACTCTTAGAAAAAAACATAGGCAAAAATCTCTTGGACATAAACATGAGCAACTTCTTCATGAACATATCTCCCGGGCAAGGGAAACAAAAGCAAAAATGAACAAGTGGGACTATATCAAGCTGAAAAGCTTCTGTACAGCAAAGGACACCATCAGTAGAACAAAAAGACATCCTACAGTATGGGAGAATATATTCATAAAAAACGTATCTGATAAAGGGTTGACATCCAAAATATATAAAGAACTCATGCACCTTAACAAACAGAAAGCAAATAATCCAATTAAGAAATGGGCAGAGGACATGAATAGACACTTCTCCAAAGAAGAAATTCAGATGGCCAACAGGCACATGAAAAGATGCTCCACATCGCTAATCATCAGAGAAATGCAGATTAAAACCACAATGAGATATCACCTCACACCAGTGAGGATGGCCAACATCCAAAACACAAACAACAACAAATGTTGGCGAGGATGTGGAGAAAAGGGAACCCTCCTACACTGCTGGTGGGACTGCAAATTAGTTCAACCATTGTGGAAAGCAGTATGGAGGTTCCTCAAAAAACTCAAAATAGAAATACCATTTGACCCAGGAATTCCACTCCTAGGAATTTACCCTAAGAATGCAGCAGCCCAATTTGAAAAGGACAGATGCACCCCTATGTTTATTGCAGCACTATTTACAATAGCCAAGAAATGGAAGCAACCTAAGTGTCCATCAGTAGATGAATGGATAAAGAAGATGTGGTACATATACACAATGGAATATTATTCAGCCATAAGAAGAAAACAAATCCTACCATTTGCAACAACATGGATGGAGCTAGAGGGTATTATGCTCAGTGAAATAAGCCAAGCCGAAAAAGACAAGTATCAAATGATTTCACTCATATGTGGAGTATAAGAACAAAGAAAAAAACTGAAGGAACAAAACAGCAGCAGACTCACAGAACCCAAGAACGGACTAATAGTTACCAAAGGGAAAGGGACTGGGGAAAATGGGCGGGAAGGGAGGGATAAGAGGGAAAAAGGGGCATTACGATTAGCAGATGTAATGTTGGGGGGGCACGGGGAGGGCAGTACAACTCAGAGAAGACAAGTAGTGATTCTATAGCATCTCACTACGCTGATGGACAGTGACTGTAATGGGGTTGGTGGGGGGGACCTGATGAAGGGGTAGTTTAATAATCGTAATATTGCACATGTAATTGTAAATTAATGATAATAAAATAAATTATATTAAAAAAAAAAAAGGAAAGAATCCTGCCATTTTAAACAACATGGATGTATCTGGAGGGTATACTCAGAGAAATAAGCCAGACAGTGATAGGAAATGCCATATGATTTCACTTATATGTGGACTATAAGAAAAAAGCAAAACAAAAGGAACAAACAGCACTAGACTCACAGACACCGATTAGGCACTAGTGGTTACATTGGGGACGGGGAGCGGGAAAAGAGGCACAATAATTTTCACTGACGATATAAATTCATCACAGCATGGAGACTTTAGTCAATGATTCTGTAACATCTTTATAAGTTGATAGTAACCACACTAGAGGGGGAGAGAATTTATTAATATGGGTAACAGTTGAACCACTGTGTTTTATATTTGAAACCAGTAAAAAACTGTATATGAATAAAACTTCAATAAAAAAGTTTTGGCAATGGTGATGTTCATTATCAACATTGGTTGTGAAGATACTGAAGTTATTATTTACTAATAATTGTAATCAGCACACAAGCAAGTGAGTAAAGTTCCAAGATTATTGTAATCTCACATCTGAATAAGTAAGTCACAGAGAGGTTGACAGCAGCCCTGTCCCACCTCAGGGTCAAGGGGCATAAGCAGTAAAAAGCACAGATATGACTGGGCAGTCATTTATTTGACTTTGATGCCTGCCTGTTTTCTGCAAAGACGCCCTGCATGGACAGTTACTGATTGGCAGTAGGGAATGAAGGTAACTGAGGAAACAATAAAAAGGTTAAGATTTTTTAAGCCAATATTAATTATAATTAATTGGAAAATAAAACCAGGCTATTTTATTGCTGCTAACAGCTTCATCTCAGTAGGTCTGGCCATTCTCTCTGGATGGAAAGGGTGTGTTTATTTGTGTGCAGCTTGTGTCCTTAAATGTTGGTGAGTGAATGGGAAAATCGATATTGTCTCAGCCACTTGTCTAAACTCTTCCAGGGTTTGTAAGTAAGCATATATTATCAATCTTCCTTGTTCATTTGCTTACTTCAGCCTGGATCTAAATGGCCATGACCCACCACCTATAGTTTAAGGTGTTTCCTAACCTGTGGGAATTCTAACTCAAAATTCCAGGAGTCAACAAATTGTATACTTTCTCTTCCTCTGGTCATGGCCTAATACCACCAAACATGAAAGACACAGTTCCTGATCTGTTTAGTCTGTGTGCTTTAATTCTCAGATGTATAATACAGCAAATTCTTTCTCACCTCTAAATTGTTTAATGAACTCCAAATACTAAGGGGACTCATTCTATGAAACAGACTCCATGTAGTTAGGGCTGGAAACATGTCTGGTTCATCCTGACTGTATCTGTAGATTTCCAAATCTGTCTAAACCTGGATTTCATGTTTGTACAAATCAGAAAATGTAACTCAGTTTCCCAGTAAGACATGTCATTGTAACTATTGTGCCTTAGAAACCCCTGCACTACATCTGAAGGCTTGATTAACACTCACCTGTGGATGCAGAATTTGCCAAAGACAACAGGTGGCCCATTCCCAGGTCAGGCCACTCCCACTTTGTCCAGTCTACTGCTGTGTGACACTCCCTGATGCAGGGCACCTGAGCACTGAGAAATAAAATATCTATTATCACGTTAGTGGGCCCTGGACACTATTTGTCTTGGTGATAGAGTGACATGCTGAGGCATCTCTACATAGAAGCATTGTGTTTTAGTTTCCACATTGCAATTCTACACATCAAACTAACTCCAGTGTAATGACCTCACAGTTTCCCATTTCTGACAAGGAAAAGGCATAATTCTCTAGTGGAGATAATACTGTAAAAGATAGATTTACAAAATATGATGTGAATACATTTGGCAGATAATTTGTTTTATAGGGAAATACTGAAGAGTGAGTTTGCCTGTCCAAATCCTCTGTTATACAGAGAGTCAAGGACAAATGGATAATGAAAGAGAAATTCATCTTTTTCTGTGTTATAATTTTGATAACCACTGCTTCTGACACTTGTTCAGTCATGATTGGCAGGAGCTTGTGTATCATTGCACCTTCTTGCTTGCAGAATGATCTGCAGGATTAATTTATGCATAAATAAGAAACATTCTTATATTTTCTATTGTAACACTAATGTATAATACATGCTAACATTCTCATAATTTAAATTCAAAGTATAGTCAGAATTTACTGTAACCACTAATTTGGAAGAGGATTTTTAAGAGTGTCTATGTGGGCACAAGTACCAAATGCTACAAGTTGCTGTAGGATATAGTAGAAGATATTTTTAATTTAATTTACTATAAAATTTTTAGTATTTGGTGGGAAAAATTTACAATTGCTTATTATACATCAATCACTTCATTATAATTTGATAAAATGACTTTATACCACATTCCTAATTAAACTTTTCTATTTGTGTGTGCATACGTGTGTATGTGCCCATGCATGCATTTGTGTAAGTCTGTGTTTTCCCTTATGTTCACACTGTTTTAAGTCCAGAACTTTTCTCGTAAATTATCTGAGACTAAATACTTGGAATTTTCAATAAAATGAAATTTAAATAAAGTTAATTTTAGAGAAAATACAGGCTTTATGTGAGTGTATATACCTAAAGGTGAAAGTATTACACTTATCCATTTAATTGGATAATATGTGAGTCATGTAATTCTTTTTGCTATCATACTAAGGAGTGTTTTGTGTCCCCAAAGTGCTAAACAATTGTTGCTTACATTTTGATTGTGCGTTGAGCTCTGAAAATCTGGGTTGTAAAGAGGCTACTTCATTATAGTGACTTCACATTTGCCTTGAACTCTCCAGTCTTCATGGGTTCTCTTCATCCAGGGAGATTTGTTCTCATCCAGTGTCACGGAAGCAAGTGCAGGCTTCATGTACATCAAGACTGGGGGAGCTTAGTTTCCCTCTCACTGAGAGAAGAACCACTTCAAAGTTCTTTAAGAAAAAGTGAATGATTGTAGCCTGAGGCTGTGATGTGTCCTCAGGAAGACACAGGGGAGGAAGAGGTGAGTCAGGAGAGACCAGCACAGGTAGCTGGAGATTTGGGATCAGGGGAATTCCAGCATATTGTCAACAAATTTCCCCTGGGTCTATTTCAGGGGAAAGTATTTCTTCCATGACACTGACTGTGGATAAGGGAACATGCTCAACGGAACAAGCCAACACGAAGCTCAGAGATGTCCAGGAGATTTCCCAAGAAATCCCTTATACTGAGCTACCAAATGAATCATTTCATAGCCTGAAGTGGAAACCTTGCCATGAGCCATTATACAATACATCATGTCTACAACAATATTTTTATAAATTAAAGTTATATATTAGGTCTTTAGTATATATCTATATCTATGCTTATGCAGACATACTAGGTGAATATTCACAATATGTGGACTATACTAAGTAGTTGATTTATACTAATTTCTGTCTCCATGGTACTAACTTCTTTGTTGTTATATTAAAAATGTTATTGTCTAGGGTTTTTAAAAAATTCCCTTTATATTTCAGCAACACATATTAAGATTATTAAATTAGAATCTAGTGCTTAGATGCAACTGGCTTTGAAAGTCCAGCAAGATTATTGTGGGTGTTCTGTGGCAATGATTTATTTCATGTAATTATTACTGCGTCTTGCTGAAGTACTTATTTTATCTGTTTTTGTTTTTATGTTTTTCATTAAAATGAAAATACAAATAATCATTGCAAATGTACAATGTGTAGCAATTGCTTAAAATATTGTGCAAATCACACAAAGAACATAAAATTAAATTCCAGACACATTATTTTGAGGAGGAAATGCACTGTTTAGATATCCAGAGGCAGCTTCCTGGAGTGTAGAAATATGAATTGAACATTTCAGATATACAACTACTGTGAGGAGAAAAATGAAGACATGGAGAAATAATTGGAAAATACAATTATTGTTGGCTTTGCTCTTGGTGCTACGCACAGAAAAAAATATCACTAAGAAAGATATCAAGGAGCTCATTAAAAATATTTTCTTCTAGGTGTTTAAGGATTTTGTGTTTTACATACAAGTCTTGAAATAATTTGGAGTTAAATTTTGTGTAAGAGGTAATATAGTGGTCCATTTTCATTCTTATGCATGTGGCTGTCCAGTTTTCCCAACATAATTTAATGAAGAGACTATCCTTTCCCCTCTGTATTTATTTGGCTTATTTATAAATGAATTAACCATCCTGCATGCGTTTATTTCCGGGCTCCCTATTTTTTCCATAGATATGTGTCTTGTTTAGGATAATACCATACTGTTTTGACTACCATACTTTTGCAATATAGTTTGAAATTGGGGAGCATCATGTCTCTAAATTTGTACTTTTTTCTCAAGAATGCTTTAGCAATCTGGGTTCATTTGGGTTCCATACAAATTTTAGGATTGTTTTTAGTATTTATGTAAAACATGCTGTTAGAATTTTGATAGTGATTGTATTGAATCAATACATGCTTTTTTGTGGTATGCACATTTTAATATTAATTATTCCAGTTCATCAGCATGGACTATCTTTAAAATTATCTGTGTCCCTTCAAATTTCTTTCCTCAATGTCATTTAGTTTTCACTGTACAGGTCATTCTCATTGGTTATAATATTTAAAAATTGTTATTGTTTTCATTTGCAAATAAATTTGTTTCCTTTATTACTTATTATAATAGCTTTGGTCAGTGTATTGAACCACAACTGATTTGTGTATATTAGTATTGTATCCTGTAAATTTATTTTATTTACTTGTTAGTTCTAATAGTTTTCTGGTGGAGTATTTAGGGTTTTCTATATAAAGTATCATGTCATATCCAAAGAGTGAACGTTTTACTTCTTTTCTAAGTTGGATATTATTTATTTATTTTTCTTTTCTAATGGCATGGCTAGGAAATTCAATGCTATCTGTTATAAAAGTGGCAATAATGGACATTTTGTTTTGTTCCCAATCTTAGAGGAAAAGCTTTGAGCTTTTTATTCACCATTGATGTGATGTTCACACTGAGTTTTTCATACATGGCCTTTATTATGTTTGGTTATTTTCCTTCTATAATCATTTTGTTGAGTTTTTGTCATAAACTGATATTTAGTTTTGACAAATGTTTTTTTTTCTGCATCTATTGAAATGATCATGTGATTTTTATTCTTCATTCTGTTAACAAGGTGTATCAATGTGATTGATTTTCAGTTGTCATGCCATCCATGAATCCTAGGAATATTTATTTGGGGTGGTGCATAACCATTGAAATACACTGACTTCAGTTTGCTAATAGTTATTGAGTATAATTACATTTATATTCATTATGGTTACTGGCTTTTAATTTTCTTGGTGTCTTTGGTTTTAATAGGATAATCCTGGCAATGTAAAATTACTTTGGAAGTGTTCTTTCCTCCTAAGTTTTTTAGAACTATTTTGAGAAGGACAGTGCTGACACTTCTTTCAATGTTTGGTGGTAGAATTCACCTGTGAACATATACAGAGCTGCGATTTTGTTTTAAAAAATTTTTTAAGATTAGTTTTTCAACTTCATTATTGTAATCAGCCTATTTGTATTTTCTCTTTCTTCATGATTCAATCTTTGAAGTTTTTATGTAACTAAGAATTTAGTATTTCTTCTACTTTTTCCAATTTGTTGACATAAAATTGTTCCCAGTAACGACTCTGATCCTTTGCATTTTTATGGTGTCAGTTATAACGTCCACTTCGTCATTCCTAATTGTGTTTGTTTGGGCCTTTTCTCTCTCTTGCTCTCTCTCTTTTGGATTATACTGCATGGCTGATTACATATGTTGTTCATCTTTTCAAAGAGCTTGTTTGGACAGTAATCTTTTCTATTGTTGGTTTTTGCTATTTAATTTATTTCCACTATGATATTTATTATATCCTCCCTTCTAACTTTGGTCTTTACCTTTTCTATAGTTTACTTGTAAAGATTGATTTTTTCAAATGTTTCTTAGTTTTGAGGTAGGCCTGCACTGCTATGAATTGTCTTCATAGAACTGATTTGGCTGCTTCCCATAGATTTTGGAAAATTTTGCTTCCATTTTTATTTGTCCCAAGATACTTTTTAATTTCCTTCCTGATATGTTTATTGGCCCATTGGCTGTTTAAAAGCACATTTAGTGTACTTGTGTTTGTCTTTTTCCAGTCTTCTTTTTGTAATAGGTTTAGCTCTATACTCTTGGTGTAGGAAAAAGTGCTAATACGAGTTTAGTCATCTTGAATATATGGGACTTGGTTGGTTGCCTAACATGGGACCTATTCAGGAGAATATCCTATGTGCTACTGTAAAGAATATGTTTTGTTTAGTTTGGATGAAGTGCTTTGTGTATATCTATTAAGTCCATCTTATCTAATTTCTCTTAAAGTGAACACATCCTTATTGATATTATGTCTGGATGATCTATCCATTGGTGTAAGTGGAGGTACTAATATTCCCTCCTATTATGTTACTGTTAATTTCTCCCTTTATATCTATAATATTGCAGTATATACACAGGTGCTGTTATACTGGGGGCACAGAGATTGGCATCTGTTATTCCCTGTATTTGGATTGTACCTTTTCTCACTTTGTAATGTCCTTGTATGTCTTCTGATACAGTGTTTCTTTTAAAGTATTTTGTCTTGTCTACATATTGCTACTCCAGCTTTATTTCTGGTTTTCCCAGTGCCATTTATTAAAGAGACTGTCTTTTCCCATTGTATACTCTTACCTCCTCTGTTATATTAATTGACTATATAGACGTGTGTTTATTTCTGTGCTCTTTATTCTGTCTCACTGATCTATGTATCTATTCTATCCCAGAACCATACTGTTTTGATTACTGTAGCTCTGTAGTAGAGTTTGAAATCAGGGAGCTTGATGCCCCCAGATTTGGTCTTCTTGTTCAATATTGCTTTGGCTGTTCATGGTCATTTCTGATTCAGTGCAAATTTTAGGATTGATTTCTCTAATTGTGTGAATATGCCATTGTTATTTTAATGGGCATTGGATTGAATCTGAAGAATGCTTATGGTAGTGTGTACCTTTTAACAGTTTAAATCCTTATCCATGACATGAAATATCTATTTATTTATATCTTTAATTTCTTTCATCAGTGTCATAGTTTTGAGAGCACAAGTCTTTCACCTCCTTGGTTAGGGTCATTCCTAGGTATTTTATTCCATTTGATACAATTCTAAAAGAAATGGTTTCTTCATTTCTCATTCTGCTAGTTTGTTATTATTATATAGGAATGCAAGAGATTTTTGTATATTAATTTTGTATCCTGTGACACTATTGAATAAATTTATTAGTTCTAATATCTTTTGTAGAGTGTTTAGGGCTGTCCCTAGTATCATGTTATCTACCAATAGTGATAGTTTTGTTTCTTCCTTTTACTTCTTTTCCTTGTCTGGTTGCTGTGGCTAGGACTTTCAGTACTATGGTGAATAAAAGTTGTGATAGTGTATGTCCTTGTCTGGTTACTTATATAAGAGGAAGAGATTCCAGGTTTTTGCACTGCATGTTATATTTACAGTGGTTTTGTCATATATGGATTTTATTGTATTGCTGTATGTTCCTTCTACATCTGTGTTTTTGAGATATTTATCATGATGGATTTTGGTATTTTCAAATGCTTTTTCAGTTTCTATTGACATGATCATGTGTTTTTATCGTACCTTTGATTAATGTCATGTATTTCATTGGTTGACTTGTGGATATTGATCTCTTGTTGATCTTTGTAGGAAATAAACCTCATTTGGTCATGGTGAATGATAATTTTGATATATTTAAAAAATTTTTGCTATTATTTTGTTGAGGATTTCTATATCTTTGTCAAGGATATTGGTTTGTAAATTTCTTTTTTTGCAGCGTCTTTTTCTGGTTTTGGTAATGCTGCCTTGTGGAATGAGTTTGGAAGTATTCCTTTTCTATTTTTGGAAATTATTGTTTAAGGATAGGTATTATCTCTTTGTTAAATGGTTGGTAGAATTCACATGTGAGTGAAGCCATCTCCTCCTGGAATTTTTATTTGCATTTTTTGAATACCAATTCATTTGTTTTACTAGCATTCAATCTGTTCAGATATTCTATTTATTCCTGTGTCAGTCCTGGAAGTCTGTATGTTTCTAGCAATTTAACCATTTCTTGTAGTCCAACTTATTGGAATATATTTCATAGAATCCTCTTATACTCTGATTTATGTTGTGTCACTTGTATCTTCTCTTTCATTTCTGATTGTATTTACTTGATTTCTCTCTCTTATTTCTTGATGGGTGTAGTAAACGTTTCATAAATTCTGTAGATCTTTTCAAAGAAAGTTTTGTTTCATTGATTTTTCTTTTTTCTTAGTGTACTTTTCATTTATTTCTGCTCTGATCTTTATTGTGTCCCTCATTCTTTATAGTTAGGTCCTCCTGTTTGGGTGCATAAATATTTAGAACTGTTATATCTTTTTGTTGGACCAATCCCTTTATAATTTTGTAATGTCCTTCTTTCTTGTTACTTTCCCTGTTTTGAAGTCTATGTTGCCTGTGTTATTTAATCAGTTTCTCTTAGATTGATCGGGGTTTGCTACTTGTTTTGCTACATTTCTTGTCTTATCTTTAAAAATTAAGCAAATTTAAAGTACTTCCACTCATTAGTACTTAAGTTATAATTACTGCTTCTTTGTTTAGTTTAAGAAATCTTTCCTAACCTCAAGGTCATGAAGATATATTTCTTTGTTGTCTTCAAAATGGGTTATTTTTTCCTGTCTACATTTCAATATTCCTTCGCAAGGACCTTCCTTTTGAGCATGATAGGAGATACAGGTCAAGAATAATTGCTTCTACATTCATATCAGATATTTCTGGCATCATTTCCTAAGAAGACAGTGTTTTCCTCAAGTCTCTGTATTACCAAATTTGTCATATATTGATTGTCTCTATTTGAGTGTGTTGGTTTTTGCCTTGTGTTAATGATGTATTCATCTTTTCCTGATCCAGTAAAATAACTGCTTTTGTGTATAATAATTATTGGTATAGGGCCTTAAAAATCTTCAACCTTTTTTTTTTTTGAAGAATTCTTCACATATTGTTGACTGATTATAATTTACAGCCTTTTTTTCCTGGCCTTTTCAATTTCAATGTAAATTTTATGATGAACATTCAAACTTCTTGATGGAGTGTTGTTGATACAGACATGAATTCAAATTTCGTATCCATAAATAACAGTATCCTTCACTTAAATAGGTGTTCTTTAGTTGTACAGTTTTAAAATAAAGAGTTGTGCTGTTTTGGTAGATTATTTCTAAGTCCTTATTCTTTTGTCGTGTTGTAAATAATATTTTAAAATATTTTCTGATAGTGTGTTTTGTTTATAATGGAATCATGGTTTAATAGATGAGCATTTATTCATTTTAATCATTCATATACAGATTTTTAAATCTGTTTACTGAGGTCTAATTTATGTATAAATTATGCACATATTCAAGTTGTACAGCTCAATGAGTTTGGGGATAGTTGTATACCCATGACACCATCACCATCATCGAGGCCATAGACACGTCCATCATTTCTCAAAGTTTCTTCATGTCCTTTTCAGTATTTTTAGTTTATGGTAAGAATATTTAACATATGATCTACCCTCTTAGCAAAATTTATGTCTACAATATTTTTAACTACATATATTTTTCTTTATAAGGGATCTCCAAAATTATTCATTAGTAAGACTGAATGTTTACCCACTTTGAGCATAACCTGCCCATTTTTTTCTCATTTCTCAGACTTTGGCAACCACCATTTTACTCTCTACTTCTCTGAGTCTGACCATTTTAGATTTGACAGAAAATCCAGATCACACATTTGTCTTTTTGTGTCTGGCTAATTTCAATTACAAAGTGCCTTCTAGGTATATGTGTGTTATGACAACTGGCATATTTTCCGACATTTAGAAAAGTATTTTTCATAACATTATATATACAAACAATAAGGGAACATTTTTAAATTTCTACCAGTATTTGTTATAATAAAATTATTTTATATATTTTATTGCATTGATGAAGAAATCCTGGCACAAGTAGTTTATAGCATCAGGGTCCTGTTGAAAATTCCTGGAATGGCTGTGTCACTGGTTAACAGAATGTACAGGAAGCCAGGCTCATGGGCTTGCTCCCCTGGGCCCCACACCACTGCTGCATTCCAGTTAACTCCATGGGGAGAAGGAGGAGTGGAGTCCTGGCTGTGAGGACATGTCCCTTAAGTTTCATGTCATTTCACATCAGACATTGCCCAGAATTTAATTACATTTTCACAACTGGTGCAATGGAGGCTTTTTACACAAACATAACATCATGAAGAGCACAGAGAATCACAGCAGAAGTGGCATATGAGGCAGATAAGAATGTGCTGTGTCAACACCATATGGAGCAGTGAGCGCAGCACACAGTGGCCTTGGACACATCATCACATGTAGGGTCCTGCTTGGGCATCAGGCTGTTGTTAGGAGGAAGAGGATTTAATAAAATGGGTCACTGTTGAGCCACTGTGTTGTACATTTGAAACCAATATAAGTCTGTTTATCAGTGATACTTCAATAAATAAGAGAAAGTAATATCCTACTGGAAAGGAGACTTCCCTCCACCCTCTCACCACTGCCATTTCTAATTGCATATGAGCCTATGAGGGGAAGAAGAACTTCATCAGTGTATGATAAAGGTAAAATGGAATCTCTCAGTCTTACAGTCTAAATGCTAAGGGCCTGGGTTTCATATCTGGCCCCTCTGTGCACACTGAAATTCTGGGAACAAAGGAACTTGTCTCAATTTCCATGAAATGATACAGCAGTAAGGTCCCAACAAATCTAGGAAATATATAGGGTAATATTGTTTTCTAAATTGTAAAATCATTCTTGGTTTTGGAGGACCTAGATGTACCAATCCTAGTTAGTTGTGTTTACAAAAAAACCACTGATGCAATACTTTTCAAAACTATTTTACTAAGTAAATACAATATTATTAATAGCCTCTTATGCTGGCTTTTCAAATAGGTATTGTAGGTTACTCGGAAATTTCTTTATTAATATTGCTAAATAAATTTTGTTAGACACTACCCAAAATATACCATGATTATCGTGTTCCACTGATATCTCTGTATTTTTTTCCATGTGTCTGAACACATTCTGCAATGTGACTCTGTCACTGCTCCCAAGTGGCTAAAATACTACAATTATTTTAAGATCCCCATCAAATTTATTATAATTTTAAAACAGTATACCTTGCAACAAAAAGAAACTTCTTTCTAAATTACCTAAATACATTTAATTTGCCTTAAATGCTACAATTTCAAGGACTTTTCCTATAGTCAATTTTATGTCCTTGTTTCTAAGGCTGTAAATAATGGGATTCAGTGATGGAGGCGCCACTGTGTAAAACATAGAGAGAATGATATCGAGGTCTGACCTCAACTCAGAGGCTGGCTTCAGGTAGGCCAAGGCACCTGTAGAAATAAACAAAGTCACAACAACCACATGAGGGAGGCAGGTGGAGAGGGCTTTGGACCTGCTCTCCAAGGAGGAGATCCTTGAGACAGCAGAGAAGATGTGCACATAGGAATATAAGATAGATAGGAAACAAACCAGTGAGATACTTGCACCAAATGTTGTCACTGATGCTTCTTTTTTGTTCATTTTGGATTCTGAGATCAAAATAATCTGAGGGATATCACAGAAAAAATGATGGATTTTATTGGAACTAAAAGTTGTAGAAAAGGTTGCTGCTGTAAGCATGGCTCCATAGATCCCTGCACTGATGTATGAAGCCACCACCATCCACCCACAGGCCCCCTTGTTCATGATGGTCTCATAGTGCAGTGGATGGCAGATGGCCACATAGCGGTCATAGGACATCACTGTGATGATGGCAAATTCAGCAGCTCCGAAAGTCATAAAGAACAGTGCCTGGAAAACACATCCAAGGAACGATATTTTGTTCCTTTTAATCAGGGAGTTGAGAGCAAATTTAGGAACAGTGACAGAGATGTAGCAGAGATCTATGAATGACAGGTTCTTCAGGAAGAAGTACATGGGTGTGTGAAGCTGAGGATCCCACGTAATGAGCATGATGATGAGTCCATTTCCTACCAGAGCTGTCAGGTAAGCCACGAGGAACAGGATGCCCTGTAGGGTTTGCATCTTAAGGTCATCAGAAAATCCCAGGAGAAGGAACTCAGTGACCCCTGTATAGTTGATCATTTCATCCAATACTGTGGTCCCCAGGAGTGAACTGTGTATTGTAAACAAACATATAGAATAAAATGTTACCTAGTTGTGTTGATGAACATGTGAATTATCTACAGTGACCATTTCACGTGTAGCATGTGTATGTGTTTGTATATACCTTCTCACTTTTCCTACTAGCTTTAGACATTTGAAAAATTACTGAAGTCCTGTGTACGTTTCATCATTTTCTAGCAATACTTTTCTGAATTAATTAATATATATGTTTAGAAGTATTTGGAAAACTTTATGAAAGGAACACAGTGAGAAATGAACAAGTGGAACTACATCAAACTAAAAAGCTTCTGCTCAGCAAAGGACACCAACAGCCAAACAAAAAGACTTCCAACATATTTTTTTGAGATTATATTCATAAGAGATTTACCTGATAAATGGTTGACATCCAAAATATCGAAACAAGCCTTTACTTCAACATACAAAAAACAAATAACCTGATTAAAATAATGGACAGAGAACCTGAACAGACACTTCTCCAAAGATGAAATAAAATGGCCAACACGTGCATGAAAAGAAGCTCCACATTGCTTATCATCAGGGAAATGCAAATCAAAACCACAATATCACTTCACACCAGTTATGATGGCCACTATCCAAAAGACAAGAAATAACAAATTCTAACGAGGATGCAGAGAAATGGGAACCATCCTACACGGTTGGTGGGAATGTAAATTGGTAGAACTACTGTGGAGAGAAGTATGGAGGTTCCTTATAAAACTAAAAAGAGAAATACATTTGACCCAGTAATTTGACTCTTAGAAATTTACGAGAAGAAAACAAAATCCCTGATTCAGGAAGATATATGAACCCCTGTTTATTGGCACACTGTTTGCAATAGCCAGGTCTGGAAGGAACCTAAGTGTCCATGAGTAGATGAATGGATAAAGACGAGATGGTACACATATACAATGGAATATTATTCAGCTATACAAAGGAAAGAAATCCTGCCATTTTTAACAACATGGCTGGATCTAGAGGTATTATGCTCAGTGAACTAAGCCAGACAGAGAAATAGAAATGCCATATCATTTCATTTTATGTGAACTATAAAAACAGAGCAAAACAGAAGGAACAAAACAGCACTAGACTCATAGACAAGTGACTGCTGGTTACAATGGGGGGGGTTTGAGGTGGGTGCTCGGGGGATGAGAGGGGGATAAAAATGCACAATAATTCACAATGCACAGCATGGAGAATATAGTCAATGGTCTGTAATATCTTTCTAAGTTGATAGTAACCACATTAGAGGGGTGAGGTTTTAATAATATGGGGAACTATTGAACCACTGTGATATATATTTGAAACTAATAAAAAATTGTATGTGGACAATACTTTAATAAAAAAAGATTTGCAATGGTCATGTTCATTATCAACATTGGTTTTCGAAAATATTGAAGTTGTTATATATTAATAATTGTAATCTGCACAACAAGCAAGAGGGTAAAGTCCCAAGACTATTACAATCTCACAGCCTAAGAAGTAAGGCACAGAAAGGGGACAGCACTCTTTCCCTACGGCAGCGTCAAGGGGCATGAGCAGTAAAGGGCACAGATATGGCTGGGCAGTCATTTCTTGAACTTCTATGCCTGCCTGTTTTCTTCAAAGCACCCTGCATAGACAGTTCATGGCTTGCAGCAGGGAATGGGTGTAGTTTAGAAAATAATAAAATGGTTAGTTTTTTTAAAACTCAGTGTTAATTATAGTTAATTGGAAAATAAAACCAGGCCATTTGATTGCTACTAACTTCATCTTAATAGTTCCTATCATTCTCACTGGATGGGAAGTGTGTGTTTATAGATGTGCAGCGTGTCTACATAAACATTGTTGAGTGAATGGGAAAAACAGTATAATATTGTCTCAGATGCTTGTCTAAACTCTGCCCTGTTTTTTAAGTAAGAATTTATTATCAATTAAACAGTATTTATACTCTCAGAATAATTTCTTACTTTAGCCTGGGTCAAAATAGCAATGATCCACCACCTATAGTTTCAGCTGTTTCATAACTTGTGGGAATTCTAACTCAAAATCCCAGGAGTCAACAAATTGTACACTTTCTCTTCCTCTGGTCATAGTCTAAATACCCCCAAACATTCTTGAAAGACATAGTTCCTGGCTTTGTTTAGTTTCTGTACCTTAATTCTCTTGTATATAATACAGCAAATTCTTCCTCACCTTTAATTGTTTAATGAACTCTGAACAAATATCAAGGGACTCGTTCCATGAAACAGACCCCACGTAGTTAGGGCTAGAAACATGTCTGGTTCACCCTGACTATATTTGTAGGTTACCAAACCTCACTAAACCTGGATTTCATGTTTGTAAAAGTCAGAAAATGTAACTCAATTTCCCAGTAAGACATGACTATTCCCAGTAACAGACAAAATGGTTGTACCTGAGAAATCTGTGTTTTACATCTAAAGGCTTAACACTCACCTGACGGTGCAGAATTTGCCAAAGACAACAGGAGGGCCATTCCCAGGTCAGGCCACTCTCGTTTTGTCCAGTCTACAGCTGTCTTACAGTCCCTGATCCAGGGCACGTGAGAGTTGAGAAGTGAAAAATCTGTTGTCGTGTTAGTGGACCGTGGACACTATTTGTCTTGGTGATAGAGTGATATGCTGAGGCATCTCTACCTAAAAGCACTGTGTTTTAGTTTCCACATTGCAATTCTACACATCAAACTATTTCCAGTGTAATGACCTCACAATTGCCCATTTCTGACAAGGAAAAGGCATAGTTCTTTAATGGAGATAATACTGTAAAACATAGATTTACAAAATATGAGTACATTTGGCAGATAATTTATTTTATAAGGGTATACTGAAAGAGTGAGTTTGCCTGTCCAAATCCGGTACTATACCGAGAGCCAAGGACAAATGTATAATGAAACAAAAATACATTTTTTTCTGTGTTATAATTTGGTAACCACTGCTTCTGACATTTGTTCAGCCATGATTGGCAAGACCTTGTGACTCATTTCACCTTCTTCCTTGCAGAATGATCTGCAGGATTAATATAGGCATAAATAAGAAACATTCTTATATTTTCAGCTGTAACACTAATGTATAATACATACTAACATTCTCATAATTTAAATTCAAAATATTGTCAGAATTTATTTGTAACCATTAATTTGGAAGATGATTCTTCAGAATGTGTGTTGGCAGAAGTACCAAATACTACAAATTGCTCTGAGATATAAGAGAAAATACTTTGATTTTAATTTACTATAATATTTTTAGTATTTGGCAGGAAAAATTTGAAATTGCTTATTATATGTCAATCAATTGATTACAATTTGATAAAATAACTCTATCTGTACCACATTCGTAATTCTACTTTTCTATTTGTGTGCCTATGTGTGTATCGGGGCATTCAGTCCTATATATAATACACTGTGTTGTTTTCCCTTATGCTCATGCTGTTTTTAAGTCCAGGATTTTTCTCTTAATTTTATTTGAGACAAAATACTTGCAATTTTCAATAAAATTAAATTTAAATAAAATTATTTTTAGAATATGTACAGGTTTTATGTCAAAGTCTATATACCTAAAGGTAAACATATCACACTTACTCCTTTAATTGGATAGTATGTGAGTCATATAATCCTTTTGTCTATCATAGTCAAGGAGTATTTTTTCCTCCTCAAAGTGCTAAACAAGTGTTACTCACATGGTGATTGTGCATGAAGCTCTGAAAATCTGTGTTGTAAAGGGAGTATTTCATTATAATGAGTTGTCATGTGCCTTGAACTCCAATCTTCATAGATTCTCTTCATTGAGGGAGATGTGCTCTCAGCTAATGTCATAGAAGCAAGCAGAAGGCTTCATGCTACCTCAGGACAGGGAGGACTTAGTTATCCTCTAATGAGGGAGGAACCACTTTAAATCTCTCTAAGAAGAAGGTGAATGATTTCAACTCTGAGGCTGTGATGTATCCTCAGGAACACCCATGAGAGAGGTGAGACAGGAAAGTCCAACATAGGTGGCTGTGGTTTCGGCATCTTGGAAATTTCAACAAATTTCCCCTGGGGCTATTTCAGGAGAAAATGTTTTTACATGATGATGAGTGTGGAGAAGGGGACATGCTCAGTAAAACATGTCAACATGAAGCTCCAAAATCTCTAAGAGATTACCCAGGAATTCCCTGATGCTGAGCTTCCTAATTAATCATTTCATTACCTGAACTGGAAACTTTACCTATGAGCCATTATAAAATATGTCTTGGCTAGAACAATAATTTTTGTAAATAAAAGTTGTATATTAGGTCTTTAATATATCTCTGTATCTATGCTTGCACAGACATATATACTAAGTGAATATTCACAATATGTGGACTATACTAAATAGCTGATTTATGCTAACTTTTGCCGGCATGGTACCTGCTTCTTTGGTGCTATATTAAAAATGTCAGGGTCTAGGTGTTCTTTAAAATTCTCTTTACATTTCAGTAACATATTAAGATTTTTAAATCAGGATCTATTGCTTAGATATAACTGGGTTTAAAGTCTAGCAAGATTAACATGGGTGTTCTGTAGCAATGATTAATTTCATGTAATTATTATTTCCTCTCCCTGAATCAGTACTTATTTTACCTGTTTTGTTCTTTTATAATTTTCAAGAAAATAATGAAAAATAAAATTAATAATTGTAAATGTACAATGTGTAGGAATTGCTTAAAATATTGTACAAGTCCCATAAAGAATATAAAATGAAATTCCAGACATATTATTTTGAGTAAGAAATACACTGTTTAGATACTTAGAGGCAGCTTCTCAAAGTGTAGAAATATCAACTGAACATATCGGATATACCACTACTACGTGGAGAAGGATGAAGACATGGAGAAATAATTGGAAAATCCCAATTATTGATGTCTTCGCTTTTGGTGTTATGCACAGAAAAAAATCACCAAGAGATGTCATGGACTTCACTAAAATTGTTTCTTCTAGGAATTTTAGGATTTGGGGTTTTACGTTCAATTCTTAAAATAATTTGTGTTGAATTTTCCATAAGATGTGTCATAGTGTTCCATTTTCATTCTTTTGCATGTGGCTGTCCAGTTTTCCCAACATAATTTATTGAAGAGATGAACCTTTCACCTACATATTTATTTGGCTTATTTATAAATTAATTAAACATCCTGTGTGTGTTTATTTCCAGGTTCCCTATTTTTTCCATAGATATATATATCTCATTTTAGGGTAATACCATACTGTTTTGATTACCATAATTTTGTACTATACTTTGAAATCAGGGAGCATGATGTCTTTACATTTGTTCTTCCTTTTCAAGAATGCTTGAACAATCTGGGATCATTTGGGTTTCATAAAACTTTTATGAATATTTGTAGTGTTTGTGTAAAACATGCCATTAGAATTTTGATAGTAATTACTCTGAATCAATACATGCTTTTTTGTGTTATGGACATTTTAACAATATTAATTGTTCCAATTCATAAGCATGCAATATCTTTACAATTATCTGTGTCTTTTCAAATTTCTTTCTTCAGTGTCTTTTAGTTTTCAGTATATAGGTCATTCTCATTGGTTATACATTTTATAATTTTTATTGCTTTCGGTTGCAAATGAATTTGTTTCCTTTATTACTAATTATAATAGCCTGTGAACAGTATATGGAAGCACAACTCATTTCTGTATATTACTATCACATCCTGTAAATTAATTTTATTTGCTTGTTAGTTCTAATAGTTTTATGTTGGATTTTTTTAGGGTTTTCTATATAAAGTATCATGTCTTCTCCAAAGAGTGAAAGTTTTAGTTTTTCCCAGGTTGGATGTCATTTATTTACTTTCCTTGTCTAATGGCTGAGGCTCGGAAATTCAATGCTATGTGGAATAAAAGTGGCAATAATGGGCATTTTGTTTTGTTCCTGATCTTAGAGGAAAAGCTTTGAGCTTTTTATTCAACACTGATGTGATGTTCACACTGGGTTTTTTACACAGAGCCTTTATTATGATTGGTTATTTTCCTTCTATAATCATTTGTTGAGTTTTTATCATAAACATGTCTAATGTTAACAATTTTTTTCTGTATCTATTGAGATGATCATGTGATTTTTTTTCTTCATTCTGTTAATGTGGTGTACCAATGTGATTGGTTTTCAATTATCATGCCATCCATGAATCCTAGGAATATTTATTTGGGGTGCTGCATGACCATTTAAGTACACTGACTTCAGTTTGCTGACATTTATTGAGGATTATTACATTTATATTCATCAGAAATATTGGCTTTTAATTTTATTGGTATCTTTGGTTTTAATAGGAAAATCCTGACAATGTAAAATTACTTTGGAAGTATTTTTTCCTCTTAAAATTTTTAGGACTACTTTGAGTAGGATAGTACTGATGCTTCTTTCAATGTTTGGTAGAATTCACCTGTGAACACATCCAGAGCTGTGATTTTGTTTAAAAAAATTTTTTAAGATTAGTTTTTCAACTTCATTATTGAAATCAGCCTATTTATATTTTCTCTTTCTTTATGATTCAATCTTTGAAGTTTTTATGTAATTAAAAATGTAGTATTTCTTCTTTTTCCAATTTGTTGACATAAAATTGTCCCTAGTAATGACTCTTATCCTTTGCATTTTTATCGTGTCAGTTATAAAGTCCACTTGTTCATTTCTAATTGTGTTTATATGGGCCTGTTCTCTCTCTCTTTTGGATTATACTGCATGGCCGATTACATATGTTGTTCATCTTTTCCCAGAGCTTGTTAGGACAGTAATCTTTCCTATTGTTGGCTTTTGCTGTTTAATTTATTTCCACTATGATCTTTATTATATCCTTCCTTTTACTAACTTTAGGCTTTACTTTTTCTGTAGTTTACATGTAAATATTGATTTTTTCTAATGTTTCTTAGTTTTTGAAGTAGTCCTGCATTGCTATGAATTGTCTTCATAGAACTGATTTGGCTGCTTCCTATAGAGTTTGGAAACATTGTTTCTATTTTTATTTGTTCCAAGGTATTTTTTAATTTCCTTCTTGATTTTCTTATTTGCCTATTGGCCGTTTAGTAGCATGTTGTTTAGTGTCCTTATGTTTGTGTTTTTCCAGTTTTCCTTTTGTAATTGATGTAATTCTATAGTGCTGTGGTAGGTAAAGATGCTTGATAATTTATAATTATAAAGTTTTATAAATTCAGTCACCTTGAAAATTTAGACTATCATAGTTAAATTAATTATTGATTAGTATGTTCTTAATGCTGTTTTTTAAATTGCTTTCTCGTTCTTTTCATAGCTCTTCTCTCTACCTTTCATTTCTCTTGGTTGTTTCCCTTGTATTTAGTGTTTTTCTCTAGAGTTTTATTTGTTTTCTTTTATGTGTTTTTGTGTATCATAGCTTTTTGATTTTTACACATAGATGCCCTTGTATTACCTTGAGGTACATATATACTGACCAATATATATGACACTCTATTTTCAGCTGACAGTCACTTAAGCTGGAGTAGCCTAAAGGCACTGCAATCTTACTCCTCCCACCATATTTTTTGTGTGTATTTCATGTAATACACCTTTTTATTTCCTGTACCTCTTTACTACTTATTGTAGCTATTGCTGATTTTACTATTTTTAACTTTTATGTTCATAGAAGCTTTTCAAAATGGTTGATTCATTGTCTTTATATGTGCCCGTACCAGTTTTTCTAATTATGGCCTTTCCTTTTTTGCTTAAAGACCATTTACTATTTCTTTTAAGGCTAATTTAGAGATCATGAACACCTTTGACTTTGTTTGAGGAAATATTTATTTCTCTTTTAATTCTGAATGACTGCCTTGTTTTATAGAACATTCTTGGTTTTAAGTTTTTCCCTTTTGGCAATTTAAATATATCCTGCCACTTCTTTCTGGCTTCCAAAGTTCCTGCAGAAAATTCAGCATGTGACCATTTGTTTTCTCTTGCTGTCTTTTGATCTCTCATTTTCTTTAACTTTGGCCTTTTTAAATGTGATTTGTCTTCTTGTGGGCCACCATGAGTGTATGTTGTTTAGCGTCTGTAGGCTTCCTGGACCAGGATGTCTGTTTCCTAACTGAGTTTAGGGAAGTTTGTAGGCATTATATCTTCAAACCAGTCTTCTTCCATTTTCCCTCCTTCTTATCCTTCTGGGGCCCTTATAATATGAATGCTCCTATGCTTAATATTGTCCCACAAGTACCTTACATTATGTTTATTTTTAAAAATTTGTTTATGTCAGAGCTGTTGTGATTGGATGATTTTCACTTTTCTGTCTTCCAGATCACTGATGCATTGATCTGAATCCCCTAATCTTTCTTGATCCCACCTACTGTATTCTTCGTTTATTTTATTCCTCACCTTTGATTGTTTCTTTCTTATACTTCTTATTTTTTATTGTTCTCACTGTGGTCCTCCAATTTTTCCCCAAGTTTAGTTACCAACATTTTGACCATTATTTTGAACACTTTTCCAGGCATATTACTTATGTCCATTTCATTAGTGAATTTGCTATCATTTCACCTTGTTTAATCATTTAGAACATATTCTTTTGTCTTCTCGTTCTTCTGTTGTAAGACTTTCTGTTTGTTTCTGAGAACAAGCACAGCAGTTATCTCTCTCAATCTCGAGGAATAGCCTTGTGTAGGAGGTTCTGCTATTTAGACTGCATGTGCCTGGCAGATTTGGCAGGCTAGATGGATCTGATCTGGAAATAATTTTTCCCATTCAATAGCTTGTCTTTTCTTTTTGTTGATAATTATCCTTTGTTCTACAGAAGGTTTTTAATTGAGAAAGTCCAGTTTGTGTATTGTTGATTCTTCTGTTTTCTGTGTGTCATACCCAAAAATATATTCTGAGATGCACATGAAGGAGATATTTTTATGTTTTCTTCTAGAACTTTTATGTTTTTCCAGGCTTAATACTTATGGAGGTAATATTTGTGAGTGGTGTAATGTAGGGTTGCAATTTCTTCTTTACACGTGAATTTCAAGTTTTCCCAGCACCATTAAGAAAGAGAATTTTTGTAAAGTAGATTCTAGTTTCTTGTCAAATTCTTGTTGAATAAGTATCAGTTTCTTTCTCACCTTGCATTCCTCTTCCATTGGTCTATGTGTGTTTTATGATGTAACCCTACAGTTTCAAATACATACCTTTATTATTTAGCGTGAAATCAGAGATTTGTTGACTCTTTCTTTGTTCATCCTTATCAGATTTGCTCTGCATAATCTATATGTATCCACAAAAGATCCAGTTTAACAAAAGAAATTCTGGGAAAAAAGAACAAATGTTTCCTCATTTCCTTTTACAGTTCAAACCTGCAATTATTTGACTCTCTGATCCACCCTCATGGTTTAATGGACTGTATTCTTAAAATTTTAAAGGTATAGCAAGATTTAAGGGTTGATATAGAGATTCCTATATGCCCTCTGCTCTCACACATAAAAAGACTCCCCATTATCAACATCCACTCCCAGAATGGAAAATGTGTTAAAATTGATGAACCTCATTTGATCCTCAAAGTTCATAGTTTACATTTTCCCAAGTTGAAATAATTTGGGAACCCTACATTAGGGTTCACTCTTCATGCTGTACACTCTATGGATTTGAACATATGTGTTGTGGCATGTATCCACCACTACGGTGTAACAGAGTATGTTCACTGCACTGAAAACCCTCTGTGTTCCCCCTATTCATCCTGTGTTCCCTTTTGCTATAGGCAATCACTGATATTTTTAATGTCTCCAGAATTTTTCTTTGGTTCTAGAGGCTCATGTTGTTCAAACCATACTCTAGGCTGCTTTGTAAGTTTGGCTTTTGACTTGATGATATGCATTTGTGATTTGTCCATGTCTTTCCATAGCTTGATAGCTCATTCAATTATAGTTTTGACTGATATTTTATTGTTGAATGTAACACACTCTATTAATCAATTCACTTACTGAAGGAGATCATGGTTGCTTACAGGTTTGGTAATTATGAATAAAGCTAGTGTTGACAGCCTTTCCTAGGCTCTCCTGTGCACAGATGCTTTCATCACATTTGGGAAAATACCAAGTGCAGTTGCTGGATCATATAGCAAGGGTATGTTTAGTTTTGTAAGAAACTGCCAAACTATCTTTCATAGCAGCTGCACCATTATGTATTCCCACCAGCAACATACGAGAGGTCCTGTTGCTCAACATCCTCAACGTGACTTCATGTGGTCAGTGCTCTGGATTTTGGCCTTTCTAGTGGGTGTGTCGTGGCATCTCACTGATGCTTTAATGCGTTTCTGTGATGACAGGTGATGCAGTGCATTTGTTCATATTCTGATTTAAATGTATATAATTAATTTGATGAGGTTGACTGTTAAAGACTTTGGAATACCTTACATCAGATTGTTTTCTGGTTTGTGTTAATTGTCCTTTCTACAGGGGTTTATCAGATATGTTTTCTATAAATATTTTCTCCTAAACTGCGACTTAACTTCTCACTCTCTTGACAGTGTCCCTGACAGAGAGGAAATTTTTAATTTTTATGAAGTCCAGTTTATCAAGTATGTTTTTCATGGATCATGCCTTTGATGTCTCTAAGAGTATCACCAACCCCAAAGTCATGGACACTTTCTCATTTATTATATACTAGGAGATTTATAATTTTACTATTGTGTAATCAGTGACACACAAAATATCTTTAGTTTCAGGTATGCATGATACTGATGTGATATATTGATATTATAAAATGATCACTGTGACAGGCAATTATTATCTGTTAAACAGAAAAAACACAGGTCCATCACAGGGTCCCATATGCTAGGCCAAGTCACCAAGTTGGGTCTTAGTACTTAAATTAATTACACTTTCACCCTCCAGAGAAATGTAGTGGTCAGTCACAAATTTCTATTGATCAATAAGAGTCCATCACTTGTGCCCTCTCCATTACACAAAAGATGTAATCTTGATGGTAAAAACTCCTGTTCTTTTTACTAATAGAGGGTGACATTTCTTGAAACAATCCTTTTTTTCTATTACTAAACCAATTTTGCTCCACCCTCATGCCTATAAAAACCTTCTATTTTGTATCACTCCTCTATCTGCTAGAGGGGATCCTGTCAAACTCATGAATCTCTTTATAGACCCAAAAGGATGTATAATTCACCTGGTTGAATTTTGTGTTTTAACAGATTTGGCCACAATTAGATCCAAAGTGAACATCGTGTGACATTTGGGGGTGAGAAGCACCTACATGGTTCTTCCATCCCATTTTTAGTTTGCTGCTCTACTAACCATTTTTGAGTACCATTTTTGAGCAGCATGCTTTATCTTTTTGCATTGATTTTCCAGATATAATTGTCTTGCATGGCTGATGAACATAACTTGTGGACAGTAGTACCTGGGGCCCTAATGTGCTGGCAGTATTGCCTACTGCTCACTTAGGTTGGAAGTTTTTCTGGATTTCACCTGAACCTGAAGAAGGGTCTGGCCCAAACCAGGACCCTTGCCTTTCAGGTCACAATTCCTTGGGTGAAAACCTAGGCAAAATTCTAGAGGAAGCTGGTGTTTTAGATAGGATCTGTTGGCCAGGATGTGGTAATACGTTTTGGTTACTCCTGCTGTGTCTATGTACATTTTTTATCTTGTTTTATGTAAATAATGATATTTCCAGCAGGTAAAAATAGTCATTAAAATTGGTGACAGCTCACCATGTCAAGAATACTCCCATGCTAGGTTGTTTATGGAGTGGGTTAGATAGATGCTAATTCAATCACCAACCTCAAAAAAGCTTCTGCCCAAGGAGTTACATTGCAAAACAGGCACAATCAACCCCGTAGGATATTCCTTTTTGGTATTACATCCACTCCAAGAATCAGAAAGGTTTTAGCTAATGGGGTCTTTCAATTGTAAAGAGTCCAATCACTACCTTATGGCTGTAAAAACTGTGGTTCTGGATGCATTGAATATCTGAGAAAAGTGACAATATCTTAATAATATATTTTGTGTGTCCTGAGAACTTGGCTTAATGAATGTTGGGCTGGAGAGCCTGTGGCCAGACAGAAATGTGTATTGCATTCCATTTGTGGCCAAAATGGGTGGACAGAAGTGTGGGTTAATTTACATTTGCAGCTTCATCTCTACCAGTAATTGCCAGCCTTCTGGGGAATTACAACCTAGAATGACTATGGCTCTTATGAAGTACATTCCAGTTACATAAAATCATTTAAGAAGTACACTTAAAGTCTTTAAAATTCCAGATTAGCTTCATTAGAAGTTGCAAAAAGCTGATGAGAAATGGAGGATATGAGATCCATAAAACAAACGATATTAGAATACTTCCTTCTTTAAAAATCCATCCCAGTTATCCACTCCAGAAGAGTACATCAGCATAAACAAAAGTTTACCAAATTAATGGCCTTAGATACATTTGTATGTGGGAACCTCCCTGAGTTGGCAAAACTGAGGGAGTTTCTGGTGAACTGCCATATTATTCCCTTAAACAGCCTCTTGTATACAGCAGAGCATAAAAGGGTTCTGGCAAAATTGGCAGAAGCCAGCAAAACGTCAAAATACATAACAGAACCAGCTATTCCAAATTTTCCTCTCTGTAGTACACAATGACAGAAGAAAATAAAATTTCATGTTGCCTCTTTCCAAATCCAGATTCCTTGGTTATTGTAACTCCACGGAGAGTAAATACTGGGGTAAAATACCTCTAAAACTGAAATCAGTCAAGGGAGAAATAAAGTTAAAACACGTTTATTGCTTACAAACTGCGGTCTGGAGCTATCTCCTTCCTGCCTGGGCAGAAGCAAATAAGACCTCTCCCTAACCTCTCAGGTTCAGATAAGCCCTCTCAGTTGCCAAGGTAATTGCTCATTGATATGGAGATGTACCTTTCTCCACCCCTGAGGAATGCATGTTGATATGCAAATGAACTAAAGCCAGGCAAGATATTCTGGAAATACTACAATTTTATCCACAGGCCACCCCTCCAGAAATCTTGCCTTACAATCTACTCATTCCCTTTCTTCCGCAATGGTCCCTGGGCAACAAAACTGGAGCATTGTGACCAAACTAATGACATAACAATAACAACAGCAATAAAATCACAACAATCCTCAAGCCAGAGGATTCAGCTATGTTCAAAGTCATGCATATTAAGTCTGTAGCTCGCCCATTGCATAGACAGACAGTAGCTGAAGAGGTAGAGGGTTCAGAGCAATCATCATGCGGCAGCTGCCGCCAGGGGGTGCATCCAGGATACAAGACTGTAGAAGAAAATAACCTCATGGGTGCGAAGATTCATATTTTAATGACACCAGCATAGGCAAATCCTGTCTGTCAGGTAGGATACATGCAAGAGAGTGGTCCTCTGATAGGACAGTGGCAGGAATGGGATCTTGTCCTGGTCTAGTATACTCAACTTTTACCCCCCTCCCTGTGGGAGGTAGAGATGGGTCATTATATAGGGCTATGGGATGTGCATGTACTGTCCATAAAGATAAAACAAAACATCCCCATAAGATGCTCCCACCTCCTGGATGTTTTGGGTACACTACCATGATCTTTGGGGGCCACTCAGCTGTTACTCCAAGCATACACACAAGGCCAGCTTCCAGGCCTTTTCCTCAAGGTGCAAGAAGGGCCAGCCATCACTGGTCCATGTGTCAAAATGTCCAGGGCCAGGTTCATTCAACAGTGTCTCCAGGTTTTAATGCAGTAGGGGCTGGCAGCAGGATATTGCTCTGCTGGCCATATCCTGGCTTTAATAACTCATCTTTGGTTTGGACATACAGTTGTATAGGAGAGGCAGCAAGGTGTGTTAGCATATCCACAGGGATCAAAGCTCCTTTACGGGGCTTCTCATTAAATATTGTAGCACTGTCCATAGGTGAGTTGACCAGCCTCTTAGACTATTGGTGTCTGACTTTAGGCCATATTTCAACAAACCTCTGTACCTCTATATCATGCCTGCCCTGGTAGGGTTACATGGTGCATGAAATTTCCACTTTATTCCTAATTGCTGCACCCATCCTTGTAATGCTTGTCCAGTGAAGGGGATGCTTTAATCACTCTCAATCACCTGTGGCCAGCCATAGGCTGCAAAGAGACACTCTAGGCCCGTCTTGGTATTTTCTGATCTGCACAACAAGCAGGAAAAGCAACTACTAGTCCAGTAGCCATGTCCACACAAGTCATGGCATACCAATATCCTTCTGATATGGGCAAAGGCCCAATATAGTCTATCTCAACTGACAAGGGGTATCAGCTCCTTTACTATTTTACTATTGTCCCATGTTGCTGTGGGACTCGATGTTAAGTCCCTCTTAGAGCACACAAGGCACTCCACCTGGGCTCTGCTGACTTCAAAGGTCAACAGCAAGCCGCACTGATGGGCTACAGCCCATATTGTCTTTTGCCCTGCGTGCAACAAATGCTGATGTAACCATTGGCTTCATCAGAGGCAGGCTTTCCTCCTAGCCAGTGCACCTGGGCCAAGGTATCTGCTTCATCACTCCCTGGGGATGCCAAAGACAAATGGCCAGTCCCATGATGTACAGTAACAGTCTTAGTCTGACCAGAGGCCCATAGGTCTTGGCACAACTCTTGCCCCCAAAGGCGCCTGTGACCAACCCTCCAGTTCACATGGTACCATGTTGGTAGCCACAGGGTAAAGCCCCTGTAGATGGCCCAGCTGTCAGTGCAGACAACTATGGGGGAAGGCTCCGGGTGATCATGAGCCATACTGCCCACAGCTCAGCCCACTGGCTGCTCCTCCCCTCTCCATCCTCCATCCACATTATCTCAGGATGGAAAGCCGCAGCCCTCCACTTCGGGGGCTGCCCATGACTGGAGCCATCTGTGTACCAAGCATCTTCAGGTATAGGGTCTTTTCCCTCCTGATAAGGACTCTCAGCTACCAATGGCTCCAACGCAAGTTCTTCCTGCTTTTCACTGGTATACATCACTGGCCCCAGTAAGCACTGGAGTTCTCCACTTAAGGGGCTAGTGGGGAGGGCACAGCACTGCTGTGAAGATGCCACCCATTTATCCGCTCTAGGTGTCTGTGCCACACCACTCTGTGGCCTTTGGGTCCAGTCTTGAATCCACCCCATGATGGGATAGGTGGTTATTACCTTGGTCAGAGCTATTCCAGTGATGGGCTCTGTAGCCAGCAAGGCATGGTACACAGCAGCCTGTTGCTTCTCTGTCAATGTGTACTGGACCTCTACTCCTTTCCATAGTTGTGACCAGATTCAGAAGGGGCACTTCCTAGACTGCTGCAACATCTACAGGAGAAAGGATGGGCTGTGAACAGCACTAAGGTTCAGGGACCTGCTTTGTCTATAAAGTTCTTAGGGGTTGTGTGGTAAGGTAAAAGTAAAGCTATCCCAGAAAAAGTCACAGACAAGGTCCAGGCTTTCCCTACCGCTACGATTGTGGCATCATTACAAGAATTTTGGGGGTCTTTTTGGCCACTGGAGAGTTTTATTGCTGCACTTGTCACAAATTCTGAAGCCCTTATACTGTTTAGTACAAAAGGGCACCAGGTGGGACTGGAATGAAACATATGCAGCTGCTTTTACTGCTGCTAAGGGAGCAGTGAAAGCCTTACAGGCCTTGAGTGTACCATTATCATCAAGGCCCTGTGAGCTAGATGTTCATGTAACTGAAGATGGTTATGGTGGGGCTTTTGGCAGTGGCGTGAATGGACCTCTCCACCTATTGGATTCTGGTCACAACTATGGAAAGGAGTAGAGGTCTGGTACACTTTGATAGAGAAGCAACTGGCAGCTGTGTACCATGCCTTGCTGGCTATGGAGCCCATCACTGGAACAGCTCCAATCAAGGTAATAGTAATAACCACCTATCCCAACATGGGATGTGTGCAAAAGTGAACCCAATGGCCACAGAGCAGTGTGGTTCTGATGCCTGCGCTGGCAAAGGGGGCACATATTTACATCAGTTTAGTGCCCTCTGTACTAGGCCCTTCAGTGGAGAACAATGCTTATTGGGGCCAGTGACATGTACCAGTGGAAAGTAGGAAGAACTTGTTTTGGAGCCATTGGAAACCAAGAGTCCTTATCAGCAGGGGAAAGCCCCTATAACTGAAGATCTTGGTATACAGATGGCTCCAGTTGTGGGAAGCACCCCAAGTGGAGGGCTGTGGCTTTCCATCCTAAGATTGAGACAATGTGGGTTAAGGATGGAGAGGTGAAGAGCAGTCAACTGGCTGTGTTCTGGGCAGTATGGCTCATGATCACCCAGGAGCCCTTGTCTCCAGTTGTTTACACTGACATCTTGGCCATCTATCAGGGTTTGACACTGTGGCTACAAACATGGTACCATACCAACTGGATGGCTGGTCACGGGACTCTCCCACAGGGAGCGGGTGAAGGTCTTGTGTATTAGACCAGAATGAGATCCCATGCCTGCCAATGTCCTATCATAGGACTACTCTTATGCATACATCCTCCCTGATGAACAATATTAGCCTATGCTGGCATCATTAAAACATGTATCTTATCACCCTTAGGGTTATTTTCTTCTGTAGTCATTATTGCTAGGACCCACCCCCTTGTTGAGAATGCACAGAGCTCTCTATCAGTTCAGCTGCTGGCCTCCTGTGAAATGCGTGAGCTATGGAATTAATCTGCATAGGACTTTGAACCTAGCGGGGTCCTCCAAATTGGAGGTTATCATAATTTTATTGCTTTTTTTGTATGTTATTAATCAGCTTACAATGATCCAGTTTTGTCACACCGGAGCCCTTGTGGAAGATAGACAGTAGATTGTGAGACAAGATTTCTGGAGGGGTGGGCTGTGGGTAGCTTTGCAATGTTTCCAGAGTCTCTCACCTGGCCTTAACCCATCTCCACATCAATAGGTGTTTCCAAGGGGTAGAGAGAAGTAGTCCATCTCCACATCAATAGACATGTATAAGGGGTGTGGGAAGACTGTGCACCTGTGCTGGAGAGGGTTTTTCTGGCTTCCTCCAGCCAGAATCAGGAGAGACATGGGCAAGTGGGAGTAGTGACTTGTTGGAAGCAATAAAAGGGTTTCTCCCACTTTGTTTTTCGCTTTGACTGATTTCAGCTTCAAAGGTTTATTTGGCCCCAGTGGGTAACACATTTCCCCCCAGAGTTAACACCAAGATATGGAAGCAACCAAAGTGTCCATCAATAAATAGACAAATGGGTAAAGAATTTGTGGTATAAATATACAATTGAATGTTATTCAGCCATAAAATTGTAGGAAACCCTGCTTTTTGTGAAAACATAGGTGGATCTTGAGGTTACTGTGTTAAGTGAATTAAGTCAGAGAAAGAGAAATGCTGCATGATTTCACTTATGTATGGAAACTACACACACACACACACGCATATAAATGTGGGGAGCTGTGGAAAGGGGAATTAGAGAAGGTGTTCAAAGGTCCAAACCTCTAGGTATAAGAAAAATAAATAGTAGGAATAATGTATGACATGATGACTACACTGCTGTATGATACATATGAAAGAAGAGAGTAGATTGTAAGAGTTCTCATCACAAAGAGAATGTCTTTTTTGTTTTTCCTTTTTTTATTGTATTTATGAGATGATATATGTTACCATATATAATACATATAGCAATCATTTAACAATATATATAAATCAAATGATTATGCTGCATACCTTAAACTCAGTTAAGTATATCAATTAATATCTCATTAAGCAAGAAAAATGGAAAAAAATATCTCCCACTCTGTGAAAACCTTGCTCAGGGATCCCCACTCTCATGAAGCACAAAACATCCTGTACCAAGGGTGAGGGTTCCTGCTACCATGGAATTGAATTCCTATCACTACTCAATAAGCTTTGTAGGATTTCTTTTGGACTTTCCTTTATGTCAACATTAGGAGTGGTGAAGTAGAGACTTCAATATTTGAACTTTCATTTCCTTCGAGATTCCTATTTCCACTATGCTTTTTTCTGGAAGACAGTTGCTAATTAGAACCTACACAATATTGGCAAATTGGGCTTTTCCCCTAAAAACTCCTTCTGTACTTCGCATCTGAGGTATACTAACATTATGAGCCACATTCCATTTATGTTAGGATCCATTCCAACCAAGTTTGGTGAAGGGTCTCAATATGTACCACAATTTCTTTTTCTTGTACTAGTTTCCCTTCAAAAGATGACAACCATATAGAAGAAATAATCTGTCACCTACAACACAAGATGGTTGAGATTAGCCAGAGAGGCAAAATGGAAAAAGCCTGTGGGAATTAGAGACATAATCAAACGTAACAATATCCTCATTATGGGAATTCCATTAAAAGAAGAGAATGAGAAAGACCAAAATTTATATTCAAAGCAATAAGGTCTGGAAACTCCCAGCCATAAGGAGAAAAATGTATTAAGATCCATAAGACCAAATAACCCAAAAATGTTGAGCTCAGTTAGGACTGCATTGAGACATGTTATAAGAAAATGGTCAAAAAGTCAGTGACAAATATAGCTTTAAAAATGACAACAAAGATAGGTAAATATTTACGTGGTAAACACCATAATTATAACAGTCAACAAATATTTCCAGGCTGCGATTACATAATCAAGTAATGAAAAAAACATCCAGTCAAGCAGGATTTCCTTAAATAGCACAGCTGTAGTTTAGAAATGAATGAGAGATAAAGACATTCCCAAACAAAAGCTGAGGATGTTTGTCACCACTATACCTGCCTCCCAAGAAATGCTGAAGGGAGTTCTCTGAGTTGAAGTAAAATGAGTAGAATTATCATAATATAAGAAGATAGGGTAAAATTCACTGGTGATGGTTAAAATATATTCAAAGAGAGATTCTCTAATACCATAGATATGCTACGTAAAACTTACATTTACATCTCTAGGTCAAAAGTTAAAAACAAAATCAATAAATATAACCATAATAAAAATATCTGTTGGATTCAAAATGTTTTAGGCATATAAAAACTGTAATGTCCATTACATTATATGTGAAAGGGAGGAGAAGTAAAAAGTACAAAGATCAGAGGAGTCATAAACAGATGGCAGTGTGAGAAGTGAGGCAGAAACCTCCTTCCAAAATCCCATAAAACAGAGAAATACAGCAAATACAACTAATCCCGAAAGAGCAACCGAAAAACTGAAGAACAGACAGCTTACATCTGGGGAAAAGAGAAGACCTCACAGAAAAGGGGAAAGCAGCAAAGCTGTGACCTGGTGACACCCAAGTGCCCCCCTACCCCAGTCCAAAAGCCAGAGGAAGAGGAAGGAGCAGGGAGAGAGCAGAATCCCAGGACTGCTGAAAATCCAGCCCTGGAGATCTCCAGGAGCATGAACACACATGACATGGTGCTCTGAAGGCTTGTGAGGTTGGAAATCTAAGATAGGAAGAATACTCAGAAAGACAAAGATTCCAGCTGCTTGTGGAGAACAGTAATGCACTACTGGCTGCCCTGGAACAAAGGAAAGGTGGGCACTTTGAACGACTTCCCAGCAGCAAGAGGGGCGCTAAAGGGGCAAAGATTACAGAGAGTTCACTGCTCAGGACAAAGGACATGTGGAGAAAATCTTCCTGACTCTCTCAGAGCAGCAGGTTGGGAACTCTTAGGATCTTCAGATGTTCCAACCCCCTAGTTGGCAGTGCAGCCCTGATGCACCCTGAAGTACATAGCCTGCTGTTCCTCCTCCCAGCAGGCACCAGTCCTGCCCATCTGCTGCCTCCACCATTGTGCAAGGGCAGTGGGAGGGTGGCCCTGCCTATGGAAACTACAGGGGCATAACACAGACACTTCTCCCTGCATGCTCAGCCCACAAAACCTGGCAGTGGATGCAGGTGTTACAGCCAGAAGTTAGGAAAGAGCTCTCTACTGCCAGCAGGCCAGTACTGTATCACCTCAAATGTGACCCCTGCCATTGCTGCAGGTATTCAGCAGCTCCAGAGAGTAAAGCTTCTGAGCACTAGAGGGTGCCTCCTACACAAACTTATTATCTCATTAGAAACACTAAAAAGAAAATGAAGAGACAGAGGAATTTGGTCCAAACAAAAATTCAAGAAGAACACCAGGAAGAGGGCTTAGTGAAACTGAATTCACCAATCTTGATAAAGATTTCAAAATAAAAGTCATCAGCATGCCCATGGAGCCACAGAAAACTATTCAAGATCTCCAGGAGGATTCCAAGAAAGAGATAGAAACTTTGACAAATACAGTAACTGAAATGAAACTTAAAATGGAGGAATTTAAAAGTAGAATAGATGAGGTAGAGGAGATGTTAAATGAAACAGAAATTAGAGAACAGGAAAACAAAGAAGCTAAGGAAGAGAAAGCTGTACGACCAATCCAAACAGAACAATATTGAATTATAGGGATACCAGAAGAAAAGAGAAAAAGGGAAAGAAAGTCTCTTTGAGGAAATAATTGCTAAATCTTCTCCAGTCTTGGGAAGGAAATAGTCTCTCAGGTCATGGAAGTATAGAGATCTCCCAACACAAGGGACCCTAGGGAGACAACACCAAGACATATAATAATTAAAATGGTAAAGATCAAAGGCAAGGAGAGTATTGAAAGCACCCAGAGAGAAAGTTCACTTATAAGAGGAAACCCCATCAGGCTATTAGCAGGCTTCTCAGCAGAAACTTTACAGACCAGAAGGGAGTGGTGTGATATATTTAATGCAATGAAACAGAAGGGCCTCCAACCAAGAATATTCTACCCAGAAAGATTTTAATTTAAATTTGAAACAGGGATTAAACAGTTCACAGATAAACAAAAGTTGAGGGAAGTTAACACCCACAAACTGTCTCTACATTGTATCTTAAAGGGACTTCACAAGATGGAAATGCTCTTAAGGGTAAACAGCGGTCACAAGAGAAAATAAAGCCACAGTAAAGGAAGTAGACCAATTAATTACTAAGCAAATACAAATATAAATCAACTACTCACAAAGTATATTCTGTATACTTCATGTATCATCAAGGGATACGTGAAGTATACAGAATATGACACCTGATTTATAAAGAGTAGAGAAGAAAGAAAAATAACCTTTAGATTGTCTTTGAAATACCATAATAAGTGAGTTAAGACAGTAGATAGTAAGAAAGCTGCCCTTGAACCATTGGTAACCACAAATCTAAAGCCTACAATGGCAATAAGTATATATCTACTGGTAATCACACCTAAATGATAAAGGATTGAATGCACCCATCAAAGGATGCAGAGTTATAGAATGGATAAAAAACAAGACATGTCTATATGCTTCCTAAAAGAGGCTCACGTCAAACCCAAGACATACACAGACTAAAATTGAAGGTGTGGAAAAAGTTCCTGCAAATAATAGGAAGAAAAAATCAGGAGAAGCAGTATTTATATCGACAAAATAGATTTCAAAACAAGGTAACAAGAGACAAGGACTTTCCATAATGATAAAAGGGTCAGTCTAACAAGAGGATATAATCATTATAAATATCTTTTCATCCAATATAGGAGCACCTGAATATGTTAAACACTAACAGAATTAAAGGAGGATATAGAATGCAATGCATTCATTTTAGGAGACTTCACCAAACCACACATTCCAAATGATAAATCAACAAGACAGAAAATAAATAAGGAAACAGAGGCACTGAACAATACATTAGAACAGATGGACCCAACAGACATCTACAGAAGAGCTGACTCAAAACATCAGGATACACATTCTTCTCAAATGTATGTGGAATTTTTTCCAGAATAGATATGATACTAGGCCACAAACTAGCCTCAGTAAATAAAAAAAATTGACACTGTGCCAACCAGCTACTCAGCCCACAAAGGTATGAAACTAGAAATAAATTACACAAAAGAAAACAAAAAAGCCCACCAACACGTGGAGGCTTAACAACATGCTCCTAAATGATCAATGGAACAATGACAAAATAAATACATAGGTCAAGCAATACATGGAGACAAATAAAAACAACTCAACAGCCCAAAACCAGTGTGATGCAATGAAGGCAGTTCTAAGAAGTAAATATATTGCAATACAGGCTAATCTCAAGAAAAAATACCAAAAGAAAAGTCTAATCTCACAATTAATGAAACTAGAAAAAGAACAAATGAGGCCCAAACTAAAAAGGAGGAGGGACATAATAAAGATTAGAGCAGAAATAAATAAAATTGAAAAGAATAAAATAGAATTAATGAAAGCAGGAGTTTCTTCTTTGAGAAAATAAACAAATAGATAAAACCTGAGCCAGACTTATCAAGAAAAAAAGAGAGTGTATACACATAAACAGAATCAGAAATGAAAAAGGAAAAAATAAATACAGACACCCCAGAAATACAAAGAATTATTATAGAATACTATGAAAAATTTTATGCTAACAAATTGGATAACCTATAACAAATGGACAACTTTCTAGAAAAATACATTTCAAGACTGACCTAGGAAGAAGCAAAAAACCTGAACAGAACAACCAGCAATGAAATCAAATTTCTAATAAAAAAACTACATAGGAACAAAACTCCTGGGCCAGATGGCTTCACCACTGAATTTTATCATACATTTACAGATGACCTCATATCCATCCTCCTTAAAGGTTTCCTAAAAAGTAGAAGAGGAGGATATACTTCCAAACTCATTCCAAGAGGCCAGCATCTAATACCAAAACTAGGCAAAGACACCACAAAAAGAGAAAACTACAAACCAACATCCCTGATGAACATAGATGCAAAAATACTCAACAAAATATTAGCAAACTGAATTCAAAACTACATCAAAAAGATCATCCATCATGATCAAGTGATAGTTATTCCAAGGATGCAAGGATAGTCCAATATTTGAAAATACATCAATATCATACACAACATCAACAAAAAGGAGAAAAATCAAATGATCCTCTCAATAGATTCTAGAAAAGCATTTGACATAATTCAACATCCATTTATGATAAAAACTCCCAATAAAATGGGTTTAGAAGGCAAGTACCTCAACATAGAAAAGACTGTATATGACAAATGCACAGCCAACATTGTACTTAACAGTGAAAAGCTGAAAGCTTTGTCACTAAGATCAGGAACCAGACAGGATGCTCACTCTCCCCACTTTATTCAACGGAATACTTGGGAACTTAGCCATGGCATTCAGACAACACAATGAGATAAAAGGCATCCATATTGGAAAGAAAGAGGTTAAACTGTCAAAGTTTGCAGATGACATGATAATTTACATAAAATATCCTAAGGAATCCACCAAAAAACTACTAGAACTAATACCTGAATTCAGCAAAGTTTCAGTATACAAAATTAGTACACAGAAATATGTAGCATTCCTATATACTAATGATGAACTAGCAAAAAGAGAAATCAAGAAATTAATTTACAATTGCATCACAAAGCATAAAATACCTAAGAATAAACCTAATCAAAGAAGTGAAAGAACTAGTCCCTGAAAACTTAAAGAGACTCATGAGAGAAATTAAAGAAGACCCCAATAAATGGAAATACATCTCATGGATAGGAAGAATTAATATTGTCAAAATGCTCATTCTGACTAAAGAAATCTACAAATTCAATGTGATCCCTATCAAAATACCAACACCATTCTTCAACAAACAAGAACAAATAGTTCTAAAATTCATGTCGAAGCACAAAAGACCCCGAATAGCCAAAGCAATCCTGAGAAGGAAGAATAAAGCTGGGGGGATTACGCTCTCCAACTTCAAGTTCTACTACAAAACCACAGTAACCAAAACAATTTGGTACTGGCACAAGAACAGATCCATAGATCAATGGACTAGAAGAGAGTCCAGATATAAACCCACACATATATGGCCAATTAATATACGATAAAGGAGCCATGGATATACAAAGGGGAAATGACAACCGCTTCAACGAATATTGGCAAGACTAGACAGCTACATGTAAGAGCATGAAACTCAATTATTTTCTATACACAATGTCAACTTGAAATGGATCAAACTCATGAGTGTAAGTAATGATACTGTAAAGCTCTTAGAAGAAAACAGGCAAAATTCTCTTGAATATAAACATGAGCAACTTTTTCCTGGACACATCTCCTTGGGAAAGGGAAACCTAATCGAAAATGAACAAGTGGGACAACATCAAACTTAAAAGCTTCTGTACAGCACAGGACACCATCAGTATAACAAAAAGGCATCCCACAGTATGGGAGAATATATTCATCTGATAAGGGGTTGTCAAAAATATATAAAGAACTCATATGCCTCAAAACACAAAAAACAATAACCCAATTAATAAATGGGTGGAGGACCTGAAAAGACACTTCCAAAGCAGAAATACAAATGTCCAAGAAGCACTTGAAAAGATGCTCCACATCGCCAATCATCAGGGAAATGCAAATTAAAACCACAATGAGATATGAAAATAACACCAGTCAGAATGGCCACAATCCAAAAGACAAGAAATAACAAATGCTGGTGAGGATGCAGAGAAATGGGAACCCTCCTACACTCTAGGTGGGAATGTAAACTGGTGAAACCTTTGTGGAAAACAGTGTGGATATATAATATATAAATAGATAGTTTTTTGATCACCAGTTCAATTTCATTGCCGGTAACTGGTCTGTTCAGTTTTTGTTTCTTCCTGGGTCAGTCTTGGAAGCTGGTATTTTTCTTGAAAGTTGTCCATTTCTTCTAGATTGTCCAATTTGTTGGCATATTATATTTCATAGTAGTCTTTAATAATTCTTTGTATTTCCATGGTGTCTGCTGTGATTATTCCTCCTTCATTTCTGATTTTGTTTATGCATGTACACTCTTACTTGAAAGCCTGGCTAGGGGTTTATCAATTTTGCTAATTTTCTCAAAGAACCAGCTCCTGATTTCACTGATTTTTCTATTGTTTTATTCTTCTCTATTTTATTTATTTATGCTCTGATCTTTATTATCTTCTTCCTTGTACTCACATTGGGTTTCATTTGTTCTTTTTCTAATTTCCTTAACTGTGTGTGTATACTCTTTGGGACTTGTCTCATTCCTTGAGGTAAGCCTGTATTGCTGTGTCCTTCCTTCTTAGAACTGCCCTTGAAGCATACCAAAGATTTTGGGCTGTTGAGTTTTTATTTTCATTTGTCTCAATGTATCACTTGATCTCTGTTTTAATTTGGTCATTGATCCACATATTATTTAGAAATATATTGTTTTGCCTCCATGTGTTTGTAGGCTTTTTGTTTTCTTTGTGTAATTTACTTTTCATTTCATACCATGGTGGTTTGAGAAGCTGCTTGATAAAATTTCAATTTTTTGAATTCTTTGAGGCTCTTACTGTGGCCTAGTATGTGATCTATTGTGGAGAACATTCCATAGATGCTTGAGAAAAATGTGTATGATGTTGCTTTTGGATGGAATGTTCTGTAGATATCTGTTAAACTATCTGATACAAGACCCTCTGTTTCATTACTTATTTTCTGTCTTGTTGACCTATTGATGTGGGTGGTATGTTAAAGTTTCCTATAATGAATGTGTTGCAGTCTATTTCCCCTTTAATTCTCATAGTATTTGTTTTAAAGATTTAGGTGCTCCTTTATTGAGTGCATAGATCTTTATAATGGGTACATCCTCTTGTTGGACTGACCCCTTTATCATTATGTAATGTCCTTCTTTGTCTCTTGTTGCTTTCTTCGTTTTGAAATTGATTTTGTCTGGTAAAGCACTGCATACCCTGCTTTTTTCTCCCTATTATTTGCATGAAATATCTTTTCCATCCCTTCACTTTTAGTCTGTGTATGTCTTTGGGTCTGAAATGAGTCTCTTGTAGGCAGCATATAGATAAGTCTCTTTTTAAAATTCATT